>JARBWK010000015.1:19033754-19633754 GCA_030556195.1 Anolis apletophallus
AGTGCTGGTATGGAAAGATGATTCAAAAGTTTTAAAACAACCTGTTTGCATTCCTGTGTGTGGAACATTGTTTTTAAGAAACTCAAGATATAAAAGATATATTCCCTGTAAAAGTAAAGCCTGACGGTTTATTGAAACCACTACGCTATTTTTACTGTTCAAGAACAAAATGAACAGCATACTTTTGTTTTATTTCACCTGAAGAGTTTGTGTGTATTCTTGAACATTCTAGTGAAGGAGGTGGCCTATGGATCAATAAATGGTGGCAGCAAGAGAAACCTTAATAATAATAAATTGGTGGCAGCAAAGAAATATATAATATACAGTGGTAGCATCCCACTGTCCTGTCTTGTATGTGTGCGTCCTTGTCCCTCTCGGCCTCGCTGGCCTGTCGTCTTTGCTGCACCGGCAATTCAATCAGCAAGGCATCCATGGACGACAGGCTCCTTGGCTTGCAAAATGAAACGAAAGCACCTCCCCATGCTTGAGATGGAAAGGGGGAAGCCTTTGCCTCTGTCTGTGAACTGTCTGTCTTTGTTGTCAATTGTATAATGGCATTGAATGTTTGCCATATATGTATTCTGTCATCCGCCCTGAGTCCCTTCAGGAAGATACAGCAGAACATAAATAAAGTAAATTTATTATTATTATTATTATTATGGACTTTAGTCTCAGCATGGGATGTATTATATGGTCTTAAGTTATGAGGAGAGGCAGGTAACAATTATTATTATTACTTCATTTCCATTCCGCCCTTCTCACCCCACAGGGGACTCAGGGCGGATTACAATGTACACATTACATTTAGACACACAAACACACAAGACAGACAGAGGCATTTTTTTAACATCTGGCCACCAGGGGGAGCTGTTGCACTCCTTCATTCTTCAGCGTGTTTCCTGGAAATCTTTTTATGGCCTCGTAAATCAGTTAAATTTGCTTCTCCACTAAGTGGTACCTTTAATTTCCTACTTGACAGATGCAACTGTCGTTCGGGTTGGAAAGGTCGATAACAGGCTACACAATAGGTCGAGAGCCCACCTCGACCTGGGCAGGCCTCAAACTCATGACCTTCTGGTCAGTAGAGATCTTATGCAGCTGACACCCAGCCAGCTGTGCCACATTCCCGGTGCATTATTATTATTATTATTATTATTATTATTATTATTATTGAACATCCAGACTCTTGGCCAGGGAGCAGATATCCTAAACACCCAGAGAACCATAGATTGAGAACTGCTGCTCTAAAATATGCATTTCAATATGCAATCTCACACACTCACTGATATAGATATTTTTGAATCCACTTTCGATTAAAAAAATGCCTTCATAAAATCTGGAGAGGTGTGCAATGCAAAGGTTAGTTGCTTTCTGAACCACATACATAGGTCCTGGAGGACAAATTAGTAGCTGTTGAAAAATCTGGTACTTTGAGAACACACTTTTTGTGAGATAGCAATGTTTTCCCTTTGACATTTATGAGCTCCAGTGCCAGCATCCATCTTGCAGTTGTGAATCATGACAAATTCTGGCAAATGCAAGGTTTTTTGGCAAGCTGATGAAGGCAAACCTGAGCAGTTCAAAAGAAGAGTTGTCCTCCCTTGTTGCTACATTCAGCAAGCTTGAAATCATTTGGAATAACTCTTCACTATCGCTATTTTTGGCTTTCCAGGATGCAATCGCTGCTCATTACTCATTGAGCTAAATGTAGAGTTTCTTGGGGAGGGTTTAGCATCACAAAAAAGAAACCAGCTAATTGGTTTGTTAACAAGCCTGCTGTGATTAAGCTCTCCTTGGCACAACATGGGCATCACCAGGTTGCTATGGTGGCCATTCATGGAATTCCTTGCCTTCACTACATCCACCAGTACCAGATCTTGCAGTGACTGATAATGGTGGCATGCAATGTGGTGATAAATACATGGAAATAACTCTGCTCCAGGCTGTGTTCTTCTTGAGATGGCTTGCAAAGTTTTTGTACAAGAGGGTCAAACGTTATAGCATCATAGATTTGGAAAGGACCCCAAAGACCACCTACTGTTGCACCCCAGGCCTGAAAACTTTCAGGATACTTAAACCTAAAACAAAGGTTTGAATGGAAACAACAACCAGAGAACTCAAGCCTAGCTTCTCATTTGAACACTATGTTGCCTGAACTAACCCTTAGGTGAGGGGTAGGGAACCTATGGCTCGGGAGCCAAATGTGGCTCTTTTCATGATTGCATCTGGCTCTCCAGAGCAGCCCAGGCTTCGGTTTCCCAGCATGCAGCGGGGAGGAGTGACGCAAATGCGCCATGACTGCCGCTTCCATGCCGCCATCGCCGCTTCTTTCTCATCCCCGCTGCTCTCGGGGCCCTCTCTCTCCTTCCTTCTTTCCTCCATTCTCCCTCTTCCTTCCTTTCTATTTCCCCCTTCGCCCTTTCCTTCTCTCCTTCCTTTTCCCTCCTCTCTACCCTTCCTTCTTTCCTCCATTCTCCCTCTTCCTTCCTCTCTTTCTCTTCACTCTTCCTTCCTTCCTTTCTTTCCCTTCACTCTTTCTTTCTCTTCTTCCTTTTCCCTCCCTCTCTCGCCTTCCTTCTTTCTTCCATTCTCCCGCTTCCTTCCTTCCTTCCTTCCTTCCTTCCTTCCTTCCTTCCTTCCTCTTCTACTTTTTCCCCAAGTTTTCCTTTCCTTCTCCTTCCTTTCTTTTCACTTCCCTCTCTCCCCCCTTTTTTCTTTTCTTCTTTTCCCTTCATTATTTTACTTTTTCCTCACTCCCTTTTCTTTCTTTTCCCCACCCTTTCCTTTCCTCTCTTCCCATTTCCTTCTTTCTTTTTCCCTCCTTGTCTCTCTTCTGCTTTTCTTTTATTCCTTTTCCATAGTTCATTCTTCTTTTCTTTCTTCCTCCCCCCCCTCCTTTATTTCCTCTTTCTTTCTTTTTTCTTTCTTTCTTTCCTTCCCCCTTCCTCCCATCTTCTCTTCCTTCCCAGAGTCCTGTGCATGTCTTTTGCAGAGCCAGGTCTGAAGTGTCCCGTCATTCTGCCGGGGGAATCCTTTTCTCATAGTATGTACGTATATACTCACATTTAGTTGAATTCAGTCTTAAAATAGATTATATATATTATATGGCTCTCACTGAAATAAATTTCCAAATATTTTGCTTTCATGGCTCTCTGAGTCAAAAAGGTTCCCGACCCCTGCCTTAGGTAAACAATTTGCCATTTAATAGACACCTATGAAATCATTCCTTTTCCCATGAATTTTCTCCACAACTTTCCCACATAATTGCTCTGATCAGCGCTGCCTATTTTGTACTCTGATCTGTAAACAAAGACTTTTCTTGGTCTCCGTAGCTCCAGGTGTTTTTACCTGGGAGCCTTCCATATCACTTAGCTCTTCACCTGACTCTTTATGTAATTGTCACACCCATGCATGGTCCCCAACTGGACTTAGGCCCTCCACAAGACTCATGCCATGTTAAATCCCAAGTCAGAACCAAGGATGCACAGAGGCCTGCCAGGCCTGTTAAGCCTGACCAGCAGAAGCAGGTTCATTTATTGTTCAAGGACACCGTTACCAGAGATTCACCTCGGGCTCAGAATGATAAACAGTGCCTGGAAGAACCGAGTGGAGTTAACTCCCATTGCCAGCTGCCCTCACTAATTGGGAGCACATTCCAAACAGGTGTGGCAGGGAAAACAGCACGGCAGCTGGGTTATGTTATGGGAACTGATGTCCGACGCACCTAGACGTCGGACAGATCAAAGCCTTGAGACCTACTTAAGCGGACCCCAGCAATGGATCCGGATCCTTCGTCAACGTTCAGTACTATGCTATGCTTTCCACGAACCTTCGCCTGGGCCTTGGGCCTTCCTGCTTCCAAAGACTCTGTTGCCAAGCCTTGCTTCAAGATCCCTTCCTTTGGATTTACCCCGTTTGGGCACAAAGACTCTTTTGCCTTGTTCCTGATTGCCAAGGACTATATCTTTATTCCTGCTTCCTGAGAGACATTTTGCTGCTACCTATTGCTGCTCTAAAGGCCTCAATAGGCTATATTCTCTAGCCTCTTCCCTATAATCATTTATTCTAAATAAAGCATTTAACCTTGCCAAGTGTCAAGTGGGTTTACTGAGGGGCACCAGGGCTACGGTGCAACAGTAATGTTGCAGTTTCTGGCTCCGCTGGTAGACCGTGAAGCCCTGAACTTCCAGGTTTCTCACAGAGAGAGCCATCATTTCCCTGACTTGAATCTTCATCACTTTGTGCCCCAGGAAATCCCACAATTCCTTCTAAATCATCAGTCAATCCATCAGCCTCAGGCTGCACTATAACACCTACTCCAGCCTTCTGTCGTGTAAATATACACAGGCAAAGCAATTCTGAGAGATGGCCATTTAACGTCTATTAAAGTTCTTTCTAATGATCTATTTTCTTAAAATTTGAATCCATTCAGAATATATGTACATGAGGTTTGGTTTGTTTTTCATCTGACCTGATTTGGTTCTCCTTTTCTCTCTGCACAGGACACACAGCAACGTCTTCACATTTTACAGGTGAGGATGGACACAACTGCCTGAATTTTTGGACTTAACTTGAAGGAACAGGTATAGGGACCGGCATTGCTAGTACTTTTCCAAAGATTACAACCTTTGCAACTCCGACCTCAAAAACCCGAGCTTGTTTAGCCTTAATGATCTTTTCTTGGAAAAATGAAGTGGGTTGTTGACCAGTTTTTCTATCTATCAGTCTCTTGTTTTGTTCTTCTTTCACTCCCCCTGCTGTTTTTCGGAAATGCCACTGTCCCAGTCTGTTCTACTATCACGGGTGCAATATTTCCAGAGCCAGAGACACTGAGTCACCTGCTCCATTGTTTCAGGTCAAAGGAAAAAGCTGCCTGGTGCGATGCGTGTGTGCGACGGGGCGGCGATGGCTCCCAGGAGGCAGGAGGAATGTGCTGAGGTGCAGGCAGTCTCCTCTCCTTTCCTGGAAACATAGCTGAAGGCAGACACAGGCTCGCTTGCCAGCCTCCTGCCAAGCACTGCAAATCTCTCCTGGCAATGACAGGGAAGCCTTTCTGTTTGACCTACGAGCTCTATGTCCTTTGGATTGGCCTAATAAAAGCATCAATGGCATGTTACGGACTTTGGGGTTGGAACTGTAATCGTTAGCACATCTTCCCTTGCATGTTTTGGGCCAGAGAGACCCTATTTTCTTCTTTCAGTTAGAGATGGTCCCTGGTAATGCCATTAAGGTTTAGTCTCATCCACAATTGCTCACCATCTTGGAGAACATTTAATCCAGACGGAAGATAGATGTAATAATAATAATAATAATAATAATAATACACTGTATTTATATTCCGCTCTTCTCACCTCGAAGGGGACTCAGAGCAGATTACAGGTACACATATTTAGCAGACAATCCCTGCCGTTTTCACATATACACATATAACAGAGGCAAACAGAGGAAAACTCTGGCCACGTCCCTTGTTTAGGGGAGCTGAGCCCAGAGCGGTTTACAACATAAAATCAATAAAACCAATAAAACATCTCTCAGCATTCCCAGTGTCCCAATTGTTGTTCCTTCCGCATTCCTCAGCGTTCCTGGAGTTCTTTAATGGCCTCATAATTCAGTCAAAATTTGCCTCCCCACTTAATGTGGTACCTTTATCTCCTACTTGACAGATGCAACTGTCTTTCAGGCTGCAAAGGTCGGCAGCAGGCTACACTTAAAGGTCAAGCACCCACCTCGACCCGAGCAGACCTCAAACTCATGACCTATTGGTCAGAGAGATCTTATGCAGCTGACACTTAGCCAGCTGCGCCACATTCCCAGTGCAAGGGGAGAGTGGAAGGTGAACCATGCCACCACAAAAACTGGTTGGAAAAGAGAAAGCTAAATCCATAAATAGACCCTCTGACAAACCTTTGGTCACTTCCAGACAGCACAAAAATGTGGGTTTTAAATGGAGGACAAAAAAAATAGGACCTGGGAACATGTCCTCACACAGACCTGTGGGTCCAGGCATTTCTTCCCCGACCATCATCACAGGCTTCCTCTGTATTGGAACAAGATGTTTTTAATTACTCCATGAATAATAATAATAATAGCAACAACAACAACAACTTTATTCTTATACCCCGCCTCCTTCTCCCCGAAGGAACTCGGGGCGGCTTACATATGGCACAAAGTGCCTAAAACAGAGTATAAAATCAACACACAGTACAATACAATAAAGTAAAACATATTTCACATAAAAACAACAACTTAAAACTCAGAACAACACCTAATAACCTATGGGGACAACTATTGTAAGACATGGCCAGACTGTAAACAAGACAAGGGAATGGGATAGTGCCAATTGTAGGTAAGGAACAAAGACATGGGATGAGGTGCAGTGCTGTGTCATTCATTGCTGACCATTGGGTTTAAACCTCATATGCGCACATGTGAATATCTTAGTATAATACGAGCAGATTCACATGTGCACATAGGAGGTTCAGCACATAACAGAGGGAATTTTAAAAAATAAAATGGATTTCTCTCCCCCCCCCCAATTGTTTTTTCAATCTCTGTTTAATATAAAGAGTTTCAGAGAGTTCTAATTGCTCTCAATTTCTGCTTCCTTTGAATCAGCTGTGTGTCCGTTTCATAGCCCAATCAGCTGATCAGCTGTTTCGGGCTTTTTAAAACCAGATGTATGCTGGAACAGTCTGCACAGGGGGGAGGGAATAAATTTTCCTCGAGTGTAGGGATACACGGTAATGCAAATATGCACATCTTCTGGCCGGAAATGGGATAAAAGGGGACTTTCTCACCCTGTGTTTTTCATTCTGCTGAGAAGGTACTGGCAGAGAGAAAAGTGGTGGAGAAACAACCTAAGAGTATCCATTTACATTATAGAGGGGTTAAAATAGGTAGACTAGGAGGGGGAGCACAGTGGGCCATTCAAACTATCTAACCTTCACATACACCTTAAAACATTATTGATTCTTCAGTACGAAGCATTTCTGCACTTCTAACAATCTTTGTCAACTGTGGCTACATGGTATTCCTAGACCTCACAGCTGCATTTGACACCGTGGACCATGATTTGTTGATCCATCGTCTGGCCATGTCTGGTGTATGAGGTCCAGCCCTTAAATGGTTCAATTTGTTTCTCCGGGACTGGAGACAGAGGGTGGAGTGGATGGGCCGAAGCTCAGAGAGCTCTCACTTCTGCTGTGGAGTTCCCCAGGGTGCTATTCTTTCACCCCTGTTGTTCAACATCTACGTCCGTCTACTTGCTGGACTGGTGCGGAGTTTTAGTATTGAATGCTACCAGTATGCAGACAATACACAGCTACTCTTGCATCTCGAACCTGGGACAACTGCGATTCCTGAGAACTTTAAGTTGTGTTTGTTAGCAGTGATGAATTGGTTGCAAGTGAGCAGATTGAAAGTGAATCCGGCAAAGACTGAGAGTCTTTGGCCTGGTCAGCCGCCAGAATTAATCCAGCCTCTACCTGATTTCGATGACGAAGCCTTGGTTCCGTCGGGCACTGTAAAAAGCCTAGGAGTTGTGTTAGATTCATCGTTGACGGTGGAGGACCAGATCACTGCCATAAGCAAGCAGGCCTTTTTTCATCTTCGCCAGGCTAGGAAATTGGTGTCCTACCTTCTGGCAGAAGCTTTGGCAATGGTAATCCATGCAACAGTCACCACTAGGCTGGACTACTGCAACACTTTATATGCCGGCCTCCCAAAGTCAACCACTAAGAAGATCCGGATGGTCCAAAATGCAGCGGCCAGGCTTCTATCGGGTTCATCTATGAGGTCCCATATTACACCGATCTTGAAACAGTGGATCTCTTACAAGATTCTGATCCTGGCATTTAGAGCTCAAAATGGTCAAGGACCTTCGTATCTTGGGGACCGCCTCATTCCGTTTTTCCATCAGTGGTTACCTCGTTCCGCCCAGGAAAATCTTCTATACACACCGGTCCCTAGGGAGGTACGCCTGGAAGTTACAAGGCGTAGAGCCTTTTCGACCTATGCTCCAACTCTATGGAACTCTTTGCTGCCGTATGTTAGAGAAATGTCAGAGTTGCGACCTTTTGCAAAAGCGCTTAAGACCTGGTTTTTTGGGTGTGCATTTAAGTAATCAGACAAATTATCAAATAGTTACTGCTGTTTTAACATTCTATGTTTTAATGTTTTATATTGTGAAATGATATTTTAACCTGTAAGTCACTCAGAGCACCTGGTGGTGAGCGCCTAATAAAGAAATAAAGTGAAGTGAATTTCCCTATCTCTACCTTATATACTATGTATTTACTTATTTATTTATTTATTTATTTATTTATTTATTTATTTATTTATTTAATCGATCTTGTATACCGCTCCTTCCAGCAGGCTCGGGGCGGTTTACATACAGCCAGATTAAAACAGTTGATACAGCAATAAAACCAGGAGCTCCTGCTGGCACAATGGATTAAACCCTTGTGTTGGCAGGACTGAAGACTGACAGGTCGGAGGTTCGAATCTGGGGAGAGCGCGGATGAGCTCCCTCTGTCAGTTCCAGCTCCCCATGCAAGAAGCCTTCCACAAGGATGGTAAAACATCGAAACATCCAGGCATCGCCTGGGCAACATCTATGTAGATGGCCAATTCTCTCACACCAGTTTTTCAAGTTGCTCCTGACATGAATTATTTTTAACCCAACTCTATATACTATCCTGAGTTGCATGGGACTAGGTTAAGCATGGCCGGACTAGGGCATGATGGATGCTTTAACAGCTATTGACATTGCTTTAGAAAGGTGGCCTTCATGACTAGGAAACTTGTAATGGTGCCATAAGAAAAAGGAAGCAGTGAGTTTCGTGGCTCGTGATTCTCCACACTCAGTGTATATCTGGCCAGGAATTTCCTGGTTTTGGGGCGAAGGATTCCCATATCCTAATGTTTCCTTCATAGCTATCTTTCAGGCACCCAGCAGACCTGGCAGGCTGATAAGCAGCAGGCTGGTGAGAGACCCAACCAGCAGAGACAGGAGACTCCTTGTTTCCTGTCTCTGCATCCTGAAGACTTTTATCAGCTCCTGTGCCCAAAGCCTGGAGAACATCAGTGTGTGTCAAGGTACTTTCGGTACTTTCCTTAACTTGACCAAAATTAATCTCATGTGTTCAAAATAAATCAAGGATGTAAACTATTATCCAGGACGTATCTTCCATGGTTTTGCTAAACGCCCAAACCCAAGAGGAGGACATCATTATATCTGCAAATTTAACAGCAACCTTATGAGGGAGATTGTAATAATTCATTCCAAAATGCAAGATGTTTGTTTATTTATTATATTTATTTATATCCTGCTTTTTTCTCTATTAAAAGAGACTCAAAGCAGTGATCATTCCTAAGGCTACACAATAAACTCATGGCTAAAATTTGAACTGAAAAATTCAAAGTTCAGATTCAGAAATGCTACTTGGTGTATTGAAGCATTTATTTATTTATGTATTTATTTAGTTATTTAATTTACCACACTTGTACCCCACCATTCTCACCTCCAAGGGGACTCAGAGCGGCCTTACAAAGGCAACAATTCGATGCCACACATACATAGACATATCGATAAATAAACAAATGAATTAAAATCAATAACTAATTAAAACATAAACATTAAAAACATCAATTGAAGTCACACCATCCAAGTCACTCCAGGCCCGATCCAAGTCATCGTTATGTTATTTTGTAATTTCTTATTGCATTGCTCCAATTTACTGAAGCATTGTCTGCTTCACAGCTGGTGTGTGAACACACACACACAGGCAAAGGTAAAGGTTACCTAGTCATGTCCGACTCAGGGGGGGCGGGCGGCTCATCTCCGGCATTGTCCATAGACACCTTCAAGGTCATGTGGTCAGCATAACTGCATGGAGTGTCATTACCTTCCCACAGAAGCAGTACCTATTGATCTACTCACATTTGCATATTTTCAAACTACTCGGTTGCCAGAAGCTGGGTCTAACAGCGGGAGCTCACCTCGCACCCCGGATTCGAATCGCCAACCTCTCATTCAGCAAGTTCAGCAGCTCAGTGGTTTAACCCGCTGTGCCACCAGCAGGTTATATACTACATGCCACATACATATATACTAGAGTTGTACGCGGTATTCGTTCCTACCATTTCGTTCGTGTCTTCCGTTTCTTCGGGAGCACGAAATGGGAAACACCCTCCCCACACAAAAATCTGCTCAACAGTCTGCAGCCAAACTTGCCTCCTTGCATAAGAAAGAGAGTGAGTGTGTAGCGAGGCATGTATTAACACACTGATTCAAAACAATGGGAATGTTATAACCAAAACACACACACGATGCTTAAATTCGCTCAGAATATCTTCTATAATCATATACTCATATACATAACATAAATTCGCAGTGTCAATACATACAAATAACGCCAAGTAGAGCCGACTTGTATCGCTGGGGAAGACAGGGAGTCACGGAAAAGTTCTTGAGGGTGGGAATGTAGCGAGACCGGGAGGAAAGTTCAATAGGAAATGTAGTCCCAAGTCCGGAGATGATTCACCCCGCATATATCAGTACATAATCCTGACACCCTTGAGATCAAAAGGCAATGCCCGAGTGACTCCACCGCGTTGGTTGCATCCAGGTGGGCTCCGGGAGGCGTGTATGGCAAGGGCCGCGACGGTCTAATTACGAGCCCGGCCGTTTCGCCCTCCACGGGCTTTTTCAAGCGGCAAAAGAGTAGTACTGCCCTTAAATGGGTGGCCTCCTTCCTCCGGGACCAGGGACAATGGGTGGAGGGGGGCGGGGAGGTCTCTGGGAGACTCCCAGTTGATTGTGGGGTCCCCCAGGGAGCCATCCTCTCCCCCTTATTATTCAATGTGTATATGCGCCCCCTGGCCCAGCTGGCCCGCGACTTTGGTCTGGAGTGTCATCAGTACGGCGATGACACCCAGCTTCTGCTGAGAATGGACGGCAGGTCGGACTCTGTACCCGATTGTTTCCATCTATGCCTTGAAGCTGTGACTGGCTGGCTGCGTGCCAGCCGGCTGAAGGTGAATCCATCGAAGACGGACATACTGTGGCCTGGTCGGCCTGGGCTGGGTGTGTGCCGGTTGCCTACCCTGGACGGCGAGCGGCTTAACCCATCGTCGTCAGTTAAGAGCTTGGGGGTGGTGCTGGACTCCTCGCTGACCATGGAGGCCCAGGTCTCTGTGGCCAGCAGGACGGCATTCTATCACCTCCGACAGGCTAGGCGACTGGCACCCTACCTGTCCAGGGGACCTGGCCACGGTGATCAAGCGACGGTCATCTCGAGATTAGACTACTGTAATGCCTCTACGTTGGCCTTCCTTTGTCGACAGTCCGGAAACTCAAGCTAGTGCAGAATGCTGCGGCTCGCTTGCTGGCAGGAGTGCCAGCGAGAGAACATATTACACCTATCCTCCGGCAGCTGCACTGGCTTCCCATCGAGTACCGGATTGCCTTCAAGGTGTTGGTTTTGACCTTTAAGGCCTTGCACGGCCTAGGGCCTGCGTACCTGAAGGACCGCCTTACCCCGTATATTCCCCCGAGATCACTGCGTTCAGATGAGCAAAATCTGTTGTTAATTCCATCAGTCCGCTCCTGCCACCTGTCGACGACTAGACAAAGGTCTTTTTCTGTGGCGGCACCAGTGCTTTGGAATGCTCTTCCAGATAGTACCCGAGCCATTTGGAACTGGGCCCATTCCGGAGGGCATGCAAGACAGCCCTCTTCGGGCTGGCCTTTAATTAGGCGCTCTGGGCAAACAAATCCCGATGTATGTCCTCTCAACTCATACCTGACTATGTAACTGGTTTTAAATGTGGCTTCATGTTTTTATGTTTTTTATTGATTGTAACGGCCGCATGCTGATTTGCCACAACATGCCGCCTATGTGTGTTTTTATTGTGATCCGCCCCGAGCCTGCTGGGAGGAGCGGAATATAAAAGTGAAATATAAATAAATAAATAAATAAATAAACATGCCCAGCTCTTTAAGCCGCTCCTCATAGGGCTTGTTCTCCAGACCCTTGATCATTTGAGTTGCCTTCCTCTGGACACGTATCTCTCTTCAATTGTGGTGCCGAAAGCACAACCTTAATATATACACAATATCTTACAATGTAAAAAAAAATTCTGGCAGGAGGGAGAGAAACTAGAATGAAAATGGGTAGGAAAGCATGGAAATCATCAATTAATTGAGCTGTTGAAAGGCGGATTGTTCAGACATTTTCCTCCCTTTAATTCCTAATGAGCGGATGATCTTATTCATAACTGGAAGGGAGTTGGAGTAGAATCCCAGGGTGGGGCTTTCGCAATGGTGGGGCTCTTTCCCCCTCCTTGGCATTGACTTTTATTATATCTGTGCCTGTCTCGGAGAGCCGCCAGGGCCTAGGAATTTGCCAGAAGCTGCCGAGCAATTAAGCAACTGATCCATCCTCCCTTTGGGACTGGCACCTAAAAACCTTTTATTGTTAAACAGCTGCAATGGAGTTGTGGTCTGGGGGAGGCCAATGGAAACCTCACATTTTCCCAGGCGCAAGGAAGAGAAGCCACTGGCTCTCAGAGGAGCCGCATGAGCCATGGCCAAATGAGAACGGTTAGTCAGCCATGGCCAAAACAGAACAAACAGGGCTGCTTAATTATGGACCCCATCCATCCATCCCCTCAAAATCTTCCAGTATTTTTTTTTAGAAAGAGAATACTTCTTTCTCTTTGGAAACGGCTCATAGATCCCGAGAACAAGGTACATTTGTTAACTGCTCCAATCCTCCTTCCCCAGATGGTGTAGCACAGTCATCCATAACACTACGGCGATGGGAAAAAATTACAGCAAAATTATGCCTGACTTGAATTATGTTTGGAGAGCAGAATTGGCTCCATCACTGGATTAAGCAGGTGAGTTTGACCAACATTGTGTTAGCAACACATATAAGTTTCCTATGTATGCAGGCTGAATTATTCACCACAGTACAATCGAAGTATCCTTCCGACAGTGGGAGAAGTAGAATTGTTTATCTATGAGGGTTGAATGAAAAGTAATGCCTCCAGCTTTGTTACTTGGATTTGGATGGGAATATTTTAATAAATCAAACACAGAAATAATCCTAAGAATGCACTTCTTAACTCGCGTGAAATTTCACTGTGAGTGATACAACGATCGTCCTGAATCAATCTGTCAACCTTTTGCTTGTGAAACTTGGTGGTTGCTGTCCCCGGCCGTCCAACTCTTTGTTTGTCACGCAAATCAGATGTTCCCAATTCTACATCTTTAAACTTACTTGCCCAAAAACACACAGTACGCACATCAACACAATCACCATAAACAGCTTGCATTCTCTGATGAATCTTCTTTGGGTGACACCTTCTGCTGTCAAGAATTCAATAACTGTTCATTGCTTAAGTCACATTGACCAACTGTCTGCACAGGGTTCCATACTTCGCACTTTTACAACACAACCGTTCAATGCGAAGGCTTCCTGCCAAAATGGAACTGTAGAGGAGAGTCTACTGAACAAGCCAGTACCTGCCGCATACCAGTACTGCCATCTGTTGAGGAGTTACAAAGCTGGAGGCATTACTTTTCATTCAACCCTCGTAGGAATGTTGCATGTTGTGCATTGCAGCCAGACATCGCCAGAGAGGAAGTGGCATCATCATCAACAACAACAACAATAACAACAAACAAACAAACAATGGCTATAAACAATGAGTAGCACAGCAGGTTAAACTGCTAGCTGCAGAAAAACCTGTTGACTGGAAGGTTGGCAGTTAAAATCTGCAGGTCAGGGTGAACTCCTGCTGTTAGCCCCAGCTTCTGCCAACCTAGCAGTTCAAAAACATGCAATGAGTTGATCAATAGGCGGGAAGGTAAAAAGCGCCTATGCAGCCATGCCGGCAACACAACCAGGAGGGGTCTATAGACAACAGACTCCTCAGCATGGAAAATGGAACAACAACACCTCCCCATAGCCAGAGTTGAGCATCGTTTCCAGATGCCCGAGATAGAAAGGGAAACTTTTGCCTTTGTTTGTGTATTGTATGTCATTGTGCATAAAAAGACATTGAATGTTTGCTTATATATGTGTATACTGTAATTCGCTCAGAGTCCTCTTGGGGAGACAGTGGAAATATAAATAAAGTGTGTTGTTATAAAAGATATGAGAATTCAACTAACAATCACAGAGACAAGGAGAGAGGGAGAGAGGGAGAGAGAGAGAGAGAGAGAGAGAGAGAGAGAGAGAGAGAGAGAAGTTTAGGATGGAAAACAGACCTTTCAGGGAAGTGTCAAAGGAGGAGGAAGCAGAAGGGATAATATAAACAGACTTACCAGATGCCCTTGCCCTGCATGTTCCCTTCAATAGGCCAATTATTTCCTCAACAGCAGAGAAAGAATAGCCTGACTCAAATTTGGACTGATTTTGTGTATTCTGTTTTGTTTTTCCCTTTCCCTTTTGTCTTTGCGATCATCACTTTGCTGCCAGCCGTGCAGCTGGCATTCTGATTGCTTTTGCACAACTCTGATTGCTTTTGCGTGTGCTTTTCACAACTCGGCAGACGTTACATTGGGAAAAGGCCTGGGTAAAGGGACATAGAAAACTGAGGGAGTTCCTATAATTGGGATGGATCAAGGTGAGCTCACCTCCGGCCAACTATAGACATTTCACACAGCAATCAATTTATCAGATCTGTGTGGGTTGCAGCCCTACTTGAGCATTTGCTGGTCTTAAAAACATTGGGTCCCATGTCTATCTTACATTGCCCACCTGTGGAAGATTTCATCTACGAGTGTATCAGATCGGTGATTTAATATTTTCATTAGGCATTGTGTTCAACATATCCAACCCACAGAACAGTCTGACCTGTGTTGTCAAAGGCTTTCATGGCCGGATTCACTGGGCTGCTGTGAGTTTTCTGGGCTGCATGGCCCTGCACCAGACATTTTGCCGACATCTATGGCAGGCATCCTCACATCTTCTCTGCCCAAGGTAAGTGTGAATATTGCAATTATTCCAGGCAGGAAGCAGCCAAGCTTTGAAGCTGCATGGCTATCTAATACTAATCAAGGTGGCCAATTACAACATCCACAGGCAGACAAGACCCCACTTCTTGCCGAGTTTCCAACAGACCTCACAACCTCTGAGGATGCCTGCCATAGATGTGGGTGAAATGTCAGGAGAGAATGCTTCTGCAACATGGTCACACAGCCCAGATAACTCACAGCAACTCAGTCTCTGACCACTTTGTCTTGATGCAATTACCAGATGCCCTTACACCACATGTAGCTTATTTACTTCATGGTAGAGAAAATGGAATTGCCTGAGGCAAACCTGGACTGACCTTTTGAAAGCCCTAGATGTCATTGCTTTGGCATGCTTTATCTTTTCCTATTATGGGGCACCACAGTTCAATCAGGATGCTGACAAGCTGCAACATGTCCAAGGATGGGCACCTGAGACAACGAACACTCTGGAAATCAATTCTAATGAGGAATAATTTCAGGAGCTGGGCATGTTTAAGTTGGAGAAGGGAAGACAGGCAGGTGACATGATCATTGTCTTTAAATATTTGTAAGGAATTTTGGAGAAGATGGAGCATGCTTGTTTATTTTTATTATTTACTTCGTTTCTACCCCGCCTTTCTTGACCCTGGAGGGGACTCAAGGCGGCTACATTTCCGGAACGCCAAAGGGCAAAAGATCAGCAACGAGGGTTGAATGAAAAGTAATGCCTCCACCTTCGTAATTCCTCAACGGATAACAGTACTGGCATGTGTTCAGTAGACTCTCCTCTACAGTTCCATTTTGGCGGGAAGCCTTAGCATTGAACGGTTGTGCTGTTAAAGTGTGAAGAATGGAACCCTGCACAGACGGTTGATCAGTATGACTTATGTGGAAAAGTGAATAGTGGTAGTTAAAGAGCACATTGTAAGGATTATTTCTATGTTTGATTTATTAAAATATTCCCATCCAAACCCAAGTAATGAAGGTAGAGGCATTACTTTTCATTCAACCCTCATAGAATGGCTGCAAGGGCACTGAGCAATCAGACCTCACCCTAGGAATGCCTGTGTTGGGAGCTGAGGGCTATAAATCAGCAGTAAAGCAAGTGGTCAATGCTGGCAGCAACCATTCTATTTAGTGCTTTTGTGCTCCAGTTTCCTTGCTTGCAGCTCCAGCTTCTGCGAAGTGCCTCGCAAATATTTTTTGCCAAAGACTGTTTCATGTCTGATGTAAGACTTTTGCTTTGCTTTTGGGATTTTCCTTCTGTCCATTTGCGGCTGTTTGTTTTTAGTTGCTTTAACTCTTGTTGTGAGGCTGTTCCTGGAGCAAACCAGGACAATGTGGTCTATCAAATGCAATGTTCTGAATCAGCTCCCCAAATAACCCCAGGAACAGGCCTAAAAACAAAGGCACCAAAGTGTCCCCACTTCCAGGTGCCACGTCGTATGACTCCGTTCAGGGGCAGGGAGGAGGAGAAGAAGCAGCATCAGCAGCCAGGAGGCTTGTTGTCGTGCCTTTCGTGGGTAGTCAGCCTCTCCCCTCCCGACAGCCCTGTTGCCTCAGCACTATAAGAGGGTTTCGCAAGACCAGTCGCTCTTGTTGCAACGATGCAGTAATGGTGAGGCCGCTGACCATATTTTAGTTCTTGGGGACCATCTGTGCTCCACTGACCACAGGTTGGGAACCACTGCCCTAATCCAAGGATTCACATTATAGTGCAAAAAAGAGAGATAAAAACAAATAATTTTAAAGAGTTGTTTTAATACTGCAAATCTTTACTGAGCACTGCGCCTTGCTGCGAAGCCACAGTCACAGCCATCAGGACATCCTATAGCATTTTATTTCTTGGCTCGGGGTTAATTGCTTCCAGATGTCAGACATCACCCCTACCAACACCTGTCTTATTAGGCTTGTCTTATTGAGAGCCACTTGTGTGCATCCCGAACCCCAAACAAACAAACACCTTCCAAAAGGGGATTCCACAATGGTTTTAATCAAAGCTTGGAAACCCTTGTGGTGTATATCTGTGGACCAGCTGGGGATTTCTGGGAGTTGCAATCCAAAGAAGTAATGTGTTGTCAAAGGCTTTCATGGCCGGAATCACTGAGTTGCTGTGAGTTTTCCAGGCTGTATGACCATGTTCCAGAAGCATTATCTCCTGATGTTTCACCCACATCTATGGCAGGCATCCTCAGAGGTTGTGAAACCTGTTGCAAACTAGGCAAGAAGTGAGGCTTATATATCTGTGGAATATTCAGGGTGGGAGAAAAACTCTTGGCTGCCTGAGGCAAGTGTGGATGTTGCACTTGGCCACCTTGATTAGCATTGAATAGCCTTGCAGCTTCAAAGCCTGGCTGCTTTCTGCCTTCGGGAATTGCAACATTCACACTTGCAATTCTTTCTCCCACCCTGAATATTCCACAGATATATAAATCCCACTTGCCCCATTTCCAACAGACCTCGCCACCTCTCAGGATGCCTACCATAGATGTGGGCAAAATATCAGTAGATAATGCTTCTGGAACATGGCCACACAACCCAGAAGACTCGCAGCAACCCAAAGAAGCAATGTTTCCAAACTCTGGTCATAATGTGAAAATATGTCCTTTCTGTCCCTTTATGGCTTCACAGCACCCTTTTTTCATATGGCCTCTATCACGCACAAACTCAGGGCCAACCTGAGAACGTAGAGCAGTTGAGGAAATTGGTGGTAAAAATAATTATGGGTAAATATGGCCCTTTCCTTCCCATTTGCAAAAGGGCAAGAGGTGTAGCTTCTCTTTCTAGATTGAGATTGCAGAATTGGGTCTTAGGCCGGTTCAACTGCTATGGCTTCCTCCAGGAAATCCCAAAACGAGCCACTTCCAAATGAGTTCTAGGGCACTTCCAGACAGCACTAAATCATGAGTTTTAAACAGGGGCAAAAAATCCCAGACTTCAGAAGAGGTCCACATACAGACCTGTTGATCCTGCCTCCGTTGTCCAGACTTGATGCCTTGATGTGAGATTTAGAGGCTCCCAAGATGGCCACCGTGGGACTCAAGATATGGATATGTGGAAAATAACTGCATATATGATGCGGACATGCATATAAGATGCGGAGAAAAACCTCAAGATGTGGATATACGGAGAATAACTGCAGTGAATCACTGCAAAAGTTTTGTTCTTTGTCCTGCCCAGAGAAACTTTGTCCTGCCTATCACATGTTTCACAAAGTTTCCGGCACACAAACAATTTTTTTGCATTCTACTCCAGTGTCACTTTCTTTTAAAGACCCAACCAATCAGGAACAAACATCTAACACCCAGGAACAAACCCAGATAAAAAATC
This sequence comes from Anolis apletophallus, assembly GCA_030556195.1. NCBI lineage: Eukaryota > Metazoa > Chordata > Lepidosauria > Squamata > Anolidae > Anolis > Anolis apletophallus. The sequence goes on from JARBWK010000015.1 coordinate 19,052,092, forward strand.
CCGTGATTTCCGAATGCAGGGACATACAGATATGTGAAGATCCGCATATTCGGCACAAAACCGCAATATTCCTGCACCTATAAATCCTGCTCTCTTTTTTGCCTTTTGTAGCGATTGCTTCCATGTTTACAAGGAACGGCATCTGCCCACCCTCCTGTTTGCTGTGGAAGCTCCTGGGATAAAGGTACTGTCTGGATGGGCCCTTAGACTCTCCTATTCCCAACCCATGGTCCCTCTGGACCGCAGGGAAGAAGAATGATGGTGAAGCTAGCTTAAGTTTGCAGTGTGTTATTGCATTAAGGAAGACTATGTCACCTTGTCTCGGCAGGTGGAATGGGACCCACAAAAGCAAGGGCTCTGCCATGTGCATTGGCTCTTAAAGTGCAGTGCTAAGGACCCCTGGGAAACGGAAGGGCGCGTGGTAATGCAGTTCTCTGAAAGCAAAGGGGAGAAATAAAAACAAGGGGGGAAGGAAGACAAGGAAAGAAGTACCCTATTCACATAGAGGCCGGCTCCATCTACGACGTCAGGCAGCACGTTGCCTCCCCTCCCAATCCCCAACCGCCCCAAGGTGCAGGATTCTTATAAACTGGGCTAAAACAGAGAGGAGGGTTGTAAGGGCAGCAAGCGCCATGACTCCAGGGCAGGAAAATGGGCAAAATGGGCAAAACTAGTCCAGTTCTCAAGTCCCTTTGGCGACGGGACTGCTACTCGTCGCAGCCCAGAAGCTCCACGCGCAATGTGATGCGGTTGTGCCAGGATTCGGGCAAGATGCGCACAAACTGGGCATAGAAGGGCACATCGAAAACATTCTTCTTGTGAGAATAATTGTCGGAATTCCCTTCGAATATCTGTGTCGGGAAAGAAGGGATAAGAGGAGAAATAGCTGTTAGGAAAAGGCAAGAAAAGGGGAGGCCAAGCTGGATAATTGCAGGCTTCATTGTCCTTTTTGTCATTTTTGCTGTCTGTATTTTTCTTTTTTATTAAGGTAATGACAATCTAGAGAGCCAGCATAGTTTAAACATTGGAATAGGATTCTAAGAAACCAGTGTTTGAATCCACATAGAAAAACACTAGATGACCTAAAGCAGGCATGGGCAAACTTCGGCCCTCCAGATGTTTTGGACTCCAACCCCACAATTCCTAACAGCCTACCAGCTGTTACCTTACATGTTACCTTTATATCCTACCATTCTGTCCAAGCAACCAAGGTTGTCCTTATGGCTCTCTGAGCCTTATCAAGGACAAGACTTGACTAGAGAACTGGCCCCTTTTCGGGGAGCTTGTAAGACCACCCTTTTCCAGCAAGCATTCAACGTTAGCGGCCCCTCTTAAAACTCGTAGAAACTGGTTTTTATATGTATTGCTTTTTAATGTATATGCTTTTAGATTTTGTGAACCGCCCCAAGCCTACGGGGAGGAGCGGCATAGAAACCGAAATAATAAATAAATAAATAATAAATACCCCAAGATCAGCCAATGAATAGCAGCGTCAAGTGGAGACCTGAACTCAGATTCCTCTAAACCTCATCCAATATTGTGACTGCCATCGACACTAGTAGTTGGGGTGGAGGGTGCTCTGATTTTGGTCTTGGGAAAACTAAGTGTAAGTTCACAGTAGCCTTTACTTCTGTATTGTCAGAGGCTTTCATGGCCAGAATCACTGGGTTATTGTAGAATTTTCAGGCTGCATGACAGTTGCATCTGCCAAGTAGGAAATTTAGAGACCACTTTGTGGGGAGGCTAATTTAACTGATTTGCGAGGCCATAAAAATCTCCAGGAAGTATGCAAAGAATTAGGTGGCCAGAAGCTGGAATGCTCCTCCGTGGTGGCTATAGCTGGAATGTTAAATAGCCTCTGAATCTCCATGTATATGTATATGTTGTTTGTCTATGGCATTGAATGTTTGCCATAAAATAAATAAAATAAACATTTTCTTCTGACGTTTCACCTGCATCTGTGGCAGGCATCCTCACAGGTTATGAGGTCAAAACCTCTGAGAATGCCTGCCACAGATGCAGGTGAAACGTCAGGGGAAAATGTTTATTTTATTTATTTTATTTACAGTATTTATATTCCGCCCTTCTCACCCCACAGGATTACAATGTACATACACATGGCAAACATTCAATGCCATAGCCAAACAACATATATAGACAGAGACACAGAGGCTATTTAACATTCCAGCTTCTGGCCACCAGGGGAGCTGTCACTTTCTAATTCTTTGCATACTTCCTGGAGATATTTATGGCCTCACAAATCAGTTAAATTAGCCTCCCTACAAAGTGGTATCTAAATTTCCTACTTGACAGATGCAACTGTCTTTCGGGCTGCAAAGGTCAACAACAAGCTACACAATTTTGGTCGGGAGCTCATTCCAACCCGGGCTGGCTTCGAACTCATGACCTTTTGGTCAGTAGTGATCTTAATGAGCTGACTCCCAGCCAGCTGCGCCATACAGTCCAAAAAACCTACAACAACCCAGCCTTTACTTCTGTTTATGTATTGTCTGTCTTTGTTAATTATATGACAGCATTGAATGTTTGCCATATATGTGTACTGTAATTCACCCTGAATCCCCTCAGGGAGATAGGGTGGAATATTATTTATTTATGTATACTGTACATCAAACTTGTATACCACCACTCCCCGAAGGCTCGGAGTGGTTTACAACAGTTGAGTACAAAGTGGGGGGGAGGAAAGGAGGGGTAGGGAAGGGGAATACAGGGTAAGAAGTCCAACGGCGATAACCAACTAAGGCACCATCCTGCCATCAAAAGATAAATAAAGTATATTATTATTAAATGAAGCATTCAAGGCATCAGGAAATGCACAGACTTACTAAACAGACCAGAAAACCTATACAGCACAAAAATAGAAATTAATTCCACTTGTTGCCATGCCACAAAGATTTTGCTCAGATCTACCTTAGTGCCATTTGTCTTGTTGTCTTTGTAAAGTGTCCAGTACTTCCCGTCATCGCTGTAAGTGACTTTGTAGGCAGCAACATACTGAATGTGGCCAAAATCACGAGCCCCCTGCGTGACAATCCCAGCCACCTTTTTCTGAGTCTCAAGATCAATCTGCAGAAAGCAAAGACAGGGAAATTCACTGCTAAGATTTTTTAAAAACTAAGCTCAGTAACAACAGAGTTTACCAACTAAAAACACATATACAAACATAATAAAAATATAGCAATCTAATTAAACAATTGAAAACAGCAGAATATTAAAGACATCATTACAATGAAACAAGCAAACCTCAATAACCAGAACCAGGAATATGGTGGACAAGATCAGAAATTGGGGCTGGCTGGGCATGGGCTTGTGCCAAAAGCAGATTATAAGGCCAGGGCTGGGGAGTAAAGTGCTGAGTTCAATCTAATGGTCAATTAGGGCTGGGCATTAAAGGACAGGGGTCTAACCATTCTCAAAGGCACATCTGGGGTTTTAGGTCCCTGCGGACGGTGGACAGAGTTGGTGCTAGCCTAATCTCACTGAGGAGGGAGTTCCAGAGCTGGGGGGGGGCACCACTGAAAAGGCCCTCTCTCTCGTCCCCAGCAACCACACTTGTGACAGCAGTGGAAGCAAGAAGAGGGCCTCCCCGGCAGCTATTCATGTCCAGTTCAAAAGGGGAAAATGCGGTCGCGAAGATAAGTGTTTAGGGCTTTGTAAGTGGTAACCTGCATTTTGAATTGGGACCAGAAATGTATTGGCAGCCAGTGGAGCTGTTTTAATAGGGGTGTTGTCTGCTCCCTATAATTAGCTCCAGTTAGCAATCTGGCTGCACCATCTTTGTATCCTGATCAATTTCGCGTCTGGCCAGGAGAGCCTCTGTCTTGTCAGGACTAAGCTTCAGTTTGTTAGTCCTCATCCAGTCCATCACAGCAGCCACGCACTGGCCAAGGATCCAAGAGGCTTTTTTGGAATTTGGTGGAAAAGCGTAATAGAGTTGTCATCTGCATAGAGATGGCACCGAACTCCAAAACTCCAGATGATTTCACCAAGCAGTTTCATGTAGATGTTGAAAAGCATGGCAGATAGAATGGAACCTTGCAGGACCCCACAGGTCAATGGCCAGGAGTCCAAGCAGGTGTCCCCCAATCTTGCCAACTATGTACGATCCCCCAGAAGGAGCAGAGCCACTGCAATGCAGTGCCCCCGAGAGCCGTTCCGGAGAGCCACCCCAGAAGGATACCATGGTCGATGGTGTCGAAAGTCGCTGAGATGTCCAAGAGAACCAACAAGGACACACTCCCTCTGTCGAGCTCTCTGCAGAGGCCACCCACCAAGGTGACCAAAGCCGTCTCCGTACCATGACCAGGCCTGAAACCAGACTGCGATGGATCTAGAACATTTGTCCTCAGCCTTAAAAAGTTACTTAGGAAAGTAAACAATTCCAATTTGATGCAAGCTATGTTTTGGGGCTGGACTTAGCACAGCGGGTTAAACCGCTAAACTGAAGATAATCCTGCTGATCGAAAGGTTGGCAGTTCAAGTTCAAGTCGGGGTGAGCACCCACTGTCAACCCCAGCTCCCTGCCCACCTATCAGATCGAAAACAGAAATGTGAGTAGATAAATAGGTACTTCTTTAAAAGGGGGAGTTAATAAAATACACCTTTAAGGCGATTTGATCAGGAGGACGTCTAAGGACGACAATGCTCCTCAGCATGGAAGATGGAGCAACAGCACTCCCTGGTGGCTAGAGTGAAGCACAGCCTCCAGATACCAGAAATGGAAAAGATAGAAAAAGCATTTATCTTTGTTTATGTAAAGTCTGCCCTTGTTAATTGTATAACAACATTGAATATTTGCAGTATATGTGTTTTGCAATATGCTGCGAGTTCCCTCGGGGAGATAGGGCAGAATATAATTCAAGGTAAAGGTTTCCCCTGACATTGAGTCTAGTTGTGTCTGACTCTGGGGAGTGGTGCTCATCTCCATTTCCAAGCCAAAGAGCCGGCGTTGTCCATAGACACCTCCAAGATCATGCGGCCAGCATGACTGCATGGAGCAGCATTACCTTCCCACAAGAGCCATACCTATTGGTCTACTTATATTTGCATGTTTTCGAATTGCTAGGTTGGCAGAAGCTGGGGCCAACAGCAGGAGCTCACCCTGCTCTTCGGATTCAAACCATCAACCTTTCGGTCAGCAAGTTCAGCAGCTCAGCTGTTTAACCCGCTATGCCACCAGGGGGGCAATAAATAAAGTATATTATTATTACTACTATTATTAGTATTATTCAACTAGGCCATTCCTGATTACTCACTTAATAAAAAGATTGAGTCTTGATGCATAGGAAGCTACATATAGGAAAGAAGATAGCTGGGAATTTCGATGGTGCTGCCACTGAAGTTCTCTATGGTCACACCAGTACAGTTGTGAAGCCTGAAATGCAGTTACCCATCACAGCCACATCCCCAAGGAGAGGCCAAAAATGGAAAGAATTCCAATTTTTTCACCCCCATCTCTTCTAAGCAGCTCCGGTGAGGACACACCTGTAGCCATTCGCCCTGCTTGTTGTGGAGGGCAGCCCAGGCATTGCTCTTTCCCGTCTTGTCGAGGCGCGCATAGTGCGGGTACCAAGTGAACGCATCAATGCCCCACGTCTTGTACACACTGGACGCCGTGATCTGCTGGTCGGAGATGAGGCGGGATTTCATGCCCAGCGGCTCCGAGCAACCTGCCATGTTGAAATACACTGTAACACAACAGTTTATAGGCACAGTGAAAGGGAAGAGCCCAAAAGAAACAGAACTTCAGCAACCCAAAATAACAAAACAGTCATCACCAATCAGACACATCCCAAACGTCCCCAAAGCAGTGACTTTTAAAATCTTCCAGATTCAGAGAACTCAGTGTTGATTTGTCTATCAAGAAGCAAGAAAAATCCAGGTAGATTCATGGAAGGCAATACGATATCATGTCACTCACTGATCTATAGAGTGGGCAACATAGAGCGAGTGCATTGGAAACAAAACACATGCCATTGATGGCTGTGCTGTTGTATCTAGTGCTTTTTTGTGCACGTCAGGAGCGACTTGAGAAACTGCAAGTGGCTTTTGATGTGACAAAATTGGCCGTCTGCAGGGACATTGCTCAGGGGATGCCCGGATGTTTTACGTTCCTGTGAGAGGCTTCTCTCACGTCCCCGCATGAGAAGCTGGAGCTGACAGACAGGAGCTCACCCTGCTCCCTGGATTCGAACCACCAACCTTTCAGTCAGCAGTCCTGCTGGCACAAGGCTTTCACCCATTTAACCAGGTGCTAAATTTGGCAGGATTGCAGCCACAGGAGTTTGTTAGGGCGCTCTCCCACCCACAGAGACTTTCCAAAGAGAAGGACCTCATTTTACAGTTGGGCACTTGAAACTTGAGAAACTACAAGTTGCTTCTGGTATGAGAGAATTGACCACCTGCAAGGATGTTGCCCAGGGGAAACCCGGATGTTTTGATGTTCTACCATCTCTCATGTCCCCGCATGTGGAGCTGGAGCTGACAGAGGGAACTCATCTGCGCTCTCCCTGGATTCGAACCTGCGACCTGTCAGTCTTTACTCCTGTCGGCACAAGGGTTTAACCCACTGCGCCACTGTGGGCTCCTGTAATACATGGTGGTGGTGGTGGTGGTGGTGGTGATGATGATGATGATGATGATGATGATGATGATGATAGAGGAATTAAATACCAGTGGAAAGGAATAGTATTCCGTTTTGCAACTCCTGGGAACACCAGCAGGTGTCATTGCAATGGCTGATGCAGATAACAAAGAGGAATTTGGGAGCAAAGAGAAAAGCAAGTATGCCTTATGAAAACGCCCCATCAGCCACAGACACCAAAGAAGAGAAACTGTGACCTCCACCGATGATGGACCTGGACCAAACTTGGCACATAGAAACCCCATGACTAACTCAACCTACTGGAGGTGTTTGAAAGGACTAACTTACAGTTTTAGTGTACCCTAGGGCCAGAGATGCACCTAGAGCAGCGTTTCTCAACTTGGGGGTTGGGACACCTGGGGGGGGGTCAGGGGGGTGTCAGAGGGGTCACTAAAGACAATCAGAACACACGGCATTTTCTGTTGGTCATGGGGGTTCTGTGTGGGAAATTTGGCCCAGTTCTATCATTGGTGGAGTTCAGAATGCTCATTGATTGTAAGTGAACTATAAATCCCAGCAGTTACAACTCCCAAATGTCAAGGTCTATTTTCCCCAAGCTCCACCAGAGTTAACATTTGGGCATATTGAGTATTCATGCCAAGTTTGGTCCTGATCCATCATTGTTTGAGTCCACAGTGCTCTCTGGATGTAGGTGAACTACAACTCCAAAACTCAAGGTCAATGGCCACCAAACCCTTCCAGTATTTTCTGTTGGTTATGGGAGTTCTGTGTGCCAAGTTTGGTTCAATTCCATCGTTGGTGGAGTTCAGAAAGCTCTTTAATTGTAGGTGAACTATAAATCCCATCAACTACTACTCCCAAATGACAAAATCAATAACCCCAACCCCTCAACCCCACCAGTGTTCACATTTGGGCGTATCGGGTCTTTGTGTCAAATTTGGTCCAGTGAATCCTATTTATCAGATATTTACATGATGATTCATAACAGTAGCAAAATGACAGTTATGAAGTTGCAACGAAAATAATGTTATGGTTAGGGGTCACCACAACACGAAGAACTGTATTAAGGGGTTGCGGCATTAGGAAGGTTGTGAAATACTGATCTAGAGCAAATTTCCCCAACATATCAAACTTTTAAAGTACTAATGGGAGTTTTTCAGGGTTAACCTGGCATGATGTGAGTTGAAGTTCACCCAGAACTTTATGCATTTTGTACAATTAAAAACTGACTTTTTCAAATAACCCGGGTAATACCAGGTACCCAAGCTAGAGTTAAATAAAATCCAGTTGAGTCTTATTGGTGCTGCCACACTCATTTGTTTTTCTCCTTCTCCTTTTTATATTTCAGCCCTATAGAATCGGCTGGAGCCTTTCATCAGCTCTGAATTGGGATTTTGTCTCTCTCCGGCCATGGTTTGATATTGTCTGATATTGCTTATGTGTGAGTTATATTGATTGTATTGTTTTATTATTTGCTTTGTGTTATTTTATTATGAGCTATCGGCTTGGCCTCATGTAAACCGCCCCGAGTCCCCTCGGGGAGATGGTGGCGGGATATAAATAAAGTATTATTATTATATTATTATATTATTTATTATATATTATTATATTATTTATTATTATTATATTATTATAATATGCCCAATCCATAGTTGAGAAAAAAGAATCCAATGTGGGAGCTGGCTGACTCCAGAAGACCAATATAAAAGCAGAGAGAGAGAGAGAGAGAGAGAGAGACAGAGAGAGAGAGAGAGAGAGAGAGAGAGAGAGAGAGAGCCATCACCCAGCCCAGTTGAGAAGCATTTACCATTCATTTCACAGCCAATCAGCTCAAAGCGCACAGTGCAGGCTCTCCGGCAGACCACAGGGTAGATGCGGATGTACTGAGCAGTGATGGGAGGATTAAACATATTGGTCACGGTACCATCGTTGTCCACATTGCCTGAGAAAACCTACAAGACAAAGAAATGGAAAAGGAGATGTGGAAGGCAGCTTGGAAACAGGTGTGAATGCTGGACACTGTCTCTTCACTGCATGACATGCTATCCAAGAGCATAACGGAATAATCAAGGGTCCTCAAGCATTGTGTCAGCTCCACTAGCTGCCAGTCTGTTACCGAATGCAATTCAAAGTTCTGGTTTCATTCTATAAAGCAGAGGTAGGGAACCTATGGCTCGGGAGCCAGATGTGGATCTTTTCATGATTGCATTTGGCTCTCCAGAGCAGCCTGGGCCTTAGTTTCCTAGCATGCAGCGGAGAGGTGTGAGGCAAATGCCGCTTCTGCGCTGCCATTCTGCGCTGCCATTGCCGCCTCTTCCTCACACACACACCACCACCACCACCACCACCACCACCCCCCGCTCTCAGGGCCTGCGCCCTCTTTGCCGGGGATGGCAGAGCAATTAAAAACAACAGCAGCACCTTGTAACACAGTTAAAACAATGAACAGCACATCATCCTCTTTGTCCTTACTCCCAAAGGCCTGCTTAAACAGGTGGGCCTTGGGGGTCCTTCATAGCCCGGCGGCAGAGGCAGGCCTGACAGAGAACCCTGTCAGCGCTTTAGCTGAAGGTATCCCAGGAGATTGAGTCCTCGCTGATCTCGCAATATGGGGTGATGCCCTCAAATACGCTGACCTTGTCATCGCCCTCATTGTCCTCCGGGCAGCTCAAGAGCCGCTGCCCCGTCTTCCCCCGGGGATGCCCTTCAGAGGCTCAAGAGCAGTCTTTTGCGCCTTCAGAGGGACAGTCTTGCCGACGTCGACACCAAGGTCCACCTTGGCCCCGCGCCCTCCTCCTCCTTCCTTCCTCTTCCTTTCTTTTCCCTCTCTTTTTCTTTCATTCTTTTTCCTCCTTCTCTCTCTACCTTCTTTCCTCCCTCCCTCTTCATTCTTTCCTCTTCCATTCTTTCCTTCACTCCTTCCTTTTCCCTCCCTCTCTCCCCTTCCTTCTTTCCTCCATTCTCCCTCTTCCTTCCTTTCTCCCCCTTCACCCTTTTCTTCTCCTTCTCTCCTTCCTTTTCCCTCCCTCTCTCCCCTTCCTTCTTTCCTCCATTCTCCCTCTTCCTTCCTTTCTTCCCCCTTCACCCTTTCCTTCTTCTTCTCTCCTTCCTTTTCCCTCCCTCTCTCCCCTTCCTTCTTTCCTCCAATCTCTCTCCCTCCCTCTTCCTCCCTCCCTTCATCTTCTATTCTTTCCCCCAAGTCTTCATTTTCTTCTTCCTTTCTTTTCACTTCCCTCTCCCCTCTTTTGTTCTTTTCCCTTCATTATTTTACTTTTTCCTCACTCCCTTTCCTTTCTTTTCCCCACCCTTTCCTTTCCTCCCTTCCCATTTCCTTCCTTTTTTCCCCTCCTTGTCTCTCTCCTGCTTTTCTTTTCTTCCTTTTCTATAGTTCATTCTTCTTTTCTTTCTTCCTCTCCCCCTCCTTCCTTTATTTCCTCTTTCTTTCTTTCCCCTTTCCTTCCATCTTCTCTTCCTTCCCAGAGTCCTCAGCATGCCTTTTGCAGAGCCAGGTCTGAAGTGTCCCATCATTCTGCCGGGGGAATCCTTTTCTTATAGTCTGTACGTATATACTCACATTTAGTTGAATTCAGTCTTAAAATATATTATATATTATATGGCTCTCACTGAAATAAATTTCCAAATATTTTGCTTTCATGGCTCTCTCAGTCAAAAAGGTTCCCGACCCCTGCTATAAAGCCCTAAACGGCTCCAGCACAGCTTATGTTTCGCCAACATCTATGGCAGACGAAGTTATGAGTGCGGTTTATATATCTGTGGAATAATTCCAGGTTATAAACTGTACAGGAAAGACAGGAGAGGGGAAAACGGTGGCGGTGTGGCCTTGTACATAAATGAAGAGCTAGAATCTCATGAATTAGAATTTCAAGAAAATTCAAACTCACCTACAGAAACATTGTGGGTAAAAATCCCAGGACAAAAAACTAATCTAGCATTAGGGATCTGCTATCGCCCTCCCAACCAAACTCCAGAGGCAGACTGCTATCTGGAAAATGAAATTAAACAGGCCTCAAAAAGCAATAAATTAGTCATAATGGGGGACTTCAACTATCCCCAAATAGATTGGCTAAATTCTTGTTCTACGCATGAAAGAGAGACAAGGTTCCTCGACATGCTAGCTGATTATTCCCTTGAGCAGATGGTCATGGAACCAACCAGAGGAAAGGGGATCCTGGACTTTGTGCTAACTAATGAACAAGGTCTCGTTCAAGATGTCCTTGTAACTGAGCCCATAGGTACCAGTGACCACAACACAATAACCTTCAACTTAAGTTTGGATAGCAAACTGTCAGTGAAAACTAACACAGAGACCTTAAATTTTCACAAAGGGAATTTCACCAAAATGAGAAAAATAGTAAAGAACAAACTAAAAGGAACAGTAAAAAAAAATCAAATCCCTCCAGAATGCTTGGAAACTGTTTAAAAATAATTTAAAACAAGCCGAACTAAAATGCATTCCTAAAATAAGAAAGAGGCCGGGAAAGTCCAAGAGGACATTGGTATGGCTTACAAATGAAGTAAAAGATGTGATTGGAAAGAAGGAAAACTCATTTAAGAAATGGAAGGCTCTTCCTACTGAAGAGAACAGAAAGGAACACAAGCTCTGGCAAACTAAATGCAAAGCAACCGTCAGGAAAGCCAAGAGAGATTTTGAGGCACATATAGCTAAGAACATTTAAAAAAAAAAGCAAAAACTTCTTTAAGTACATCAGAAGCAGAAACCCAACTAGAAAAGCAGTTGGGCCACTTGACGAAAAATGGTAAGAAAGGGACAATAAGTGAAGACAAGGAGATTGCTGAGCGGCTAAACGACTTCTTTGCCTCCGTTTTCACACAGGAGGACAGACAACATATGCCTGCAGCTGAGTCAGTTTTTTCAGGGAGGGAATTAAATGAATTAAACCAGATAGAGATAAACAAGGAAGATGTTCTCACATGCCTTACTAAACTAAATGTCAACAAATCACCAGGGCCAGATGGCATCCACCCCAGAGTTCTTAAGGAACTCAAGTGTGAAATTGCTGAAATTCTAGCCAAAATATATAACCTTTCTCTAAGATCAGGCACTGTACCCGAGGACTGGAGGAGGCAAATGTAACTCCGATCTTCAAGAAAGGATCCAGGGGTGATCCAGGAAATTATAGACCAGTTAGTCTAACCTCAGTTCCAGGCAAAGTGATGGAAACCATTATTAAAGAAAAAATTACTAAGCACATAGAAGAACAGGCATTGCTGAAGGAAAATCAACATGGTTTCTGCAAAGGCAAATCATGTCTTACTAACTTGATAGAATTCTTTGAGGGTGTAAATAAACACATAGATAAAGGGGACCCAGTCGATATTGTTTACCTTGACTTTCAAAAGGCTTTTGACAAAGTCCCTCACCAAAGGCTCCTAAATAAGCTCTTCAGCCATGGAATCAGAGGACTGGTCTTGTCCTGGATTGGAACCTGGCTAAACTGTAGGAAACAAAGGGTGGTAATAAACAGACATTTCTCTGGGTGGAAAGAGGTGAGAAGTGGCGTACCCCAAGGTTCAGTTTTGGGTCCGTTACTTTTTAATTTATTCATTAATGATCTGGATGTAGGAGTGAATTCTGAGGTAGCAAAGTTTGCAGACGACACTAAATTGTTCAGGTAGTTAAAAATGAAACTGATTGTAAAGAGCTCCAGAAAGATCTCTTGAAATTGAGTGAATGGGCAACAAAGTGGCAAATGCATTTTAACCTAAACAAGTGTAAAGTCATGCACATCGGGGCAAAGAACCCCAAATACACTTATCAACTGATGGGATCAAAGCTTTCCGAGACAAACCAGGAAAGGGATCTTGGGGTTTTGGTGGACAGCTCAATGAAGATGTCAACCCAGTGCGCTGCAGCAGTGAAAAAAGCAAATTCTATGCTTGGCATGATCAGGAAGGGAATCGAAAATAGGTCGGCAAATGTTGTATTGCCTCTCTACAAATCTATGGTGAGGCCACATCTGGAGTACTGTGTACAATTCTGGTCACCGCACCTCAAGAAGGATATAATGGAACTGGAAAAGGTACAAAGAAGGGCAACAAAAATGATCCAAGGGATGGAGCAGCTCCCTTATGAAATCAGGTTGCAACGCCTTGGTCTTTTCAGCCTTGAAAGACGGCGTTTAAGAGGTGACTTGATCGAAGTGTATAAAATCATGCATGGGATAGAAAAGGTGAACCTGGACAGCTTCAAGGCAGGATTAGACAGATTCATGGATACCAAGGGAATCAGTAGTTACTGAAATGGACATCCAAGTGCCACCTCTGTGTTGATGGAGGCAGGCAGGATTTTCCCCGGTACTGGTTGTGGGGGTCGGGAGCAGGTGAGGGTTTTGCCCTCCTTTCTGCTAGAGATCCCTGTAACAACTAGTGGGCCACTGTGTGACACAGAATGCTGGACTAGATGGGCTGAGGCCCGATTCAGCATGGCTCTTCTTATGTTCTTATGTTCTTATGTGGGAGAAAGAACTCTTGTCTGTTGGAGGCAATTGTGAATGTTGCATTTGGCCACCTTGATTAGCCTTGCAGTAAATAAAAAAACAACACAAAAAAACCCCATGGGAATTCCAGATAAGAAACAATCAGAGTCAGCTAACAGCTCCCAACAAAGGATGCCTCCAGGCAGGAAGCAGCCAGGCTTTAAAGCTTCAGGCCCATTCAGTGCTAATCAAGGTGGTCAATTGCAACATTCACACTTGCTTCCAACAGACAAGAGTTCGTTCTCCCACCCTGGACATTCCACAGATATATAAACCGCACTTGCTAGTTTCCAACAGACCTCACAACCTCTTAGGATGCCTGCCATAGATGTGGGTGAAACGTGAGGAGAGAATAATAATAATAATAATAATAATAATAATAATCTTTATTTATACCCCGCCACCATGTCCCCCAATGGGGACTCTGGGCAGCTTACATGGAGCCAAGCCCGAACAACAGAGTGCAATAAAATAAAAACAAAATAAAAACACAATATACTAAACAACAAATAACAACATCATAGTGAGAGAATGCTTCTGGAACATGGCCATGCAGCCTGGAAAACTCACAAGTTGTTGTGAGGTCTGTTGGAAACTAGGCAAGTGGGGTTTATATATCTGGCTGCTTCCTTTCCTAGCTTTGAAGCTGCAAGACCATTTAATGCTAATCAAGGTGGCCAATTGCAACATTCACACTTGCCTCCAACAGACAAGAGTTCTTTTAATCACCCTGGATATTATTCCATAGATATATAACCCCCTTGTCTAGTTTCCAACAGACCTCACAACCTCTGAAGATGTGTACCACAGATGTGGGCGAAATGTCAGGAGAGAATGCTTCTGGAACATGGCCATTCAGCCTGGAAAACTCACAGCAACCCAGCCTTCAAGTAGATCATCCGGGGAGGCCCTGCTCTCACTCCCGCCTACTTCGCAAATAAGGTTGGTGGGGACGAGGGATAGGGCCTTCTCGGTGGTGGCTCCCCATCTGTGGAATTCACTCCCTAATGATATACGATCAGTTCCATCCCTCCTGGCATTCAGGAAAAAGGTGAAATCCTGGTTATGGGACCAAGCGTTTGCACAATAGCACGATACGGCACTTTAGATTGGATTGAAATGACAAACCGGTGGATAAGACCTAATGTTTTATTATGGACGGAGTTACTGTTTTTAACTGATGTGAATGTGTATGATGTATTTTAATGTTAATTGTATTTTAATGTATTTTAATGCTATCTGTAGTTTTACTGTATTTTAACTTTTAACTGCTTTTGGTTTTATTATATGTATACTGTGTGGCATTGAATTGTTGCCGTTGTTAGGGCGCACTGAGTCCCCCCTCGGGGGTTGAGAAGAAGCAGGGTAGAAATGGTGGAAATAATAGTCTCCAGAAGATGCAAGAGTTGACTTTCCTGGACCAAGTTGTTTCATTTCACACATTATTGTCATTGTTGTTGTTATATTTACGATATTTATTTGTATCCTGCTTTATCTTTCTAAAAAGAGCCACAAAGTAGCTATCTCTAAAAACTGTTAAATACAAATGTCTTTCGGGCAAAGCATTCCCCAGTTTTGATTAATCATAAATGGACTTTCACTAAATAACCATGTTTCGCCATCGATTTACTGCCATCCTGTGCAGCTCTTTGTGACCTGACCTTTTGTGTGCTTCACCTTTTGTGTAGCAGCCAAGTCAACTCAATTGCAATTTGCAAGGAAAGCATTTTAAGAGCAGAGGGGAGAGGAAAGAATGACAACTATGCCACCCGGAGCAATGTGTTTCTCATCACCAAAACACAGTTATAGCTCTATGATCTAAGTCAGGGCTTGTAATGGGGAAGGAAACTCCAAAAGAATGTCTGGATTCCCAAATATGTCAGGGTTGCCTCGAGAACACCTGCAAAACAGTAAGTAGGGGTGCTACATATCAAAGCAAAGTGGATGAAAAACAAGATCAGCATTCAAGCCAGGCCTGGATTATCCATAAGGTCACACTAGGCCACAGCCTATGGGCGCAGCCATGGGCGCCAGATCCGGACCCCCAATTTTTAGGGCCTCTGGCGCGGCTTCCCTCCACCTCTTCCTCGCTCGCGCCGGCCCCTCCTTCCTTTACTCAAGGAAGGAGGGGCGCCCGGCACAGGTAGGAAGACGCGGAGGGAAGCCCTGTCCCTAGGGCCTCTGACGCGGCTTCCCTCCACCTTTTCCTCACTCGCGCCGGCCCCTCCTTCCTTCACTCAAGGAAGGAAGGGGCCATGCCCCTAGGGCCTCTGACGCGGCTTCCCTCCATCTTTTCCTCGCTCGCGCCGGCACCTCCTTCCTTCACTCAAGGAAGGAGGGGCGCCTAGCGTGAGGAGGAAGACGTGGAGGGAAGCCCCGCCCCTAGGGCCTCTGATGCGGCTTCCCTCTGCCTCTTCCTTGCTCGCGCCGGCCCCTCCTTCCTTCACTCACGAAAAGAGGGGCGCCCGGCGCGAGGAGGAAGATGCTGGCTGTTAGGAATTGTGGGACTTGGAGTCCAAAATACCTAGAGGGCCGAAGTTTGCCCAGGTCTGATTTAGAACCATGATTGCCCAGGCCTAATAAATATGTGAGAGGAAGTCATAGGGAGGAGGGACCAAGCTTGTTTTCTACTGACCTGGTGACTAGGACGCAGAACAATGGCTTCAAACTACAAGAAAGGAGATTCCACCTAAACATGAGGAAGAACTTCCTAACGGTGAGAGCTATTCAGCAGTGGAACTCTCTGCCCCGGAGTGTGGTGGAGGCTCCTTCTTTGGAAGCTTTTAAACAGAGGCTGGATGGGCATTTGTTGGAGGTGCTTTGAATGCAATTTTCCTGCTTCTTGGCAGGAGGTTGGACTGGATGGCCCATGAGGTCTCTTCCAACTCTATGATTCTGTGGTATTGTTGGGATTGCTGCCTGCCTGCTTTCTCCCTTCTCTAGCTCTGAGAAGCCCTACCTCCGTGGCTACTTTCTGGAAACATTGGGCAAGCTCTCTTTGGGACCCTTTCCTTCGTCCTTCCCTTCCCTTCATACACATGTCACCTTTCTGCCTCCATGGGCAGATGTCCTACAAAGCACCGCTGCTCACCTTATCCTGGTCCTGTTCCTCATCCTTGCAGAAGACGAATTCGCGCCCATCCTGGCTGTATGCCACTTTATAAGCCCGGACATACTCTGCTCGGCCTGCACGGCGCGCCCCTTGCGTGGCGATCCCAGACAGCCTCATTTTTCTCAGCATGTTTGCCTGGTATGGAGAAGGATAGGACACAATCAGGCAAACTGGCTAGGTGGCCAACAACTTTCCCCTCTCCTTGGACTCAGCATTTATTTATTTATTGATCTATTATATAAAGGAGGTCCCGTCATGGAACGACTGACAGAGACAGAAAAACCATCCAAGGCAGAAACACCAAATTTGGCAACAGAAATAGGCCTCAGGCAAGGTAGGTTTTAAGCAAAGAAACTTTCCCCCCCAAAACCTAGAAGGCCCCCAAAACATTGATACAAAAAAACCTACATTTCCCAGCGTCCTTTGCAGCCGCCAGCAAATCTCCCAGCATCCACATTCTGACAACATGATTGGTTGCCAGTGAGGGAGTATTTGCATAACGCCTCTATTGGCCAGCCAACATGAAGATTCCGACCCTCTAAACTGGCAGAGGAGGATAAGGCAAAGGCCTGAGGCAGTCGCCAACATGAACACCCAATTCACTTCCCACAGAAAATTTAAACCCCTACAAATAACAGACCACGCCCAAAATTGACAGTAAGGCTTCATTAACATGATTTTCCTGACTAGGCCTCACTTAATGGGATGCTGTTTAAGCTCCAAATTGACAGTAAGGCTTCATTAACTTGATTTTCCCGACTACGCCTCAGCTCATGGGACATTGTGTATGGCCTGAATTGACAGTAAGGCTTCATTAACTTGATTTTCCTGACTAGGCCTCATCTCATGGGACATTGTGTATGGCCTGAATTTACAGTAACCTACCTTGGCACACAGAGCCCCTATGACCCACGCTACATTCTACTACAGTTTGGAGGAGGGTGGAACATGGATGATGGGATTTGATGTACCTCCATGGATTATGGGATTTGTAGTACTTTCAAACCCTTCATTCCCCACAGACCACTGTGGCCCAGAACCAAGACCGATAAAGACCCAACTTGGCACACAGTGCCCCTATGACCCACACTCCATCCAACTGCAGTTTAGAGGAGGGCACACCATGGATGATGGGATTTCAAGTACCTCCACTCACTTCTGAAGTACCCCACCCACACAAGCATCAACCTCTACATCAACACAGCAGACGGAAAGACAAAAAACATTGTATATCCACAAGCTCTGCAGAACGCCAGCAACACCACACACCGACAACTCCACAGGACTTCAACATCCCACCCACCAGAACAACCCACAACGACACAGCCATGACCCCACCAAGACCATAACTAACATCAATTCCAACCCTTACATACTCAGACTTTCTCACATCTCTAAATAGGGCACAGCAACGCGTGCCGGGTAACATATATATATATATATATATATATATATATATATATATATATATACCCCGCCCTTCTCTACCCCTGGAGGAGGACTCAGGGCGGTTCACAACTGGCAGCGATTTAGTGAGCAGCCACTGTGCACCTTCTCTAAAAGCAAAACGGAGAAAGCAGCCAGCATACCATCTCCTTGCAGTTCTTATTCCTCCTCAGACCTCAGTGAATGGATACCTGAATCCAAGGGCTGCGGTCATAGTTGCTGGAGGTCCAGGCATTCACAATCCCTTTGTTGTTGAGGCGGGCCAGCTCTGGACCCCAGCGCTGCAGGCCAAGGAAGCCAAAATGCACGGAAGAGGACGTCAGCTGGGAGTTGGCGATGGCTCCCGTCTCCATTCCCAGTATGTCTCCGCAGCCTGTAAATGGGCCATTAGGGGTGGAAGGAGAGAGAAGAATGCCCGATGAAGACGAAGGGAGGCAAAACAACACAGTGGATGGGAGGAAAAGAAATATCAGGGCAGGACTAAGAGTCTTAGACAATTTGGGCAAATGAACACTATGAAGGCTGTTGCAGTAGAAAGAGAAAGACATGGCAGATTGGTAGCAAATGTTAACTACTCATATTATTACTTGCCATCCCTCCTGTGAGGGCTCCTATCTATCCATCTCTGCCACCAATGTGAGAAGATTCTATGGGTTGTATGGCCTTGCAGCTTCAATGAGTGGCTGCTTCCTGACTGGGGGAATCCTTTGTTGGGAGGTGTTCGCTGGCCCTGATTGATTCTCATCTGTAATTTCCCTGCTTTTTTGGAGTGTTGCTCATATTGCATTTTAATCCATTGTTTTTATTGTGCGACTTATTAAGTGTGCTATTTTAACGTGTTTTATTGTGTTTTTTACTCCTGTGAGCCGCCCCGAGCCTCCTGGGAGTGGCGGCCTAGAAGCCCAATAAATAAATAAATAAATAAATTTACTGTCCTGGTTTTAGACGGTTTTCTTAATACTGGTAGACAGATTTAGTTCATTTTCATGGTTTCCTCCTTTCTGTTGTAGTCTCTGTCAGTGGACAATTTCAACACTTCAACTACCCATTGGGTTGATCTCCCTACTGGGAATGTGGCACAGCTGGCTGGGTGTCAGCTGCATAAGATCTCTACTGACCAGAAAGTCAGGAGTTCAAGGCCTGCCCGGGGTAAGCTCTCGGCCAATTTGTGTGGCTCGTTGTTGACCTTTGCAACCCGAAAGACAGTTGCATCTGTCAAGTAGGAAATTTAGGTTCCATTTTGTGGGGAGGCTAAATTTAACTGATTTCTGGAATGTTAAATTGCCTCTATGTCTGTCTATATATGTTGTATGTCTATGGCATTGAATGTTTGCCTGTATATGTGCATTGTGATCCACCCTGAGCCCCCTGCGGGGTGAGAAGGGCGGAATATAAATGACGTAAATAAATAAACAAATAAATCCTGTAAAACCTTCCTGTTTAGATACATCCTACCTGTGTTCGTGCCCGGTGTTATTCTTCAATTTTAATATATTACATCTGGCCCGGCCATAAGGAGATCTTTGTGCCCACCCAAGAGCACCACGGCCAGCAAACGAGAACCTCCTCTGTGTCCCGGGTCCGAGAGAGGCTCATTTGGAGTCCACGAGACAGAGATCCTTCTCTGTTGCGGCCCCCGTCCTGTGGAACTCTCTGCCGCCAGACCAAAGAGCCTCCCTCGACCTGCCCCAGTTCTTGGCGGCACTTAAGACATGGCTATTCAAGAAAGCCTATGCATAACACGTAACCAGCGACTCGGAATTCACCGAGTCTGATATTTTAGTATTTTAACCATTTAATATTTTAATATTTTTAATATTTTAATCGCTAGTTGTGTAAGTCGCCCGGAGCACAAACGTGGAGGGCGAATCATAAATAATAAAGTTCAGTTCAGTTCAGTATTATTGTTTATATTTGAGATATATTAATTGCACTGTTTTATTTGCTATATTGCTTTGTTGTAGCACCGGGAATGTGGCGCAGCTGGCTAAGTGTCAGCTGCATAAGATCTCTCTGACCAATAGGTCATGAGTTCGAGGTCTGCCCGAATTATGAGGCCATTAAAGAACTCCAAGTACGCTGAGGAATGTGGAAGGAACAACAAGGGACGCTGGGAACGCTGAGAGATTATGAGTGCATCAGCTCCCCCTGGTGGCCAGAGTTTGCCTCTGTTCGTCTATGTGTGTATATGTGTAAAACAGCAGGGATTGTCTGCTAAGTATGTGTACCTGTAATCCGTTCTGAGTCCCCTTCGGGGTGAGAAGAGCGGAATATAAATAAAGTGTATTATTATATTATAATATATATTGTTTACTGATGTGTTGTTGAGCTTGGCCTTGTGTAAGCTGCCCCAAGTCCCCTTGAAAAGATGGTGGCTGGGTATAAATAAATAAAATATTATTATTAAAGGAGGAAACCATGAAAATGAACAAAATCTGGCTACCAGTATTTTTTTTTAAAACCCTCTGAAATCAGGACAGTAAATAAAGAGCAGAACCCAAAAAGCAGGGGAATTCCAGACAAGAATAAATCAAGGGCAGCTAAAACCTCTCAGCAAAGGATCCCCCCCCCAGGCAGCAACCAGCCAGGCATTGAAGCTGCAGGGCCATTAAATGCTAATAAACGTGGCCAGTTGCAAACATTCACACTTGCCACAAACAGACAATAGTTCTTTCTCTCACCCTGGACATTCCACAGATATATAAAACTTGCTTGCCTGGTTTCCAACAGATCCCTCATCCTCTGAGAATGCCTGAAATAGATGTGGGTGAAACGTCAGGAGAGAATGTTTCTGGAACACGGCCATACAGCCCAGAAAACTCACAGCGACCCAGTAACATTCCAATTTGGGGGTAAATGAGGTGAAACGATAAAGGGCTTTGTATTCTCAAAAGTGTCATGCGTAATACACAAAACAATACAACTTTCTCTTCTGTGTTTTTGCTTGTTTGTTTCTCCTTGCATTAAACAGTCATCTGATCAAAGAGATCTCTTTCATGTTTACGAATAATAAACAGAAGCAAAAGCGAATGCCTTCTCTTGCTACTGGGCTTGATTCGCCCCGCGAACTGGGATGCTGGAACAAAACTGCTCGAGGGGGACTCAGTGTCAGGAACAAGTATATTCCACGAGCTTGCATTTTGCCATTCCTGCATGAGAAACCATGAAAAATGCTGAACAGCTCGAACATGTCCAGAGGAGAGAAAGCAAAATGATCCAAGGTCGGGAATTCAAACCCTATGAAGAGCAGCTTAGGGGGCTGGATATCTTTGGATGGCAGAAAAGAAGACTGAGCGGAGACACGGTAGCTGTTTAAATATTTGAAAGGATGTCACATTAAGGAGGGAGCACGCTAGTTTTCTGTCTATTCCAGAGACTAGAATTTGGATCAATGGATTCAAATCACACAAAAAGAGATTCCACCTGAATACTAACAAGAATTTCCTATTCAACTTGAAGTGAACCTTCTCTGGAGGCTTTTAAACAGAGATTGGATGGTCATCTGCCAAGAGTGCTTTGATGGTGTATTCTTGCATAGCAGAATGGACTTGGACTGGATGGCCCTTGTGATGTCTCTGTTGATACAGTCTCTGTGGATGTAACTCAGGTGTCGAGTTTAACGGTTCTGGCCCAGTTTACCTGTCCAAACATATCTCCCGCTACGAACCACTTAAGACCTTAAGATCATCCAGGGAGGCCCTGCTCGCTGTCCCTTTAGCATCGCAATCACGGTTGGTGGGGACATCAGACGGGGCTTTCTCTGTGGTGGCCCCTCGGCTATGGAATTCCCTCCCAAGTGAAATCAGATCCACTCCTTCCCTCCTGACCTTCTGGAAAAGGGTGAAATCCTGGCAGTAGGATCAGGCCTTTGCGGACTAGACCGATATGATGATAGAGCTATGGTTTAATGGACTCTGATGGACGCAAATGGACTGTGTGTAGGATGGCGATTTAATTCTGGAGATTGTTCTAATGTTTTATTGTTTTTATGATGTTTTTATAATGTTTTACACTGTTTTTACCTAAGATGTATATTTATGCATTTGCCGGAGGTTTAGCATAGCTGTTAAATCAGCAGCAGCTAAAAGATCTATCAACCGAAAGGTTGCAAGTTCGAACCCCAGGTTGGCATGGGCAGCCAACCATCAGCCCTGCCCACTGTTTACCTAAGCAGTTTGAAAACAGTTTTAGCTGTAATTAGAAAAAATAGGTATTGCTAAAAAGCAGGGGAGGTTTTTACAATGCCATAAAGAAAAAGAAGATCAGAAAATGCTGGAATGCGGAAGTCCTGACAGCTCTTCATCATAGAAGATGGAGCAACAGCACCCCCTGTGGCACGAGACAAAAAACCTCCTTCTGTTCTTTCTGTGTACTGTGTATGTCTATACAAACGGCATTGAATGTTTGCCGTGTATGTGTACTTGTGATCCGCCCTGAGTCCCCTTCGGGGTGAGAAGGGCGGAATATAAATAAATTGTTGTTGTTGTTATTATTATGCTTTTGTTGTCAGCCACCCTGAGTCCCTCTGCAGAGGTCGAGATAGGATGGGATATATATGTCCTAAATAAATAAATAAATAAATAAATAAATAAATAAATAAATAAATTCATTTCAATTGGTGCAGTCCGAGGATGTGGACAAGATCCTTTGGTTAATCACAGCAAGCCAGCGGAAGGTTGGCTGACTAGGTGACAAGGGTGGCTAATGTCTCCCTCGGCCAAGGCAAATTTCCAGCAAGCCTAAAATTGGCAGTAGTTAGAATGCTGTTAAAGAAACCATCACTGGACCCGTTTGCAATGAGTAATTATTACTACACAATTTACACGCTCCCCTTCCTGAGCAAGGTCTTCGACTGTGTGGTGGCCTCGCAACTCCAGGGATTGCTGGAGGAAATGGATTATCTAATGTACTGTATTTAATATGTTGGAAGCCGCTTTGGGTCCCCTTGTGGGAGAAAAGCAGGCTATAAATAAAGATATATTATTATTTGATAAACAGCAAGATTAGTACACAGCAAACAAGATCACTATGCTGGCTGTTGTATTGGATCACACGTCAGACACTTCCCAAGCATCTAGGACTGTGTGATGCATCAGCCAATAATGTGAGCAAATCCGAGTCGGGTGACTTTTTGCACCTGACAGATGGTGATTTTGTCAGCGCTGATTCTTGTTAAGTGCAGGCCAAGATCTTTAGGCACTGCACCTAGTGTGCTGATCACCATTGGGAGGGACCTTGACGGGCTTGTGCCAGAGTCTTTGCAGTTCAATCTTTAAATCTTCATATAAATAAATAAATAAATATCGCGTAAGCTTTTCCAGTTGCTTCTTGTTGATTCTGCTGTCATCTGGGATTGCAATATCGACAATCTATACTTTGTTTTTATTAATATTATATTATTAATAAAAATATTTGTTTATCTTAATAATCTATTATTATTATTGTTCCTTCCAGTTCTACATTTCTATGATCTAACTTTGTAAGGTAAGTTCATAACTTCCCTCCAAACGTTGGTAAAATAACTTTTTTTGGGAAGACAACTCTCCAAATTTTAATTTCAAGAGTTCTCACCCAAAAACATTAATTATCCAGACTCTTCCTCTGAACCAATCGCTGTGCTCAGCCAGGGACTTACGGATATGGCAGGTCTTCCCAAGGTAGGGCGAAGTACATTTGCAGGCATAGTCACCGTTAAGGTCCAAACAGATGCCTCCATTCTTACAGGGCTGAGATGCACATTCGTTCATATCTGCAGATAAAGAAAAAACGAACCAGCACTGACATTTGATACTTTAAAATGCTGAATCCCACCTATTAGGAGATTTCCTCATACTGAAAACATAAGGGATTTTATTCTTTAGCAAAGCACAAGAGATGACATCACATAATTTGCGATGTGAACCTTATGTGGATGGGTGGAACACCTCTTTCAACCCAAGGTCTGAGTAAGGATTTTTACACAATCCTTACAATTCCCAAAAGAGAACATGTCAGCAATGAGTGGGACAAAAGGCTGATCAAGAACTGGCATATTGTAACTGAAAATTCTTATTGATTGTAGCTGTGTCTTAGGAGAGGCATTTCAAAACTGTACAACAATTCGAAACTATTAAGATGATGTTGTCATGGGGAAGCCCATTGGGTCAGAGTGTGGCCCAGAAGGGCAGGATTCAGCTCCAGGCCATGATGTCCCACTCTCCAGTCCATGCTACTATCTTACATTGTAACATCTCTGACTTTGCCAGTAGACAGAGCAATGTTCACCCATTTGTTGACATCTGGGGGGGAAACGCTGTTAATCCTGCCCATTTCTGAAAGTGCATGCACGTTAATAGCAATGAGTTAATAGCTCATTGTCCTGCGTCATAAATGGTCTTATTTTACTGTAATTTTATATTGATTGTAGTATTTTTAGTTTATGTTCTGTGTAACTGACTATGTTGTTTCGATTGATTTTATTGTTGTGTTGTTGGGCTTGGACTCATGTAAGCCGCCCTGAGTCCCCATTGCGGAGATGGTGGCGGGGTACAAATAAAGATTATTATTATTATGAATTTTTCATGTTAAGAGCAACTTGAGAAACTACAAGTCACTTCTGGTGTGAGAGAATTGGCCATCTGCAAGGACGTTGCCCAGGGGATGCCCCAATGTTTGATGTTTTACCATCCTTGTGGGAGGCTTCTCTCATGTCCCCGCATGGGAAGCTGGAGCTTACAGAGGGAGCTCAGCCTGCTCTCCTCATATTCAATTGTCCCAATTGGTGCATAGCTTTGGTCTGGAGTGCCATCAGTATGCTGATGACACCCAGCTTGTGCTGAGGATGGAGGGCCGACCTGACTCCGTACCCGATTCTTTCCATCTGTGCCGTGAGACCGTGACTGGATGGCTACGATCCAGCTGGTTGAAGGTGAACCCATCGAAGACGGAGATCCTATAGCTGGGTCGTCCGATGGAGGAGAGTGCTGGCTGCCTACACTGGATGGCGAGGCACTATGCCCGTCATCGTCGGTAAAAAGTCTAGGAGTCAAATTAGACCCGTTGCTGACGATGGAGGCCCAGGTCTCTACCGTAAGCAAAACTGCATTTTTCCATCTGCGGCAGGCTAGGCGACTGGCACTTTACCTATCCAGGAGTGACCTCGCTACGGTGATCCAGGCAATGGTCATCTCAAGATTAGACTACGGTAACACCTTCTACATTGGCCTTCCTCTGACAGAAATCCGGAAACTCAAGCTAGTGCAGAATGCAGCAGCTCGACTTCTTGCTGGAGTTCCAGCAAGATGTCATATTACACCTATCCTGCGGCAACTGCACTGGCTACCAATTGAGTACCGGATTGCTTTCAAAGTGCTGGTATTAACCTTTAAGGCCTTGTATGGTCTAGGGCCTGTGTACCTGAGGGACCGCCTCTCACCATACGTCCCCCAGAGATCATTTTGGTCTGAAGAGCAAAATCTCCTTAATGTCCCCTCTACCCATCTATCTGCCACCAGGCAATGAGTTTTTTCGGTGGTGGCACCGACACTATGGAATGCGCTGCTTGACTAAGTTCGAGGAATTAGAGAGCTTTCCTCCTTTTGCAGGGTGTGCAAAACGACTCTCTTGCGTCAAGCGTTTCCACCTGACTGAAGTATTGTAACATCTCTGGCTAATAAATTTTACTGTACTGCTAAGTAGTAATGCTTGTTTATTCTGCTTTGCTGCGCTGTTTTTATATTGTGTAAACCACCCCGAGCCTGCGGGAATGGAGCGGTATAGAAATTGAAATAATAAATATTATTTATTTATTTATTTATTTATTATTCGGTTTTATATTCCGCTCCTCCCAGCAGGCTCGGGGCGGATCAACATCCTATAGAATCCTGGGATCTGCAGTTTAAGGAGGGACACTCGAAATTCCCAGCCACAGTGCAGGCTCCTCCTACACAGCCATATAATCCAGATTATCAAAGCAGATGCCTAAATCTACAATGCCACATAATTCAAAACAAAGCAGATAGTCTGGATTTTATATGGCAGTGTAGAAGGGGCCTCACTAAACTACAAATTCCAGGATGAAACCATGGCAGTTGAAATGGAATAACTGAACTACAAGTGAATCATGTGAATGGGCCCTTGTCTTGCAAGCTTCCTAAAGGTTCCTAGTTGCCGCCTGTTAGAAATGGGATATTATTCCATCTCCTGGAATGCCCCAGTTGGCATGGCCAATGGTTGTAATACTTTGGTAGTCCAAGAACAGGAAGAGCTATTTGTCTATACCCAGAGCCATTGTCCTCAAAAACATCCAACACTCACTCTTCTGGCAAAGTTTGCCGTCATAGCCTTCAGGGCAGTTGCAAGTATATTCTGTAAAGACATCCCCTCGGTTGGGAACCAGCTCACACACTCCACCATTCTGGCAAGGATTGGGGTGGCAGGGCCCTGGAGAGGGGAGACGTCAGACAGGACAATTAGATATTTCATAACCATACAAAATGTTGAAAAGGCAATATTAAATTCACCCAACATGAAGACATAAAGGCATACACATAATAACAATAACAATAACAATAATCTTTATTTATACCCCACCACTATCTCCCCAATGGGGACTCAGGTGACTTATATGAGGCCAAGCCCAACTGTGCATTACAATGAAATAATACAAAACAACACAAAAAATTCACCCATAATACAAAACAACACACATACACATACATGATGTGAATTCCCATTCAAGCATGTATCTTGATCCAACATAAATCTGCAGCTGTTGCTCATGGTATTAGTATCCTTTTCAAATAATTGGCAAAACGTGCATGTTATTAATTCAGATTGGTAAAAGCAATCCCTAATCTGAACCTAACATGACCCAGAAAACCCCCAAAAGAAGGCAAAAGGTGACCTCCACATCTTCTAGAAAGCCCAGAGAGATGACTAGGGGCAAAATTCCTAATCTATCATTACTTTAGGGTAGGGGTGCTCATTATGGTGATCGGGAGCACTTAGGTGATCTTCAGCCCTCTTCCAGGTGATCTTTGGGCCTCACCAGCCAGATGGCGCGCTCCTGCCATGCGCGCGCACGTGCGCTCCCGCCACCGCCTTTGAGGGGCTTCTTTTGCCAAAATGAGGCTTTAGTGGGCAGGCCCTGGCGCTCGTCTTGCCGCGCACAGTGTGGTGAAATGACCGCCCATTGGTTGCTGCTGGGGGCGGGGGCGGGAGCAAGGTGAAGGCACGCACACGGATAGGATGCGAGGCTGTGGGAGGGATGGAGGGAATGTGTGTGTGTGTGAGAGAGAGAGCCAAGGAGAGAAGAAAGAAATCCGGAGAACTTTTTAGGATCCTTTTGGCAGGCAGGCAGGCGGGCACTGGAAGGAGAGAGAGAGAAAGAGGCGAAGGAGGCCGGGCAAAGTGGGGCAAAGCCAAGCAAGCCCCACTGCAAACCCTGCTGCTGCCCTCAGGACTCCCATTCCAAGCCGAGACCTGGGCGAGCGAGCTGTGTGGGGCTGCTTTCTTTCCTTGGTTGGGGCAAGGAGGGAGGGCTCTGCCGTATTCCTGGGGCTGAACCCGAGGAGGAGGGGGCTGCGGGGATGGAGACTCCACTTGCTGCTGCTGCTTGTGCCCTCGCCGCCTTTCTCTGCCTCGCCCTCCCTTACCCTCGAAGGAGAAAGGCAGTGAGGGCCCACGGGAGAGAGAGAGAGAGAGAGGGTGGCTCTTCAGAGCCGGCTAGGAAGAGCCATCCTCTCTCTCTCTCTCTCTCTCTCTCTCTCTCTCTCTCTCCCTCCCTCCCATGGGCATGGACTGCCACCAGTGGGAGGGGTCCTCCTTCCTGCCAGCCGTCCACTTGGGCGTCCTTTCTGAGTGACACCCTTGAAAGGAAGGAAGGAAGGATGCCCCCCCCCCGCTTCATCTGTCACTTTGGGGAAGCACCTCTTCCACTCTTCCTTCTCCTGCCTCGAGGGAGGGGGGGAGGCCTCGAGGGAGGGGGGGAGGCTGCCGTGGGGAGGTTCCAGCCTCACGTGGGTCCCTCTCTCGGTTGAGTTTCCCGGCCCAGGCAGCAGCCAGGCGGCCCCTCTTCCCAGCCCTGCGCCTTCCGAGCCGCTGCCGAAGCCATATCTGGCCGGATCGCTGGTGGGTGCGCCTATAAATACCCTCCTGCTGCGTGTGTGGGAGGGGTCTGCTGTGCATGCAAGAAGCAGGATGGGATGGTGACTTCCTGCTTCACGAAAGCACGCAGCAGGAAGGAGGAAGGCAACAAAGACATTAAGAGAGAGCGCGTGCGCAAGCAAGGAGGATCCCCTTCCCGGGTGCGCACGGCGGCGAGTTCGTGGGCAGGCAAGAAAGAAGCCCCACGCAAATGGAAGGCTGCAGTAGGAGCGTGCGCATGCACGCGCGCGCTCACATGCACAACAGGTGATCTTTTCAACTTGATTGTTCCTATAGTAGCTCACATGATGAAAAAGTGTGGGCAGCCCTGCTTTAGGGGATTTGTGACCATCTAAAGTCCTCCAGAAGGAGCCAGTGAGATCCCCTAACCAGTTGCCCAGCGATGATGCGGATCACATTGCACTTCCCATGCATACGGGATTAGATAGATGGATACTAGGTCTAGATGCCAAAATAAGCTCAGTGGGGAAAGACCTTGGTGTATAAAGACTCCCACACACCCCAAAAGCCCAATCAATGGTTTTTTTAGTGAAACTCGGATAAACTGCAAGTGTGTGCTCTCACACCCCTCTGAACAAACAAAACCGGACTAGACTAGAATAAAGCAATTGTGCTCTTCTGACTCCACCCAAAATTGCTACTAACGCCAATCCCAGAACTCCAACTCAGGCCCCACTGCCCTGAAGGAAAGATAATGGAAGAACGCAATAAACAGAAGGGTAATAGAAACAAACCTTTCTCAGTCTCGTTGCAATTGATCCCACTGAATCCCTCTGCACAGATGCAGAAGAAAGGGGAGTCGTCGATACCGGTGAGGCAGGTCCCTCCATTCAGACATTGATTCACTACACAGGAATCACCTGGAAAACCAAAGGCACATGTCAGCATGACCAACACTTACAAAATGGGGGAAATAGTCCTGTCTCCTCTCTTTTTTAGGTAGAAGAACGGAGGAAGTGAGAATAATATTATTTTTATTTATTTATTTATTGTTTCGACTTCTAGACCGCTCCTTCTTGAAGCTCGGGGCGGTTTACAACAATATAAAAACACAACACAGTAGTGAAATCAACACATTAAAACACATTAAAACTAAATCTCTACATTCTACTACACTTACATGAGGACTAACAGCAAAGATGTTAAAGCTTTACTCCAATGAGAATGCTTGATGGAAGAGAACCATCTTACATGCTCTTCGGAAGGAGGACAACTCTCGAATTCCTCGCACTTCATAGGGTAGGGTGCCACCACTGAAAAAGCTCTTTATCTAGTTGAGGACAGATGGTATGTCCGGACAGATGGGACACTAAGAAGATTTTGCTCTTCGGATCCCAACGATCTCTGGGGAACATGCAGGGAGAGGCAGTCCCTCAAGTACACAGGCGCTAGACCATATAAGGCCTTAAAGGTTAAAACCAGCACCGTGAAAGCAATCCGGTATTGCTTTCACGGTGCTGGTTTTAACCTTTAAGGCCTTATATGGTCTAGCGCCTGTGTACTTGAGGGACTGTCTCTCCCTGCATGTTCCCCAGAGATCATTGCGATCCAAAGAGCAAAATCTATTCTATTGGTAGCCAGTGCAGTTGCTGGAGGATTGGTGTAATATGGCATCTTGCTGGAGCCCTAGCGAGAAGATGACATGCATTCTGCACTAGCTTGAGTTTCCGGGTCACTCTCAAAGGAAGGCCAATGTAAAGGCCGTTACAGTAGTCTAACCTCGGGATGACCATCGCCTGGATCACTGTGGCCAGGTCACTCCCTGATAGGTAAGGTGCCATCCAGGAATCTCATTTCAGACCAAGTCGGCGTTTCGCCTTCCTGTGGTTTGCCATTCAATGCCGGCTGAGGACTCCCTCCGTAGTTTGACGGCACTTTCAGGTCCAGATTAAGCCCTGTGGCGACCTTATGGTGATCAACTTCAGCCCATTCTGCCAGCTGGAGATCACCCTTGGTTACCAGCTGGGTGTTGTGACCTTCCTGGTGAAGCAGAAGGTCAGAGATAGGCGACTTCGGTCGGAGCTCCTGTCGTGGTTGCTCCTGTACCGGTGCCATCTTTATGCATGTCCCACACTGGCGAAGTTGCAGAAAAATCATTAGCAGGATCAGGGAAGAGTGGTAGAATGCATGAATCACAAATTACAGAATCATACAACTAGAAGAGGCCACCAAGGCCATTTAGTCCAAACACGCAATAAAAGATGCCCACCCAATCTCGGTTTAATGACCTCCAAAGGAGGAGAGTCCATTGCTTTCCAAGGCAGTCCATTTCACTTACAAATTTTCAAGAACCTTTCCTACCCAGGACCATCCAAACATGTGAAATCATAACTTGCATAACCTGCTCTATTCTTTATTTCTCATATACAGTATATTCCAGCTTTATATCAAGGAGCATTATTACTGTAGGTGATTTAGTGTTGCACCCCAGTCAGAATTCACCTTGCACTCAACACCAACCAGGAATCCAAAAAGCAGTAGTAAAACAGTTTATTGAGAAAAGCACATATAAAAAGGAGAAATCACCATAAGAAATAAGAAAGGCAAAATCCAATAGCTAATGGGGAAAAGTAGTCAACCAGTAATAAGACAAACCAAACTGGTAATGGGAAAAACATTCCAAAGGCAAAAATCCAAACAGCCCAAATCTGTTTCATAAAACAAGATATAGGAAAAACTAGAATCAAAACATGAGCATAAATCCTGGAAAACATGAATCAAAACATGAACATGAATCCAAAACCAAGACTATAGAAACTTCTTAAAAACATGGATTCAAACTCCCAAGATCTTAGACAAAAACATGAAAGTGGAACAAGACTTGAGATCTTCACTATAATGCAGTGTTGCCTGATCTGAATTCTAAAGGAAACAATTATCCGATTTAAGAACAACAAGCCATGAAGTCATGCCTGTAACCTTGACTCCCTTGCCTGTGAGATTTCTCACACTTGTTTTTCACGGCATCTATGACCTCTTTAGTTTGCTTAATTCTTCCCTAACATGAAGCCTGAGATTCTTGCTAACCACAGGTGTGTTTTCAGATGAACTTTCTCGCCCATCCAACACCTTATCGGGGGTTGCTATGAGACGACTATTGCCTTCGTCAGCCAATGCATCTCCCTGTCTGCTGGATTCCAAGGCAGTTTCACTTTCAAGCTCATTCTCACAGACAGGATCTAAACTTCCCTCATTTCCCTCACTGAAAAACTCATCCACTCCCCCAGGCTCTGGAATAACAATTCCCTCATCTTAATAAACTGGCTGAACCACAACACTTACATTCCTTCCAATAAGGGAGGTCCACCTGAAGGTATGCCCAGTCCAACACCTGTGAAATCTCTGTTCACCCTGCTAACTGTACACTACCCTGTTTCTCCATTCAATTGACATGTTTGGTAGGTATGATGAGGTGTATAGTGGAACATAGCTATAAAGTATCAATACAGGTGAAGGTTTTTAAAGAACAAAATCCCCTCAAAATCCCCTCTATCCAGTATCATGTTTCAGATGCATCTCAGAAGCCCAGAACCAAGCACAGGAGCAACAATATTCTTATCTCATTTTTCCCCAGCAGCTGGTATTTTAAAGAGGACTCTGGCTCTACTCTGTGAGAGTTCATACCTAACTATCGTGATGAATAGCCAAGGACAACCTTATCCTCCAGTCTAATCCCATTTTAAAGCTAGCTAAGCTGGTAGCTGTCACCACATCCTGTGGCAGTAGAACCCCACTTAAATGAGCCCATTTAACTAAATCATCATCAAAACTATGTTGGCACAAATGTGGCGAAATTGGCTCTTTTATTCATATGTAGTGAAACTGTGCCAGAGTCTTTGCAGTTCAATCTTTAAATCCTCATCATTATCCTTATTATTATTGTTTGATACACAACAAGATTAGTACACAGCAAACAAGATCTCTATGCTGGCTTTTGTATTTGATTACACGTCAGACATTTCCCAAATGTGTAGGACTTATTATTATTTGATACACAACAAGATTAATACACAACCAACAAGACCACTCTGCTGGCTTTTGTATTTGATCACACGTTCGATCACTTCCCAAGTGTCTAGAACGGTGTGTTGTATCGGTAAATAATGTGTGCAGATCCAAATAGGGAGGCCTTTTGCAGCTGACAGGTGGTAATTTTGTCAGTGCAGATTGTGCTTATGTGCAGACCATGGTCTTTAGGCACTGCATCCAGTGTGCCGATCACCACTGGGACCACTGTAGTGAAGTCATATTTTTTATTACAGGTTTTAAATATGGTTGGTATATATACAGTATATGTATATATGTTGAAGGGGTAAAAACTTAGCAAACCCTAAAGGGTTAACAGAGATATTAACGTGCAGAACCTCCAAGGGGTTTCTGTTACCATGGAAACAGGAGGCGGAGCCTGCAACTGGCCTTAGAATCTTCAAATTCAAACTTTGGCAGGTGGCCGTGAAAGTCAAAGGAGAGAGGGTGTGTGGAGAGTTAGAAAGTCCATTTTAGCCAGTTTCAGCCAGTTTTAAAGAGGACTCTGACACTACTCTGTGAGAGAGTAGAAGAAAAGCTGTGTTTGAACTGCTAGGAAAGCAGTTGGGTTTAAAGGACAAGCAGTTAGTGTAAAGACTGAGATGAGCTATTGAAAACTTTGTCAGTCTATATAGTAAGTCTAGTTTGACATGTTCATAGTGTATTGTAACCTTCAGGCTTGTGATCCCTAAGAAGTTACTTTGTCCACCTAAGCTGGCATTTGTGGCACAAGTTCCAATGGATCATCTTGAAGGAGAAATTGATGCTTTAACAGAAGAAACGCCAGGAGAAAGTGCTGCACATAGGCCTTGAAAAAGTTCAGTTTCTAGTAGGTATAGTGAATAATCTACAGCGATTGGTCACAAAGAGTGTCAGTGGAGTTTGCCAGAGAACACCATGCCCTGAAAGATAAACAGTCAGATTGGCTTAGCTGACCTGTGTGAATTGTTTACAACATTATAATGGGCTGGTAGCAAGTGGCAAATGAAAGCTTGTCTTTGGCAGGCAAATTGTGAGAAGTTGGTAGAAAAAGAAAAACAAGCTGCACATAGAGCAGATAAATACAATGGAAATGAAAATTAATGCTGCCAACGTTTTTACTGGCTGAGATGCTAAGAAATGCTATCTTTTAATTGGATAGATGTAAACTTTTCCAGTTGGATACTCATCAATGCTTGCTGTCACCTGGGATTGCAAATCGATGATCCATTGTTTGTTTAAAACCACGATCACTGAGATCAGATCGGGGTTCTGTCCACCAAACTCTTGTCAGTCTTAATTCGCAAGTCCCAGACTAGTTTGACATGTTCATATTGGGCTGGTTTCCTGAATCGGCTTGTGATCCCACCAGTTCTTTTGTCGCAGGCAGATGGCATTTGTGGCACAAGTTCCAATGGATCATCTGAGCAACAGTATTCTGCCTCTGCTTATAGTCGGTCTGCACAATCTTCTTGCAGCAGCGGAGTATGTGATACATCGTTTCCTTTGCTTCCTTGCAGAGTCTACATTTGGAATTATTATTATTGTGGTTATTGTTGTTGTAAAAAATCACGTGGCAGTGAATTCCACAGTTTAGCAATGCACGATTTGAAAAAAAGTCCTTTTCTCTGTCATGCACCTCCCCCTTATCTGGTAGCAGAGTAACAAAGAAAACAGTGCCCACCACTTATCTATATTGTCTGGGGAAGGGTTGGGGAGGAATTAATGCATTGGACTGGGCTGTGTAACTTCCATTAGCTTAAGCCTACTCCTCTGAGCATGATTGCTCATATGTCTTTCTTTTTATAGCAGAGAGTCGCTGCAGTTAATCTCTCTTGCTGCCACTCCAGAGCAACAAGCCAAGCTGAAATCAAGCCCCAAGCAGGGAGTTCAAAGTGCCTACACAGGGCCTGCAGCCAAGGCTGGGTGGGAGCGAAAACGCTCAGGCAGCACACCAAGTCTCTGCCTGCTGCCCTGGATGGCTCCGCATGAGCTCATCCCCTTATCATGGCACTGCCAGGGAGGAGAAGGAATGCCTGCCCTGAGGAGGAAGCGGAGAAATCTCCTCCTATCCCCCTCGAAAGCTGCAAGGATTGGGATTGCTGTCAACCCAGATTGTGGTCACACCTTTACTGGGCCAACCGGAAAAGGCACAGAAGTGTCAATTTCAATAAATGTGTTCTGGAAGTCAGTGTGCCTGCGTGCGACACCATTCCACAGAATTACAAACAAACAAAACAGAAAAAATGTCATATTGAACGGCCACAAAGTCCTTTTTTTTTGTTTTAAAGAACCTCAGCTCTGTGTTGTTTAAGGCTTTCATGGCTGGAATCACTAGGTTGCTGTGAGTTTTCTGAGCTGCACGGCCATGTTCCAGAAGCATTCTCTCCTGACCTTTCACCCACTTCTATGGCAGGCATCCTCAGAGGTTGAGGGGTCTGTTGGAAACTAGGAAGTGGGGTTTCTATATCTGTACAATGCCCAGAGTGGGAGAAAGAATTCTTGTCTGTTTGATTCCCTGCCTGGGGGAGTCACAACAAAGGATTCCCTCAGGCAGGAAGCAGCCAGGCTTTGAAGCTGCAGGCCATTCAGTGCTAATCAAGGTGGCCAATTGCAACATTCACACTTACCTCCAACAGACAAGAGTTCTTTTTCCCACCCTGGATCTTCCACGGATATATAAACCCCACTTGCCTAGTTTCCAATATACCTCACAGCCTCTGAGGATGCCTGCCATAGATCTCTTGACGCACCGCCTTGCCATTGTTGGAGTGAGGGGGACAGCCTTGAAATGGTTGTCCTCTCTCCTCCACAACCGGAAGCAGTGAGTGCAAAGGGGGGAGCTAGCCCCGGAGGGATTCCCGCTGCCTTGCGGGGTCCCTCAGGGTGCCATACTCTCTGCCTTGTTATTTAACATCTATATGCGACCACGCGCTCAACTGGTACGTAGCTTTGGGCTGGAGTGCCATCAGTACACTGATGACACCCAGCTCATTCTGAGGATGGAGGGCAGGCCGGACTCCGTACCCGATAATTTCCATCTGTGCCTTGAGGCCGTTACTGGATGGCTGCGTGCCAGCAGGTTGAAGGTGAATCCAGCGAAGACGGAAATCCTATGCCTGGGCCGTCCGGGCGATAGGGAGATCCAGCTGCCAACCCTGGATGGTGAGGCACTACGCCCGTCATCATCTGTAAAAAGCCTTGGTGTCCTTTTAGACCCCCTGCTGTCAATGGAGGCTCAAATCTCTACTGTCAACAGGACCACATTCTTCCATCTGCGGCAGGCAAAGCAGCTGGCTTCCTATTTGTCCCAGAACGACCTGGCCTCGGTGCTCCCAGCTACGGTCATCTCAAGACTTGACTACTGCAACGCTCTTTACATTGGCCTTCCCTTGACTGCGAGCTAGAGACTCAAGCTAGTGCAGAACGCCGCAGCTCAACTGTGAGCTGTCATGTAACACCTATCCTGCAAGACCTGCACTGGCTGCCTATCAATTTCCAGATCACCTTCAAGGTGTTAGTTCTTACTTTTAAGGCCTTACATGTTCTGGGGCCAGTGTATCTAAGGGATCGCTGTTCCCTTATAACCCCCCAGGTCACTATGGTCAGAAGATTTGAACCTTCTTGCTATTCCTAGTGTCAGATCCTTTCATCTAACAGCAACCCAGCGGAGGGCATTCTCCATCATAGGTCTGGTCCTATGGAACTCCCTGCCGCCTGAGAATCGGGCCCTTCGAGATCTGAGCTCCTTTCGTAGAGCATGCAAAACCCATCTCTTCAGGTAGGCTTTTGACAATTGCTGAGTTTTTAAACTGCTGTTTTATTCTGTATTGTTTATTCTTCATTGTAAACCGCCCCGAGCCTTTGGGAGTGGCGGTATAAAATCGAATAAATAAATAAATAAATAGATGTGGGCAAAACATCTGGAACATCTGGAACACAGCCATACAGCCCGAAAAACTCACAGCAACCCAATCTCAGCTCTCTTTTGAAAAAAAAGTCCAGTCCTTAGGATAGAAAAAGACCCATTTGTTGATACTCTCTGTGCTGATCTCAAACCTGCCAAATCAGTGGCAAATTTCAGCCTTTGACTTTAGAGATATGAGGGTTCTTTGGCAGACTCTTGAATTCTGCATGTAAAACAAGGGTGGACAAAGAGACTCTTTCAACGCAACGGCCAAAGGCAATTCTGGACGGCTTCTTTCAGATTACAGCCTAGTGCTGAATGGAGCCAAAGGCAAAAAGATAGCTCCAAAAATACCAGCATATTTTAAGGCAAAGCTACTGCAGGTAACCAAGTCTGAAGAAAGACTTTGGTTCAACCTGTCTACACACATAATAAAAGTGAAAATATGTATGTGTGTGGCTGGAGTGTCCATTTACACAAACGGGCTCTCACTTCCACAAACAACTATAGGTCCCACTCCTCAAGAGACTCCAATAGCCCTCCCTCCAATGGCATTGCGGGTTATGGAGAGTGCTGTAAATATATCAAAGAGCCCTGCCAATGTCCTCCGCAAACACCATACTGCCACCACCCAAGTGAAGGCTTTCAGACGGGGACAATTTCATCCTAGATTGTATGTGTTTCCTCCACCACAGGCATCCCACTGTTTCTTACTCTCTCCATTGGTGTGGAATTTGCATGACCCCGCCCACTGCCTCTCCAATAACCCTTTCCTATCCTTTTCTATGACCTGGAACTAACTTGGCACACGGAACCCCCATGATCAACAAAACATACTGGAGGTCTTTGGAAGGATTTATAGGAGTTGTAGTTCACCTACATCCAGAGCGCACTATGAACCCAAAGAAGGATGGATCTGGAACATTCCTGATATGCCTAAATTTGGATACTGGTGAGTCTTGAGGGAAATTGGCCTGGACATTTTGAAGTTGTAGTTACTGGGATGTATAGTTCACCTGGAATCAATGAACACTGTGAACGCCACTAAAGATGAAATTGGGCCAAACTTGACACACAGAGCCCCCATGACCAGTAAAAACTACTGGAGGTCTTTGGGGAAAAATTCACCTTGATTTGGTGGAGTTGTAGTTCACCTACATCCAGAGAGCACATCCAGAGAGAACTGTGAACCCAAACATCGATGGATCTGGACCAAACTTGGCACACATACCTGATATGCCGAAATTTGATTACTGGAGGGGTTTCAGGGGACTGACCTTCCTTTCTGGGAGTTGTAGTTCACCCACAACCAGAGAAATTGTGACCTCCGATGATGGACCTGGACCAAACTTGGCACACAGAACCCTCATGACTAACTCAAGTTAGGGGAGGGGTTTGAGGGGACTGAGTCACCATAGTGGGAATTATAGTTTACCCTGCAGCACACTGAACCCCACCGAGAAAACTTGCCCAACATAACAAACCTTAAGTACTAATGGTGTTTCTCAGGATTGACCTGGCATGTCAGTTGTAGTTCACCTACAACTTTATGCATTTTGTACAATTACAAAATTGCCTTTTCCAAGTAACCCGGAAAACACCGGGTACTCAAGGTAGTACCAAATAAATGGGAAAGCTTCTATCGGTAGGAAAGGGCATAGGCCTCCGATATATTCCAAGAAGTACATTAGGAACCCAAAAGGGCTGGATTCTGACCTGCAACAAGGTCTGAATCCAACCCTGATTGAAAGAGGTCCTCTATTCAATCCCTAACATCTCCAAATAGAAAAAGAAAAACTCCTATCCAATATCCCAGCAAGCCACTAACAATCTAAACGGTTCTGGCCCAGCTTACTTGTCCGAACGCATCCACCCCTACGTCCCACCTCTAAATTTATGATCATCCAGGGAGGCCCTGCTCTCGCTCCCGCCAACAGCTGAAATACGCCTGGTGGGGATGAGGGACAAGGCCTTCTCGGCGGTGGCTCCCCGCCTATGGAACACACTCCCAACAGACATAAGAGCGATCTCTCCTAACTTTCCGCAAGAAAGTGATGGCCTGGGTCTGGGTCAATAGAAGTTTGGTCAATAGAAGTAGCAGCACCCTAAAGGGATAAATCTGGATTGATGTTAAGACAGATGAGGCTGGTGTATGTTTTTAACTGATGACTGTATTTGAGTTTAATTATGATGTTTTATTGGGTTGTCTTTTTGTTGTGATTTTATTGTAACTATTGAAGTAGCCTCTTGATGGGGCTCAATTGTAAGACGCCCTGAGTCCCCCTTCGGGAGTTGAGAAGGATGGGATAAAATGCAGTAAATAAATAAATCAATCAACCTGTTGGTCCAGTGTTTCCCAACTGCTGTGATGCGGCACAGTAGTGTGCCGTGACGGACCTCCTGCTGTGCCGCGAGAAAAGCTCTCTGCCCCCCTTCCTTCTCCCCTCCTCCTGCCAAACTCCTGCTGCTTGGGGGTGGAGGAAGGGCCGGGCGGCAACGAAGAAAAAAAATAGAAGGGGCCTGGGCGCCGCCTCCTTTGGCCATTTCCCCAGCCAGCCTCCAATCCGCCATGACTCCCGCCCCTCGCTCTCTGAAGCCGCACGGAGGAGGAAGCTGGGGGGAGGGGGCAGGGCATGGCACGGCCTGGCTCCACCCCCTCCCCCGGCTTCTGCTCTCCCAAAGCTTCTCCAGCCTTGAGGGGACAGTGCCAAGCCAGCATTGTGCTGGCTCTGCCAGCGCTGCCTTGGCACTGGCCCCTCAAGGCTGGAGAAGTTGTGGGAGAGCTGAAGCCGGGAGGAGGGGGCGGGGCATGATGCGGCCTGACTCCTCCCCCTCCTTGGCTTTGGCACTCCCCGCAGCTGCTCCCAGCAGGCCACCATCCCCCAGCCGTTCTTTACTGTGTTAGAGTGTCATTTTGTGTCATTTTGGTTGGTGGTGTGCCCCCAGATTTTTTAAATGTTAAAAGTGTGCCGCGGCTCAAAAAAGGTTGGGAAACACTGTCCATAATGAGTACACTGAACTTTTACTACTTTCTAAAGTTCCAGAATCAATCAACAGCCACTCAAATTAAATCAGGAAATAAATTCTGGGGAGGACTTTCGGCAAAGACCTGAAGAGGTAGCCATGTGTTGTCGAAGGCTTTCATGGCCGGAATCACTGGATTGCTGTGGGTTTTCCGGGCTGTCTGGCCATGTTCCAGAAGCATTCTCTCCTGATGTTTCGCCCACATTTATGGCAGGCATCCTCAGAGGTTGTGAGGTCTGATGGAAACTAGGCAAGTGGGGTTTATATATCTGTGGAATGTCTAGGGTGGGAGAAAGAACTCTTGTCTGTTTGAATCCCAGCAAAGGATTTTCCCCAGGAAGGAACAGGCCTGGATTAACCCCTTTTGGCGCCCTAGGCCAGTGTTTTTGAGCCGTGGCACACTTTTAACATTAAAAAAATCTGGGGGCACACCACCAACCAAAATGACACAAAATGATACTGTAACACAGTAAAGAACGGCTGGGGGTGGTGACCTGCTGGGAGTGCCGAAGCCGGGGAGGGGGAGGAGCCAGGCCACTCCATGCCCCCCCCCCCCGGCTTCAGTTGTGTTGGCTCTGCCACCGCTGGCTTGGCACTGCCCCCTCAAGGCTGGCAAAGCTGTGGGAGCGCTGAAGCCGGGGAGGGGGCGGAGCCAAGCCGCACCATGCCCTGAACCCTCTTCCCGGCTTCAGTTCTCCCACAGCTTCGCCAGCTTTGAGAGGGCAGTGCCAAGCCAGCATTGTGCTGTCTCTGCCACCGCTGGCTTGGCACTGCCCCCTGAAAACTGGCAAAGCTGTGGAGTGCTGAAGCCGGGGGGAAGGAGCGGAGCCAGGCTGTGTCATGCCTCCCCTCCCCCCCCCCCCGGCTTCAGCTCTCCCACGGAGGAGGAGCATGAGCGGTGGACGGGCTTCAGCAGGCAGGGCTCCTCCGCGCGGCTTCAACAAGCAAGAGGCGAGAGTCATGGCGGATTGGAGGCTGGTTGGGGAAACGGCCGAAGGAGGCGGCACCCCGGTCACTTCTTTTTCTTCGCCGCCACCTGCCCCTTCCTCCTCCTCTCCCAAGCAGCAGGAGTTTGGCAAGAGGAGGGGGGAAGGAAGGGGGGCAGAGAGCTTTTCTCGCGGCACACCTGATGATTGCTCATGGCACACTAGTGTGCCACGGCACACTGGTTGAGAAACACTGCCCTAGGCAACACTTTGGAATTATGCCCCCCCCCCAAACCAACCTCTACTGCACCCCCCTCACCTCTTACTCCTCACAGCGCCGCGTGCCCTCCTTCCTTGACTCAAGGAAGGAGGGTGTGTGCAAGGAGGAGGAAGGAAGGGAAGCCCGGCCCCCAGGGCCAGCATTGGCTACCAGGGGCAGGGCTTCCCTCTGCCTCCTCCTCTTCGCAGCGCGCCCTCCTTTCTTGAGTCAAGGAAGGAGGGCGCATGCGAGGAGGAAGGAAGGGAAGCCCTGCCCCCGGAGCTGGCATTGGTCCCGGGGGCAGGGCTTCCCTCCGCCTCCTCGTCTTCACAGCGCGCCTTGTGCTCTCCTTCCTTAACAAGGGGATGGGGGCGATGGTGAGGGGGGCGCCATTCCCTCCTCCCCCACCCCCCTGCAGCACTCTCCCCCTGCCCTCCCCCGAGAGAAAGAGAGAGTTGCGCTGCTGTTTTGGTGATTTTTTTGGGTCCGTGTGAATTGCGCCCCCTTTGGCTTGCGCCCCTACGCCATGGCCGAGGGTGGCCTTATGGGTAATCCGGGCCTGGGAAGGAAGCAGTCAGGCTTTGAAGCTACGAGGTGATTCAATGCTAATCAAGCTGGCCAATTGCAACATTCACAATTGCCTCAAACAGACAAGTGTTCTTACAAACTTATGCTCATTCCACCTCTCTGAGACAAACAATAGAAGAGAGTCATATCAAAACAGCAAGGGTTGTTCGGCGAGTAAATGAAGGATTGAAACAAAAATGTGTATCTGTGTCAGGACTGCTGGGTCAGCAGCAAACCGTCAATTATATCACCGTCAGGAGAACAGAAGAACTGGATGAACAACACAATTACGCTCCCAAAGAACACCCATTCCGTTTGCAACATCAGGAAGTGCCTGGGGAAAAAAGTCAGGAGGACTAGATTTTCAAATGTTTCTGTGCATTCAGAAAACACATAAAGCGATTTCCACTATTCGTTGGAGACAGCAGGGCCTTCGAGTAACACTTCCGACAATGTTTTATTCAACCTAATTGGTTGGAAGAAACAATGTCTACATTTCCATCCCTAACATGTTTTCAAACCATGAGTTTTGTCTTTTTCTTCCTCGGAGGCTGAGAGAGTGTGACTTGCCCAAGAGCACCCAGTGGGATTTCCGTGGCTGAGCAAGGACTCAAACCCAGGTCTCCAGAGCCATATTCCAATACTTGAACCACTGCAACAGAAAATATTTCATATTTTCTTCCTATTCTCTTCCTGCTTTGCTTCCTATTCTCTTCCTGCTTTGCTTAAGGATCTTACAATTTACTATTCACAGTACAGGTTGCTGTGAGTTTTACGGGCTGTATGAACATGTTCCAGAAGCATTCTCTTCTGACGTTTCGCCCACATCAGTAGCAGGCATCCTTAGAGGTGTGAGGTCTGTTTGAAACTAGTAGGGTTTATATATCTGTGGAATAAGGTCCAGGGTGGGAGAAAAAAACCTCTTGTCTGTTGGAGGCAAGTGAGAATGTTGCAAATGGCCACCTTGATTAGCATTGAATGGTCTTGTACCTTCAAAGCCTGGCTGCTTCCTCCCTGGGGAATCCTTCGTTGGGAAGTGTCCGCTGGCCCTGATACCATGCAGCCGTGTACACAAGTCTACATAGGGACCACCCAATGCAACATTGGTCAAACAAGATTCCAGGAACATGAAAGACACTGCAGAGTTATAACCTCACCACACTAGAGCAGTGGTTCCCAAACTTTTTTGGCCTACCACCCTCTTTCCAGAAAAAAATTTACTCAGCGCCCCCCTAGAAATTATTTTTTTAAATTTAATAGCAATAAAACAGAAATATATATGTATTAATGTTTCTACCTTTTTCGTAAAATATAGAAAAGAAAGGTGTAAATTGCAAACATTGAATTCCAGAAATAATCACAAAAACAATATTTATTTATTTTTATTTATTTATATTCGGACTTCTATCACCGCCACTCCCCGGAGGCTCGGGGCGGTTCACAAGTCTGACCAGAAACAACACAATCAATAACAACACAACAACAGAACAGAATAGAAAAGAGGGGGGGGGGAGGACAGAGGCAAGGAATAGAAATCTGGCAGTAGAGAGCCCAGCAGAGTCTAAGCGGGCCCTCCCCTGCCATCAAAGGGAGGAGCATAGGCGGTCTCAGAATGATCCTCATAACTGGCCATAGATGGCCAGGCTCCCTCTGTCTAAAGGTCTGACTAGAGGTGTCAGTCCTGCTAGAAAGATGTCTCTCTCCTGCTTCGAACTTGTCTGGGGAGGCTTCCGTCGCTTGAAGCCCGAGCTCCAAAAGGTTCTGGGTCGAAACGAGTTCCGGACCCTGGGCTCGGGCAAGGCGGGCCTCCCCTCTCCTGGGCGGTCAGTAGGAAAGGTCACGGGACCAGGGGGTCGGCGGCCACGGTGGTGGGGCGACCCACACTGTTGGTCAATGGCAAAGTTAGGGAGGAAGGGTCTGCTGCTCCTTGGCTTCAGGCGCCGCCATCTCCGATGGCCGCGCGACCTCCACACTGGGCCACTCCCAGAACTTGCCAATTCCAATCTTACTCTTCCCTGTCCCGGTATGCAGTCCATCTTCCGGTCATCGGGGGGCGGCGGGGCAGATTGTGTCCTGGTCACCACTGTGGGAGCAGCCGGCAGCTGGCAGGCTCATCGCAGACAGGGGGAGTATGAGCAACGGATGATGGGATTTGCAGTACTTTCAGCCAATTCAGCTCTGACTTCCACAGACCACTAAGATCCCCATGAATGACAGATCTGGATCAAACAGCAACTACTGCCTGGGGATCGCGCTCTTGCGACTGTGTCCCTGCGAGTTGGAATCCCCGGGCAGGCATTGCCATGGAAACCGCAGCACGTGCTTCCTTCCTCTCATCAACCCCACCCATGGCACAGTCCTGTGTATCGGCCTCTTTCTTCCAACGGGGAAGTCCTCGCAAGCGTGCAACCCTGCAAGTGGCAAGCTTGGCTCACGCCCCTACCCCCTTACAGGGGTTCAGCACCCCCCCCCCCCCAAATTCTCCGGAGCCTCCCACCACCCCCTTGGATCACCCCACCATCCACCAGGGGGTGGTACCGCCCACTTTGGGAACCACTGCACTACTAGAGAATGCATCCACTTTAAATCTGGTTTCTGCCTCCTGCAGAATTCTTGGTCTTGTTGTTTAGGGAGGAGCCTTTAACAGCCTCACTAAATTACAAACCCCAGAATTCTGCAGGAGGCAGAAACCAGATTTAATGCGGATTCATTCTCTAGTATGATGAAGTAGTAAGTCAAACAGAAAAGTCAGCCATAGCAGAGCACTTGATAAATCAACCTGGACACAGCATATTACTTGAGAATACAGAAATGCTGGACCACTCTAACAACTACCATGTCAGACTGTATAGAGAAGCCATTGAAATCCACAAGAAGTATGTGAAAAATTTCAACAGAAAGGAAGTAACCATCAAAATGAACAAAATCTGGCTACCAATATTTTAAAAACCTCTAAAATCTGGACAGTAAATAAAGAGGAACACTCAAACAACAGGGGAATTCCAAACAGAAAAAAATCAGGGCCAATTAACACCTTCCAACAAAGGATTCCCCCAGGTTGGAAGCAGCCAAACTTTGAAACTGCAAGGTCATTCAATGCTAATCCTTGTACTATGCTAATATTATATATATATATATATATATATATACACACACACACACACACACACACATATATATATATACAGTATATCCATTCTGAGTCATATAAATGTCATAAACAAACAAACAAACAAATAATCAAGGTGTCTAATGCAACATTCACAGTTGCCTCAAGCATTGAAGAAGCACGTGCTCAGTTGTTTCCACATGACCAGACCCACAGGGGCATAGTCTCTGCTTGAAGGGGGTCTTCTGATACCTCCCTTCCAATACAGCCAATGGGAGGGCATGACATCTTGCCAGGGTAAAAGCCCTTCGGTGTTTGGGCACCTCCAGGTCTGTTAGGTATGCCATGGGGGCAGTGAGGTATCTAGTGGCGTCCCCCTAACAATGAAGGCTGGGGAACAGGCTGGGTCGGATTGGCTCTATGTCCAGGA
Source organism: Anolis apletophallus (assembly GCA_030556195.1). Classification (NCBI taxonomy): domain Eukaryota; kingdom Metazoa; phylum Chordata; class Lepidosauria; order Squamata; family Anolidae; genus Anolis; species Anolis apletophallus. The sequence continues at coordinate 19,096,163 of JARBWK010000015.1, forward strand.
TCCGTTGCTTAATGAGATCCTTGGCTTGGTCCCATCTCATGCTTAGCAATTGTCCTTGGGAGAAACCTAGCATTGCGATCTTTGCTGCTACTGTTTTAATCCATGTGGACTGGAAGTCGTCTCTCATGATTTGGGTGGCAAGACCACATGGGGAGAAGCATAGGTGTAGCCAGTAATTGAGAATAGCTGTCCATATTCTCGCTTCCACTTTCACAAAGCCTGTTTCCAATCGCAGGGTAGCGTTAGGGACACATCTGGGAGCCTGTAGAGCCGCTCTTTGGAATTTCGATTGGACACGCTCTAGTGGGGCATAATTTGAGAAGGGTCCAAGCTGGGCTCCATACAGCATTTGTGCGACTGATTTTGCTTCAAAAAGTTTAAGTGCCCTTAATATCAAACGGGTGATGATTGACATCGTAAGGCAACAATATCCTGTCTTTTAAAATATTTTTTATACTGATTTCTAGTCTGATTTTAAATAACTGTTTACTTGGGAGTTGTCCTTCTCCTCTTGGGGCGCTTGTGCCTGCTTTGTGCTGGTCTGTGACCGTAATAAAGTTTTGATTGAGTTGCCTCAAGCAAACAAGAGTTCTTTCTCCCACTCTGGACATTTCACAGATATATAAACTGCAAAAATAAAAACCTAGACAGTAAATAAAGAGGAACACTCAAACAACAGGGGAAGTCCAAACAGAAAATAATCAGGGCCAGCTAACACCTTCCAACAAAGGATTCCCCCAGGCTGGATGCACTCAGGCTTTGAAACTGCAAGGCCATTCAATACTAATCCTTGTACTATGCTAATATAATATATATTGTGTGTGTGCATATGTGTATGTATGTATGTACATATGTATATGTATGTTGTGTGTGTGTGTATGTATATATATATGTATATGTATATATGTATATGTATGTGTATATATATATATATATATATATATATATATATATATATCTTGTAAGCCATTCTGAGTCCCCTTCGGGGTGACAAGGGCAGCATATAAATGTCGTAAACAAACAAACAAACAAATAATCAAGGTGTCCAATGCAACATTCACAGTTGCCTCAAGCAAACAAGAGCTCTTTCTCCCACTCTGGTCATTTCACAGATATATAAACTGCAAAAATAAAAAGCTATTTTATACAGTTCGGTTGAAAACAATACCCCATCCCCAGCCCATTCTTGTAAAACTCGCTGTTTTGAACGCCTGCTGCCAGTTGTTGAATGTCAATTAGAATGGATTGCCTTCTCTGTTTTGTTTTCTCTTCCCTTTTCCGTTTGCCAGAGTGGTTTGTGGGCAGTAAAATCTGATGGGATTTCCATTCATGCAAAATTCAGCCTGATCCCTGCCAGCTACCTCTCTTGACTCCCAAAACAAACCAGCTTTGCTTCTCTTAAAGACGGGCTCAATACTGCTGACTCTGCTCAGGATTGTTCCAAGAATGCTGGCAAGATAAATGTTTCATCTGTTAGCTCAGGCCTGTGCGCACCACAAAGCACTGGAGCTTTCTTTTCTGCGATCACCATCAACAGTCATGTTCCAGAAGCACTCTCTCCTGACATTTCACCCACATCTATGGCAGGTCTGTTGGAAACTAGGCAAGAAGTGGGGTTTATATATCTGTGGAATGTCCTGGGTGGGAGAAAGAACTCTTTCCTGCTTGAGGCAGGTGTGAATGTTGCAGTTTATCACCTTGATTAGCATTGAATGGCCTCTTAACTTCAAAACCTGGCTGATCATCCTTAAAACATGGCTATTTAGAAGAGCATATGCATAAGTGACAATCAGTGACCTGGAACCTGTCTATTCCCATATTTTAACATTTTAATATTTTATAATTTTAATATTTTAGTATTGTAGATGCCTAGCTGTGTAAGTCGCCTGGAGCACATTTGTGGAGGGCGACTCATAAATAATAAAGTTAGTTAGTAAAACCTTCCTGTTTAGATATATCCTATCTCTATTCATATGCAGTGTTTATTTCTTTTAAAATTTTAATATATTACATCTGGCCCGGCCATAATGGTTTTATTTTTTGTGTTAATTATATTGATTGTACTGTTTTATTGTTTGCTGCTATGTTATTTTATTGATGTGTTATTGGGCTTGGCCTCATGTAAGCCACCCCAAGTTCCCTTGGGGAGATGGTGGTGGGGTATAAATAAAGTTTTACTATTACTATCACTATTATTATTATTATTGCTGCCTGGGGATCCTTTGTTGGGAGGTGTTAGCTGCCCCTGATTGATTCTTGTCTGGAATTCCCCTTTTGAGTGTTGCTTTTTATTTACTGTCCTGATTTTAGAATACCTCCTAACAAAGGATTCCCCTGGCAGAAATCAGCCAGGCTCTGAAGCTACAATCAAGGGGGTCAATTGCAACATTCACAGAGCACTTTGGTGGAGGGCAACTAATCAAATAATAAACAATGATGATGATGATGATTCACACTTTCCTGAAGCAGACAAGAGTTCTTTCTCCCACCCTAAACATTCCACAGATATATAAACCTCACTTACCTAATTTCCAACAGACCTCACAGCCTCTGAGGTTGCCTGCCATAGATGTGAGCAAAATGTCAGGAGAGAATGCTTCTAGAACAAGGCCGGAAAACTCACAGCAACTCAGTGAATTAATAGAACTTAACTAAAGTTTTGTCTTGTTATTTGCTATCAAGTTGGCTTCATCATGTGATGAGCCAACGCATGGGAGGCCACCAAGAAGCCCATCATCAACTGCCCTGCTCGGGTTTTGCAAACTCATGGCTTCCATGATTGAATAAAATCTGCAATAAACTGGTTAACCTCTTTGTCTATTGCCTTTTATGCATATTTATTGGATAATTGAACATATATCCCACCTTTCTCTAAAATGAGATCCACCTTACCAAGTTATCATCTTTTCCAAGCCAAGGTTTCTCACAGGATGTCCGAAGTATCAGCTTGGCTTCTAGAGAGAGTTTGGGCTTAAATTGCTCTAAGACCCATTCATTTCTCTTTTTATTATTTCAAGGTATCTATACAACTTTCATCCAGTAAGTAAGTTGGTTTTAATGCAGTCAGTTTTCTTCACTGCCCAGTTTTTCACACTCGGAAATCGGAAATACCATGGCCTAGATCAGGGCTGTTCAACTTCTACCGGCCCAGGGGCCTGAATTCCGGTCACTGCTGACCTGGGGGGCCGAAGGGTCTGTCCCCGGCTCCGCCCCTGCCCTGGTTAGCCTACCTTCCCAAACGTGCAGGATCCAGGAGTAGCCGGACCACGAGCAGAGACGACGACCAACCGAGGCAGCAGCCGAGAAGGTCCAAATCGCATCTGCATGGGCCGCAGGGATTAAGTAGCCGAGATTTCGGCAACAGGGGTATCGCGAGACTACGGAAGCCACATGGGATTTCGCTCTCAACGGTATTTTTAAAAAAATATTATTATTTAATTTTTTTTTAATCTTTTATTTAAAAGCTTAGGGGGGCGTAGGGAAGGGGCTGGGGGCCCGTATGCGGCCCCTGGGCCGCCAGTTGGACAGCCCTGGCCTAGATCAGGGGTGCTCACACTTTTTCAGCATGCGAGCTACTTATAAAAGAACCAAGTCAAAATGATCTACCTACCCACTACAAAAATGTAAAACATATAAATATTTTCAAATTTATTAAGGATTCTTTGTATGTATGGCCATCCAGCCATAATAATAATAATAATAATAATAATAATAATAATAACCATCTCTAGTCCAAGGACCTTCTGCCTTCATGCAGCAAAATCACAATCAAAGCATCTCAGACAGATGGCCACCCAGCCTCTGTTTAAAAGCCTCCAAAGAAGGAGCCTCCACCATACTCTGAGGCAGAGAGTTCCATTGCTGAACAGCTCTCACAGTTAGGAAGCTTTTCCTCATGTTCAGGGGAAATCTTCTTTCTTGCAGTTTGAAGCAATTGATTTTGTCATTTGGGAGTTGTAGTTGCTGGGATTTCTAGTTAACCCACAATCAAAGAGCATCCTGAACGCCACCAATGATGGAATTTAACCAAACTTGGCACACTGAACTCTCATGAGACCAACAGAAAGTACTGAAAGGGTTTGCTGGGCATTGACCTTGAGTTTGGGAGTTGTAGTTCTCCTACATCCAGAGAGCACTGTGGACTCAAATAATGATGGATCTGGACCAAACTTGGCATGAATCCTCAATATGCCCAAATGCGAACACTGGGGAAATTTGGGGAAAATAGACTGAGACATTTGGGAGTTGGAGTTGCTGGGATGTATAGTTCACTTACCTTGTGGAGCAGAGTCACGCTGTGCCGGCTGGCAGGGAGGAGGATGGCCAGGAAGCACTCCAGGGCCTCCTCGCCCAGACAGGGGCTTCGCAGCCTCCCTTCTCTGCCTCGCATGAGAGGCAGCGCAAAGCCGCTTGCCGCCCAGGCCCAATCCCCCTGCCTGCAAGCAATAGATGCTGGCGAGGGGAGAAATAGGAGGGCAGAGGGAAGGAGGGCCCGCCCCGAAAGAAGGAGCACCAGCCAGCCACGCCTCTCTCGTTCTCGCCAAAAGGTAGGGAGAATGGGCGTGCATAATGTCATGGTGGCAGCGTGACATCACGCGTGCCATTTTCCCTACTCTTTTGGCGGGAACACGAGGGACGGGGTTGGCTGGCACTCCTTCTCTCACCCCCTCCTCCCTCTGCATTCTGTCCTCCTTCTCCTCCCTGCTTCCTCCCTCCTCCAGGCTACGCTGCTTGGTCGGTCCAATTGACCATTCCAGCTTCGCGATCGACTGGTCAATCATGATCGACCTAATGAGCAGCCCGGCCTAGATGATTCCGAAAGTGTTGACTTAGAATCATAGAGTTGGAAGAGACCTGGTCAAGAAGCCAAGAAGCAGGAAAATCACATTCAAAGCTTCCCCAATAGATGGCTATACAGCCTCTGCTTAAAAGCCTCCAAAGAAGGAGTCTCCATTCACACTTTGGGGCAGAGAGTTCCACTGGTGAACAGCTCTCACAGTCAGGCAACAAAAAAGAAGCTTGCTCCCTCCTCCCTATGACTTCCCCTCACATGGCCATCTTCATGTCCCCTCTCAGCCTTCTCTTCTGCAGGCTAAAGATTCCCAGCTCTTTAAGCCACTCCTCATAGGGCTTGTTCTCCTCTGGACACTTCCCAAGTCATCACTAATTCAAAATGTTTCCTCCATTTGGCACGAACACTTGGATTTAGCTGGCATCCCTCTGTCGAAGGACAGAGCTGCGTGTTCCAATATAGATAGTCCAACCTTTGTGCTACAAGGTCAGATATAAAGACCTGCTACTGGTGTTCAAGACCTTCAGTTGTGATACGGTTGTTGCCGCACTGGGCTGGGACATGACAGAAGTCTCCACTGCACCATGAGCAGTTTTGGGTCAAACACTTCATTTTAGCCTGAATGTTGAAATTTATGCCACCTATAAATAAAATAGTAAAGCGGCCATCTGAAAAGGACTTCTATAAACAGATGTTTACCTTATTCATCTCAGTTGAATAGAAGAAGCATTTATAAGCAAACGGGAGGAGGGCACAGTTACGCAGTTACACACTCCCGGGTCTGAAGTCGCTGTTGTTACAAAAGAATAGGATGCCTGTATATTTTGTCTCAACATTCAAAAATTTTTTTAAGCCATTCAGCAACTTATATTCTTTTGGAAAATGGAAATCTCCAGAACCTTTTGAATGTTTGGAAAGGCATGACCTTGTTAAAAGTCATAACTGTTTGAAAAATGATGCCATGAACCTTTGGTAAACACCATGACCTGTTAGAGTCATAACCTTTTTGGGGGGAAATTGCATCACAAACATTCATGCAAGGCAACAAGGTTTCTCGGTTGTTAAAATGATGTACCTAGTATGTCTTTGAAGTGTTAGGAACAAAGATATGCCAATGCACACACACATATATATATATATATATGCGGCTTCAGAGCTAATAGGAGCACCACAGATATGGTATTTGCCCTTAGACAACTGCAAGAGAAATGTCGAGAGCAGAACAAAGGACTCTATGTAACATTGGTCGACCTCACCAAAGCCTTCGACACAGTGAGCAGAAAAGGTCTGTGGCAGATCCTGGAACGACTAGGATGTCCCCCCAAATTCCTCAAAATGATTATCCTGTTACATGAGGGCCAGCGCGGTCAAGCCAGATATGGCGATGCTCTCTCGGAGCCCTTTCTCATAACTAACGGAGTGAAACAAGGTTGTGTTCTTGCACCAACCCTATTTACAATCTTCTTCAGCACGATGCTCCAAAGGGCTATGGCAGATCTCAAAGAAGAAGGCGGCATATATATACGCTATCGTACTGAAGGTAGCTTGTTCAAATTATGCCGTCTGAGGGCTCGCACTAAGACTCAAACTATCTAGTCCGTGAGCTGCTTTTTGCTGACGATGCTGCCCTTGTCGCCCATTCAGAAGCAGCCCTGCAGCGCCTAACATCCTACTTTGCAACAGCTGCAGAGCTGTTTGGGCTGGAAATCAGCCTGAAGAAAACAGAAGTCGTCTACCAGCCCGCACCACAGGAAGAACACCATCATCCCCACGTCAGCATAGGCACATCTGTGCTTAAGTCCGTCCAGCAGCTCACCTACCTGGGAAGCATCATCTCTTCAGACAACAAGATTGATAAAGAGATAGATCACAGATTAGCAAAGCCATAGAGTGCATTCAGAAGGCTTCACAAAAGAGTCTGGAGTAACAAGCACCTGAGATAATGCACCAAAATCAGTGTGTACAGAGCTATCGTACTGTCTATTCTCCTCTATGGGTCTGAAACATGGGTCACCTATCGCCAGCACCTACGACTCCTTGAACGCTTTCATCAGCGCTATCTTCGCACAATCCTAAATATACACTGGACTGACTATGTGACGAATGTTGCTGACCTTGAGCAAGCAGGGATCACCAGCATTGAGGCCATGCTATTGAAAACACAACTACGCTGGGCAGGGCACATCTCTAGGATGGAGGACCACCGCCTCCCAAAGATACTACTCTATGGTGAACTCGCCACGGGTCAGCGCAAGAGGCGCCCCAAAAAAAGAGATATAAGGACTCCCTGAAACAACATCTCAGGCTCAGCCAGATTGATCACCAAAAATGGTCCACCCTGGCCTCACATTGGGAGGCATGGAGACACACTATCCACAATGCTGCGGCCTCTTTCGAGAAGACACACCAAACAGATCCAGAAGAGAAACGACAACGCAGAAAGAACCGCAACTTGGAAACAACTTCACCCAAGGAGACTTTCTGCTGTGCTTTCTGCAACTGGACTTGCCTATCTCAGATTGGCCTTTTTAGTCATCAACACGCTTGTAAAAAAAAAGCATGGGATGAGTCCTTCCTAAGAATCTTCGTTGTTTAAATTGTCTGACATTTTACTGTTTTATGCTTTTTTGTTATAGTTCGATATGTTGTAAACCGTTCTGAGCCAGTGTGGAAAGGATGATATACAAATCGAAATAATAAATAAATAAATGCTGATATATATATACAGCAACGTTTCAGAAGTGTTCCTTTTAGTTGCCCCAAAACATCTATTCTCCCTTAAAATATATTTGACTTTAAATCATGCTCTCAAGGGAGGAAAAATAAGTTGACTTCTTTAAAAGTAACATAGTTGTTTTACTCACAAACTTCATGTATTCAGCATACAGGTACTTTGTTTATCAATCCAGTTACAAGTAGATTTGAAGCGGTTTCTCTGTGTGCGTAACACAGGGCATCATTCTTAGAATCAATAGTCCAAAGTCCGAAACATCTCTCTGTTTTGAGAGTCTAACAGAATCTCTGTCTAGTCTAGTGGTTCTCAACTTGTGGCTCCCCAGGTGTTGTGGCCTACAACTCCCAGAAATCCCAGCCTGTTTACCAGCTGTCAGGATGTCTAGGTGTTGAAGGCCAAAACATCTTGGGACCCACAGGTTTAGAACCACTGGTCTCGTCTGTACTGTTCCCACAGTCTTCTAAAAAGGCACACACTGATCTAAAATGGAGTCTGAGTCCCGAATAATCCCAGTTCTGATCACATGGTCTGCCACCCCACCCACAACAAAGAGTTAAGATCAAATTGCATACCAATACATACATATACAATACAGCAAGCAATCTGAACTACATACACAACAACCAACCAGTGGAGGCTTGAGAAGGTTGCTATTTCCAACATATTCATTGCTGAGTATTGGGGAACAAAATGCGGTTCTCATTACAGAGTCACAAAACAAAAATGACCAATGCAAATGTGGTTAATTTTGGTTGGCAACTTTTAAACATTTCTTTGTAAGGCTCCTGTAGGGAATTGTAGTGAAAGTATAGGTTTTCTGGGACCCCAAAACCTCTCCCCCAAATGTTCCAGGATTGTCCTTATAATAATAATAATAATATAATATATTGTATATACATATAATATTGATAATATTATAATGTAATACAATATAGAACTCTTGTCTGCTTGTGAATGTTGCAATTGGCCAGCTTGATTAGCCTTGAATAGCCTTGCAGCTTCAAAGCCTGTTTGGTTGCTGCCTGGGGGTCATTTGAGAGGTGTTCGCTGGCATGATTGATTCTTGTCTGAAATTCCCCTGCTTTTAAGTGTTTTTGAGGGGAATTCCTGACATGAAACTATCGGGCCAGCTAACACCTCTCAATAAATGATTTCCCCAGGTAGCAACCAGCCAGGCGGCTTTGAAGCTGCAAGGCCATTAAATGCTAATATAATATTATACATTGTATATACATATATTGATAATATTATAATGTAATACAATATATTACTACTGATAATATGATGTTATAATTATATATTTTATATTATATGTAATATTACTAATAATATTACAGTATAATGTTATAGTTAGTACAACGTAATATATAATATTAATATATAATATATAAAACCCATAAGCCAAATTACAAGTTTCATTTGAACAGGAATTACTGGCAGCACAAAGAAATGGTTAAAACGTCGTGTGAGCATGTGCAGAGTTCTTTTAGCCCTAAAGAACCACCGGCAGAAGGAGTAAATCCAAGCAAAGCATCAAAGTGGCACAGGTCGGTGCTAAAATAAACCCTTGACATTTAGAACAGGCACGGGCAAACTCTGGCCCTCCAGGTGTTTTGGACTGCAACTCCCACCATTCCTAAGAGCCTCGGGCCCCTTCCTTTTCCCCCTCAGCCTGCTATGTCAGGAGCGACTTGAGAAACTGCAAGTCTCTTCTGGTATGAGAGAATTGGCCGTCTGCAAGGACATTGCCCAGGGGACGCCTGGATGTTTTTGATGTTTGACCATCCTTATAGGACCTGGTCGAGTCCAACCCCCTGCCAAGAAGAAGGAAAATCACATTCAAATCACCCCCAACAGATGGCCATCCAGCCTCTGTTTAAAATCCTCCAAAGAACGAACGTGCACCACACTCCGGGGCAGAGAGTTCCACTGCTGAACAGCTCTCACAGTCAGGAAGTTCTTCCTAATATTCCTTTCCTGTAGTTTGAAGCCATGGCTCCATTGCATCCTAGTCTCCAGGGCAGCAAAAAAACAAGTTGCTCCCTCCTCCCTATGACTTCACATATTTATAATAATAATAATAATAATCTTTATTTATTTATATTAATTAATAATACACTTCATTTATTTATATTTATATTATATTTATACATGGCCCTCCTCATGTCTCCTCTCAGCCTTCTCTTTTTCAGGATAAACATGCCCAGCTCTTCAAGCCGCTCCTCATAGGGCTTGTTCTCCAGACCCTTGATCATTTGAGTCACCCTCCTCTAGACACATTCCAGCTTGTCAACAGCTCACTTCAATTGTGGTGACCCTTCTTCTCATGAGAAGCTGGAGCTGACAGAGGGAGCTCACCCAGTCTTCAGTCCTGCCGGCACAAGGGTTTGACCGGGGGACCGCTCCTGCTAATCCAGGCGTGGGCAAACTTGGGCCCTCCAGGTGTTTTGGACTTCAACTCCCACAATTCCTAACAGCCTACCGGCTGTTAGGAATTGTGGGAGTTGAAGTCCAAAACACCTGGAGGGCCCAAGTTTGCCCACTCCTGTCCTAAGCTGTTAGTCAATGTGAATGCCATCCAATGTGGAGCCGACAATTGGATGCGGCTTTGGAAAAGCTTCACCTGCTGCATTGCTAGGGGCGCAAGCTGGTTGGGCTGGGCTGTCAGAAGGGCGTGCTACTTACTCTTGAGCCCGGCCAGGAGAGAAGCGAGGAAGGCGAGCCCCAGGAGGGGCTTGGGGGGCGACTTCATGGGGCCTCCGCCTGGGCTCCTGCTCCTGCTTCCTCGGCGGCGGCGGTGTTTTGTTTGCTCTCCGCCCGGATTAGCAGCAACAGCAGCAAGAGCAGCAGCGCAATGACTCAGTCCCAGCCTCCGCCTCCTCTCTTCTTCTTTCCCCGCCTGCCATGGGCTGCTCCCCCCCCCCCCTCCCCATAAGTCCCAAGCCGGCAGCCAATGGCGAGCGGAGCCCCAGGGAAAGGAGCCAAGGGCCATCATCGCAAGCGGTCAGCCTCCTGCCTGAAGGCAAAAGGCAGCCAGGGTGCTGGGGCTGAGACCAAGGCAGGTCCAGCATCTCCCAGAGAGAGGGGCAACCTGCACCGCCTCATGGCTCAAGCCTTGCTTCAGGCACAACATTGTCCTGAAGATCTTTTAATTGTTTATTGGTTTATTTATTTCAGATATTTGCACCCCAACCTCAGGGGCGGATCTTAGTGGAGGCAAAGTAAGCGGCCGCCTCAGGGTGCCACGTGGCCAAGGGCGCATCCAGCCGCTGGAGCATCATTTATTTATTTTTTATTTATTTATTATTGGGGCTTTTATGCCGCCGACTCCCAGGGGCTCGCGGCGGCTCACAAGAGCCAATACATACAACAAAGGGTTAAAAACGAAACAGATTTAAAAAACAGCAACAATAGCATTAAAACAACAGCATTACAACCATAACATTAAAACCATAACGGCAGCAGATGCAGCAACATGAAGCAGGGGGGCGCACGGGCTACTCACCGAAGGCCTGCCTAAACAGGTAGGTTTTGCAGGCCCGTCTAAACGGGAATAGGTCCCTAAAGGCCCTGGTTTCGGCCGGGAGGGCGTTCCATAGCGTGGGGGCTATAACAGAGAACGCCCTCCGGCGGGTAGATGTCAAATACGCCGACTTTATAGATGGTACCTCCAAGAGGTTGGCATTCTCAGGCCGTAGTGATCTCGACGGGCAATATGGAGTAAGACGGTCCCTCAGATACGCTGGCCCCAGGCCGTATAAGGCCTTAAAGGTAAGAACCAACACTTTGAAGGCGATCCGGTGCTCAATAGGCAGCCAGTGCAGGTCCTGCAAGATTGGTGTTATACGGCAGCCTGCTGGAGCCCCAGACAGGAGCCGGGCGGCAGTGTTCTGCACCAGCCTGAGCTTCCAGATCGACGACATAGGAAGGCCAACATAGAGCGCGTTACAGTAATCTAGCCTCGAGATGACCGTGGCTTGGATCACCGTGGCTAGGTCGCTCCGGGAGAGGTAGGGGGCCAGCCTCCTTGCCTGACGGAGGTGGAAAAAAGCAGCCTTGCTGGCCGCAGAGACCTGGGCCTCCATGGACAGCTGGGAGTCCAGATGGACACCCAGGCTCTTCACAGACGGCGCTGGGTGCAGCGCCGCCCCGTCCAGGGTCGGAAGCCGGGCACCCACCCCGCCCGGGCGGCCCAGCCACAAGATCTCCGTCTTCGCGCTGGCAGGAGGCTCCGCCCCGGCTGAAATAGACGCATGCGCTATTGGCACCGAGTGCTTCTGGTGGAGGGAGTTGCTAAACCAGTGTTTCCCAACCTTTTTGGAGCCGTGGCACACTTTTATAACATTAAAAAAATCCGGGGGCACACCACCAACCAAAATGACACTCTAACACAGTAAAGAACGGCTGGGGGATGGTGGCCTGCTGGGAGCAGCTGCTGGGAGTGCCAAAGCCAGGGAAGGGGGCGGAGCCAGGCCATGCCATGCCCGCCCCTCCCCCCGTCTTCACCTCTCCCAGTAGCTGCTCCAGCCTTAAGGGGGCAGTGCCAAGCCAGCAGTGCCAGAGCCAGGACAATGGTGGCTTCGCACTGTCCCCTCAAGGCTGGAGCAGCTGCTGGGAGTGCCCAAGCCAGGGGAGGGGCAGAGCTAGGCCGCACCATGCCCCTCCCCTCCCCCCAGCTTCAGCTCTCCCACGGAGGAGCATGAGCGGTGGATGGGCTTCAGTGGGCGGGGCTCCTCCACGCGGCTTCAGCGAGCGAGGGGCGAGAGTCATGGCGGATTGGAGGCTGGCTGGAAAAACGGCCGAAGGAGGCGGTGCCCTGGCCCCTTTTTTTTTCTTCGCCACCGTCCGGCCCTTCCTCCTCCTCACCCAAGCAGCAGGAGTTCGGCAGGAGGAGGGGGAAGGAAGGGGGGAAGAGAGCTTTTCTCGCGGCACAGCATGAGGTCCATCACGGCACACTAGTGTGCCACGGCACACTGGTTGAGAAACACTGTGCTAAACGCACTCCCAAGAGGCCGAAAAGGACAAGCCAGGGGACATTTTGCAGCCGGAGGCGGGAGGCTCCGCCCCGGCTGCAAAATGTTCCCCCATCCTTTTCATCCTCTTGGGAGTACGTTTTGCTACTCCCTCCACCAGAAGCGCTCAGCCCCAATAGTGCATGTGCGAAACTAGCTGTTTGCACGTAAGCATGCTCCAGCACGCGCCATCATCACCACACTGAAGACCCAGGGGGTGCCAAAAAAAGGTTGGCTTACTTTAATTTTTTACCTTTGTCCGGTCCTGCCAGTCCTTCTCAACACCCCCCCCCCCCCAGGTTGAGAAGGCGCTCAGAGCGGCTTCCAGCCAGCAGCAATTCGATGCCTCCATGTAGGCTACACATAATGAAATCTATGTATTAGGGCTGTTCTACAATTTCGGATATGCCCAAATTTCGGGAGTTTTTTTGGATACTTCTGACTTTTAAAGCAATTTTGAGAGCAACCCTCCCAATAGGAATTGCAAAATCTGAAATTCCGAATTTTGGAATTCTGAATTCCAAATTTCGGATATCATTTCCTAATTTTCTTGCTGATTGCTCATTGGCTGATGTCTAACAGCTGACTCTCCCTTCTGCTGATTTTTTTGCCCATTTCTGAAAGCGGACACAATTTCTGAAGACTTCCGAATTTTGAAAATACTTCTGAATCCATTTCGAAATTTTTCGGAATTTTTTCGGAAGTCCATATAATCCGAAACGACAGCTACAATTAGATCCGAAACGAGTTTCGAAACTTTTTTTCTTGGATCAACCAGCCCTACTATCTATCTTTCTATCTATACAGGGCCACACCCAGGATTTCGATTCGGGGGGGGGGGGCTGAGTCTGGGTGAGAGAGGGTCTACCCTACCAAACCTTTTGTATCATTATCCCAATACCCCCATGAATATGGGATACATTGAGCATGGTGATCAGATCATGATATGAATAACAGTTTAAATAATGTACCAGTAAGGCCTTCTCGCAGACCACCCTGAGCCCCCCGGGTACATGCCTATATCTATATAAATGCTATATGAGTTTTGAGTGACTTCATAACTAAAAATCTGCCACCAAATTGGGCCATAAGACACCTACTAGCCCAAGGAGTGATCATCACTCAAAAATTTGATTTTGTCATTTGGGAGTTGTAGCTGCTGGGGTGTATAGTTCACCTACAATCAAAGAGCATTCTGAACCCCACCAATGATGGAATTGAACCAAACTTGGCACACAGGACTCCCGTGACCAATAGAAAACACTAGAAGGGTTTGGTGGGCATTAACCTTGCATTCTGGAGTTGTAGTTCACCTACATCCAGAGAGCACTGTGGACTCAAACAATGATGGATCTGAATTATACTCCAATGATGAAATCATCTCAAAAACAAATACCTATTTTGATGACCTCGACAAATCTTATTTTTGGAAGGGATAAAAATAATTGGAGAAATGTTGGACAAAGTATATAGAGCTCAAAGGAGACTACGTTGAAAAATAAAATGATTCTTTATCCCCAAATCTGTGTTTCATTCAAAAAGTCACTGGCTTATTGACCCGCCCTCGTACCTTTTATTTTTCAGTGATTGGTTTGTGGGTAGGGGGCAAAATACTGTTTGCTTACACTTGAAAATTACCTAGGGCCGGCCCTGATTCCACAGATATATAAACCTCACTTACCCAGTTTCCAAGAGACCTCACAACCTCTGAGGATGCCTGCCATAGATGTGCGCAAAACATCAGGAGAGAATGCTTTTGGAACAAGGCCATTCACAGCAACCCAGTAAATTCAAATTAATCTTTTCTGAATGTAAATACAAATTGTGCATGTTTTATTTTCTCTGTAAGTGTGTTTGAAACACTCATGTAAGAAAAATGGGTCACAGATATGGAAATTCCCTTGAGAAGGGAAGCATGATGAAAAGCATTGAACCATAAATGAGCAAAGGGCAACAGGAACAACACAGATTGCTGAATGCACTGCAAACGCCCCACGGCAAAGGATTTTTCCAGATGTTGGCAGGTACTTCTAACTTGATTTCCAAAGCACTTATTTGTGATTGACCTGATCTATAATTACGAGAAGCCTCATCGTAGAAGTATGCCCCTCTCGGAAAAAAACAATAGCAGCAAAAACTCTACCCGCTAAGGTTCTGGGATGACGTACTTTCTGGGATTGCATGGATGGGAAACTTTTTTTTTCATTCGAATTCCTGGGAGTAAAAAGAAATTTGCATGCAAAGCAATGGCAGGGAATCTCTTTCAATCTAAAATCAATTTCAGATAAAGTCCAGGGGTGATTGGGATCAATGCAGGCCTGGATTATCATTTAGGGCAGCAAGGCTGTGGCCTATGGGCGTATTTTGGTCCGTGATTCTGCACCCCCCTCGGCTTGCGCCCCTAGTCATGGCCTAGGTTGGCCTTATGGGTAATCCGGGCCTGTTAAGGCATTGCTTTGCTGGCTGATAACTGAACAAAGGATGGGCCAGAGATGTCAATGCCTTGATCCTTTCATTACTGGCTGCTACTTCCCAGCATATGTCAAGTGGTGCAATACCAGCTAAACAGTGTAGGGTGTAGACATCCTTTAATTAATGTGGCATGTCTCATTAAGAGCTACATCCATTGGTTTAACATAGTGAGATGTATTTCACACTGGGAATTGCATATACAGCAGCTGAGTAGCAAAGAGCAAAGGGCAGATGTCTTCACTGTGTCTGGTTGTGATCCCCAGGTTGTTCCAGTCAGCTTTCGGATGATATTATTTCTAGCACTCACGTTTTGCTTGATATTCAAGCAGTGCTTCTTATAAGTCAGAGCAAGGTGCAGAGTGACCCCCAGGCATTTGGGTGTACTACAATGATCCAGTGGGATTCCTTCTCAGGCAATCCTCAGAGCTTGAGATGCTTGCCTGTTCTTAAGGTGACAAGCACACATCTGCATTTACTGGGAATACTGGGCAACCACCTAGCCCTACAAATACAGGGAAATTACAGAAAAATAGTATTAAACGGGAAAAGGGTTGCATATTCCACTGATGAAACCCAGGACATGTGTAGCCAAGCAGCATTAGAGTGTGATCCATGTGGCAAAAGTTATGAATACTAACAAAAGAAAAACTAACAGCAAGCTGTATAAGCAAAACTATTATATTGAATCAATGCACGAAATAATAAATCACCATATATAAGCACATAGCAAGCATGCAATAGTAAACATATAGAAGATATTCACTGCATATCAAACAAAATATAATTCTGTGTTTTAATACACATTGATGAAGCAAGGTTATAGTATCAATGATCATATCCAAATGGCATCCAAATAGTCCCGTTTGGGAGCTGAAAGAATAGTTTTGCTTATACAGCTTGCTGTTAGTTTTTCTTTTGTTAGTATATCAACGGTATACCCAGTGTTATAACTAAAAGTTATGAATAGCAAGCTAGGAAGGGCTACAGCATTTTGCTTTTGCCTGAGCCTGTTGGGAAAGTCAAAGATCCCATTCTCTCATCTCCTCTCCTCTTTTGCTCTGATGAGTTGAGTCAAAACTACATCCACACTTTGAACTCTGTTTGAATCAATTGAAATAAACCGAGGACAAAGGGAGAAAGTGAGAGGCATAAAGGGAAAGCGGGCATTTTTAGCTGAAAGAAGTGGGCCAACAGAGGATTATTCGGGGCTGCAGTGCCCAATTGGGATAGCTGGAAGGTATGAGCTTGCCCCTCTGGAGAGCCCAAGAAGTGTATCCACATTCCAATATAAATTTAGTTCCTTGTCACCCATTCAGAAGCAGCCCTGCAGCGCCTAACATCCTGCTTTGCAACAGCTGCAGAGCTGTTTTGGCTGGAAGTCAGCCTGAAGAAAACGGAAGTCCTCTACCAGCCCGGACCACAGGAAGAACACCATCACCCCCACGTCAGCATAGGCACATCTGTGCTTAAGTCTGTTCAGCAGTTCACCTACCTGGGAAGCATAATCTCTTCAGATGCCAAGATTGACAAAGAGATAGATCACAGATTAGCAAAGGCATAGAGTGCATTTGGAAGGCTTCACAAAAGAGTCTGGAGCAACAAACACCTGTGTACAGAGCTATCATACTGTCTATTCTCCTTTATGGGTCTGAAACATGGGTCACCTATCGCCAACACCTACGAATCCTCAAACGCTTTCATCAGCGCTGTCTTCGCACAATCCTAAATATACACTGGACTGACTATGTGACGAATGTTGTTGTCCTTGAGCAAACAGGGATCACCAGCGTTGAGGCCATGCTATTCAGAACACAGCTGTGCTGGGCAGGGCATGTCCCTAGGATGGAGGACCACTGCCTCCCAAAGGTACTACTCTATGGTGAACTCGCCACGGGTCAGCGCAAGAGAGGCACCCCTAAAAAGAGAGATACGGAGTCCCTGAAACAACATCTCAGGCTCGGCCAGATTGATCACCAACAATGGTCCACCCTGGCCTCACGTCAGGAGGCATGGAGATGCACTATCCACAATGCTGCGGCCTCTTTCGAGAAGACATGCCAAATGGGTCTCGAAGAGAAACGACAACGCAGAAAGAACCGCAACTTAGAAACGACATCACCTAAGGAGACTTTCTGCTGTGCTTTCTGCAACCGAACTTGCCTATCTCAGATTGGCCTTTTTAGTCATCAACATGCTTATAAAAAGCATGGGATGAGTCCTTCCTAAGAATCTTCGTTCGCAAAGTAATGCCGAGAGAGAGATCTTAAAAGAGAGCTTGAATATACAGTATTCCCTCACTTATTGCTGGGGTTAGGTTCCAGGGCCTCCCACAAAAAGTGGGACACCGCAATGTAGGGATACTCATATTTATTGAAATATTTATACATTATTTTAGTAGTTATACACTATTTTAAGTCTTTATAAACTTAAAATAAAGTCAAGGAAAGGAAGGAAAGGCCCTTCAAGGCTGGCGGGAGGGAGGACTGAGGAGGAAAAGCGCCTCAAAGAGCGGCGGCGGCAAAACCCCACAATACAGCAAAAATACCATGATGGATATTTTAAATTAATTTTTTTGAAATCCACAAAACAGCGAGTCCAAAATAAGCGAACCGCAAAATAGAGAGGGAACACTGTACTTCTGTTGGAAACTCCAAAGAGCCCTTAGCATAGGAAATATGCAACATTGAGCTAGATATAGGGACTGTCTTGTGTTTATGAAACCACTGGGTAACATCTTGGTTTCATGAAGGGAAGGAAAAGGAGAACTGTCTCCCTGAGACTGAACCCAAAGGCAAAATGAACAAGGTTTGATGGAACTCGTCCTAATTTAAAGCCTACGGAGAAGTAAGCGGGAAATGCTTCTGTACACTTATTCACAGGGCTGTTCTGCTGTAGTATCCCAAATAGCAAGTCTCTGCATGTTTATGTTAGCATGATCACTGTATCTACCTAAAGGAAAGTAGGAATGAATCACTTTCAAAAGCCATTAGAAATACCAAGTGAGCAAGTCAAGCCCTCGAAGGACATGATTCAATAGCCCTGGCGGAACAATATTGTCATAATCAACTTTTGTAAACATTTACTGTTTAGGGAAAAATACATTCATTCAATAGAAGAGACCTTATTCGGAGATCTCTCTTATCATTTGTAGTCTGAACCTGATATCATTGACCAAACCTTCAAATTATCCTCAAGGGCTTCAGATGCTCCTGGCCTGAGAGGGTCAGGGCTACACATGCCTGTGTGCATAGATTACACACACATTTGTCCCGGCCATCTTCCTTCATCCCTTGAAGGAAACAGGAGGCGGTGGGAGGGATTTTTCTCCACTCCTTTCTCCGGTATGGAAAATATTTGTGCGTCTTACAAGTGATCTGTAATACCGGAATACTATGTCCAGTTCTGGGCATCAAAAGCCCAAAAGGACATGGACATCCTCAAATATGCCCAGAGGAAGGCAATCAAAAAGATCAAAGTTCTGGAAACCACGTTTCAGGATCTGGTATGTTTTCAGCCTGGAGAAAAAAAGGTGAAGAAAAGACACGACAACCATGTTCACATATTTGAAAAGTTTGTTTGTTTGTTTATTTATTTATTTATTTATTTGATTTGTACACCGCCACTCCCAAAGGCTCGGAGCGGTTTACAACATAAAGTATCAGAACACGGCATAGATAAAATACAATAAAACAATAAAAACTCCGCGAACACAATAGAACTCAGGCAAGAATCACCAGCACTCAAAAGCCTGCCTGAATAGATGTGTCTTGCAAGCTCTACGAAAGGCGCTTAGATCTCGAAGAGCGCGTGTCTCCAGAGGCAAAGCGTTCCACAGTGTGGGAGCAAGGATAGAAAAGGCTCATTGCCTAGTAGATGTCAGATGAAAGGACTTTACATTTGGGATAGTTAGAAGATTCAGGTCTTCTGAACGTAGTGATCTCGAGGGGTTATATGGAATCAGGCGATCCCGTAGGCACACTGGCCCCAGACCATACAAGGCCTTGAAAGTAAGAACTAACACCTTGAAGGTGATCCGGTATTCAATCGGCAGCCAGTGCAGATCTTGCAGGGTTGGAGTTATACGGCACGTCGCAGGCTTCCCTGCAAGTAGCCAGGCTGCAGCATTCTGCACTAGCTTAAGTTTCCGGATCACGGTCAAAGGTAGGCCAATGTAAAGAGTGTTACAGTAGTCAAGTCTTGAGATGACCGTGGCTTGGATTACCATGGCTAGGTCGTTCCGGGACAGATAGGGGGCCAAACGCATATGGAAAAATTTGGGTCTCCATTGACAGCAGCGAGTCCAAATGGACACCCAGGCTTTTTACAGATGATGACATGTGTAATGCCTCGCCATTCAGAGTCAGCAGTTGGATATCTCCATCACCCGGGCGACCCAACCAAAGGATCTCCGTTTTCGCCAGATTCACCTTCAACCTGCTGGCTCGCAACCATCCAGTGACGGCTTCAAGGCACAGATGGAAATTATTGGGTACAGAGTCCGGCCGGCCCTCCATCCTCAGAATGAGCTGAGTTTCAGCGTACTGATGACACTCAAGCCCTCCTTTCCTCCTGGGGGATGTTCAACTGGCAGAAGAGAAGGTTGAGAGGGAACACGAGTACCATGTTTCAAGATTTAAATGTTTGTCCCATTGAGGAATGGGGAGAGGGGGGTGACTTTCCGCTGCTCTAAAGGCCATGGCACAAGGGAGCAATGGCAGGGAAAGAGATTAGGATGAACTTCCTGAGAGGAAGAGCTATTGCAGAGTGGCATAGGCGGTTTCAGAGTGTGTTGGAGTCTCCTTCTCCGGAGGCTTTTGTGCAGAGGCTGTCTATCGGGAGTGCTTTGATCGCACCTTCTTGCATGGCAGGGGGTTGGACTGGATAGCCCTTAGGGGTCCCTTCCAGCTCTAGGATTCTATATTAGGAGTAGGCAATACAGGGTCTCATGGACATACCTTTTATCTCCTGTCCACCATCTCATCCTGACCAAGGCCAACCTTTTTGGGATCTGAATGTTTCCTGTCTTTCCTTCACTTTTTACCTTTGAAAGAGAAGAGGAAGGGGAGGAAAGGGCAGAGAAGGGACTTGAGGAGAACCCCTTCCCTCCCTTCTGGCCCTTCCACCCCACCCCGGCCCACCAAGTAGCCCTCAAAGTTTGAAAGTTTGCCTGTGCCTGTTCTATCTAAACATTGGGAGGAAGGGACCACCAGTGGTCCACAAGAACTAAAATATGGTCCGTAGCCTCTCTGTTACTACACCATTGCAACGAATAGTGCTGAGTCTTATTAAATATGGTTTTATGTGGGCAAGCAGATGGCATATGACTTATGTTCTGTATCAGAAACTAGAGCTGGTGTGGTCTATCCAATGCAATTTTCTGAATCAGCACCCTAAATCAGTGTTTCCCAACTCGTGTGCCGCGGCAGACTAGTGTGCCGTGAGCGATCATCAGGTGTGCCATGAGAAATTGGCACTCTTCCCCCTCCTAACAGCTCTTTCTCCCTCTTTCCCTCCCCAAAGATCCTCCCTGAGGCAAAGGAAGGGCTCCGCCGAATGCCAGGGCCAGGCCCGCCTTGAGGAAGCCTTCAGGAGCCTCGACTCACCATGGCTCCAGCTCCCGCTCAGGGCTGCTTCAGCCTCCCGATGCTCCCAAGTTTTCTCACTACCCAATTCACCGACGTGGAGCTTCTGGCTTTGGCTGTTCTCACGAGAAATCCAAGCCAATGTGAAAATGCTAACTCAATCGCTTCTGCCCAGTGCTCTGCTTTTGTGGAGGGAGGAGGGAGGCAGATCTATGAAACGTATAGAGTCTATACGTTTCATAGATCTGTGTGGCCTCTTTCGCTGCCTCCCTCCTCCCTCCGCAAAAGCAGAGCACTGGGCGGAGGGAGGAGGGAGGCAGCGAAAGAGGCCACACAGATCTATGAAACGTATAGAGTCTATACATTTCATAGATCTGTGTGGCCCTTTCGCTGCCTCCTACCTCCCTCCACAAAAGCAGAGCACTGGGCGGAAGTGATTGAGTCGGCGTTTTCGCATTGGCTTGGATTTCTCGCGAGAACAGCCAAAGCCGGAAGCTCCACGTCAGTGAATTGGGCAGTGAGCGAACCTGGGAGCATCGGGAAGCTGAAGCATTCACAGGTTTCCAAGAAACAAATAGAGCCTCTCCGCTGTCACTCACCAGAATAGGAACGGGAGGCGGGGGGGAGGCGTGGCGATCCTCGCCCGTGACCTGTTATATCTTAGAGCGGTCCCTGCTTTGGAGACAGACGGGATCGAAAGTGTCGGTCTGATGTGGGAGCCCCAGAGAGTGTAGCCTTCTTGCTGGTGTACCGTGCACCTAGCGCACCGGCGAGGAGTCTATCCCTGCTGCTGGAGACTGTGGCGGAGTGCGCATTGAGGTTCCCTAGACTTGTGGTGCTGGGGGACTTCAATGTCCACGCCGACACAGCCTCCTCTCCATCTGCAGCAGGGGACCTAGTGTCGACCATGGCGGCACTGGGCCTCTCCCTTTCCAAGTCAGGCCCCACACATCGGGCCGGTCACACTCTTGATCTGATCTTCTCTGCAGGTGTCCAAGTGTCCGCCGCCTCCGTAATAGAGGTGCCATGGTCGGATCACTGTGCTCTAAGAGTCCGGTCGAACAACCACGTCCCCCGGCAAGGGTGCCGAACCGATTTGGGTTCGCCCGAAGGACTCATGGAACCAACTAGGTTCCTGAATGCCCTGAGGGACTTGGAGCCTGCCAGCGACTCGCCTGGTGAGCTGGTTACCACCTGGAACCGCAAGCTGTCCGCCGCTCTCGACGAGATCGCCCCTAAACGCCCTCTCAGACCCCGCAAATGTTGTTCCCCGTGGTATACGGAGGATCTTAGATCCATGAAGCGGGAGAAGAGACGGCTAGAGCGCATGTGGAGGAAGCTCCGTGACGGACCTTCGGAATCAGCTTATAAGCTCTTTATGGAGGCTTATGAGCATGCTGTCAAGGAGGCGAAAAAAGTTCACTATGCCTCCTCGATAGCGTCTGCAGATTCACGCCCGGCTCAATTGTTCAGGATAATTCGGCAACTGACGATGGTCCCTACCATCCTAAACAACGACAATCGGGCCCTTTCTGCCGAGGCTTTCCAGAATCATTTCGCAGACAAGATTGCGACGCTCCGCCGGGACCTCCCCGCCACGGTTGATACAGTACAGGAGCTTGAGACTCCGTGGCCCTCCGCCGGATCCACCTTCGACCGGTTTCGGCCACTGGACGCAGAGGATGTTGACAAGATTGTCGCAGCTCTTCGACCGACCACCTGCTCCCTCGACCCGTGCCCCTCCGCGCTGATTCGAGCTTGCGCGGAGGGGTTACGAGGCCCTCTGTTGAAGATAGTCAACTGCTCCCTTGAGCAAGGATCCTTTCAGAGGAGTTGAAAGAGGCGGTGGTCACTCCATTGCTGAAGAAGCCCGGGTTAGACCCCGCGGCTCCCTCAATTACCGCCAGTGTCCAATCTTCCGTACCTGGGCAAGGTAATGAGAGAGGGCAGCAATGGACCAGCTGCAGGCATTCCTGGATGATGCAACCTGGCTAGACCCCTTCCAGTCCGGCTTCCGTTCGGGCCATGGGGACGGAGACTGTCCTGGTCTCCATCACAGACCTACCGCTGCTGCCACTTGGACCGAGGCGGATCGGCGCTGCTCGTGTTATTGGACCTCACAGCAGCGTTTGATACTGTCGATTACCAACTTTTGACACACCGCCTGGCGGTAGTGGGCGTAAGGGGGGACAGCCCTCAACTGGCTGTCCTCCTTCCTCCAAAAACCGCCTGCAGCGAGTGAAGTGGGGAGGGTGGTCTCCGAGGGCTCCCTCTACTTTGTGGAGTCCCTCAGGGGCCATTCTCTCCCGCTGTTATTTAACATCTATATGCGACCACTCGCCCAATTGGTGCGGAGTTTTGGGCTGGAGTGTCATCAGTACGCTGATGACACCCAGCTCATTCTGAGGATGGACCCCGGGGTGGTCTCTGTACCCGATAATTTCCATCTCTGCCTTGAAGCCGTAACTGGATGGCTGCGAGCCAGTAAGTTGAAGGTGAACCCGGCGAAGACGGAGATCTTGTGACTAGGCCGCCTGGAGGGGGTAGAGACCCAGCTGCCGACGTTCCACGGTGCGGCCCTCTGCCCGCAACCATCTGTCAAAAGTTTGGGGGTCCGGCTGGACGCCCAGCTGTCTATGGAGGAGCAGATTGCCTGCGCCTGCAAGACAGCCTTCTTCCATCTGCGTCTGGCAAAACGTCTGGCTCCTTACCTCTCCCGCTGCGACCTGGCCACGGTGATCCAAGCCACGGTCATCTCGAGGCTCGATTACTGTAATGCGCTGTACATTGGCCTACCCTTGTCGGCGATCTGGAAACTTAAGCTGGTGCAGAACGCTGCAGCACGCCTGCTCTCAGGAGCCTTAAGATCTGATCACGTGACTCCACTCTTGCGCGAGCTGCACTGGCTTCCAATTGAATTCCGGGTCGTCTTCAAGGTGTTAGTTTTAACTTTCAAGGCCTTATATGGTTTGGGGCCAGTGTACTTGAGGGAGCGGCTTACCCCTTATGTGCCCAGGAGATCACTGCGCTCAGAGGGGCTCAACTTATTGGATGTGCCCAGTGTCAGGGTCTGTAGACTGGACACCACCCGTCGGAGGGCGTTCACTGTAGTGGCACCAATTCTGTGGAACAGCCTTCCTGAAGAGACACGGGCCACTCGAGCCCTTCTGCCGTTCCGCAGGGCAGTAAAAACGTGGTTGTTCAGAAAGGCATTCGGCCCATAGCTGACTGCTGTCTACCGCACCCGTTATCCTGCTGCTAGCCTGCCACTGTACTGCAGCTTGGTCTGCAATTTGTTTAGTCGGGGGATTGGAATTGTTTAAATGTATTTTAATGTATTTTAATGTTTTTATGTGTTTTATGTTTATTTTGCCATTCCTGTGAACCGCTCTGGGCTCCAGAGAGAGCGGTATATCAAATCGAACTTAATAAATAAATAAATAAATAATAAATGTTTTGTTTAAAAAACTATTTTACTGGATTTTTCGAGAGTTGCCTCCCCCCGCCCCCCAGGAACTGTTTATAACAGCTTCATGGCATCCATAGTTAACTGGAAGCAAGTTTCACTCAGGGTGAAATTTCACAAGGGTCTGGAGAACAAGCCCTATGAGGAGCGGCTTGAAGAGGTGTGCATGTTTAGCCTGAAGAAGAGAAGGCTGAGAGAAGACATGATAGCTATGTATAAGTATGTGAGAGGAAGTCATATATATGTTGTGTTCATCGAAACAGGCCCAGGTTTCAAAAACATATTAACTATATGTATTACTGTGTTAGAGTATCATTTTGTGTCATTTTGGTTGGTGGTGTGCCCCAGGATTTTGTAAATGTACAAAATGTGCCACGGCTCAAAAAAGGTTGAAAAACACTGCCCTAAATAACCAAACTGAATCTAAAGTTGACCAAAAAACTGATCCGTAACCCTATTGGTATTAATGTTGGAGAGTGGTCCCTGGTCCAAGTGGTCCCTGGTCAAAAAAAGGTTGGGAACCACAGACATAGACATATATGCAGCATGACATGGGTGGCAAACCATGGGAAGAGCCATCCATTTCATGACTTGAGTGTAAACTTTCCACATACATCTCTCCATATCTCAGTTCACGTCTCCATCAGTCATACTGATAAAGGGGTTTTCAGCTGATTAGTTTCATTTCCTCTCTTTCCTATTATATCCTAGACTTGTGTGTGCCTGATAATATGCTTTTTTATGAGCCGGCTCACAATTAACCATCTTCTCGAAGCATGAGATGGAAACCCAAAGAATGGCCTGTTGTTTACCATGATAAACAGAAAGGGATAAGCGGAGACAATTCCTAATTTTTCCTTCCTGCCCCTGACGCCATGACATCAGCTTTGGTTGCAACATCTATTCTATACTAAAGCACGGCTCTCAAATCTTTACCGACAAAAATAGAAATTATAGAGAAATTATAGAGAAATGCTTGAAGGTCTTCCACCTTCCAGATTTACTTTTGTGCAGAAAAGTAAACTAGTTTCCATTCTAACAGAGAATTGTCAATGTAGGGCCCACTTACAATGCACTAGTTATTGCCCATTGTGCTCATGTGTGCATGTGTGCATCTCTGTGTGTCTTAATGATGTTTGATTTCATTTGGGTTATCATTCGATCATGTTTTAACTTTCCTATATTGTTTATTTTTAACAGTGTCTTTTTAATTGTGGTAAATATCATTATTATTAATATTATCAATATTAATTATTATTAATTATCAATTATATTAATATTATTGTTAATATATTATTATTTTATTTATTTATTTATTTATTCGAATTTCTTGGCCACCACTCCCGGGTGGCTCAGGGCGGCTCACAAATCGAACGAATTATAACACATAATACAATTAAACAGCAAACATTTAGCATTAAAATTGATATATACTACTAGACCAACTCAAGTTACAAAGGCTTGTCAGAATAGCCAGGTCTTGCAGGCCTTCCAGAACGCCATGAGGTCATGGAGTGATCTAATCTCCGGCGGTAAGGAGTTCCAAATTGTGGGGGCAATCATGGAAAATGCCCTTCTCCTCGTCGAAGTAAGGCAAAAGGCTTTAGCGCTCGGGACAGAGAGAAGATCCTGGTCTTCTGATCTCAGTGATCTCATGGGACAATATGGGGTAAGGCGGTCCCTCAGGTACACTGATCCCAGACCATACAAGGCCTTGAAAGTCAGAACTAACACTTTGAAGGTGATCAACAGGCAGCCAGTGCAGTTCCTGAAGGATAGGTGTAATGCGGTGGCTAGCAGGAGAAGGGCATTTTCCATCATTGCCCCCACAATTTGGAACTCCTTACCGCCTGCAAGCAAGTGAGCTGCCACGTTCTGCACCAGCTTAAGTTTCCGGGTCGCCAACAGAGGTAGGCCAATGTAAAGAGCGTTACAGTAGTCTAACCTTGAGATGACCGTCGCTTGGATCACCGAGGCCAAGTCGCGGCAGAACAGGTAGGGGGCCAGCTTCCGAGCCTGGCAAAGATGGAAAAACGCAATTCGGCTAACCATGGAGATATGAATCTCCATAGAAAGCCGAGTGTCCAGATGGACTCCAAGGCTCTTTACTGATGACGACAGGCATAACGCCGCGCCATCCAGGGTTGGAAGCTGAGTTACCCACCAGCCCGGGTGACCCAGCCAAAGGATCTCCGTCTTCGCTGGATTCACCTTCAACCTACTGGCTCGCAGCCATCCAGTAACAGCTTCAAGGCAAAGATGGAAATTATCGAGTACAGAGTCGGGCTGGCCTTCTATCCTCAGAATGAGCTGAGTGTCATCAGCGTACTGATAGGATCTTTTTGCTTCCTTGGTAGCTTGCTCATAAGCGTCCATAAAAAGCTTATAAGCTGATTTTGAGCCTTCGTCATGGAGTTTCCTCCACACGCTCTCTAGCCGTCTCTTCTCCTGCTTCATCAATTGGAGCTCCTCGGTAAACCAAGGTGACCGATTTCTGCGGGGTCGGAGAGGGCATCTAGGGGCAATCTCATCTAGAGCATTAGACAATTTGATGTTCCAGTTGTCTACTTATTATATTATCATTAATAATTATATTATTACTGACACAAAGCCACAAATGCTGGATTTCGTATCAAAAAATCACAAGTCGAAGACTTCCCAAGCGTCTAAGACTGTGTGATGTACAGTATTTCCGAATGATGCACACAGATCCAAGTAAGGTGGCCTTTTGCAGTTGACCGATCGTGATTTTGTCAATGTTTATTGTTTCCAAATACCGGCTGAGATCTTTCGGCATGGCACCCAGTGTACCAATAAGCACTAGGACCACCTGTACTGGTTTATGCCAGAGCCTTTGCAATAATTATAATTGTTGCAAATTATTATTATTGCAAATTATTATTATTATCCCTCTACCAGATGTTGAAATTTTAGCTGCCAAGCCAGAACAGAAAGCAGCCCAGTCCTGGGCTGGACTGGGTTTGTCAGATGAATGGATCAAAAGCAGTTTGGTTGGGAAGAAATCAAATACGTAACAGTAGCCTTGGAGAGCAACTGCTGGCCATGTACTCATAAGATTGTACAAGGTAGTCCGGTTTGCAGGCCATGAAAGGAGAAGTGTGATTTCTTTGGGTATTCTACCCTCTAAATGTGGTGCTATCACAGCTTAGTCATGTGTGCAAAATGCCATGAGTGGGTCATCTTGGCCACAGCAGAACAATGCACCAGATAAGAGAGGCTTCTGTGGAAATTACACAGATAATAGAGGAAGAAGTTAAAGATAACCCTATCTCAGTGAATGGACCTTGTACCATCGCAGCCAAGTTCAGAAGGTGAGGGAGAGAAAGCCTCTGCACAGGGCAAAGTTCCTTTTCTCTGCCCCCCCCCCCCCCTTTTCAAAGAAATAATTGTTTCGGGTGTAGAGACCTCCACTGGGCGTCCAGAACGTTCGGCATCTTCCGTGCTTGTACGGTCACAACAACGTTCAGTAAACCACTTTTTTACCATTGAAATTGATGGTGCAGAGTCCCCATAGTATTTATCAAGTATTTATCAAGCTGAGCCTTGGTTTGAGTGATGGCTTTTTCCGCAAAAAAATAATGCTTAATGAGCACACAAAATTCACTTTTTTCCATTTTCTCCTCAAATCACGCGGTAGTTTGCCATCAATGGCTGTCAAACACAAACTAAATGATGCAGCTTGTTCAAATTTTGACAGGAGTCAACTAACAGATACCTGTTGACAGGAGCAGTGTTGCCCTTTCAGTTAAGAGGCGGGAAATTCAAAAAGTCATGGACTTATTGACCCGCCCTCGGATTCTGTGCCTTCTCGGAAGGTACGGGATAAACCACTATTTCCACTCCTGGACGGCAGAATACTGCAGTCCAGATAGTATCCCCACAGTTTACCGGGCTAAGTAAGTCCACTAAACTGTGGGAATACCTGCCCCCCCCTTCCCCAAACCCCTTAGAAAAGTAATGGAAACTTACGCAGCCTCCATTACAGGCTTCGGCCAGCTCTCCTGGCATGTCATTTCTACACACCGGGAGAGACTGTAATCGTGGCCGCGTAAGTTTCCATTACTTTTCTAAGGGGCCTAGGGCTAAAAAGGGAGGGGGTAGGGCCTCCAGACATTCTCTTGGGCTAGACCCGAGGGAACGTCTGGACACCCACCCCAGAAAGCACGCACTTTCTGGGGTGGGTATAGACAGCCTCCCAGAAACATCCACGTTTTTTAAACGTGGATACTTCTGGAATAAAAGGCTGTCTGGATCCTGTGTAATGGGAGTAAGTAAGGTCTCCATCTTCTTTAATGACAGAACCCCATGAAACGTTCCACAAAGAAGACGATTTATTTATTTATTTATTTATTTATTTATTATTTGGACTTGTACGCCACCACTCCCCGAGGGCTCAGAGTGGCTTGCAATCAGGTAAAACACACAGAGGTAAAAGCACACATATTAAACTAGCTTAAAAAAGGTTTCTGACCTAGCAATCAAAGGCTAGCCGGAAAAGGTGAGTCTTGCAGGCCTTGCGGAAGGTCCTGCATGGCCCGTTCAACGTTAGGAAGAGTGTTCCATATTGACAGTGCCACTACAGAAAAGGCTCTGTGCCGAGTCAATATAAGACGGATTGCTTTGAAGGTCAGTACTTCAAGGAGGTTCATTTGTTCGGAATGAAGTGACCTCTGGGGTTGGTAGGGGAAAAGATGGTCCCTCAGATCCAGCGGCCCCAGACCATGCAAGCCTTGAAAGCTAACACCATCACCTTGAAGGTGATCCGTTGCTCGACTGGAAGCCAATGAAGCTGCTGGAGGATAGGTGTTATGTGACATCTCACTGGAGCCCCAGTGAGAAGTCGTGCAGCGGCATTCTGGACGAGCTTAAGTTTCCGGATCACTGACAAGGGCAGGCCGATGTAAAGGGCATTACAGTAGTCCAGTCTCGAGATGACCGTGGCTTGGAGCACCGTGGCCAGGTCGTCTCTGGATAGGTAGGGGGCCAGACGCCTAGCTTGCTGAGGATGGGAAAAGGCAGTTTTGCTGACGCTGGAGACCTGGGCTTCCATCGACAGCAACGGGTCAAATACAACCTCAAGGCTCTTAACTGAGGATGTTGGGCATTATGCCTCACCATCCAAGCTAGGCAGTCGGACCTCCCCACCAACCGGGCGTCCCAGCCACAGTATCTCTGTCTTTGCTGGATTCACCCTCAATCTACTGGCACACAGCCAACCAGTAACGGCTTCAAGGCACTGTTGGAAACAAGAAGGTACAGAGTCCGGCCAGCCTTCCATTTTCTGAATGAGCTGGGTGTCGTCAGCGTACTGATAACATTCCAGCCCAAAGCTTCGAACCAGACCAGCAAGTGGTCGCATATAGATGTTAATTAATAAAGGGGAAAGAATGGCACCTTGAGGGACCCCACAGGTAAGTGGGGCCCTCTCGGAAACCAAACTACCCCTTTCCACTCGCTGTTCCCGATTGTGGAGAAAGGACAACAGCCATTTCAGGGCTGTTCCCCTAACTCCAGCAACAGCAAGGCGGTGGGCCAAAAGATTGTAATCAACTGTATCAAAAGCTGCTGTGAGGTCCAATAACACAAGCAGCGCTGAACCGTCCTTGTCCAGTTGGCATCAAAGCTGATCTGAAATGGTGACCAACACAGTCTCCGTCCCGTGCCCCAAGCGGAAGCCGTATTCCACATGCAAAGAAGACAATTTCCCCCTGTTGTGGGATGAAGTTCTCTGCATCTGCTGCTTGGGTCAGTTTCCTCATGCTGCCCAATAATAGGGCCAGTTCTGGTACAAAGGAGAGACTGTTCAGGGAAGGAAATCAGAAAAGAGGAGAAAAGTGTGTCTGGATGTTCAACAGTAGTGTTTACATTCTGGCAGTGTCACAGGTTGAGTCCTAAGAAAACAGACTGCCTGTTATAAGAAAAAGTGTCCCCTGCCTCCTCCGCTTTTTTCTTTCTTCTCTCTCAAGGGACCCAAATACCAGAACCAATAAACAAATTACTTTTGGCTGCATGAACACAGGAGGAAGTGCAGAGGGTTTCGAAGCAAGGAAAACACAGATGATGCCGAATAAGGACATCATTCAACCTTTTCCAAGAAAACAGCGACAGACGGAAGAAAACAGAGGAGTCTAAAGATAATAACAGACGAGAGACCTGTTCAAATGACGACGGGGGAAAATAATTTTAATGTAATGTGAAAGAAATACAGTTTACTGGAGAGTATAGATGGAAAATATTTCTATGTCTTTTTCTCACTCAGAAACCTGCCAAAACTTTTCCATGAGAAAAGTTTGTTTATGCCCTGGTCAAGGAACCCATCATTCCTTTCTTCCCTTTGGATAGCACAGCATTTCTTAACCTGGGGGTTGGGACCCCTGGAGGGGGGTCACAAGGGCCATGGGGGTTCTGTGTGGGAAGTTTGGCCCAATTCTATCATTGGTAGGGTTTAGAATGCTCTTTGATTGTAGGTGAACTATAAATCCCATAAACTACAACTCCCAAATGTCAAGGTCTATTTTCCTCAGACTCCTCCAGTGTTCACATTTGGGCATACTGAGTATTCATCACAAGTTTGGTCCAGATCCATCATTTGAGTCCACAGTGCTCTCTGGATGTAGGTGAACTCCAACTCCAAAACTCAAGATCAATGCCCACCAAACCCTTCCAGTATTTTCTCTTGGTCATCAGAGTTCTCTGCCAAGTTTGGTCCAATTCCATGGTTGATGGAGTTCAGAATGCTCTTTGATTGTAAGTGAACTATAAATCGCATAAACTACAACTCCCAAATGCCAAGGTCTATTTCCCTCAAACTCAACCAGTGTTCACACTTGGATCTATTGAGTATTCGTGCCAAGTTTGTTTTAGATCTATCATTGTTCACAGTGCTCTCTGGATATAGGTGAACTACAACTTCTAAACTCAAGATCAAGGCCCACGAAACCCTTCAAGTATTTTCTGTTGGTCACGGGAGTTGTGTGTGCCAAGTTTGGTTCAATTCTACCATTGGTGGAGTTTAGAATATTCTTTGATTGTAGGTGAACTATAAATCCCAGCAACTCCAACTCCCAAATGACAAAATCAATCCCCCCCCCTCCCCCAAAAATAAACCTCACCAGTATTCAAATTTGGGCATATCGGGTAATTGTGCCCGATTTGGTCCAGTGAATGAAAATAAATCTTGCGTATCAAATATTTACAATACGAGTCATAACAGTAGCAAAATGACAGTTATGAAGTCACAATGAAAATTATTTTATGGTTGGGGGTCACCACAACATGAGGAACTGTGTTAAGGCATTAGGAAGGTTGGGAGACACTTGGGGCCCTTCCACACAGCACTATATCCCAGAATATCAAGGCAGAAAATCCCACATTATTTGAGTGTGGACTCAGATAACCCATTTCAAAGCCGATATTGTGGGTTTTTCTGCCTTGATATTCAGAGATATAGGGCTGTGTGGAAGGGCCCTGGGATCGTAGGTAAACCATCTTGTCAGTAACCTCTCCCACATTAACTCCACAACCTGCATTTTCTATTATTCCTCACGGTACAATGCCTCCCCTGCACTTACTTGTAACTAACCAGTTTAAGTGGACTAGGTCACCCCATTATCACGAGATCTACATTTTATAACCTCTCATCTCAGATCCAAAGAGATTTGACCAGGCCTTCAAATTAAGCTTCCAGCAGCTGTGGCTGTGCTTGCTGCTAGCTATATGGGAGAGGGAGGAGCCGCAGCAATCTCCGAAAGGATTAAGCCCAAGGCTTGTTCCTAAT
Source organism: Anolis apletophallus (assembly GCA_030556195.1). NCBI lineage: Eukaryota > Metazoa > Chordata > Lepidosauria > Squamata > Anolidae > Anolis > Anolis apletophallus. The sequence continues at coordinate 19,128,019 of JARBWK010000015.1, forward strand.
CCTTCAAGACAATCAAGGCCTTCGAGCATGGCTTGCATCTCCTGCACAACCGGGACCAGCCAAAACACAACGCACCCAATGAAGAAAATAGCCAGGCATGCTTGGGCAACAAATACTAGACTAGAACAATGGAACAAAAAAGGAGCATACATATAGCTTTTGTCCAATGTTAATCTGGGCATCTGGAGAAATAGAGCAAGTCAAAACAGCCGCAGATAGTAAGAGCCAAGTCACGGATAGTGAAACCTGAGGTGTGGATACCGAGTCCTGATAGGTGGATACCGGTACCAGACCGCCTTGTGGGTCTGTGCAAAAAGCTAAAACCCAATATTTCCAAATAAATCTCACCAAGATGAAGAAGAAGCCACCAAGGTGTTTAATTCAATCGGCCGAAAGTGATACAGCTGCCAAAGCAAGCTGAGATACCATAACATTGCAAAGCAAACATTTTTATACAGTGCAGCTCTTCGAAACTCCCGCTCCGACCCAGCTGGACCTGGTTCTGCCATGATTGTCTTGGTGCTGCTGACATCACAGTACAGCTAAGGGAGGATTCCCTGAAGAAGCAGGACTGTGGCACCTACCATCCAATAGGACAGTGTTTCCCAACCGCTGTTCCACGGCACACTAGTGTTCCGTGAGAGATCAGCTGGTGTTCCACGAGAAAACCTCTCCCCCCCCTTTCTTCCCCCTCCTGCTGCTGCTGAGAGAGGTTTTCCCATGGCACACCAGCTGATTGCGGAATAGCGGTTGGGAAACACAACCCCCTCTAGGACCTAGAGAGGCAGGGGAGGCTCAGGAGGGGAGGGGCCGGGTGACGCTCTCCTCCTCCTCCGGAAGTGAGCCCACAGGATAGAGTCTATCCTGTGGACTCACTTCCGGAGGAGGAGGCGGGAACCTGAGCACCACGGGGAGCCTTTCTCCTGGTCCACGGCTCCGTCGAGCCCAGCAAAGCTGCGAACTGGAAGAACGGCTCCCCGCAAGGCCAACCGAGTTTGTCCGGCTCGCGTCTTCCGCCAAGCCCAGCAGGAGACGCGACCCGGCCAAACCCGGATCCCAGGCAGGGGCTGTTCTTTGCAGGGAGCCTTTCTCTCAGATCGCGACTCCGCCAAGCCCGGTGGAGCCGCAAACCGGGAGAACGGCTCCCCGCAGGGCCCCGCCCCTCCCTCCTCCCCCTCTTCTATTCTTTTTCCCAAGTCTTCCCTTCCTTCTTCCTTTCTTTTCACTTCCCCCTCTCTCCCCTTCTTTCTTTTTTTCTTTTCCCTTCATTATTTTACTTTTTCATCACTCCCTTTCCTTTCTTTTCCCCACCCTTTCCTTTCCTCCCTTCCCATTTCCTTTCTTTTCCCCTCCTTATCTCTCTCCTGCTTTTCTTTTTCTCCTTTTCCATAGTTCGTTCTTCTTTTCTTTCTTCCTCTCCCCTCCCTCCTTTATTTCCTCTTTCTTACCCCCTTCCTTCCGTCTTCTCTTCCTTCCTGAGCATGCCTTTGTCTGAAGTGTCCTGTCATTCTGCCGAGGGAATCCTTTTCTCATAGTATGTACGTGTATACTCACATTTAGTTAAATTCAGTCTTAAAATATATTTTATATATTATATAACTCTCACTGAAATACATTTCCAAATATTTTGCTTTCATGGCTCTCTGAGTCAAAAAGGTTCCTGACCCCTGCTTTAGCCTATACTTAATATTTTTCTTTTCTAATATACCAAACAAGGTAGCCTTTTCTTCCTGTGTCACTTGCTTTTCTCATTTATTTTCTCACCGGGTTTCCTCCGTATTTTCACTCTTTGTCATCTCATTGCTTGTAGACGGCGAGATATTTTTAGGGCGGAAGCAATGGTGCACATATTCAGTAGTAACAAGCCTTCTATGGTTGTGAAGTTTTGCACAAAAAAAAGCAATTTTAGGCCGGCATATTTCCATGGTGAATCAGGGCCAAATTCAACCAGTTTTTGATTCCAGCTAAAGATTGCTGATTGGTTGGTCCTTTCTCTTTCCCACCTTCCATCGAACTGTTTGTAACGCTAATTGGTTGTCCCTTGCAGAGATCACAAGGAAATCATCTATTCCCCACATTACGCTGCTTTTATATTTAAAAATAAACCAATGTGGGGTTTAAAGAAGCCAACGCATCCTGAAATGAACAAACATTTCCCAGGGCTTTTGCTTGCCTCCCTGCAGCCTCCTTCTAAGCCAGGTTTATTTGCGGTATGGGGTGCAGCTCAAGGAGAAGCAGCATTGTGGGGACAGGCATGCAGGTGGGAGGAAGGTTCAGTCCAGGTCTCAGCTCAACCACATAAAGCAGAACTGACAGGCACCTCACATAGGGTTTGAGTGCAGAAAGAGGAAGCACTAAGTTTCAGTGGCTCATTGTGTTGTCGAGCATGGATCCCGCCTCCGCGGGTCAAATTATATTAAATTGTCTTGCTATGGCCGCAGCATGGACAAGCCATGGCAGGCAAGAACCTATTATTTGGCAAGTATCTATTTTGCAAACATATAGAGGCATGGAGGGGCTTGGCAGCAGCTACTAGCACCAGGGATACTTTCTGCAGTGTTCTTTCCCTATTATTAATTTTATTTCTGTGTGTTTCTTGGACAAACACCATGTCACATTTCTTATCCTGGCACAGTTCATAGAGCAGCTGTTCTTTGACAGCTGACATACCTCCAATGTTGATTGAGATTATTGTCACAGTTGGTCCTGAAAAGGTCCTTTGATCAGTTTGGTTGTTTGGTTGCATGATGCAAGTCATTTCTGGTGTGAGAGAATCAGCCGTGTACAAAGATATTGCCCAGTGGATGCCCAGATGGGGAGGGTTCTCTCACGTCCCCCTCAAGAACACCTCAGCAAGCATAGGAGCCTCTAGTGGTGCAATGTACCGGCAGGACTGAAGACCGCTAGGTCAAAGGTTCGAAAATGGGGAGAGCATGGATGAGCTCCCTCTGTCAGCTCCAGCTCCCCATGCGGGAACATGAGAGAAGCCTCCTGCAAGTATGTTAAAAACATTTTAAAAAACATCTGGGCATCCCCTGGGCAACGTCCTCGCAGATAGCCAATTCTCTCACACCAGAAGCGACTTGCCATTTCTCAAGTCTCTCCTGACATGAAAGAAAAACCCTCAGCAAGCGAGAGTCCAAAAGTGGCAAACTAAGAACCAGAATCTTAATCCATGGCTGATACCAGATTAGAGACTCTCTCCTGGGTATACAAAAGACTGGGTGACTTGGAAGGCGCTGAACAGACTGTTCTGGCACCACGAGATACAGAGCCATCCTTAAGAAATGGGGCCACAAAGTGAAGTCCACAACATGCGAGTGCAAAGAAGAACAAACCACAGACCACCTATTACAATGCAGCCCGAACTTTGCTACATGGACAATGGAGGGCCTTCTTATAGCAACACTAAAGGCACTTGAACTAGCCAGCTTCTTCTAAATGTCAAAAGACATTTAGTATAATGCCAAGTTTTGAAACTTTGTGTTTTAAAATATATTACAACTATACCCTCGGTTCACTCCCTCTCTCTTTCCCTTGCATTCACCACTCTTTAAACTCCCCCCCCCCCCAACCCCATACCAACCCTAACCCGTGGGTGCCCCAGTTCCTTCAGCTAGGAGCCCCTAGCATCCACGGATCCCTATTATGTATGTTTTAAATGAATATATTTTATACCTTTATGTATAAAACATCTTTAGAAGAAGTAGGCCACCAATCATGACCTTGGTGACCTTTTTTTAAATAGTCTTTATTGTGGAAAAAAGAGACAAACAATAAAAATACACACATCAATCACACAGAGCACAATCTACACACGCACACTACAGTTAAAAAGAGATGTTGACTTCACATCTCGGTTGTAGAAACATATTTGAACAAAAGTTGGGGAGAGATGGGCTACTAGATATATAGTCCTTTGAGATTAATCATTTTTCTCTCTCTCATATAATTAACAAGGGGGGCCCAGGTTAGATTAAATTGTTTGGAAGAGTTGTCTCTAAGCATAAGTGTAAGTTTATCAAGCTCCGCGATTTCTAGAGATTTGGTTAGCCATTCTTCTATGTCTGGCATTTCTGTAGATTTCCAATATCTGGCTACCACGATTTTTGCAGAAGCGGTGAGGTAAGTAAGTAGTTTTTCTAGTTCCTTGTTTAGTTGTAGCCCTGAAATATTCAATAGATAAAGTTCTGGTTTTTTTGGGATACTCATATTTAGCATTTCTTGTAATACCTTATTTACTGAGTTCCAGAAGTTTTTTACATTTTTACATGTCCACCATTGATGGAAAAAAGTGCCCCGTTCTTGGGAACACTTCCAGCATAAATCATTATTGTTCTTATAAATTTTTGAAAGCTGGTGGGGGGTTAGATACCATCTATAAGCCATCTTGTACATATTTTCTTTTAAATAATACGAGTATGTGTATTTCTGTTTTATTTTCCAGATTCTTTCCCATTCTTCCTTTGGAAGATTATGTCCTAAGTTTGCCGACCATTTTGCTTGGAGAAGTCCATAGGGGTATTCTTGTGTATAATTTTTTTTATATTTATTCCAAATTTTTAATAATGGGGCTCTCACGATATGATTATTAAATCCTTTGTCTTGTTTTATTTTGTCATACACTAAGTAGCCATGCCATCCAAATTTTATGCCATGGCCCTCCAGATTAAGCAATTCTTTATCTTTTAGCTCAACCCAATATTTTAGTGCCTCTATACAATTGACCTTGGTGACCTTTCATCAGGACTTCATGACCCAGGAAACTCCCTCCAGCACTTTTACTAGGCATCATTTCCACTACAAAAGAACTCAAGCACCCATCATCCCCGGGGTTCATTCATCTCTATTGGCTCCATAGACCCAGCTGTGCAGAAGACAACAGGAGCCTGTGTTCGGACCGCTATCGTTTGTGCAGCTACTTGGACGTTGGGAAAGTCATGTCCTGTTTTCCATATTGACATTTCCCCTTTCCCATTTGCTAATCCCATCACTTTGGACAATAACCTGTATAAAACACAATAGACATGTGTATCATGGGTGGGTCACCCTGATGGGTCACTCATCTACACAAAAGATTTTCCATAAAATGCATTGGACCTGATGGCCCATATTTGGGACAACAGTGATTCACTCAAAGTGTTACCGAACAATTTAGGATAGCCTGGCCCATAGGGGGCAGAGGGCCAGAAGTACCCCTAAAGCGAGGATTTCAGCAAAAACTTCTGGTGAGTTTTAAAAAGCAACCTAAAAATCCCTTTCCCAAATGATCTCACCAAAGAAGTCCGGAAGAAGATGCCACTGAAGTTTTTATTCTTGTCAGCTGAGAAGGATGACCACTGCAGATTCCTTGTCGCAAAGCAGTCATAAAGTTACATTCAAACATATGCCATTTTTATACACTTTACAGAACTGTTAGATTTAAACTTTCCTGCCCCTGCACGCCGTAGGCTTCATGATGATTGGATAGAATGCTGAAGCCAGCTGAAGCAGGAGCCAATGGTGAACCGGTGCCACTTCTGTTTTGGTGAATGGGGAGCGAGGAGCAGGAATGTGTTCAAAACAAAGAGCAGCTGGAGTTTTCTTGATTAGATCATGTCCATATGTTAATGAAGATCCAAGGCTTTGACCTTTCAGGCCAAAACAAGTCTTTTGTTCTTGGTGAGAAACAGGATTTGTCCTTAATGGCCCTGTCCTGTGGACCAAAGGGCCAAATGCAGATTTTATCCATGATAGTTTCAGCCTTCTGGATGGTAAACAAATGAAATAACTGTAGCCATGTGCTGGTTTCCGAGGCCAGCAGTGATTTTTTAATTACATTTTTATTTGAAATACAAACACAACATAAAAGAAACATACAAGATAAAAACCACATAGTACATACACTAGTAGGGAAGGAAAGAGAAAAAGGGGCAGGAAACAATTAGAAAAGAGAAGGGGGGTAGACAGGGAAAAGGAGAGGGGTGGGAGGGGGTACAGTAGGATTAAAAAAAGAAAAGAAAATGTTGACTTTTAAAGATTTTCTTCTTGATAGGGAATAGTTCTTAGTTTACAGTCTAAAACCTTTCAGGTTTATATTGGTTTTCTCCTTGACAAAATTAACAAAGGGCGTCCAGGTTTCTTCATATATGTTGTTAGAGTTATATCTGAGCCAACAGGTAAGTTTATCCATTTCTGCGATTTCAAGTACTTTTAAAATCCAGTCTTCTTCTTTAGGGATTTCGATAGATTTCCAAAGTTTGGCGTAAGTAATTCTGGCTGCAATAATAAGATATGTTAACAACTTGTCGTTTGCTTTGATTTTCATTTGTCCCGAGATATTTAGTAAGTAGAATTCAGGTTTTCCCCCCCAATTGTTTTGGAGAATAGAACACACATTGTTATGGATCATATTCCAAAAGGACCTGGCGGCTTTACACGTCCACCATTGATGATAAAAAGTCCCCTTATCTTCTTGGCATTTCCAACATGTGGCACAATTATTTATATTTATTTTGGCGAGTTGGTGGGGTGTAATATACCACCTATACATCATCTTGTAGATATTTTCTTTTAGACAGTATGCATAGTTATATTTCTGTTTTATCCTCCAAATATTTTCCCAGTCCTCTCTTGAAATATTAAAGCCCAAATTTGCCGACCATTTTTTCATATAATCCTTAATGGGCTCTTTCTCCTGGTCTACTTGTAGGAGAAAATTAAATATTTTACTAACCACTTTTCTTTCTGTAGCCAGCAGTGATAACCGGTTATGAAATATAAAAAATAGTTATGCCATATGTTCTATAAACACGGGACAAGACTAAACTCAGAGGGTCCAGCGTTTATGGAACAAAAAGGGGTATTTCAAAATGGGGAGAAGGGAAAGAAATCTTCTCCAAACCAGAAAGAGTCCTCTGTCATGCAAATTGCTCCAATGATTGGATTAAGGGTGCAGTCAGGAATGTGGTCACCCTGATCTCAAAACAAACAGCTGGTTCATGCAGCATTCCTTCATATTTTTAAAAACATATGGGAAGGGAAAAAATATGCAGGGGAGGGTTCCAGGGAAATACCACTACCAATGTCTCATAATTATTTCATATGCAAGGAGTAGAAAGAAAGTTCATATGATCTTGAAACGCATCAAATTCATATGCTTTTAGGGAAAGTCCATAATAGAAGAGTCCATATAAAAGAAAGTGCATCTGTGTTCTTGGAAAAACTATAAGAGATGAGTCCTTTTCACTAATAGCCTGAGGAGCGTCCAAATACACGAAAATCCTTGGAAAACAATGTCTCCCAAACTGCTCAGGACTTGCCCCTGTTGGCCTGTCCGCATGCAACTCTGTGCACAAAGAGTCCATGGCTTCAGGTTAAGTGAGGCAAGAAAACAGAGAGGTAGAAATGGCTGGAGGTCTTTTGATGCCAAATCCCAGCCTTTGATGCTAGAGATGCCAGACCACATGTGCAGGAACGTTGGAACTCCCTGCTGCTGGTCAAACCAATTAGGATGCAGATGGGCTCCTTCTGGGGCTCGCCTTCAAAAGTACTTCCTACTCATGTGTCTCCTGCATTGCTACTCCACTTCAGGCAGCAAGATGTTTGGAGCTGGTTCTGAATTGTTAGGCGCTCGCATCTAAAATTGAGCCCCAAGGACAATAGGAAGCAAATGGAAAGTCTGGAATAGCCTTTCCCCAGTTGGGTTATGGCTTTTTCTGTAACTTCCTGCCTGCCGCTTTATAAAAATCAAATATTTTGCAGGGCATAGAAACCACAAGAGCAATCTGGCGTGCAAGAGGAGGCTTCCCGGTGGCTCATGCTTTTCCTCCTCCCTTTTATGACCACCCTTTTCCTTTCAGGAGGAGGGAGATCCCCCAGACAAACAAGCCACAAGCCAGCCAGCCATATGTCCCAAATGAAATCCATGTGCAGACTTCTGTCACTGGCAGACATTTCCCAGAGAGGCATATGTCCCTGAGGATCTGCTGCTTGTTATATGCAGAGGCAAAGCTTATGATTCCAGAAGATGGAGGGAAAGGAAATGGTATGGTCGGATTCCGTACATCTGTACACCGAAGCATGCCATGGAAGCAATTGACAGAAAGTCTTGTTCTTTGGTACATTTGGGCTGAAGGCACCTTTATTCCTCTTGTGTAATCTTGCCTGGGAATATTCCGAGGTCTCTGCATCTCTCAGCATGGCCATTCTGATCACCCATTTATGAGGATGATTAGTAATTTCTGTGTGCAGTTGTCCTTTAAATTTATTTATTTATCATATCAGAAGCGAACCGAGGGTACAGTTGTAATGTATTTCAAAAATCAAAAAGTTTTAAAACTTGACCTTATATTAAATGTCCTTTAACCAGAAGCTGGCCACTTGGAGTGTCTCTGGTGTTGCTATAAGAAGGTCCTCCGCTGCGCATGTGGCAGAGCTCAGGATGCATTGTAATAGGTGACCTGTGGTTTGTTCTTCTCCACACTCACATGCCGCGGACTCTATTTCTTAAGTTGACTCTGCATCTTCTGATGTCAGAGCGCAGTTTGTTCAGCACCTTCTAAGTCGCCCAGTCTTCTGTGTGCCCAGGAAGGAGTCTGTCATTCGGTATCAGCCACTGATTGAAGTTCTGGCTTTTAGGCTGCTACTTTTGGACTCTTGCATGCTGAGGTGTTCCTGCGAGTATCTTAGAAAACTATTTTTTGATTTAAGACGTTGGCATGCTGGCTGATACAGGCCCGGATTAACACCTTTTTGCGCCCTAGGCCACACTTTGGAATTACGCCCCCTTTAAGCCAACTACTGCACCCCCCCCCCATCCTTTCATCCGCTCGTCCCAGTTCTCCCGGTGTGGCCCCACTAGGTCCGCCACAGGCGTTTCCCTCTCAGCAGGCACTATTTATTTTATTTACTATTTATTATTTATTATTCGGGCTTCTATGCCGCCGACTCCCTGAGGCTCGCGGCGGCTTACAGGAGCCGAAGGCACAATAAAATACAAGGCAATAAAACAATTAAAAACAGCAGTAGCACAGTAAAACAATGACACAATTCAAGAGTAAGCAACACATCGTCCCAGAGTGAATGAACAAATGGCGGGGCATGAGCAGGACCTAACCGCCGAAGGCCTGCTTAAACAGGTAAGTTTTGCAGGCTCGTCTAAACGGGAGCAAGTCCTTCATGGCCCGAGTTCCGGCCGGGAGGGCATTCCACAGCGTAGGAGCTATGACAGAGAACGCCCTCCGGCGGGTAGATGTCAATCTTGCAAGTTTCGCCGAAGGTATCTCCAGGAGGTTGGAATCCTCGGACCGTAGTGATCTCGAAGGGCAGTATGGGGTGAGACAGTCCCTAAGATACGCTGGCCCCAGACCGTGCAAGGCCTTAAAGGTAAGAACCAGCACTTTGAAGGCAATCCGGTGCTCAATTGGCAGCCAGTGCAGATCCTGCAAAACAGGTGTTATGTGGCAACCTGCTGGAGTGTCAGACAGGAGCCGGGAGGCAGTGTTCTGCACCAGCTTGAGCTTCCGGGTCGCCGACAGAGGAAGGCCAACGTAGAGCGTGTTACAGTAATCTAGCCTTGAGATGACCGTGGCTTGGATCACCGTGGCCAGGTCGTTCTGGGAGAGATAGGGGGCCAGCCTCCTTGCCTGTCGCAGATGAAAAAAGGCAATCTTGCTGACCGCAGAGACCTGGGCCTCCATGGTCAGCTGGGAGTCCAAGTGGACCCCCAGGCTCTTAACGGAAGACGATGGGCATAACGCCACACCGTCCAGGGTCGGAAGCTGGACACCTACATCACCCAGGCGGCCCAACCACAAGATCTCCTTCTTCGCCGGATTCACCCTCAACCTACTGGCTCGCAGCCATCCAGTAACGGCTTCGAGGCAGTGTTGGAAATTATCTGGGACGGATCCCGGCCTGCCCTCCACCCTCAGAATGAACTGGGTGTCATCAGCGTACTGGTGGCACTCCAGCCCATAACTCCGCACCAGCTGTGCAAGCGGCTGCATGTAGATGTTAAATAACAGAGAGGAGAGAATGGCCCCTTGCGGAACTCCACAAACTAATGGGGAGCCCTCAGAGACCACCCCGCCCCTCCTCACACACTGAGACCGCTGGTGGAGGAAGGAGGCCAGCCATTTAAGAGCTGTCCCCCTCACTCCAGCCATGGCCAGACGGTGGATCAATAGATTGTGGTCGACCATGTCAAACGCTGCCGTGAGGTCCAATAACACGAGCAGCGCAGACCCGCCTTGGTCGAGCTGGCAGAGGAGTTGGTCTGTGATGGAGACCAGAACCGTCTCCGTCCCATGCCCCGAACGGAAGCCGGACTGGAAGGGGTCCAGCCATGTTGCATCATCTAAGAAGGACTGCAACTGCTCCATTACTGCCCTCTCAACTACCTTCACAAGGTACAAAAGATTCGACACTGGTCGGTAGTTGGAGGGAACCGCAGGATCTAATGACGGTTTCTTCAGTAGTGGAGCTACCACCGCCTCTTTTAAGCACTCTGGAAAGACTCCTTGCTCAAGGGAGCTATTTACGATATTCAACAGAGGCCCACGTAACCCCTCCAGGCAAGATCTAACAAGCCAGGAGGGGCACGGGTCGAGGGAGCAGGTGGTAGGCCTAGTTGCAGCCACAATCTTATCAACAGCATCTGCGTCCAGTGGCCGAAACCGGTCGAGGGTGGGCCCGGCGGAGGGCCACGGGGTCTCAAGCTCTCTTACTGTGTCAACCGTGGCTGGAAGGTCCCGGCAGAGGCTCAGTATCTTGTCTGTGAAGAAGCTTTGGAATGCACCGGCAGTAAGGGCCTGATCGCTGTTTTTTAGGACAGTAGGGACCGTCGTCAAAGACCGAATTACCTTGAACATAAGAACATAAGAACATAAGAAGAGCCATGCTGAATCGGGCCTCAGCCCATATAGTCCAGCATTCTGTCTCACATAGTGGCCCACTAGTTGTACACAGGGATCTCTAGCAGAAAGGAGGGCAAAACCCTCACCTGCTCCCGACCCCCCACAACCAGTACCGGGGGAAAATCCTGCCTGCCTCCATCAACACAGAGGTGGCACTTGGATGTCCATTTCAGTAACTACTGATTTTGCCGGGCGTGAGCTGGCAGACGCTATCGAGGCGGAAAAGTACACATTTTTGGCTGCCTTGACAGCACGCTCATAAGCCTCTTTAAATAGCTTATAAGCTGATACTGAGGCTCCGTCGCGGAGTTTCCTCCACACGCGCTCTAGCCGTCTCCTCTCATGCTTCATCGACCTGAGATCCCCTGTATACCAGGGGGATCGGTGGTTGCGGGGGTGGAGAGGACGCCTAGGGGCAATCTCGTCGAGAGCTCTAGCTAATGAGGTGTTCCAGGCTTGAACCTGCTCATCGACTGAGACGCTGATAGACTCCAGATCCCTCAGAGCATTCAGGAACCTTTCGGGTTCCATAAGTCTCCTCGGGCGAACCAAAATCCGTTCGGCGCCCTTGCATGGGGGAGGTGGTTGCTCAACCCGGATCCTTAGAGCACAGTGGAACCATGGAACCTCTATTACGGAGGCTAGGTCCACTTGAACCCCCGCGCTGAACACCAGATCGAGAGTGTGCCCGGCCGAGTGTGTGGGTCTCGAGCTACAGAGGGAGAGGCCCAATGTCGCCATGGTCGAAATTAGGTCCGCAGCTGCAGATGGAACGGAGGCTGCGTCGGCGTGGACATTGAAGTCACCCAGGACAATAAGCCTGGGAAACCTCAATGCCCACTCCGACACAGTCTCCAACAGCCGTGCCAGGCTCTCTGCCGGTGCGCTAGGCGCACGTTACACCAGCAGAATCGCCAGGCTCTCCTGGGACTCCCACACCAGGCCGACACTATGGATGCAAGCATGGGGGGAGGAGCCTCCTCCCCAATTCCGAGGCTTGAGGCACTTGCCTCCTACCCGGTATCGGGGATTGCGCATGCGTTGTAGTCAGCAGCTGTACCGATGCTGCGCTTCTCCCTGATACCGGGGCTTGTCGGGTTGGGCTTCTCTCCTGTACTGGGGTTTGCTCATGTGCCATAGCTGGCAGTTGCGCTTCTCTCTCCAGTAAGGAGGAGTCTCCTCCTTGTGTTGGAGGAGGAATACCAGCTTTCATGGTGTTAGGGCATGCGCAGACTGCGCAATGGAGTTTCCTGTACTTGCACTGAAGAAGCCAGTAAGTGGATGCTGTCGGCATCGAGGGAGTTAATTGTTCCTCCTGTCGACGTCGACGCCAGTGTCGAGATCCCTTGTGCTTATGCCGTTAGCGCAACAATAGCCGAGGCAGGAGCTGGTATTCAAGAAGGGACAGGGGCGGTGCCAAAAAGGAGGACCTCCGGTATCCTTCCTTTCTCATCTCCATGTGCGATGCATTTTTATTTGTTTCAACATATTTTTGGGGGGTCCATGATCTGCCCCCCCCCCCGGCTTGCACCCCTAGGCCATGGCCTAGGTTGGCCTTATGGGTAATCCTGGCCTGGGCTGATATCTGAACAGAGCATGAGCTGAAGATATCACTATCTTGGTCCTTTCATTGCTGGCTGCCACTTCCCAGCGAATGTTAGGTGGTGCAGGGCGTAGACATCCTGTGATAGCGCAAGGGCAGATGTCTTTACTGTGTCTGGTTGTGATCCCCAGGTTGTGTCCTTTAAATGATGTTTTTCTTGAAATCTTGGATCAGAAACAAGTAGAAGGACAGCCAAACAACATGAAATATTTATCATTAATACTAACATTTCACAAAAATATAGAGGCAGCTTGTGTAAATGTGAAGTTTGGTTAAAAGCAATTAATATCTATGTGCCATCTGGAGCACATCATCACCATAGAACAGGGGTCGGGAACCTATGGCTCGCGAGCCAGGTGTGGCTCTTTTGATGATTGCATCTGGCTCGCAGAGGCAAAGGACCCTGCAGCGGAGCTGCATTGACACCGGGCTCCACGCTGCCCATCTCGAAGGGTGTTGGCCTGGAGAGCGCCAGCATCACCAGAGTTGCTTGCTCTTCCTGTGCTGGCATGCCCGCCGGAGTCAAAGGCCCTGGCACATGCGCCGATTGCGCAGCCACAGCCTCAGCCACAGCCTGCATCTCAGTGGTAGGGGGAGCTCAACCTCACCTTGCTGAACGGCTGTAGGAGGCAGGGAGGGAGCCTTTCCCACCAAGTCCAGGAGGTTCTCCTGCTGCCGAAAAGGCTGGGCGCCATCTTGGCGGCTATTAGCTTTAGATTTTTTGGCCTTTTTCTTTGGCGGACCCGAAGCCTTGGCAGCTGAGCCAGGTAAGATCTGGGGGCTGCAAGGAGCAGTTGCCTCCTAAAACTGCCGGGGAGGGGCGGAAAGCAAGAGGGCTCTTTCATAGAGAGCCACTTTGAGTCGGAGCTCGCAGTTTTTTCTAGTTTGCGGGGTGAAGGCCCTGCAAATTCTGCATGCCTTATTATATGGCTCTCACTGAAATAAATTTCCAAATATTTTGCTTTCATGGCTCTGAGTCAAAAAGGTTCCCGACCCCTGCCACAGAATCAAAGAATAATAGAGTTGGAAGAGACCACATGGGTCATCTAGTCCAACGTCCTGCTATGTAGGAAAGGCACAATCAACGTAACCCTGACAGATGGCCATCCAGCCTCTGTTTAAAGGTTTCCAAGGAAGGAGCAGTTACCACATTCTAAGGCAGAGAGTTCCACTGTTGAACAGCTTGTACGGTTAGGAAATTCTTCCTAATGTTCACGTGGAATCTCCTTTCCTGTAATTTGAACCCATTTCTCTGAGTCCTTGTTTCAATGTGACATCCTTTCAAATATTTAAACATGGTGAAAGGGGTACATTCCTATTAAAACAAATCCTTCAATTCTGAATTTGCCATATTTGTGTGCCGCAGTATTCCACACTCCTCTCTGCTGTGAAAGAAACTGCTCAGAATCAGCCAACCAAGCAGAGGGTTGGTGACCAAGTGGGACATGGGGACTGTCCTGGAAAGCAAAATACTTTGAAGGGAACCCAAGTTCCAAATGTTGAGGTAGTGCTGTTTTCCCAATGGCTATGTCTGCTCTTTCATCTCCAATATTTCCTGTATCGTTGTTTCCTTCCCTTACTCTCCTTTCTCGTCTATTTTCTTTTCTTTGTCTCTCCGGTTTGAGGTATATTTGTTTCTTTTACTTCTCTATTCCTGTTTCCTGGCTCCTATCTTCATCCTCAATCACTCCTTCAAAGGAGTTGTGAGTTGGTCCTTCATCCCAAAGACATGCCATGGATATAGTATAACTGATACAGCAAAAAAGGGCACATGTCCAAAATAGCACACTCAATCTTTTATTTGTTTCTTCAGGAATCAGGCAAGAGTCCAACACCACAAGGTTGCCTTATTGCATTCACCCTATGCAATAGTCCAACTTTAACATAATAAAGTTACCCAGGGGTAAGGAATATGCAGACTTCCAGATGTTCGGCTCCCTCCAATTACTGACCTGTGTCAAACTTGCCTTTTTTAGGCAAGGTAATTGAGAGGGCAGCAGCGGATCAGCTGCAGCAGTTCTTAGAAGACACAGCTGGACTTGATCCCTTCCAGTCCGGCTTCCGGGCATGGGACGGAGACCGTGCTTGTCGCCATTACAGACCAACTTCGCCGCCAGCTGGACCAGGGCGGGTCAGCCCTGCTTGTTTTGTTAGATCTAACAGCAGCGTTTGATACCGTAGACCATGCATTGTTGGCCCACCATTTAGCCGTGACTGGGGTTAGGGGGATTGCCATTAAATGGGTGACCTCCTTTCTCCAGGATCGGGGACAACGCGTGGAGGGGGGGGGGGAGGTCTCCGGGAGGCTCCCATTAAGTTGCGGGGTCCCCCAGGGGGCCATCCTCTCACCCTTACTATTTAACATTTACATGCGCCCCCTGGCCCAGCTGGTCCGCGACTTTGGTCTGGAGTGTTATCAGTATGCGGATGACACCCAGCTTCTGCTGAGAATGGACGGCAGGCAGGATACCGTACCCGATTGTTTCCATCTATGCCTTGAAGCCGTGACTGGTTGGCTGCGTGCCAGCCGGCTGAAGGTGAACCCGTCGAAGACGGAAATCTTGTGGCCTGGTCGCCCTGGGCTGGATGAGTGCCGGTTGCCTACCCTGGATGGCGAGCAGCTCAGCCCGTCATCCCTCATAATGAGCTTAGGTGTCTAATTGGACCCTTTGCTGACCATGGAGACCCAGGTCTCCATGGTCAGCAAAACGGCGTTTTTCCATCTCCGCCAGGCTAGGCGACTGGCACCCTACCTGTCCAGGGATGATCTGGCCACGGTGATCCAGGCGACGGTCATCTCGAGGTTGGACTACTGTAACGCCCTCTACGTTGGCCTCCCCTTGTCGACAGTCCGGAAACTCAAGCTGGTGCAGAATGCTGCTGCTCGCTTGCTGGTGGGAGCACCAGTGAGGGAGCACATCACTCCCATCCTCCGGCAACTGCACTGGCTGCCTATTGAGTACCGGATTGCCTTCAAGGTGTTGGTTTTAACCTTTAGGGCCTTGCACGGTCTAGGGCCTGAGTACCTAAGGGACCGCCTTACCCCGTACATTCCCCCAAGATCACTGCGCTCGGAAGAGCAGAACCTGTTGGTTATTCCATCACCCCGCTCCTGCCACCTGTCCAGCACAAGACAGCGGGCCTTTTCTGTCGTGGCTCCCATGACTTGGAACTCACTGCCTAGCCACATTCGGGCGATCCACGAACTTGGCCCTTTTCGAAGGGCCTGCAAGACTGCCCTCTTCAGACTAGCGTTTGGCTAGCCTGAATGTAGATGTATATCATCGTCCGAGTTAATATCTGTAATTTACTGGCTACTGGCTATGTATTATGCGTTTTACTGAATTTTACTGTATGTTTTATTGTGTATTTTAATGCTATTGTGATCCGCCCTGAGCCTGCAGGGAGGAGCGGAATATAAAACCGAATAATTAATAAATAAATAAATAAATAAATGTTGATTTATGCAACCCACCATCCTGAACCGCTGGCAATGCTGGCTAGGGCTGGTGCAAAGGCATGCCCTGATTTGGCAGGGAATAGGGTTATGCATTTGGAGTAAACATTGACCCATTTCATGTCCCGGCTTTCGGTGGAGGCCCCGATCCATCGTTAGGGAGCCTCCTGACACTGGGAGGGCAGGTTTTTTTTGTCCGATGTGGAAATATCAATTTTTCTATTGGCCCGTTATGGGGGGGGGGGGGCACCTCCCACCCAGGCTCCCCTTTCTGACATGTGCTTTAAGGCAGTGTTTCCCAACCTTTTTTGAGCCGCAGCACACTTTTAACATTAAAAAATATCTGGGGCCACACCACCAACCAAAATGACACAAAATGACACTCTAACACAGTAAAGAATGGCTGGGGGATGGTGGCCTGCTGGGAGCAGCTCCTGGGAGTGCCGAAGCTGGGAGAGGAGGCGGAGTCAGGCTGCGCCATGCCCCGCCCCCTCCCCCAGCTTCAGCTCTCCCAGCAGCTGCTCCAGTCTTGAGGGGGCAGTGCCAAGCCAGCGGTGGCAGAGCCAGCACAATGCTGGCTTATTATTTATTTATTTATTTATTTATTGGGGCTTCTTCGCCGCCGACTCCCGGGGGCTCGCGGCGCTCACAGAGCCAGTGGCACAACGCCACAGGTTAAAACATAAAAACAGTTAAAAACAGTTAAAACAATTAAACAGCAAAATGCAATATAACAATTGAGCAGCAGGAGATATCACAGCCCAGAGAGTATAGACGAGGCCTACTCGCCGAAGGCCTGCCTAAACAAATGAGTTTTGCAGGCCCGTCTAAATGGCAGCAGATCTCTCAGGGCTCTGGCTTCGGCCGGGAGGGCGTTCCATAGTGTGGGAGCTATAATAGAGAACGCCTCCGGCGGGTCGATGTTAGATGTGCCGACTTTACAGATGGTACTACCAACAGGTTGGCCTCTTCGACCGGTGATCTCGCTGGGCAATATGGGGTGAGACGGTCCTCAGATACGCTGGCCCCAGGCCGTGTATGGCCTTGAAGGTAAGAACCAGCACTTTGAAGGCGACCCGGTGCTCAATAGGCAGCCAGTGCAGATCCTGCAAAATTGGTGTTATATGGCATCCTGCTGGTGCCCCAGACAGGAGCCGGGCGGCAGTGTTCTGCACCAGCTTGAGCTTCCGGATTGACGACATAGGCAGGCCAACGTAAAGCGCCATACAGTAGTCTAGCCTAGAGATGACCGTGGCTTGGATCACCGTGGCTAGGTCGCTCCGGGAGAGGTAGGGGCCAGCCTCCTTGCCTGGCGGAGGTGGAAAAAGCAGCCTTGCTGGCCATGGAGACCTGGGCCTCCATGGTCAGCTGGGAGTCCAACTGACACCCAGGTTTTTCACAGACGGCGCTGGATGCAGCGCCGCACCGTCCAGGGTCGGAAGCCGGGCACCCACCCCGCCCGGGCTGCCCAGCCACAAGATCTCCGTCTTCGCCGGATTCACCATCAACCTACTGGCTCGCAGCCATCCAGTAACGGCTTCGAGGCAATGTTGGAAATTATCGGGACGGATTCCGCCTGCCCTCCATCCTCAGAATGAGCTGGGTGTCATCGGGTACTGATGGCAGACCAGCCCATAACTCCGCACTAGCTGTGCAAGCGGCTGCATGTAGATGTTAAATAATAGAGGGGAGAGAATGGCCCCTGAGGACTCCACACACTAATGGGGAGCCCTCGAGACCTCCCGCCCTCCTCACACGCTGAGACCGCTGGCGGAGGAAGGAGGACAGCCATTTAAGGACAGTCCCCTCACTCCGGCCATGGCCAGGCGGTGGATCAAAAGATTGTGGTCGACCGTGTCAAACGCTGCCGTGAGGTCCAATAACACGAGCAGCGCAGACCCGCCTTGGTCGAGCTGGCAGCGGAGTTGGTCTGTGATGGAGACCAGGACCGTCTCCGTCCCATGCCCCGAACGGAAGCCGGACTGGAAGGGGTCAAGCCATGTTGCATCATCTAAGAAGGACTGCAGCTGCTCCATTACTGCCCTCTCAACTACTTTTGCCCAGGTATGGAAGATTCGACACTGGGCGGTAGTTGGAGGAAACCGCAGGGTCCAATGATGGTTTCTTCAGTAATGGAGCCACCACCGCCTCTTTTAAGCACTCTGGAAAGACTCCTTGCTCAAGGGAGCTGTTTATGACATTCAACAGAGGCCACGTAACCCCTCCAGGCAAGATCTAACAAGCCAGGAGGGGCACGGGTCGAGGGAGCAGGTGGTGGGGCGAGCCGCAGCCACTATCTTATCAACAGCATCTGCGCCCAGTGGCCGAAACCGGTCGATGGTGGGCCGGCGGAGGGCCACGGAGTCTCGAGCTCTCTCACTGTATCAATTGTGGCCGGGAGGTCCCGGCGGAGGCTCAGTATCTTGTCTGCAAAAGCTCTGGAAAACACCGGCGGTAAGGGCCTGATCGCTGTTTTTTGGGACGGTAGGGACCGTCGCCAGAGCTCGAATTACCTTAAAGAGTTGAGCCGGGCGTGAGCTAGCAGACGCTATCAAGGCAGAGAAGTATACTTTTTTGGCTGCCTTGACAGCTTGCTCATAAGTTTCTTTGAATAACTTATAAGCCGATATTGAGGCTCCGTCACGGAGTTTCCGCCACTAACCGTCTCTTCTCCCGCTTGGCATTGTCCCCTCAAGGCTGGAGAAGCTGTGGGAGAGCTGAAGCTGGGGGAGGGGTGGAGCCAGGCCACGCCATGCCCCGCCCCTCCCCCCCGGCTTCAGCTCTCCCACAGCTTCTCCGGTCTTGAGAGGACAGTGCGAGTGAGGGGCGGGAGTCATGGGCCCCGTCCCCAGTGCTGCTCTCCGCCATGACTCCCGCCACTCGCTCGCTGAAGCCGCGTGGAGGAGGAAGAAGCATGAGTGATGGATGGGCTTCAGTGAACGGGGCTCCTCCTCCGCGCGGCTTCAGCGAGCGAGGGGCGAGAATCATGGTGGGAGTCATGGCGGATTGGAGGCTGGCTGGGGAAACGGCCGAAGGAGGCGGCGCCCTGGCCCCTTCTTTTTCTTTGCCGCCGCCCGGCCCTTCCTCCTCCTCCCCCAAGCAGCAAACGTTCGGCAGGAGGAGGGGGGAAGGGGGGCAGAGAGCTTTTCCCATGGTACAGCAGGAGGTCCATTATGGCACACTACTGTGCCGCGTCACAGCGGTTGGGAAACACTGCTTTAAGGAGGCTTCAAGATGGTCCCGAAAAAAGTGAAAGCTGAGACACTGGTCTCTAAAATCCCTCACATAACAATCCTAACCATCTATGAATGAACACTAAGGTTGGATAGGTTCGTTTGGAAGAGCCTGAAAGTCGTAAAAAAAAAACCTTCTGAATTTTGACTTTTGAAGCAGTTTTGAACCATGCAGAAAAGGTGGGGGCGGGGGGGGGATCTGAATTTGAACCACTTACCATTTTTAAAAAAATAATCTTTATAGAAATTTTACAATTTTAAAACCGTAAAGCAGAGATATATTGAAAAAGGAGATGAAAGTAAGAGAAAGAAAGAAAAATAAAGAAAATAATAAAATATAAAAAATGAAATGAAATAAATAATAAAAATATTTTTATTTCGGAAATATTCCATAATGTTCAGATGTCAAAACTGAATCTTAATAGAATTTTTATCCTCCTCCTGGAGGAGAACAAGAGCAGCAATATCCTGAAGAAAAGCACTTGTGTGCTGCTGAGCCATTGATATTTCTGGAAACGCAGTGCCCCCTAGCTCTCCTATTGGGGAATTAGCACATGGCTACCAAGACCTATTCATTTTTAATTATCCTAATGCTTTCAACCTAAGTTCAGTGGAGTATCTGGCTTTCCTAACTGATTGGATTATTTGCTAAGAGATTGGAAAGCAGGAAGGAGTGCTATACTAATTTCTAGTTGGATAGTGTAGTGTAGATCTTAACCTTTGAATTGCTCAAGCATCTTTGAGTCACACAGAATGCCAGAAGTTTGTGACTTTTTCAACCAGGCTACATTTATTTGTGACCGTACATCTGGCATTGTGGAGCCCCCAGTGGCTCAGTGGGTTAAACCCTTGTGCTTGTAGGACTGATCGACAGGTCAGCCATTCGAATCCAAGGAGAGGAGGTTGAGCTCCCGCAGTCAGCTCCAGCTCCTCATGCGGGGACATGAGAGAAGCCTCCCACAAGGACGGTAAAACATCAGAACATCCGGGAATCCCCTGAGCAACATCCTTGCATGGGCAATTATCTCACACCAGAAGCGACTTGCAGTTTCTCAAGTCACTCTTGACATGAAAAAAAACCAAAACTGGCATTATGTCACCATCTATGGAGACCAGTGAACCTAGGTCAGACCTGGGCATCTTACGGTCCGTGGGCCGATTCTGACCAGCCCGTGGATCCTTTGGCGCCCGGGGAGAAGGGCGTCAGGGGCAGGGCCATTTCCACAAGAGGAAGGACTGCCGCTGCCGCCATCCCGGGAGGCGATCCGGGACTGCAGTGGGAGCAGTCAGCCACCTGCAGCGGTTGATCGCCCTGGCGACCCGGAAGATTCGATCGTCTTCCGGGTCGCCAGGGCGATCAGCCGATCAGGAATGCCTCTGACGGAACGGCTGGGGGCGAGAGCGGCCGTAGGCCTGCAGCATCCGATCATCTGCTGCTCTGCTCTGCTCTGCTGTGGCGGCGGTTGGGTCCGCTTTGTCATCCTCTGGGCTGGGTCCATTGGGCAATTCCATCTTGGGATTCTTCCTCTCCTGAGGATGTCAGCCTCCATCTTGGTTTGCACCTTGTCTTCTTGAATTTCATTTTATTTTAGTGGTTTTTATTATTTTTTATAATAATTTTATAATAATTTTATAATAATATAATATAATGAATAATATAATGTTATATAATTTCAATATATTATAATGTCTATATATATATATACTATAATATAATAAATATGATATTAATACTAATAATATATGTATATATATATTATATACTTCTTGATATATTATATTGAAATTTTACAATTTTAAAACCAGAAAGCAGAGATATATTGAATATGTTAATATTAATGATGTGTAATATATAGTAAATATAGTAAATAAATAAAAAAATATGTAGATTAGAATGTAGTTCTGCCTTTAGGTGTGGCCCTCCATATTTTTTGGCTCTCGTGTGGCCCCTTGGAAAAAATAATTGCCCACCCCTGACTTAGGTACCCCGAAAGTAAGCCGTACCCCAAAAGTCCATGCGAAGGGAGGGGGAAAGAAGGAGCAAGAGGCGGGGCGAAGCGCCGTCGAGTCAGAGGCCTGGCTGTGACGCGGCGCCCTAGCGCCGCCTCTGCTTCTTTCTTTCCTCCCCTTCCTTTGTTCACCGAATGGACAAAGGAAGGGAGGGGAAAGAAGGAGCAAGAGGCGGGGCGAAGCGGCGTCGCAGTCAGAGGCCTGACCTCTGACGCGACGCCGCTTCTGCCTGCCTCTGTCCTTTCCCCCTCCCTTCCTTCGTTCACTTGAATGGACGAAGGAGGGGAGGGCGAAAGAAAGAGCAAGAGGCGGGGCGAAGCGGTGTCGCGTCAGAGGCCAGGCAAGAGGCGTGCCGCGCAAGAGGCGTGCCGCGCAAGAGGCGTGCCGCGGTCGGCGCGGCGGCGCCCCTCACAGGTACCGTCGCCCCTCACAGGTACCGTCGCCCTACTGGGTGAAGAATTCTTTCGGAGTATGTCCAATATAAGACGTACCCCGAAAGTAAGACGTAGTGGGGCTTTGGGGGTAAAAAGAAAGTAAGACATCGTCTTACTTTTGGGGAAACACGGTAGGTGGCGTTCTTTAGTGCTTGTCCATTAATTAGAATTGTTTTTCCAGTTTGAAGGCCACATTCCAGATACTCTGTTTTGGGTATGTTCAGTTGAAATCCATTTTCGCTGAGTCTATCACTGGAGGGCTGTATGTTTTTGGTGGCCGAGTGCTCTGTCGTCTGCATGTAGATGTGTCCGGGGATGCATTGTTTGTAAATCTGCTGTAGCAGTGTCCATGGAGAGTATGAATAGGAATGGTGAGAGTGCTAAAACACTATGAGTAAAATTATAATAGCATAAGATTATGCCCTGTGGTGACCACTTCATAAGATTCCTTTTTTTCTATTTGTCTCCATGTGCATGCATATAAAGAAATATACAAATATAAATAGAATACTGGAGCCCCCAGTGATGCCATGTGCCAGCATGACTGCTGATCAAAAGGTCAGCAGTTCATATCTGGGGAGTAGGGTGATCTCCCATCTGTCAGCTCCAGCTTCTCATGCAGGGACATGAGAGAAGCCTCCCATAGAATCGTAAAACATCCAGGTGTTCCCTGGGCAACGTCTTTGCAGACGGACAATTCTCTCACACCAGAAGTGTGACACTCCTGACACGAAAAAAAAGGTATTTGTTTGTGAGAAGATTTCATTGTTGGAGTCAAATCTCTTTCCGCCGAGCCATTTCTTCAGATTTGGAAACAAGAAATAGTCACTCGGGGCTAAATCCGGAGAATAGAGCGGATGAGGGAGCAATTCGTATCCCAATTCATGGATTGTTGCCATTGCCATGTGTGCACCCTTGCATTGTCCTGGTGCAAAAGAACTTTTTCTTGGCCAATTGCGGTCGTTTCCCCCAAAATCCTCAATAAATTGACCCTATAAGTTTGCATAATATTCACCATTGATTGTTTTACTCTTTTGAAGGTAGTCAATGTGGATTATACCGCGTGCATCCCCAAAAACGGTCGCCATGACTTTATTGGCTGACAAACCCACCTTATTTAATAATTTATTTATTTATTATTTAATCTTATATTCTGGCTCCTCCCTGCAGGCTCGGGGCGGATCACAACAAACAGTAAAACATACAACATATGATAAAACGTATAACATACAATAAAACATAAAACAATGTCCCAATAGTAAAATTCACAAGAAATGTGGATTCCTTGAACTTGTTTTGACACACTGTTTTGACTGCTTTTGGTCTCTGGTGTGTTGTGGTGGATCCATGTTTCGTCCACTGTTACGAAACGGTGCAAAAACTCGTCCATATTGCGGTTGAACAACACCAAACATTCCTGCGCAATTGTCACACGATTGCATTTGTAGACAATTGTGAGCTAATGCGGCACCCATCTTGTGGAAAGCTTTCTCATACCCAAGTGATCATTTAAAATTGAAACCACTGAGCCATGTGAGATGCCTATGGCTTCCACAATCTCTCGCAATTTCAATCTCCGATCAACCAACACCATATCGTGAATTTTTTCCATTGTTTCGGGTGTAGAGACCTCAACTGAGCAACCAGAACGTTTGGCATCTTCCGTGCTTGTACGGCCATGACGAAATTCAGTAAACCACTTTTTTACCATTGAAATTGATGGTGCAGAGTCCCCATAGTATTTATCAAGCTTAGCCTTGGTTTGAGTGATGGTTTTTTTCCGCAAAAAATAATACTTAATGAGCACACAAAATTCATTTTCTCCATTTTCTCCTCAAATCACACAGTAGTCTGCTATCAATGGCTGTCAAACACAAACTAAATGATGCAGCTTGTTCAAATGTTGACAGGCGTCAACTGACAGATGCCTCTTGGCAGGAGCAGTGTTGCTCTTTCAGTTAAGAGGTGAGAAATTCAAAAAGTCATGGACTTATTGACCCGCCCTTGTATTCTTGAGTCACTGAAAACTTCAAATCTAACTACCGTCATATCCAACAAAATGTGTCACTACATCCTCCATTTTGGACCATGCGACTAGAACATAAAACTGGAAATTAAGAAAAACTCCAAAATGTGTTGTTGATGGTTTTCATGTCCGGAATCACTGGGTTGCTGTGAGTATTCCGGGCTTTATGGCCATGTTCCAGAAGCATTCTCTCCTGACATTTCACCCACATCTATGGCGATGCCTGCACATGGCCATACTGCCCGGAAAACTCACAGCAACCCAAAAACTCCAGAATATTTTCAAACATTTGCTAAAACAGGGCAAATTTGGACTAAGGCAAGAAAGCACAGGATGGGTTGCTGTGATTTTTCCAGGCTGTATGGCCTTGTTCCAGAAGCATTCTCTCCTGATGTTTTGCCCACATCTATGGCTGGCATTCTCAAAGGTTGTGAGGTCTGTTGGAAACTGGGCAAGTGGACTTTACGAGGGTTGAATGAAAGGTAATGCTTCCACCTTCGTTATTTGGGTTTGGATGGGAATATTTTAATAAATCAAACGCAGAAATAATCCTTAGAATGTGCTCTTTAACTACCACTATACACTTTTCCACATAATCACCAGACAATTGGATACATTTCTGCCAACGATTAACAAGTTTTCTGAAGCCGTTACGGTTCCTGGCAAATTTCAAGTCTGTGTGCTTTCATTTCAGGTGTCAGCATCCTGGGTACCCATTGTGCACAGATCTTCCAATAGCCAAGAAAAGCAATAATGTGACCCACACATTCTTGTGAAATGCCAATTATGCTTGAAATTTCTCTCTGAGTGATACGACAATCGTCCTGAATCAATCTGTCAACCTTTTGCTTGTGAAACGCGGTGGTTGCTGTCACAGGACGTCCAACTCTTTGTTTGTCATGCAAGTCAGATGTTCCCTCCTCAAGATCTTTAAACTTACTCGCCCAACGACACACAGTCCTCACATCAACACAATCCCCATAAACAGCTTGCATTCTCCAATGAATCTCCTTTGGGGTGACAACTTCTGCTGTCAAGATTTCTATGACTGCACATTGCTTAAGTCACATTGATCGATCATCTGCACAGGGTTCCATACTTCACACTTTAGCAACACAACTGTTCAATGCTAAGGCTTCCCACCAAAATGGAACTGTAGAGGAGAGTCTACTGAACAAGCCAGTACCTGCCGCAGTACTGCCATCTCTTGAGGAGTTACGATGGTGGAGGCATTACTTTTCATTCAACCCTCGTATATATCTGTAGAATGCCCAGGGTGGGAGAGAGAACTCTTGTCTGTTGGAGGCAAGTGTTAATGTTGCAATTGGCCAGCTTGAGTAACATTTAATAAGTAGTCCCTTGTAACACTCTTGACTCTTAATGTCTGTAACATGCTTTAAGTTGCTATTAATCTGTGCTGTTTTTATATTGTATGGTTTTAAATGATGTAACCCCCCCGAGCCGATAGGAAGGAGCGGTGTAGACATTGAAGTAATAAATAAATAAATAGCTTAGCAGCTTCAAAGTCTGCCTTCTTCCTGCCTGTGGGAATCCTTTGTTGGGAGGTGTTTCTTTGTTGGGAGGTGTTTCTCCCACCCTGGACATTATTTCACAGATATATAAACCCCACTTGCCCACTTTCCAACACACCTAACAACCTCTGAGGATGCCTGCCATAGATGTGGGCGAAACGTCAGGAGAGAATGCTTCTGAAACATGACCATACAGCCCGGAAAACTCACAGCAACCCAGTGATTCCGGCCATGAAAGCTTTCAACAACACATAAAACGCAGGATGCTCATTGGAAGTCAGTGTGTATCATGGCGATAACTAGCACTAGCTTTGAGTTGAATCCACTTTTTCGCCCTCATTTCTTGACTCTAGTCTGCATTTTGATTTACAAGCAAGCCAAAGTATAGAAAAAATTATTTTATTGCCTTGACTAGTCTTCTTACATGACTGATGTCACAGGAAATGGGTTTAAGATGTGAGCATTAATCCAAAGTATGGCAATATTGCTCTCCCAGAAGTCTTAACAAGGGGCATAGTCTATCCTCACCCACAAACAGGTGGACTTTGCCCTATTTGTGCCTCCACCCCATTGGTGCCTGGGAGCAGCTCTCTCTGTGTTTCTCTTGGAATCGCTCTTCTACGAGTGACAAAACGTACAGCCAAAAACAAATACTCAAGAGGCAGGTCATTTGATTGTGCAGAATGATTGGGACACATCATGGCTGTTGACTGTAGCCAAGCCTCGAGTGATTCATCATATAGGGATGCCAATGGCAGTCTCCATCGTGCATGCCTTGGGTTCTTATGAGACTAAGTCATTGTTTTGCCTATTTCTCCCAACACACCATTTGGAGGCTACTTTTTTAAAAAAAACACATTATCATCAAGGCCAGCCCAAGCCAATTCTCCTGCTTGAAGCAAAGAACTACACACCATTCTCCTATTCCGCCTGCAGAAGTACACAACCAGCAATTGAATTCTAATCAGTATGGTCCATGGGAGTGTATCTTGCTCCTTGACCAAATGCAGCAGTAAAGCTCAAAGAGCAGAGAAAAGGCAATAGATTTTGACTATGCATTTTTAAAAAAATGTTTCTATGTTTAATGCTATTTTAATGTTTATATGTCTCAGGCTTTAATTCACACATTGTTGTGGTTTTTTAGTTAGACGCTTTGAAAAAACAGGGTATAAATACCATCACCACCACTATTAATAATAATAATAATAATTCAAGACTCAACATTGATAGAAGTCACAGCAGCATTTGATACAGTCGATTACAATCTTTTGGCCCACCGCCTTGCCGTTGTTGGAGTTAGGGGAACGGCCTTAAAATGGTTGTTGTCCTTTCTACACAACCGGGGACAGCGAGTGGAAAGGGGAGGTTTGGTTTCCGAGAGGGCCCCTTTAACTTGTGAGGTTCCTCAAGGGGCTATACTTTCCCCTTTGTTATTTAACATCTACATGCGGCCACTTGCTAGACTGGTTCAAAGCTTCGGGTTGGAAAGTTATCAGTACGCTGATGACACCCAGCTTGTTCTGAAGATGGAAGGCCGACCGGACTCTGTACCCTTTAGTTTTCATCAGTGCCTTGAGGCCGTTACTGGATGGCTGCATGCCAGTAGATTGAGGGTGAATCCAGCAAAGACGGAGATACTGTGGCTGGGGCGACTGGATACTGCCTTGGATGGCGAGGCACTTCGCCCGTCATCCTCAGTAAAAAGCCTGGGGATTGGGCAATTATTTTTTTCCAAGGGGCCACACGAGAGCCAAAAAATATTATGAAGGGCTGCACCTAAAGGTGGAACTACATGCTAATCTACATAATGTATTTATTTATTCACTTACTATATTTACTATATATTACACATCATTAATATTAACATATTAATATATAAAGAAATATTCATATATTATTAGTATTAATATCATAATTATTATATAATAGTATATATACAGTTATATAGACATTATAATGTATTGAAATTATAATATAATATAACATTATATTATATCATTTATTATATTATTATTATAAATTATTATACAATTATTATGCTTCCTTGTAGTCCCCTTCTCTGGAGAGTTTTATGCAGAGGCTTGATGGCCATCAGTCGGGGGTGCTTTGATTGTGTATCCCTGGGGGTTGGGCTGGATAGCCCTGGGGTCCCTTCCCTCTCGATGACTTCCTGTTCCCACCTTTCTAAAAACCTCCTGACAGCGAGCCTTTGAGATTCGTGACGGAAAAGGAAGAGATCAAACCCCATTGAAAGGATGGGAAACTCAGGACCAAACTTGGCACGAATCCTCAATATGCCCAAATGTGAACACTGGGGAAATTTGGGGGAAATAGACATTTGGGAGTGGGAGTTGCTGGGATGTATAGTTCACTCAGGCCCGGATTAAGGGCTTTTGGCGCCCTAGGCCATATTTCGGAACCCCGCCCCTGGGGGCGGGGCCGCTGGCGCGCATGCGTGACCACAGGGGCGGGGCTTCCCTTCCTCCTCGAAGGAGGAAGAGGCGGAGGGAAGCCCTGCCCTTGTGACCGCTGCCGCGCATGCGCGGCAGCGGTCACAGGGGCGGAGCTTCCCTCCACCCCTTCCTCCTTCGAGGAGGAGGAAGGGAAGCCTCGCCCCGCAGCCGCGCATGCACGGCAGGAGGGAGGTCGTGAGCGCCGCGGCCTCCTCCGTCATGTTCCTGGGTGTCGCAGCGGCCCCGGGGCTTCCCTTCCTTCCTCCTCGAAGGACCTCCCTCCTGCCACACATGCCCGGAAGCAGCCACGGGGGTGGGGCTTCCCTCCGCCTCTTCCTCCTCCCGGAAGCAGGAGGAGAAAGGGCTTCCCCTCTTCCCCGTGGGAGGAGAGATGCACCCAGCCCGGGGGAGGTCGTGAGCACCGTGGCCTCCTCCGCCACGTTCCTGGGTGCCGCAGCAGCCCCGGGGCTTTCCTTCCTTCCTCCTCTTCGGGGAGTTGAAGGCCAAAACATCTGGGGACCCACAGGTTGAGAACCACTGCCCTAGAGGCTTTTGGCGCTTCGCACGCAGGCGCATAAATGCCTGAAGACCATCCTCTTCTTTTTTGTTTGTTTTTTTTAAAAAATTGGGGGTCCGGATCTGGTGCCCCCTCATGGCTACGCCCCTAGGCCGTGGCCTAGGGTGGCCTAATGGATGATCCGGGCCTGACCCCTTGCCTAGTGTTTCCTAATGCAAATGGCAGCAACTTTCCAAAACTGCAAGCAGAGGCTCTTCTCATCTCAGCTACTAGAAGTTCTACAGTTGTATAATGATAATGAAACAAATACAGACTGTTAGGAATTGTGGAAGTTGAAGTCCAAAACACCCGGAGGGCCAAAGTTTGCCCATGCCTGTGATACATCTTCTGATGGTGATGATAGACATTCAGTTGTTCTGAGGCCCCTTCTAAACTGGGTTGTTGTAGAGTTTTCAGGCTGCATGGCCATGTTCTAGAAGCATTCTCTCCTGACGTTTCGCCTGCATCTGTGGCAAGCATCCTCACAGGTTGTGGACTGTGCTTATTCCTATTTTGCAAGCCATATAGCAC
Organism: Anolis apletophallus; assembly: GCA_030556195.1. Lineage (NCBI taxonomy): Eukaryota > Metazoa > Chordata > Lepidosauria > Squamata > Anolidae > Anolis > Anolis apletophallus. Next base: position 19,156,752 of record JARBWK010000015.1, read on the forward strand.
CCAGTTTTTCAGTTTAAAGTCTGAGGAATTAGGCAGCACAATGTCACCACTAAACCTGGTATTTTATCTCTAGGGTTGCCAGGCAACCTTTGCAAGATGCATAAATAAGGCAAAACTGAGTCTAAATGTAATCTTCCTCTTACCTAAAAAGCAATTCTTTGCCTCCTGTGAAGTTATATTGAGAGATGAGAAAGTTAGCAGAAAAGGGCTGATCCATTTAATTAATTGTTGATATGCATAAAATCTAACTGCATTTATATTACTATTCTTTTGTTTGTTTGTTTGGTTGCATGCTGCAAGTTGCTTCTGGTGTGAGATAATCAGTTGTCTACATAGACGTTGTCCAGAGAATGGGGGGGGGGGGGGTACTCTCATGTCCCCTATGAGACAGCTAAAACCTGGAACCTCTATCCATAGCTGATACCGAATGAGAGACTCCCTCCTGGGCACTCAGAAGACTGGGCAACTTGGAAGGTGTTGAACAGGCTGCGCTCTGACACCATGAGATGCAGAGCCAACCTTAAGAAATAGGGCCACAAAGTGGAGTCCATTTATTATTATTATTATTACTTTTTATTTATATTCCGCTCTTCTCACCCCGAAGAGGACTCACAGCGGATTACAGGTACACATACTAGCAGACAATCCGTGCCGTTTCCACATACACACATATAGACGAACAGAGGCAAACTCTGGCCACCAAGGGGAGTTGACGCACTCCTCATCTCTCAGCGTCCCCAGCATCCCTTGTTGTTCCTTCCGCATTCCTCAGTGTTCCTGGAGTTCTTTAATGGCCTCATAATTCAGTCAAAATTTGCCTCCCCTCTTAATGTGGCACCTTTATCTCCTACTTGACAGATGCAACTGTCTTTTCGGGCTGAAAAAGGCGACAGCAGGCTACACTTAAAGGTCGAGCACCCACCTCGACCCGGGCAGGCCTCGAACTCATGCCCTACTGGTCAGAGAGATCTTATGCAGCTGACACTTAGCCAGCTGCGCCACATTCCCGGTGCATGAAATGCGCGTGTGGAAAAGAGCAAACCACAGACCACCTATCGCAATGCAGCCTGAGCCCTACCACATGCACAATGGAGGACTTCTTACAGCAACAACAGAGGCACACCAAGTGGCCAGCTTCTGGTCAAAGGACATTTAGTATAATGCCAAATTTTTAAACTTTGTTTGTGTTTTTAAATACATGACAACTGTACTCTCAATTTGCTTCTAACACAATAAATAAATACTATACTTTTTGTGATTTAAATTTAAATTAAATGCCTGTAGTAAAGCCATCTCTCTATATAAAAGTCAAAGTCTGTCCATCCATCTGTTTGTAACACAAAGGTTGCTGCTAGGTGAAGTGGCCCTTTGTGATGTCACTGGGGAAGAAAGGCATGAAGGAGGGGAAAGCCACAAAGAGAGCCATGTTGCCATGGCTTTCAAGTTGGCAGGTGACTTGAAAGCACACGCACTCCACACATAATGGTTTGGATAAAGTGCAAGCAAGGAAATGTAGAATGTTTAGGCCCCTTAAGGACTGTGGTGCTCAACCTTCCTAATGCCGTGACCCCTTAACACAGTTCCTCATTTTGTGGTGCCCCACAACCATAAAATTATTTTTGTTGCTACATCATAACTGTAGTTTTGCTACTGTTATGAATTGTAATGTAAATATCTAATATGCGGGATGTATTTTTATTCACTGGACCAAATTTGGCACAAATACCAAATACACCAAATTTGAAAATTGGTGGGGTTGGGGGGATTGATTTTGTCATTTGGGAGTTGTAGTTGCTGGGATTTATAATTAACCTACAATCAAAGAGCATTCTAAACTCCACCAACGATGCAATTGGACCAAACTTGGCACACAGTACTCCCATGACCAACAGAAAATACTGGAAGGGTTTGGTGGGCATTGACCTTGAATTTTGGAGTTGTAGTTCATCTACAAACAGAGAGCACTGTGAACTCAAACAATGATGGATCTGGACCAAACTTGGGAGCATTCTGAACCCCCATGACCAAAAGAATGTACTGTGCTTTCTGATGGTCTTTGGCGATCCCTCTGACACCCCTTTACAACCCCTCTCCTGGTGTGCCGATCCCCAGGTTGAGAAACACTGTGCCAGGCCATTGTACTCTTAAGATCTTCCCCACTACACAAAAAGTTACCTGAAAAGGTGTAAGGCGGGGGGAGCGCAAGAGGGCACATGGACCCTTCCTTGTGCATGGGCGTCTGGAAGGCAGCCAATCAGGGGTGTGATGAGCCATATTCAGTCATCAAAAGAGCCACATCTGGCTCGTGAGCTATAGGTTCCCGACCCCTGGTGTAAGCCAATGCCAGGAACATAACATATGACTTTAAAACCTGAACTGCCCATGGGAACATATCATTTTATTAGGTGGTGTTATGTGTTCGTGAATCGCCCTTTGAAAATAGCTTCTCAAGTTATGACACTGGCTTTTGTTTTCTTCTGTTTGTTTTAAAAACGAACGTCAATTATTTGGTTATTTCAGACTGTTGTTCAGTTTCATATTAGCTTTCTTCATACTCTGTTTCAGAAAGCCACATTGGGAAAGGTTTGCTATATAAAGAAATATATGAGGCAAGACGATTGAACCACTGGCATGGACTCCATCTTATCTCCAATCAGGAAGCAAGGCATTTTGTTGAGATATCATTTAATGGCATCTAAGATGGCAATTTCACGTGGAGTTAGGCATGGCTAAGCTTATTTATTTCCTTAAGCATATTCACATGGGATCAGCCCGTGTGTTTTAAATTTAGCATTTTCTTCTCCAAGGGTGACTCAGACCCTTTGGGACTTAGTCACCTTGAAAACATACTACTCTTTGGAAAAATTGGCGATGGTGTTACAAACCTGTTTTACATGAGTGGGCAGGCAAAATCAACGGGGGAAGGATATTTTTGTGCAATGGCTGAAAACAGCCAGAATGCTAACATAATAGTGGAAATTAACAGTCAAGTTAAGAGACTACACTAAGGATTAGGAGATTCACAGTTGGAGGAGAGTTGTGACATGCCCTGCAACGTCAATAGCAGAAACTGGGGAAAATGGCAAAAGTTATTAATGAAGGGGGAGGGGACGACTCCCACTGAAACTAGGACAGGCTGCAGCAGTTTGATACTGCCTGAGCCTGCTGGCAAGCAGGAAACGCTGCCCTCTCCTTTTCTATTCTTCTGAGGCCCCATCTGTTACCGAACAATGGAAATACAGGGGGCCGTTCCCTTAGGGGGACAGAGCCCAGGCCACCCCTAAAATGCGAGGATCAAGGCCCTTAATCTGGATGATCTTCCCAAAACTACAAATCCCACAATAATCCTGATCAAAGCTCACCCAGACCGGAAGAACGCCAGATACAGAGAGAAGAATCTTAATCAGCTGATAAGGATGAGATGCCAGGCTCCAGGTTCCAAAGGCAAAACATGCTTTAATGTGAAATGCAGGCAAATATATAGAAAACCAGTCATTTACATTTGCATCGCGTGCCCTCCCTCCCTCCGGGCGGCTCCAGCTGATAGGCTCAGATGTCAAAGTCAGCTGGGCCAGATTCCGGTCGGCGCGTCTGAACCAATCAGGAAAAGCGCACCTAGATTTGAATTGGCCAATCCTGGCCGGCTGCGCAAGGCGGGAAAGGACACAAAGGAAACGGTTGGGTGAAGAGGAAGTAACATGTTGCTAAAGTAATGCCTTGCGGCAAACGAGCGTCCGATGTGGAGCTCAAGCCTACCTACCTATTGTCTGTTTTGGATACCTTAATGGCTGTCTTTGTCCATGCCGAAACTTCCTTTGTCTGGGAGTTACTGGCTGAGCGGGAAAGGTGGTCTCTTAGTTTAAATGATCTAAAAAAATGTCTATTTCGGCTGGTTCGCGAGGGTCCGAATCTCGTGATGGAGCAGCCATGTCTCTGGGTTATGATTAAATATGTCCAAGCACATATATATACCATCAATGGGCAAGCTCCGACGTTAACAGAAAATATGTGCAAGAAGATCTAAGTATAGGTTACAGGATAGCCCCTGTTGAAGGAACTTAGCATCTTCTAAAATATTATTTGTGCAAGGGAAAATGGATGGGTGAAGATATTGCATTATGTTAAACTTTGGAATGCTCAGCTGAGGGCATTTAACTTAAATGTTACAGTGACACAGAAAGGGAACACATGAGGGTACAATCAGACAGGACGGAGATCCCCAGCAATCATCCCATAACATTCCTAAGTAGCCCTCTTTCCCAGAGAAAATGATCTTTTAAAACAATCAGCAAAATGCTGCTTTCCTCATGGGAGTTGTAGTACCATAGACATTATTGTCCTTGTGAAACTGCAGTCTTTGGGGCCTGAGGTGCAACAGGGTGGCAAAGTCATTGAGAGTCCATGGGGCAGAAAAAAAGGGAGAAGGGCAGGAAACGTCCAACTAGAAAAGTGTCCTGGAAGACCACAAAGTCCATAATGCAGGCGAGGGGGGTCCATGTCCAATCCTGGTCAAGCCCGCTTGTACGGGGCCAATCCAAAAGCAATGAAATAAATGAGTCCATGATCTGTGTCCTTGAGCGAACTGCATATCCCAGCCCGCACAGACCCGGGTTGTGAGTTCGAGGCCTCCCTACTCGCACGGGTCCCTCCGCAGAGGCTTCCTGGAGGCGACCTACTGAGGCAGAGACATTTTCCCTCCCCCCAGAGTCCGTGGATGCACTTTTGGGCCCCCTGACAGTTTCCAGCCAGGGAAAGGGCCTCGAGTTCGTTCAGGGAAGAAAATGGCCAAAAACAGAGAAAAGTGATCTCTGGTACTTGAGCCCCAAGCCCCCCTTGTTGGGAGAGTCTTGGGGACCCGCTCCCCCCTTGCAGGGTCCCTTTGAGCCAAAACCGCCATCTCGCTGCGGCTTTTGGACTCATGTTTGCTGTATAGTTGATGGGACTTTAATGTGAAAAAAAGGTGGGGGCCTTGTCCTCGGATGAACTGAGCAGCAAGCGGTAGAGTCAAGCCGCTGATTGCGAGCGGCCGCTTTTCCAGGCTTCCCCCAGGCCGGGGAGGAAAAGGAGGGAGAGGAAAGAGTGGAGACAAGATAGGAGGAAGGGGCAGAGTGCTTATGGGACATAAACTGGAAGTTTTGGTGAAACTTTCAAAGTGTGGATACTGAATACATTGGTCCCTATGGGATTCCCTTTATCCGCGGATCCTCTGCTCCTCACCCCCACCCTCGGGAAGGGCCCCCACTATTCCAAGATGGCGACAGGGCGGGCGGGTCTGCGGAGGTGCGGCCCGCTCGCCGGTGCCCCCGTATTTTTATTTATTTATTTATTTATTGTTCAATTTTGTATTCCGCTCCTCCCAGCAGGCTCGGGGCGGGTGACAGTAGTATAAGTGGGCAACATGTCACGACATGTCGACATGTGGCCCTACAATAAAAGCATAAAAACACATTAAAACACATTACATCACAACACAGGGCATGGGATGACATACGACGCAGTTCTTAGTTCAGTGTGCCTAGTTAAAGGCTAGGCCAAAAAGGGCGGTCTTACATGCCCTTCGGAAGGGGGCCAACTCCGAGATGGCTCGGGTACTGTCCGGGAGGGAGTTCCAAAGCACCAGTGCAGCTACAGAGAAGGTTCTCTGTCTGGTCGTAGATAGATGGCAGGAGCGGATTGATGGTACTAACAACAGATTCTGTTCATCTGAACGCCGTGATCTCGGGGGAGAATACGGGGTAAGGCGGTCCCTCAAGTACCTAGGCCGTGTAAAGCCTTAAAGGTCAAAACCAGCACCTTGAAGGCAATTCGGTACTCAATAGGGAGCCAGTGCAGTTGCCGGAGGATAGGTGTAATGTGTTCTCTCACTGGCGATCCCGCCAGCAAGCGAGCAGCGGCATTCTGCACTAGCTTGAGTTTCCAAATTGTCGACAAGGGAAGGCCAACGTAGAGGGCATTACAGTAGTCTAGCCTCGAGATGACCGTCGCTTGGATTACCGCGGCCAGGTCATCCCTGGACAGGTAGGGTGCCAGTCACCTAGCTTGTCGGAGGTGAAAAAATGACGTCCTGCTGACCATGGAGACCTGAGCTTCCATGGTCAGCGAGGAGTCCAGCTGAACCCCCAAGCTCTTAACCGATGGGGATGGGCTAAGCCGCTCGCCATCCAGAGTAGGCAACCGGCACCCACCCAGCCCAGGCCGGCCGGGCCACAGGATCTCCGTCTTCGACGGATTCACCCTCAGCCGGCTGGCACGCAGCCAACCAGTCATGGCTTCAAGGCATAGATGGAAACAATCGGGTACGGAGTCCGGCCTGCCGTCCATTCTCAGCAAAAGCTGGGTGTCATCAGCGTACTGATAACACTCCAGACCAAAGTCGCGGGCCAGCTGGGCCAGGGGGCGCATGTAAACGTTGAATAATAAGGGGGAGAGGACGGCCCCCTGGGGGACCCCACAATTAAGTGGGAGTCTTCCGGAGACCTCCCCGCCCCCCTCCACATGTTGTCCCCAGTCCTGGAGGAAGAATCGGACCAGTCAGAGAAGGATGGAAGGCAAGGTAGGAGGGGCAGTGGGTTGATTTTGGGTTTTTTTAATTGTTTGGTTGGGTGTTTTGTTTGTTTGGGTTTCTTTTAGCGGTTGAGGGAGGGAAGGGCGTTTCGGCCCTAGTGGTGGGTGGTGGTACTGCAGCGGCCTAGCAAAGGCCTGCGGGAGGTCACCAGGCTGTTGTGGCTTGGCGGTATGGGAGGTGGGGAAGGTTGTTTCTCTGTTATGGTTTGCTGATGGGGATGGGGATGCTCTTTGAGATGAGTGGGACTGAGTGGGCGCTGGGAGGAATGTTCTTGCAATGTAATGTGAAGTATAAAGTGTAAAGTTGAGATGCTTAGAGATGTTTTGATGCCTGGGCTCTGGGAAAGGGAAATGGGGAAGCATTTGGTTCTTGTCTTGCTTCTGTCTGCTTATGGGGATCAATGTGTTGTTGCCATGTGTAAGGTCTTGGTGGGTGCAGGGGGGGATGTCCTGGTTTTATTGTTATGTGCTGTTTGATGTCTGCTGTGTAAAGGTGGTGCGGATGGGGTGATGGGAGGCCATGGGGGCTGGGCTTGCTGGGAGGGACGGAGTTGGGTCTGGATATGGAGGAGGGAAAAAGGGGAAAACAAAATGCCTTATGGTGGTGTGGGTGATGTGATTTGGCCCAATGCAAGAAATGGAGTGGGGAACCCACTGCTGCGGGGTCCTTGAGGCCAGAATCCCTGGATTCAACCTCACATCTACACTGCCATATAATCCAGTTTCTGAATCCATTTTATTTGTTTTGAACTGGATTATATGGCAGTGTAGACTCATGCAGTCCGGTTGAAAGCAGATTTATTTTGTGTCAAAAGCATTGCATAAATAAATAAGTATAAAACTGATAAAATTAAGGGATCAGAAACAGCTACATAGATTTATTTATTTTATTTACGACATTAATATGCCGCCCTTTTCACCCCGAAGGGGACTCAGAGCGGCTTACAAGTAAAATGAAAATACAATATATTATATTATTGCCAAAGCACAATATTAATATTATATATTACATTATACTATAACATTATACTATAATATTATTAGTAATATTACATATAAAATATATAATTATAATATCATATTATAATTAATAGTATTATATTGCATTACATTATAATATTATCAATATTATATGTATATACAATATTATATTATTTTAGATCAAAAACGGGCAACAGCAACTGCATTGTCTGTAGCTTTAAACAATTCTTCCTCTGTGCATGAGGCAGGGCATTGTGGGCAAGCATACAGATGCTGAGTTGTTTGTTCTGCTCCACAGCCACACAAGGTTTAGATCCTTCTCGGTATTGCCATTTTGCCAGGTTGTCTTTGGATCTGCCCACTCCACTTCTGAGTCTGTTCAGGGATTTCCAAGTAGTTCAAAGCAGATAAAATGGATTCAGAAACTGAGTTATATGGCAGTGTAGAGCGAGCCTATGTTAACTGAGTGCAAATTACATTTGCGCTTTGAACTCTACTTGCAGCAATTGAAGAAAGCTGAGAGCAAAGAGGTAAGGTGGGAGGAGGGAGAGAAACTTAGACATTTTTAAAGGCGTGTCTACAATTATTTTTATGTTTTGCAAATAATTGCACAATTCCTAGAACAGTGTTTCTCAACCTTCCTCATGCCGCGACCCCTTAACACAGTTCCTCATGTTGTGGTGACCCCCAACCATAACATTATTTTCATTGCTACTTCATAGCTGTAATTTTGCCACTTTTATGAATCATAATGTAAATATCTGATATGCAGGATGGATTTTCATTCACTGGACCAAATTTGGCACAAATACCCAGTATGCCCAAATTTGAATACTAGTGGGGTTGGGTGGGGGGTATTGATTTTGTCATTTGGGAGTTGTAGTTGCTAGGATTTATAGGCATGTAGCCGGGTTGGGGGGGGGGGCTTGAGGAGCTTCAGCCCCCCCCCCCTGAAATTCTCAGGGTGGTCCGCGAGAAGGCCTTACTGGTACATTATTTAAACTGGGCCGGGGAGATAGCACAGTGGTAACACAGCTGTGCTTGCAACCTGAAGGTTGCTGGTTCAATTCCCCGAGCTGGCTTGGATGACCAGCTAACAACAATATATGAGCCTAGTCCACTGCCCACCCAAGCAGTTCAAACACCAATGGGGACCATTATATAAATAATGGGGAAGGGCTTTTTACAGACCTACTTTCTGGCCGGCGAGGTGAATGCGGAAGAGGGAAATACAGAAGGCTCCCGTCATGAGGATGGAACAACAGCACCCCCTTGTGACGCAAAGACGCATAACAACAACAATGACGTAATTGGAGCAGTGACATCTGGATGACCCTGTATGACGCACACCTGCATGTCCCGTTACCCTATATGTATTGTAATCCGCACTGAGTCCCCTTCGGGGTGAGAAGAGCGGAATAGAAATAAACAGTATTATTATTATTATTATTAAACTGTTATGTGTATTCCTATCATGATCTGATCACCATGCTCAATATATCCCATATGCATGGGGTATTGGGATAACAATACAAAAGGTTTGCTAGGGTAGACCCTCTCTCACTCAGACTCAGCCCCCCTCCCCTCCCCCAAATCAAACTCAGTCCCTCCTGAATCCAAATCTTGGCTATGGCCCTGGTTCACTTACAATTTTAAAAAGCATTCTGAACTCCACCAATGATGGAATTGAACCAAACTTGGCACACAAAACTCCCATGACCAATAGAAAATACTGGAAGGGTTTGGTGGGCATTGACCTTAAGTTTTGGAGTTGTAGTTCACCTATATCCAGAGAGCACAGTGGACTCAAACAATGATGGATCTGGACCAAACTTGACACAGATACTCAATATGCCCAAATGTGAACTCTGGTGGAACTTGGGGGAAAATAGACCTTGACCTTTCGGAGTTGTGGTTGCTGGAATGTATAGTTCCCCTACAATCAAAGAGCATTCTGAAATCCACCAGCAATTGAATTGAACCCAACTTCCCACACAAAACCCCCATGACCAACAGAAAATACTGTGTTTTCCAATGGCCTTTAGCGATCCACCTGACCCCATCTCGTTACCCCCCCCCCCGAAGGTCCTGACCCCCAGATTGAGAAATCCTGTCCTATAAGGTCAATGAGACAAGACCATTCCATACAGGCAATGCATTGAATAGAGTGAAGCAATATTATTCAGGCAGCAGAAAGCAGTCTTCATTGTTCTTCCTGAATCCCCATGCCATTTTTTTTCTCTTGGAGGGCAAAACATATTTTGCCTGTGTGCTCTTACTAGTGTTAGGTTCAATAGCTATTTCTTGTAGGTTCAATTTGTGGAGTTCCTATGGCTGCATTAGCCTACAGTCCTCTGCGGCCAAAAGCCATGCTATTTCAAGTTAGGAGGAGAACTCATTTCCTACCCGCTATAGTTAGGACTAATGTTGCAAACGGAATAAATATTTACATTTACCTCTCTGGAGATTTTGGGGCATTTCTGCCAAAGCCAAAGAGAACCGTTCTGAAGTAAGTGGGAGGGTTTCTGTTGCTGTATCGTAGCATTACATGGAAACCGCAGGAGGAACATATGACTCAACTGTTCTGCAAGTAAATGTGAAGGCAAGATATACTCAAGGCTTGTCATGTTGAATCAACCAGGCACTGCCTTTGGCAATTATAATAAAGTTCTAATAAATCAACCTCATGCCTGATACAAAGTCCAGGTGATGGTGATGAAGTAGTAGTAAAAATGCCACGTTGTTGTGAGTTTTCTAGGCTGTACGGCCATGTTCCAGAAGCATTCTCCCCTGACGTTTCGCCTGCATCTGTAGCAGGCAACTTCAGAGATTGTGAGGCAGTAAGCCAGACCTTGAAACTGCTAGGCCATTAAATGCTAATCAAAGTGGCCAATTGCAACATTCACATCTACCTCAAACAGACAAGATTTCTTTCTCCCACGCTAGACATTCCACAGATATATAAACCCCATTTTCCTAGTTTCCAACAGAACTGACAACCTCTAAGAATGCCTGCCATAGATGCAGGCAAAACGTCAGGAGGGAATGCTTCTGAAACATGGCTATACAGCCCCCCAAAACTCACAACAACCTAGTGATTCTGGCCATGAAAGCCTTTGATAATACAGTGGTCTTGGCACTACTTTGCGAACGAAGATTCTTAGGAAGGACTCATCCCACACTTTTTACAAGCGTGTTGATTACTAAAAAGGCCAATCTGAGATAGGCAAGTTTGGTTGCAGAAAGCACAGCAGAAAGTCTCCTTGGGTGATGTTGTTTCCAAGTTGCGGTTCTTTCTGCGTTGTCATTTCTCTTCGAGACCCATTCGGCGTGTCATCTCAAAAGAGGCCACAGCATTGTGGATAGTGCGTATCCATGCCTCCCGATGTGAGGCCAGGTTGGACCATTGTTGGTGATCAATCTGGCCAAGCCTGAGATGTTGTTTCAGGGAGTCCTTATATCTCTTTTTGGGGGCGCCTCTCTTGCGCTGACCCGTGGCAAGTTCACCATAGAGTAGTATCTTTGGGAGGCGGTGGTCCTCCATCCTAGAGACGTGCCCTGCCCAGCAACAATGCTGTTTCAAAAGTATAGAAACAAATCCTGTCTGAAAATAATTATTTGGAACGAATCAGAAATATTTTGCTTTATTTTTTCTTCGGGGCTTTGGTTTGCACCAAATGTTACCAAAAACTACCGAGCAAGAGTAAAAAAAAAAAGGCCTGCAATCACGCCCTGCATTGGCACTTCATAATATACAGGGAACTTTTGGAATAATGCATGTATGTTAAATGTAAGGTCTTCTAATAATGACTTTCCTTAGTGCTTAATAAGTACTGCATCCTTATACAAAGGGCAACATAATCAATTATAGTAAGCTGCTGAGAATGAAGCATTTTGAATCACTGCCCAAATATTTAGCATTCACATTGCTGGTGCATGTCGTGGAAAAGCTCTTTAAAAGTCAAGAGGTGTTGCTTTATCTAAAAATAGCTGACACAAAGGAATAAACTAGAGGTCAAAGTATAGAAGCATGAGTCAGATCATGATCCTAAACTGTTTCTAATTTTTTTTCCCAGCAGAAGAGGGGAGAATCTTTCATCATTAGGAATATTTCCCTCTAATATTTCAGTTAAAATATTGGGTAGAAATATTGGGCCTTTAATAGCTGCTGGGTTTCGGTTCCAGGACATCTCAGAGGTTGTGAGGTTTGTTGGAAACTAGGCAAGAGTTCTTTCTCCCACTCTGGACATTATTCCACAGATATATAAACCCCACTTGCTTAGTTTCCAACAAACCTCACAACCTCTGAGGATGCCTGCCATAGATGTGGGTGAAACGTCAGGAGAAAATGTTCCAGGAACATGTACATACAGCCTGGAAAAATCAGCAACTCAGTGATTCTGGCCATGAAAACCTTTGGCAACACATATACACTTCAGTAAATAAAACAGATCCAACCAGTCCATACTTCAGGAAATAAAGCCCGACTGCTCATTGGAGGGAAGGATATTAGAAGCAAAGATGAAGTACTTTGGCCACATCATGAGAAGACAGGAAAGCTTGGAGAAGAGAAGGATGCTGGGGGAAAGGGAAGGAAAAAGGAAGAGGGGCCGAGCAAGGGCAAGATGGATGGATGGCATCCTTGAAGTGACAGGCTTGACCCTGAAGGAGCTGCGGGAGGTGACGGCCGACAGGGAGCTCTGGCGTGGGCTGGTCCATGAGGTCACGAAAAGTCAGAAGCGACTGAACGAATAAACAACAACATAATAAAACAGCATATTATATACAGACAAATAATTAAACAGTGGATGCTTGAGAAGGTTGGTTATTTGCAACAGGTGCCAAGGAGTCGGTCATGTGTGCCTATAAATACAACCCCACCCCTGTACTCATAAATTACCAACCATGTTGTTGTCTGCTTTAGGTTGGAGCATTTTTGATGTCATACAATGTGGAGAGTGGATTTTTTATCAGTCTGGGAGGAACAGGTGCTGCAGGAGGCGTTGCTGTTGGAGGCTTTGAGTGGAACCTAAGGTTGCTTTCATTCATTCCATCTGCTCTTTCCAAGTAATTTTGTGGGTTTGGGTTTAGTTGTGTCAGTGTATTATTTGAGAGTCTCAAATACCTGAGTCTTAATGTAACACACCCACAAGCTTTTCACAAAGGAAAACTAACATGCAGCCAACACCAGAAAAAAATAAGGGCTAGGAGCAGTACAGTGTTCCCCCGCTATTTCACGGTTCGCTTATTGCGGACTCGCTGTTTCATGGGTCCCTTCCCCCGGGAGCCTTGGGGGAGGGAGGAGGAGGAAGAGGGAGAGCTGGGCCTTACCCTGGGGTCCTCCGAGGAAGAGGAGGAGGAAGAAGATGGGGGCCTTAGCGCAGGGGCTTGTCCTCGGAGAGGACCAAGCTGAGGCTCCCTCTCTTCCTCCTCCTCTTCCTCGGCTTGGTCCCAGGAGGGGCCGCTTCCTCCTTCGCCGAGTAGGCAGAGCAGTACCAGAAGAGGAGAAGGAAGAGGAGAAGGACCAACCAGGTTCTGGGCCTTACCCTGGGGCTTGTCTCCGGGAGGCCGCCGTCGAAGAGGGCTGGACCGAGGCCAAGCCTAGAGACAAGCACCAGGGTAAGGCCCAGCGCCTGACTCCCCTTTCCCTCCTCTTCCTCACCCCAACTTCACGGTTTTTCACTTATCGTGGGTGGTCATGGAACATAACCCCCGTGATAAGTGAGGGAATACTATATTGGAATTCCCCAAGTTACAAACATCTGACTTGCAAACTATTCCAAGTTAAGAACGGGTGAGACATCAGGAAGTGAGAGAAATCTACCTCTAGGAAGGGAAATTCACTCCTGATTATCATGGAGAAAAGGGATCTCCACGGAAGCTCTATCACCAATCCTTGTTTCCAAAACAAGCCAATTTTTTCAAAATTCAATTATCACAGGGACAGAAAGTGAGGTGACATCTTCTGAACAGGGACACAGGCAGTAAAATAAACACAAAAGGTGTGTTAATCTTTCCCTATGCTATCCAGAGAGAGAGAGAGAGAGAGATGAAGTTTGTTGTTGTTTATTCATTTAGTCACTTCTGACTCTTCGCAACCTCCCATGCTAGAGCTCTCTGTATGCCTATAGCTCCTTCAAGGCCAAGCTAGTCACTTCAAGGATAACATCCATCCACCTTGCCCTTGGTCGGCCCCTCTTCCTTTTCCCTTCCATTTTCCCCAGCATCATTATTTCTTCCAAGCTTTCCTGTTTTTTCATTATGTCGCCAAAATACTTCATCTTTGCCACTAATATCCTTCCCTCCAGTGAGCAGTCGGGCTTTATTTTCTGAAGTATGGGCTGGTTGGATCTTCTCGTGGTCCATACACTTTAAAAAGTGTGCCTGTTCCAACTTACATACAAATTCAACTTAAGAACAGATCTCCCGAACGTATCTTGTGCGTACCATGGGACTATTTAGCACCATTAAGAACAGCTGCTTTATATTTTAGCACAGGTTTCAAGCTACTTCTGCAGATACATTGATGGAGTAAAATATTCAAGCCATGGGGGTTTGGGTTTGGGTTGGACTAGATGGGGCTCTTCCTTCTCAGTGGAGCAGAGGCAGCTTTTTGTGGTAGCCTACAGCACTGTATTTGTACTGGACCAGGGACAGAAAGGGCATTTTTTTCTGATCTCATTGGCAGTCAACTCAGAGCAGCTGCCTTCGCTTGAAGTGTTCCGCATTCAGGCACGCGTTCACGCGTTCAGACTCTGGAGGAAACATGACAAAGGGCTTGCTTCAGCTGCAAGGACCATCCTCTCTGCAGACCTTACAGGCTGACTTGGCCCACAGAGGAGGAGACTGGGACACTATTGGATAAGACCGGTTTCATAAACACATGAGCCAGCCATGTGCGAGGGCTGGCAGCCGATGCACTTAAAGAGAGCTGGCAGGATGATGACTCAGAGGCCGCACAAAAGGATCTGTGGGGCCCCACCCTCCCTCTTGACACCGCAGAAAACTACTGAAGAGAGAGACGAGGAGAATGAGATGCAAGGCCAGCACAGTCTGGAGTGTAATCGCAGGCTGCAGATCACAGAATCCAAATACCTCATAATTAGGTGATGCGGAATCACATAACCCTAAGCGGAATAAAAAAGTCACCTACCAGTCATGCTCACCGCCTAATCATAAGCTCAGAGTCAATCCCATATGACTGAGATGACATAAGAAGGACTCAAGACTGAAGTGATGCATCTGGAGTCATGCAAATGCATTGCTGTCAACATTACTGGGGAAAACTTGGGTAAATGGGCTTACTAACAAAAATATTAGTGTGACCCAGAACCAGTAGCCAAAAGTGATAAAATGAACAAAAACACAGAGACCAATGTTATCTCTTCCATAAGAGGCTTTTCTTTATAGCAAAATAATATGGTTGCAAATTATAAAAACAAGGTTTCAATAACATGAATAAAATTCTTTATACTTCCTTCTTTGCTTCCACGCTGGGCTTTTTTCTTATGCAGAAAAATACCTTCACTCTCACAGAGTCTCTTCTCACACCCAAGTAACACAGGAGCTTCACACAGCTTTACACACAAGGCCTTCAACCTGGGGTTTCTCTCACACTGAGGCCTTCTCATACCGAGGCCTACTAACACTGAGGCCTACCTCTCACTGAGGCCTTTTCACGCTGTGGTCTCTCTCACTGAGGTCTGCTAACACACTGAGGCCCTTCTTCCAGAGATACCCCTCACAGACTACTAAGCTACAGGCACACCTGCTTATATTGAACTACAGTTTTTTTTGAGTCGTTGCATCCATATACTCCTTTCAGCGCTTGACTCACCTTTTTGTAATTAAAAATACCTAATTTTTTATATTTCTGACAAAAACACAGGGTGAGCCAAAGGCCGCCATTGTTGGCAGTTCAGCCTGTGATTGTGTTTCAAGATCAAGGTGCTTTGGATGTGGTGAGTGATGTCAATGAGGTTCAAGATGGCAATGGTTTGGTCAATGATACTGATACAGAGAATGACATAGAGACACCTGTTCAAAGTGTAGCTCCCCATGAGAATGCTCCTACCGGGTATAGGGATGATGGTTTACTCCCTGAATTGCTCCCAGAGATTTCCCAGGATTTGGAGACTGAAAACAACTTGGCACCTGCAGAAACTAATGAGCATATCGACAGGTGGATGGAAATTAGCCAAAACAAGACAGCTCAACCAAGGTCTTCGCCATTCTGCCAGGTTTCATTTTCCCTGTATAAGGATGAGAGTCATTCAGGGAAAATGAAACCAATTTCTGAGTGCTTGGAATGGCTTAACAAAGGGATATAAAGGTCCAAGCATGGAAAATATAGTCAGACGAAGCATCGTTTAGAATCCTGATAAGTTCTTGTTCTCGTCTCATGGAAGTTTTGCTTGGGAGATGCATGTTTAAGGATTTCTTGTTCCATGGTTGGACTTTTTTTCTCTGGATACAGATTCAAGCCTTGGATGAACGTTTCCTGCTTCTTTGGATTTTTGTTAAAGAAGCGTGGACTTTGTTTTTGGACTTTGGTGAACCCTATATTGGACTAATTTGTTCCTGCTTATCTTCTTTCCTAATTGGCTTTACCTATTTCTTTAAATTGCTTCTTTTTTTTAAAACTTTGCTGCTTTTTACTTATCTTCAATAAAAGGATTGTTTTTCCCTACTCCACGTGTGGTGTTTTAAAATCAGAGGGCTATTCCTGTCCTGGAGTGCAACAGCCATAAATGGGGGAAATGGCAGCTCAACACGCCTTCATTTACGCAATGTTCATGACGAACTTTTACAAAATATTTTCTGCACAGACCACAGGTTGAGAGTCACTGTTCTAGGCACATACAAAGTGTTCTCAGCCAGTCAAGGTATCTGTTGTTGCACAAATAATGGCATTTCAAAAGCGTTCCTTTAACAACCCACATTTCTAGTCTTCGGCTCTCGGGGTGTGGGTTGAACTACAACTCCCATCATCCTTGAGCAATCCCCTGGAAACCTTTGCCAGAATTTTAAGTTGGATCATAAAGGATCTATATGCGAAGTTTGGTCCAGATCCAGCATCGGTGGGAGCCCCCGATGGCGCAACGGGTTAATCCCTTGTGCCGGCAGGACTGAAGACCAACAGGTCGCAGGTTCAAATTCAGGGAGAGCATGGATGAGCTCCCTCTGTCAGCTCCGGCTCCGCATGCGGGGGATTTGAGAGAAGCCTCCCGCAAGGATGGTAAAACATCGAAAACACAATTCCTACCGGCTGTTAGGAATGGTGGGAGTTGAAGTCCAAAACGCCTGGAGGGCCCAAGTTTGCCCAGGCCTGGTCTAGACCAAGCATGGGCTAACTTGGGCCCTCAGGCGTTTTGGACTTCAACTCCACATTCCTAGCAACCTCAAGCCTAAGCTGAGGGGAAAGGAAGGGGCCTGAGGCTGCTAAGCTGAGGGGGCCCAGGCCTGGTCTAGGAAGGGGCCTGAGGCTGCTAGGACATTGTGAGGGGAAAGAAAGGGGCCTGAGGCTGCTAGGAATTGTGGGAGTTGAAGTCCAAAACACCTGGAGGGCCCAAGCTGGCCCAGGCCTGGTCTAGACCAAGCATGGGCTAACTTGGGCCCTCCAGGCGTTTTGGACTTCAACTCCCACATTCCTAGCAGCCTCTGCCGCTTAAGCTGAGGGGGGAGAGGAAGGGGCCTGAGGCTGCTAGGACTTCTGGGAGTTGAAGTCCAAAACACCTGGAAACAGGCCTGGAGGGCCCAGGCATTTTGGAGTTTGCCCAGGCCCTGAGGCTCTAGACCAAGCATGGGGCCCAAGCTGGCCCAGGCCTGGTCTAGACCAAGCATTTTGAACTTGGGCCCAACTTCCACACATTCCTAGCAGCCTCAGCCGCTTAAGCTGAGGGGGGAAAGGAAGGGGCCTGAGGCTGCTAGGAATTATGGGAGTTGAAGTCCAAAACGCCTGGAGGGCCCAAGCTGGCCCAGGCCTGGTCTAGAAGGTGAGGTTCTGTAGCTTTCCCCTTTCCCTTAAAGTGTTTGTTTCTGCTGCTTCTCCGGAAATGAGGCCCCCTCTGTGGCCAAGGGCGCTTTGCAACCCATTTCCTGGAAGAGAAGCAGGAAGGAGCCCAGCCGCCCGGGGCCAGGCCTTGAGGCAGCCACTGCCGAAAGCACGTGACCACAGGCAACCACCTCCTTCTGTCCCCGCCCACCCTTTCTTCAGTAGACAGGCTCACGCCTGATTGACACTTTCTCAGCCAATGGCGTCCGGAGTCCCCGCCCAACTGCGTCACAAGGAGCCAATCGCTCACGGCAGCTTTCCCTCCCCCCTCCCTTTCGCTCTCCTTCCACTTTGGCCCGGAGGCTGAGGAGGGCGGGGTTTAGGGCGAAGGCGTCGCCCAATAGTGAACGCGAATGGGAGAGTGGCAGGTGGGGGCGCCAATGGAGTGACGGGGGCGGCGGGGAGGAGGCAACCGGCAGCCGAAGCGGTCTGGGCAGCGAGTTGTGTGGCGGCGCATCTCCATGGGCGCCGCTGTCAAGGCAGGAACCGGCGGCAGGAGCGCCCGGGCGGGCCTGGCAGGTGAGCGTCGCCTCCGCGGCTGAGGCAGGCAGGCCTCCTCGCCCCTCTCAGCCCCCTCTCCCCCCGCAATGGAGGCAGGCTCGGCGGCCCGGTCGCCTCCTCCCAGCACTCCCCGTGGCGCAGGCAGGGCCCCAGGGAGGGAGGGAAGGCCGCCCCGCCGGAGGAGGGCCCCGCTTGGTCTTCTCTTTAAGCCCTGGAGGAGGGGGAGGAGGGGGGGAAGACAGGGGAGCCCACCGCCTGGCCTGCCTTTCAGCATCATTATTGTTATTAAAGACATACATTATTACTATTTAATAATAATAATGGAAGACATACATTAATTTTAAAATAATAATAATGGAAGATATAATAATAATAATGAAATACATACATTATTATTAAATAATAATAATAATGAAACAGATATATTAATATTTAATAATAATAATGGAAGACATACATTATTACTATTTAATAATAATAATGGAAGACATACATTATTATTATTTAATAATAATAATAAAAGACATACATTATTACTATTTAATAATAATAATGAAACATATATTACTATTTAATAATAATGAAAGACATACATTATTATTTAATAATAATGAAATACACACATTAATAATAATAATAGATATACATTATTAATAACGAAAGACATACATTATTATTATTTAATAATAATTTTAATGTGTATATATGGCCTTTTTCTCTATTTATAGTATTTATATTCCACCCTTCTCAGCCTGGATCACAGAACATACATATACGGCAAACATCCAGTGCCCTTATACTCTGACAAGATAGAGGTATATATAGGCTTTCCCATCTTCGGCATCTCAGAGGCTGTACTCAGTTCCGACCATGGCGGCTGCTGTCGCTCCAATTTTCCCTGCCACAGAGCTTTGTTCGTAAACTTGCTTCTTGATCGAATTGCCGGCATTTTTTTCTCATTTCCATATTTGTGGCTTAAATACCTCCCCGCTTTAAAGCGGTACTTATTTATCTACTCACAGTGCTGTTTTCGAAACCGCTAAATAGGCAGAAGCTGAGCTAAAGGCCAGGAGCTCACCCTGACCTGAGTTTCGAACTGTCAACCTTTCAGTTGGCAGGATTTATTTCAGCTGGCGCTTAACCTGTTGTGCTAAAGCGGGTAAAAATCTACAAGCATTACAACAGGATTAGATATCAATGGAGCCGCCAGTGGTGCAGCAGGTTAAACTGCTGAACTGGTGAACTTGCTGACCAAAAGGTTGGTTCTAATCCGGGAGTGGGGTGAGCTCTTGCTGTTAGGCTCAGGTTCTGCCAACCTTGCAGTTTGAAAACATTCAAGTGTGAGTAGAGCAATAGGTACCACTCTGGTGGGAATGTAATGGTGCTCCATGCAGTCATGCTAGCCACATGACCTTGGAGGCATCTACGGACAACGCTGGCTCTTCAGCTTAGAAATGAAAATGAGCACCACTCCCCAGAGTCGGACACAACTAGACTTAATGTCAAGGGGAAACCTTTACCTTAGATATCAATGCTATTTTTTTTTTAAAAAAAACCTCACACTTAAAATCCATAAAAACCTGATTAGTATGTCTTGTGCCATAAGGAGAGGTGGGTAATCAGTAAAATAATAATTATATATTTATTATCCGCCTCTCCTTCTGGCTCGAGGCGGGGCACAACAAAGTCAAAAACCTTTGAACTATATATAATATACATACTTACACAAGAAATCACAGAAATAAAGACAAAATGAAAAACAAACTTGCACCAAACACAGGTACAGAGTTGACATGTATTTATTTTGTTTATTTACATTATTTATACCCCGCCCTTCTCAGCCCGAAGGGAACTCAGAGCAGCTTAGAAGTTGGCAACAATTCAATGCAACATATACAGACATAAAATAAAATAAACATTTGCATTAAAAACCATAAAATTAAAAACATCTAAACATTAACACTGATTATTAAAAGCACACAATCCAAAATCATAATCCAACAGCCACTCAGGTTATAATTGTCCTTATTGCTCTGAGTTTACTGTCCAACGGCTTGGACCCACAGCCTCCTTTTAAATTTCTTTCTAAAAGTCAGGAGGGAGGGAGCTGATCTGATTTTGCTAGGGAAGGAGTTGCATAGCCAAGGGGCTACCTCTCTTGTCCCTAATAATCGCACCTGTGAAGGAGGTGGGACCAAGAGCAGGGCCTTCCCGAAGATCTTATCCTCCAAGTAGTAGCAACAGAATATGTCAATCCTACCCAATTCAGATTTAATCACAGATTTTTAAACTCGTGTCTTGTGTCCACTATATTTTAATCATTGTTTTGTGTATTTTAATAATAATATTTTGTAGAAATAAATTTTATATGTGTATTTTACATAACAATGGTGTGTTTTTATCTATGTTGTAACCCGCCTCAAATCACGAGAAAAGGCTGGTAAGCAATGAAATTATTATTACATTAAATCTCATGATTGAAAGTTGACTGCCTATCATCATAATCATCATTACCATCAGTGTAATGTAGCAGCTAAGAAAACCAATGTGATTTTAAGCAGCATCAACAGGATTCTGGTGTCTGAATAGAAGGGAGGACACCTCCCAGACTTAGCCTGAGTTACTGGAACTATTTTAATTAATTTCCTATTCTTTTAGCTTTTAACTATTGAACTGTTTTATGTGTTTTATGTGTAAGTCGCCCGGAGCACTGACGTGGAGGGCGACTCATAAATAATAAAATCAATCAATCAATCAATCAATCAATAGTCCCACTCTACTCTGCTTTGCTCAGACCTCACTTGGAATAATACTGTGTCATTTCTGGAAGGATAAGCTGGAAGGTGTACAAAGGAGAGCAACCAAAATAACCAAAGGCCTGGGTGCCAAGCCCTTTCAGGAGCAGCTGTGGGAGCTGGGTGTGTTCAAAAGGTTGAAAGAGGACATAAGAGTTTAAATATTTGAAAGCATGTCACATTGAGGAGGGGTTGGCATTGTGTTCTGCTGTTTTGGAGACTCTGACACAGTGGAGCAATTGATTCTAATTGAAAGAAAACAGATTCCATCTAAACATTAGAAATAATTTCCTGAGAGTAAGAGTTGTTCTGGAGAGTCTACTTCAGGGGTGCTCACACTTTTCCAGCATGCGAGCTACTTATAAAACAACCAAGTCCCAAAGATCTACCTACCCACTACTCAGAGAGCCATAAAAGCAAAATATTAGGAAATGTATTTCAGTGAGAGCCATATAATACATTTTAAGACTGAATTCAACTAAATGTGAGTATAATAAGCCCTTGAGCGTTCCTCACAAATAGCATGGGAGCCATACACACTGTGCCTGCGATCTGCCTGGGATCTACCTTGACGGCCTTCGAGATCTACCAGTAGATCACGATCTACCTAATGAGCACCCCTGGTCTACTTCTTTGGAGGCTTTAAAACAGACCCTGGCGTGTCGGAAGTGCTTGCATTGTCCTGCATGGCTGGTTAGCTCTTGGGGTCTCTTCTAATGCTATGATTCTGATTCTCTTCCAAATACAACATAATTGCTCTTTCTTTTGTTGTTTTGTTTGTTTTGGGTTTTTTTTAGAGAGAAAGGGATTAAATAGCAAACCAAATGCACTTATCTCAAGTTTGTTCTGGATCCCAAAATGATTCTGTTAATTATACTGTACACACACACACACACATACATAATACATTTGCATCTAAGTCAAAAGTATTTATACACTTTCTGTAGCATAAATATTTCAACTATAGTTTTACCCCACCCTTCCTCCACGTGGCATTAGCATTTGTGTGTGTGTGTGTGTGTTATAATTAGCAAACGACAAAATACCGAATGAGAAGAATGTTGTAGTTTTTGCCTAATTTAGTTGGTAAGGATGACATCATTGTATCTTTTGCAACTTAAGAAAGCAGAAGCAATTTTTTTGTTCATCATCTATGTATATATGGGTAAGGGAAGGCTGTGGGAAGGAAAGCACCCCTAAGATGTGACAGCGATCATATATTGATATCATCTATGTTCGTATTTATATTGTGTGTGTGTGTGTGTATGAGCATGCCCATACATAGAGAGAGGGAGCACAAGTGACTGCACCAGAGTATTATAAGATGTCTCACCATTTTGGACCTAGTAGTCTGCATTATTAAGTGTGTAATAGACAGTCTGTACTACAACTCCTAGTACTGCAGAATGATGCCCTTCCAGATGCCCTCCTTCCCTCCGTCCCATACATGAGGAATACACATTCCTGTCCTTGACTGTGATCTAGATCAGTTTTTTAAGTCATTTTAAAGAGCATTTCACATGTAGACATATGATGTATAATTTGCCGCGTCATGATGGGCTTCTCCTTGACCTCTGTGTTTCCTCACCTTTATGATTTAATTATGTTCCCCTTCTTTCCTGTTTCCTGATTTATCAGTAAAGGTTCTCTTCCGTTTTTCAGAATTAGTTTCAAGGCCTTGCCCCACCTGTTGGCATAAGAGAATAATCTCAATCTCACCAGATTTCGGATTATCTTCTTTTTCTAATATGTTTATGGACTCTGGACAACTCCTTCTTCAGTTGATCATGGGATTTTTCTCATTTTACCATCTTGCCTATGTTGTATCCAAAATAGTGACAGTATTTCCCTTTGCTCTTTAGCATCTGTTTTTCTCAGTGTGTTGGGATTTGTTTGTTCAGGCCCATTTTTTCTTTTGGATTGCAGCTCTAGGTTTGTTGCCCTTTCCCAGATATTTAGTGAAACATTCCCTCTTTTTATCCTATGCATCTGAACCTAGAGGAGAGATATTGAAATGGTGATGAAAGCATCCTAGAATATAGTTTAATGAAATAAATAAGCATTGATGCACAATGTGTTGTCAAAGGCTTTCATGGCCGGAATCACTGGGTTGCTGTGAGTTTCGCCCACATCTATGGCAGCCATCCTCAGTGGGCGAAATGTCAGGAGAGAATGCTTCTGGAACATGGCCATACAGCTCGGAAAATGCACAGCAACCCATTGATGCACAAATAATTGGGCTATTATATATAATATGATGGGATCCACTTGTACTTTATTGCTTCAGATAATAAGAACCAAGCCTATGCAATCAAATACCAAGAAAGTGGATTTTAACTATTAGATGAGGGGGGAAAATACCAAAGTAATGGATTCTCCTCTATTGGAGTTGTGGTTTCTAAGCAGAGGTTGGATTTGCTGTTTCGGGGCTACTGTAGCAGTAATTTTCCTGCTTTAGAAGAGGATTTGACTAGATGAACTTTGACCTCCCAGTTGTCTTGTACAGAGTCCAGCTGTAATGCATTGTTTAGTTTGTGCTGGTCAGATATACATCTCTTTCTCTTCAGTAATGTTCATATATATGTATTGACCATCAAATTAATATTGTTAGCATTCTATCAAACAGCTTCAAAGATGCATTTGTTAAGTGATTTTCTTTGTTACTACTCTGTAATAACACATTTAACAAATTAAACATTTATTAAGGGTCATTCAATTACCATATTTGACATGGTAATTGAATGACAGAGGACTTTCCCATTGGGATTGAAAAAGCTACTTCCATAATTGGATTTGAGAAAGTTTAATTTTGTTTTTTGGAGATGTTAGCTGAGAATAAATGTCAATTTTATTTTAAGTAGGAGGTGAGACAGGGAGCTGTTAATCGGTCAGGTTGACATAACTATCTAGCATTCTAAGTCTTTTTAATCTCACGCAGAATGTGTGATTTTACATTATTATGATGCAGTACAGAAAAAAATAACATTTGAAAGTGGTGTACAGATATAAAAACAAAAATAATGCTGAAACTATTCCATATTCTCACATTGTACTAACTTGCTAGCAAAAAACTTGCCTCACATGTTGTCATAAGAGGATAAAGTTCCTCTAACTTCTCCCACAGCAAAAAACTTAGTCTCATAACCGCGTTTTTATTTTTAAGTTGTATTGTCGGAAAACAGTTGTGAAGTATCAGTAACTATTTCTAAAAGTGTAAATAGGAATTTAAATTGGGATTATTCCCTGGCCACGTTATTACTAAACAATTTGAACAATTTGAACTTATGACTAATAGTCTTTCTGTTTTAATTGTACAGTGATGTACTTAGACTTCCTGTTCCATAAGCACAATAGCAATGCATATCACATAATTGTGTGGATTACATAATAGCTTTAACAATGAATATTGTATGAAAAGGTACATTTCTTAGAATGCTGTGTAATCCTGAAAATAAAGTTGTGTAGAATGAAGGCTAGAGATTAACACACAAGTTGATTGGTTCTGTCATGTGCATTGATGGGTAGGAGGCAGCTCTCATAGATCCAGGGTATTTGCAGAACATTATCAAGGATTTCTGGCCTTCTGTGAACTAATACATCCTGCTCAGCCCAGTGCTAGCAAAATGAAATGGCACAAGGTATCAGCAGTTGAATGCCTAACAATATTTTTTACATTTCAGAAGTGACTTCAGAAACTGCAAGTTGCTTCTGGTGTGAGATAATTGTCTGTCTGTGAGAACATTGCCCAGGGGCCGCCCGGATGTTTTACCATCCTGTGGGAGGCTTCTTTCATGTCCCCGCATGGAAAGCTGGAGCTGACAGATGGGAGCTCGCCCCACTCCCCGGATTCGAAGCGCTGACCTTTTTGTCAGCTGTCCTGTCGGCATAAGGGTTTAACCTATTGCACCACTGGGGGCTCCTACTAACAATATCACTGGGAGAGGGAAACAATTGGGATGACATCTACAATGTCAGACTGAGAGCTTATCTGATGCCATCCTGTATACTGTCCACTAATGTGCATATTTGTGTGTTTTGTCTGTTACTTGAATAATTTTTTTAAAAAAAACGCTTTGGGCAGCTCAACCACTCTCGAAACGGTAATTTTGTTTGCCATTCATTCGTTATGTCGCTTCTGACTCTTTGTGACCTCATGGAATGGTAATAGTTATTAGCATAACAGTTCCTGCTCTCCACTTAGCTAAATGTTTGCTTGTTAAAAGCTGTTTTACCCATGCATTTGTAAATTTGTGCCTACCATAGGTAGATTATCCACAGCTACTTTGTCAGATGTTACCCTACTGAATTTCATGTTCTTTTTTGTGCCAACTTCAGCCAGACTACTTTTTAATGGAATACCCAAAGGAAATTCAAGGCATACATTTGAGAAATGAGATGCATCTTTGTTTTGTTAAGTTGTATATGATTTACTTGTGATTCTTTATCCATGCCTGGTGAATGCTTTATCTCATTGCTTTGCTAACTTACCTATTGGAAAGTCCTGGAGAATTTAGCAGGTTATTGTCTTTCCTTCATTGCAAATAACTGTTTTTAACTGAATATCTCTCTGTCTTTGTTGTTATATAATTTTAGATTAGGGGATTTTAACCAATCGTATAAATAATGTAGATTGCATGGAGAATTAATCTTATGGGGATGCAGGTTTTTATACCCATTCAAAGTACTAAAGACATTGTTAATTTTGTTTGCATTTACTCCAACAATGCTACCAAAATTTAAATCTCATTAAAATGCACTTTATTTTTAATCCTTTTGTAATATGAAATCCTAGTTCATATTAAATTTCTTGGGGAAAAATATGTCTGTTTCTAGAGTGGTTGGACCCAAGTTGATAGGCCTTAAGATATGAAAGGTTGAGAACAACTGTTTTGGAACAAGGCTCTGTTTCTTTTTCCCATGTATCTTTCACTATCTTTCACCTCCCTCCTGGCCTTCAGGAAAAAAATAAAAACGTGGTTATGAGACTAAGTTTTTTGCTAGCAAGTTAGTACAATATGAGAATATGGAATAGTGAAATAACTAATGGAATGGCCTTAGATTTGATTTAAGATTTTAATAACTAGTTTTAATATTGATGTTTTAATTTCCTAGTTTTAATATATATGTGTTTATTTTACTGTATGCATGTTATGGCATCAAATTGCTGTCTTTTTGTAAGGATGCTCTGAGTCCCCTTCGGTGTGAGAAGGGTGGGATATATGTGGTAAATAAATATTCTATTTTCTATCTATGTATCTTCAATACACATAATTCTATACACATAATAAAAGTGAAAATATGTGTGTATGTGGCGGGAGTTTCCACTTACACAGACAAGCTCCTGCCTCCACAAACAGCTATAGTTCTCACTATGCAGGAGACACCAATGGCCCTCCCTCCAATGATGTTGCCAGCTGTAGCGAGCACCATGAACATGTAACCATGTTGCCCACCACCCAAGTGAATGCTTTCACAGGAGACAATTTCATTCTAGATTTTCTGTATTTCCCCATCGTGGTCCCTGTGAATTGCACATATGGTATTTCCTGCGCCTGCGCAGACAGTTTGAAATCATTTAGAAAGTTATTATCACTTTAAATGGTAGCCCCGCCCACACTCTTTTCAAGCATATATAGCCAGTGGGAGGGGCTGCCACCTCTGATCCTTTTATCTGCTGCCATTGCGACAGTTAGGAATTGTTCTCTTATTTCTTTTGACTAGCATACATTTTACTATTCTATTTTATTTACATTTAAAATTATTTTTTATTTAATTTCATTTAATATTTATTCCACAACATGCACTCCAGTGTTCCCTACTCTCTCCATTGGTGTGGAATTTGCATGACCCCCACCCACTACCTCTTCAATAACCTTTTCCAATT
This sequence comes from Anolis apletophallus, assembly GCA_030556195.1. Lineage (NCBI taxonomy): Eukaryota > Metazoa > Chordata > Lepidosauria > Squamata > Anolidae > Anolis > Anolis apletophallus. The sequence continues at coordinate 19,183,531 of JARBWK010000015.1, forward strand.
CTTTTCTGTGGCACACAACAGAGGAATTGATCAGCAACTGAACATAATAGAGAGGTTTGGGGAGAATTCACTAAATTATAATAACCTGGGCGTTGCCGGGTCCCCAAGCTAGTAATAAGTAAGATCCCTCCCTCCTGTGGCTGTGCACACCAAAAGTCTATCACAGGTATTTACTGCTATTTCATACAGCCATTTTATACAAAATGGGCCCTAGTTGTGTCTTAACAGCAATAGAGATCTGTGGACAGTAAATAGTGTCTTCCATTTTCGTTAAAAGAGCAGTTTAGTGTCATGATAACTGTTGTTTGTATCCTGTTAGTCCTTTCACTTTGCACTTGATTTGCTGAAAATTGATGTTTGTAGTTCATAATCCCAACCGTTTTATTTTCAAGATGAACAAACTTTGTTGTTCAGTTTTATAGTATAAATAAAATACAAATATTACTTAGTGGTATTTTGAAGAAGGACATATTGTCACAAACATCTGCAGACAAACAGCAGTCTCCGTGTAGATGCCATGTTATGGCTGCAATTTCAACAAGTCCAATATAAGAGGATAGCCCTAAGACAGCTATCTTGTATTGCAGATGTTTTTGTGCTTCGTGCAATTCCTAGACTTGTGCTTTATCATTATCACCATTCTGATAATCTATTGCTATACTGCCATCCCTGTTGGTTTTTTTTTTTTTGGAGTGCCTGGTAGCACAGTGGGTTAAACCTTTGTGCTGGCAAGACTGAAGACCAACAGGTTATAGGATGAGCTCCCTCTGTCAGCTCCAGCTCCTCATGCGGGGACATGAAAGAAGTCTCCCACAGGAATGGTAAAACATCAAAACATCTGGGTGCCCCCTGTGCAACATCCTTGCAGACGGCCAATTCTCTTATACCAGAAGCAACTTGCAGTTTCTCAAGTCGCTCCTGACATTTTTTAAAAATGCCCATCTTTGGAGTTTTACAAATGAACAGCAGAGTAGTTCCCTGCTCTCAGGCTTACAATTTAATCAAGACATGACACAAAAGGAAAAAGGGATGGCAGTGTGGGAGGGGATTAAGTCCAGCAGACACTGTTGCCAGTAAAGTGATGTACAATGTGTATTTGTATTTTTCAGGTTAAGTTAGACTTGAACAAGAAATTTGCTTAGAAGATTCCCGAGTTTCCTGTATTTAGGAATAAGTGCCACGCCTCACAGGTGAGTTTTATGTGCTTCAAATGCGTTGTTTAGGAGTTGTCAGGGACCACCTTGAGCATCCTTCAAATTGTAGTGGGTCAGTCAAAGAGGAATGCTGTTATTTTGGTAAATAATTTGGCAACATATTTCCAGAATGAGACAGAGTTGGAAGCTAAAGAAATTATTTCCATATTTGTCTCCAGCCTTTGTAAAGCTGTCTATGTAATCTAGCAAACTGTTTAGTCAACACCAAGAGTAATTACATTTGCAAAGTTTTTTGGAAAAGGATATTTTGAAACAACCTCCCCCACCTTTTTTGCACTGTAAGGCCATCTTTCAGATCTCATTGTTTCTCTTTGTATCGAGCTTTTCGGTATGCTCAAAAGTATCTCACAGTGTATCAAATAATCAGCAATAAATACAACTTTTCAAAACAACAAAGCAATAGTTACGTTGAATCACTAAGTAAAGGGTGAATGAAAACAGCAATCTGCACTATTAAAAATAATGGTGAAAATAAATTGATTGCGCAGTTTAAATATGAATAGGAACAATAATAAATCCTGACAGAAAATGAAATATACTCTACATATATTGATGTAGCTCACTTTTCCATCAAACCAATATAAGACTCAAGAATTAAGCAACTATTATTTGACAGTCACACTACTCTTTTGGGGAAGCCATGCTCTTACCTGGATTTTGTCTTAGTTCCTTCTTCAGCTCTGACGAGATCAAAATGAGCAAGACTTCTACAAGCCTAATGACTCATATTATCAGGCTGTAGAGCAGGCATGGGCAAACTTGGATCCTCCAGGTGTTTTGGACTCCAATGCCCACAATTCCTAACAGCCTCAAGCCCTTTCCTTTTCCCCTTCAGCCACTTAAGCGGTGAACTTGTTGCCCGAAAGGTTGGTTCTAATCCAGGGAGCAGGGTGAGCTCCTGCTGTTAGGTTCAGCTTCTGCCAACCTAGCAGTTTGAAAACATGGGAATGTGAGTAGATCAATAGGTATCGCTTCAGCGGGTCATGCAGGCCACATGACCTTGGAGGTGTCTATGGACAATGTTGGCTCTTTGGCATGACTAGACTTAATACCTTTACCTTTAGTTACTAAGCCCTGGTTCTCCTTGATTTGGTATCTTTGTTTAAGCTGGACTTAAAGCTTAGTATAGCACATAGACCAGGGGTGGGCAATTATTTTTTCCAAGGGGCCACACAAGAGACAAAAAATATTATGGAGGGCCGCACCTAAAGGCTGAACTACATTCTAATCTACATTATTTATTTACTATATTTACTATATATTACACATCATTAATATTAACATATTAATATATCAAGAAATATTCATATATTATTAGTATTAATATCATAATTATTATAGTATATATATAGACATTATAATTAAATTATATAACATTAAATTAAATAAAAATTAAATTAAATAAAAATTAAATTACATTCAAGAAGACAAGGTGCGAATCAAGATGAAGGCTGACATCCTCAAGAGAGGAAGGATCCCAAGATGGAATGGCCCCAGCCCAGAGGATGGCAAAGTGGGCCCAGCCGCTGCCGCAGCAGATCAGAACAGATCAGTAGGCGATCGGAGACTGCAGGCCTCCGCCCGCTCTCGCCCCTAGCCGTTCCCCAGCTGATCGCCCTGCTATGGAGTGCCTGCCATCCCTGGAGGCAATCCGGGCCTGCAAGGGGAGCAGTCGGCGATCTGAGGCGGCTTATTCGACCTGATGACCAGGAAGACGATCAAGTCTTCCAGGTCGCCAGGGCGATTAGCCCCCGCAGGTCGCTGAGTGCTTCCGCTGCAGGCCCAGATCACCTCCAGGGATGTCAGGCACTCCAAAGCCGCCGCTCCTCCAGCCTGTCTGCCGACACAGGCCCCACAGAACCCGCAATGGGATGGCAGCAGCGGCACTCCTTCCTCTTGACCCCGCCCCCGACATCCTTCTCCCCGGGTCGGACAGAATCGGCTGCCCCGGCCGCATCTGGCCCGTGGGCCGTAGGTTGCCCACCCCTGGCATAGACAGTTACATAGAAACATATTTATTTATTATTATTTACTTCATTTCTACTCCACCTTTCTTGACCCCAGAGGGGACTCAAGGCGGCTTACAAATCTGGCAAAAATTGAATGCCGCACAGGTAAACAATAACACGTCTATAAAAATACAAACAATCTACACATACATTCAAATCATTTATTTTCTCTCCTTTGGCCATAACAGTAAACCTGCAGTTTATAACATTTAGACCTGAAATGTTCACCTTAAATTATAGTTCTTGACTAAATGATAGCTGGTAGCTGGAATGTGTTTTCTTTAATTGGATAAAACTCCTTATATATCCAATTAAATAAAATATATAGTTGGGATAGATCTCCTAGAAGCTTTATCTTTTTTTGTTGGACTATTGTAATGTAAAATCCAGAGAGCTTTTAAAGGATGGAGACACAAGCTAAACCCGATCGAGTCTGCCCTGAATTGACCTTTTATGTGAATGGTTTTATACTTTAAAACATTTCTCACACTGTACTTAACAAAAGGCTATTACATTGCTTTATAAGGATTCTTTGGCTGCTGGAAATAGTTTTCTGAGCTTTTTTCCCCTTCTTCTTCCAGATTTCAAGATGAACCCCTTAATGGAAACCCCGGAGCTGCCGGCAGTGTTTGACGGGGTGAAGTTAGCTGCTGTAGCTGCTGTTCTGTACATTATTGTCCGCTGCCTGAATCTGAAGAGTCCAACTGCCTCTCCTGATCTCATATACCAAGACACTCCTTTGGCCCGTTTCCTACTCAAGTCATGCCCTCTTCTAACCAAAGAGTGAGTATCATATTTACTGAATTGCTGTGAGTTTTCCGGGCTGTATGGGCATGTTCCATAAGCATTCCCTCCTGACGTTTTGCCCACATCTATGGCAGGCATCCTCGGAGGTTGAGAGGTCTGTTGGAAACTAGGCAAGTGGAGTTTGTATATCTGGAATGTCCAGAGTGGAAGAAAGCTCTCTTGTCTGCTTGAGGGAAGCGTTAATTTTGCAAATTGCCACCTTGATTAGCATTTAATGGCTTTGCAGCTTCAAAGCCTGGCTAGTTGCTGCCTGGAAAAATTCTTTGTTGAGTGGTATTAGCTGGCTCTGATGGTCTGGAATTCTCCTGTTTTTTTAGTGTTGCTCTTTATTAACTCTAACAACTACCATGTCAGACTACACTGAGAAGCCATTGAAATCCACAAGCATGTGGACAATTTCAACAGAAAAGGGGAAACCATGAAAATGAACAAAATCTGGCTACTAGTATTTTAAAAAACTCTAAAATCAGGACAGTCAATAAAGAGCAAAATGGCTTTATATGGCAGTATAAATGAGGTCTCTGTGCTGCATGGGTTTACATGCCCCCTGAAGTCTCAGACTTTAAGTATACTCCTGATCTCAGTCTTTGAGCCTGGGTGCTCAGGTTTTGCCAGTGGCCTGGAGTGGCGCTTGCTCAATTAAAACAAGTGCACCGGATATCACTGCCAAATCTGGTTACATACTTCAATTACTTCCCATTTGAATTACTAGAACACGTGTTACAGGAGTCTTGCTTGGAAGCTGTTAGAAACAGTAGCAAGCCCTAAAAATTACAATCCGAACGTTGACTGGGACTGCACAAAGGGAGAATATAATTCCTTTATTGAAACACCTAAATTATATAAAATTTAGTTAGTCCCTGGTAGTCACTTCAAAATGGGAAGGTAAATTCTTTTCATAATGTATGGTACTAAGTCTTGGGAAGGGGCCCCCTAGTGGCGCAGTGGGTTAAACTGCTGAGCTGCTGAACTTGCTGACCGAAAGGTTGGCAGTTTGAATCTGGGGAGTGGGGTGAGCTCCTGCTGTTAGGCCCAGCTTCTGCCAACCTAGCAGTTCGAAAACATGCAAATGTGAGTAGATCAATAGGCGCCGCTTCTGCTGGAAGGTAACGGTGCTCCATGCAGTCATACCGGCCACATGGCCTTGGAGATGTCTATGAACAACGCCAGCTCTTCGGCTTAGAAATGGAGATGAGCACCACCCACCAGAGTCGGACATGAATAGACTTAATGTCAGGGGAAACCTTTAGCTTTACCTTAAGTCTTGGGAGCTCCCCTGCCAGTGGTGCACATTACTAAAACAATATAACAACATGCATGCTGAACATGAAATATACTAAGTTCTGTTTGCATTGGCACTGTGGGCAGCATTTATTTTGAGTCATGAGGTAACCTTGATAATGGCTTTCCAGAAAAGGCTTTTCTGGTCTGATAGCTTTGGATTATGGATCAGATGATTCCCAGCCACTGTGTTAATAGATAGATAAAAGCCATCCTCTCTTCCTTTATTTTCCTTCCCCCTTCAGGTTTTGTTCTTCAGTACATAAGATACTAAATCTGAGATAAAAGCCCATCTGTTTTGGCACCAGGCCAGACCACTTTCCTGATAAATGTGCCACCGATATTTCTTCCTTCTTTGAAGTGAAATGCTTTCATAACCATTCTAGACTGTAGAAGCATGCTTTCCAGAAATCCTCACATCTCAGCTGGCATTAGATCAGTTGGGCCCAGTCTGGTATCTTTTGCCAAGTTAGGGTTACAGAGCTACTTATTTCTTAATGTTTAACAAATAAAGCAGATTAATTGACACATTGGAATGCTATAGTATCCTGCCTTGGGGTATCAATCTCCTTATTTAAAACATGAGTCCTCGTGTCTTAGAAATACCTTTATTTCTTTTTTTAGGTACATTCCACCTCTGATTTGGGGGAAAAGTGGCCACATCCAGACTGCCCTTTATGGGAAGATGGGGAGAGTAAGATCGCCGCATCCTTATGGACTTCGCAAGTACCTCACAATGCCAGATGGTGCAACAGCAACTTTTGACCTCTTTGAACCACTAGCTGAAAATTGCATTAGAGGTTAGACAGCTGACCTAAAACCATAAGTAAATAATTGAGAAATTAGTAGTGCTAGCTTTCATTGCCATAGGTTACCACATTGTGAATCTGGAGCCCATAAAGTGTTCAGTAATGTGCCTTTCTTTTAAATTTTTAAGTTAGAGCTGCTATGAATCACATGGATAGCTGAATTTTCTGTTTAGACATCGGGTATTTAAAAAAAGCCATCCTTGCAGCACTATGCCTGGGATTAAAGTCTTTAAAACAGTTTGTTTGGGTTATGGGTTTTTCCATTCTTTAGTAGAGTTTAATTAAAGCTGAAATATAATAGTCAGTATTTGTCATAATTTTAAAGTGTGATAGATACAATATACTTGATGTCTATCTGAAGGCAAAGCATATCTATCTGTTGGCTTCGAATGTTATCCACATGCTTAAAAAACACTGCTTGATGTTCTGAATTTTCTGTTCTCAGGATGATTCTTTTGTTGACTTACAGAGGCATGAATCTCTAGATATCCTTAAGAAAAAAAGTAGAGCTCTATATAAGATTTTATAAATAAATAAATATATAAGATTTTTTTTAAAAAAAATCTTCTTAATGAATTTGATTGTGTTCAGTCAGTGTTTTTCTGCTGCTTAGTATCGTTGACAGTATCTTTTGAAAAAATAAAGCTTATATCAGGGCTGTCCAACTGCCGGCCCGGGGGCCGTACACGGCCCCCCAGCCTGTTGGACTTCTCTCCCTCCTCCTCCTCCTTTTTTCCCGGCGCCGCAGCTGCAGGGACACCGGCTGCGCCCGGGAAGGGCGGGAGGGTGCGGGAGGTGGGCCTCCTCCTTCCCGGCGCCGCTGGTGTCCCATGCGCCCATGGCGCCGGAGAAAGAGGAGGAGGAGGGAGAATGACAGCGTGGGGGGATGGGGCGGGGAGGGGCCTGGGGCGGGGCCGAACGGCCCCCCAGGTCATCAGTGACCTGGGGTCCGGCCCTTGGCCGGTTAGAAGTTGGACAGCACTGGCTTATATTATATTACTTTCAACTGCATTAAAAAACCAGGAGAGAGAGAGAGAGAGAAGTAGTATCTTCAACATGCCGTACATACACGAGTATAATCCGAATTTCTCAGCCCTTTTTTAGGCTGAAAAAGACCCCCTCGCATTATACTTGAATCAAAGTTATTTATTATTTTACTCTGTTATTACTATTACAATTATTTTATTACATTTATTATTTTATTTTATTTATTATTATTTTATTACATTTATTATTTTAATCTATTTATTTGATACATAACAAGATTAGGACATAGCAAACAAGATCACTATGCTGGCTTTTGCATTTGTTCACACGTTGAACACATAAGTTATTCCATTTATTATTTTACTCTATTTTTATTATTGCATTTATTATTTTACTCTATTATTATTGTTATTATTTTACTCTATTATTATTAGAATGATACATTATCACATTTACGTTGAAGAAGGTTAGAATAATGGTTTATTCTGAGTTGGACAATCTTATCTTAAATTGCAGTTTAATGTAAATATTCAAAAACAACCTGCTGTTGTCTCAGTTGATGTACTTTTATTAATATCTATTTTTATTTTGAAATTTACTAGTAGCTGCTGAATTTCCCACTCTTGACTTATCCTTGAGTCAATATGTTTTCCCAGTTTTTTGTGGCAAAATTAAGTGCCTCAAGTTGTATTGCAAAAAGAAAAAGAAAAATAGATACCAATAAAATTACCGTATATACTCGAGTATAAGCCACCCCAAATATAAGCCAAGGGGGGCTTTTTGAGCCCAAACAATGTGCTAAAAAACTCAGCTTATACTCAAGTATATATATGGTACATTTGCCTAAATCTATTTATTACTCCCAACTGGAGTAGACCCATTAAATCAGTTCCAGCGTTCTCATGGCTCCATTGCTTTGTCCTGAAACAATGTGTATGCTGTCTTTGCTGTAATATTTGCTAAAGCGAAATACATCCATCAGAGTTTAGTGATTCATTTTGCTTTTTTTTTCAAAATCTGTTCCTCTAATTTTTTCTATCATGCAGAAGATATCACAATGGTAATCTGCCCTGGAATAGCTAATCATAGTGAGAAGCAATATATCCGTACCTTTGTTGACTATGCCCAGAAGAACGGTTATCGATGTGCCGTGTTAAACCACCTTGGAGCTCTTCCTAACATTGAGCTGACTTCACCACGCATGTTCACTTATGGTAAATATTTGTCAGGCCTTCTATACTGCCCCTTTCAACACTAGTTTTCTTTTGAAGCTGAACAAAGTTCCCTAGCCTCAGGCACCTGCTAGAATGAGGCATCTTGAAAGGCTGTCTTGGATCCAATAGTTTAAAACATTGCAAATATTCCCAATAGCTGCAAATTCTGCTCATATGGCAGTAAAACTGTCTTCAGAAAGGCATGAGTGGATTTCACAACTGTCTGTGTTGTCTCTTTGTGGATTGCTGTGACTGTGTTAAAGCACACATTCTTTTCCACCTATGTATCATACTAGCGTAATCTACCTGGTGTTGCTTGTGTGTTGGAGCACATGCCTTCATTCCTTCTTTCTCTTTCCCTGTCTTTTTTCCTTTCTCTTCTTTCACCATTTTTTCTTCCTCCCTCCCTTCTTTTCTTATTTTCCTTCCTTTTGTCCATTCATCTGCCCTTCCTTCCTTCATCTCTCCTTTCTTCCTTCTCCAACTCTTGAGAGGGCCCAGCTCGCAGTGTCTCCATGGCAACATAGCTCACTTTCTGGCTCCTCTCTCCCTCTCCTTTCACCTTTCTTTCCCAGTGACATCACAGAGGGCCACTTTGCCTAGATACAGTCAGCCCTTCACTTAGCAACAGCCAATCCAGTGACATTGCAAAGGGCCACTGGATTGTCACCTAGCAGCAGCCTTTGTGGGATACGGGGACTTTGACAACTATCTATAGAGTAGCCTGGGTACCTTGCGATGCCTGGGTTACTTGAAAAGCACATTGTTTATTTTGGATGTTAGGTAATATCAGTTTGGTTATATGTTATGCAATTTCTTAGAAAAACACTCAGTCTTCCCTGTTATTTTTAATTAGAAAATGCATAAGGATGTGGGTTCAGAGGGCTCCCGGAAAACTGGTGAACTATAAATCCCATGTTAAAGGTCAATCTCCCGCAAAGTCCACCAGTATTCCCAATTGGCCATGTTTATTTATTTATTTATTCCACTTAATATACCGCTCTCTCTGGAGCCCAGAGCGGTTCAAGCTGTGATGTTGAATTTGTGTGCCATATTTGGTCCAGATTCATGATCAGATGGGTTCAGTGTTCGCTGAATACAGGTGAACTATAACTCCTGGATGTCAAGGCCAATCACACCCCAACCCCCCCCAGTATGCAAAGTTGGCCATGTTGGGTCTGTGTGCCAAGTTAGTTCCAGGTCCATCGTTGGTGGGGTTCAGAGTTCTCTTAGATTGCAGGTGAACTATACATCCCATACCCTACAACTCCTATAAATCATGGTGAATTCTCCCCAAACCCCTCTCTCTACTATGTTCAGTTGCTGTCTGCCATAGGAAAGGGTTGGTATGGGTTAAGGGAGAGGCAGTGGGTGGGGTCATGCAAATTCCACACTAAGGGAGAGAGAATGGAACCCTTGGGGTGTTTTAAATGTGTCTTTTAACTGTTTGTTTTAACCCTGTGGCGCTGTGCCTGGCTGGAGGAGCTTTGATGGCGCCTCAGAAATAGAATAAAAAATAGAAATAGAATGGAACCCTGGGGTGTGGCTAATGGAGGTGGGAGGCTGTCTGTGTAAGTGGACACTCCTGCCACATACACACATACTTATTTTCACTTTTTATGTATACAGATTTTCACTTTTATTATGTGTATTGATAGATAGATTGTTAGAAACAATGTATTTTTAAAACATGTCAATGAGACTTGAAGTAAAGCTGTGATGCAGTCTGTGGGGTAAAATTTGCTTGCTCTTCCTGTTGTCTGCAGGCTGCACCTGGGAATTTGGATCCATGGTAAACTACATCCGGAAAACGTATCCCCAGACCAAGCTGGTCGTTGTGGGCTTCAGCTTAGGTGGGAATATAGTGTGCAAATACCTTGGGGAGAATCAGTCTAACCAGGAGTGCGTTCTGTGCTGTGTCAGCGTGTGTCAAGGATACAGTGCATTAAGGTAAGCTTCCTGCTAGGAGTCAAATGCTATTGCTAATGGGTTTTACTTATTTATTTTACTCGTATTTATTATTTCACTCATATTTATTATTGATCTATTTGATCTGTTGTTTGTATGATTTTAAGATGTTGTAAGCCACTTTGGGTCCCATGAGGGAGTAAAGTGGGGTATACATAAAGATTTATTATTATTATTATTATTATTACTTCTGCATGCCATATATCTGGGTCTGTTGGTCTTTGGGTTCTCTATGAAGGTTTCTCCCAAATCTTGGGCAACCCAGTCCTTCCATGTTCTTCATCCTGCCAAGTATTATTGTTTTTTAAAGACTTCCCAGAGTGTGAGGATTTAAAAGTAAGTAAGGGTTAATGTAAACCAAGTTAATGAAGGGGAAATGTCAATAGTTTAAAAGGTCAAGTAGTAGTATATTCCAACACGCACTCAGACAAATATATGGAGTATTTAGCCTTTCCTGTAATAAAATTTAGTCTTTGTTTGTGAAGATATTTCATTGGAAATAGATTCATTGAAGTCAATTATGCTGTAGCAGCTGCATTCACAAAATACTAAATACTGGCCAAAATTAAGAATTTTTATATTTAAAATTAAATACTACTCAAGTATTTTTGTTTGACGCAAGTGTTAAGCAGTACAGCCAGACTAAGGAAACAGTTTTTGTATAAGCAGAACGCATCTCAGTAGAGCTCTGGTTTCTGACTGAACAACAAAGACGCCCTTTATATTTCAGACTGTGCAGCTGCAGAAATCTTGTGGCAAGATTAAATCCTTAAAACCAAGAGGATTAGAAATGGGAACAGCACGAGCTTAACATGCCGTGTCGCCTCAAAAAAACTTGTGTCAAATATCAATTGAACCTGAAAAAGAGGAAGGTGTTTCAAATGGCTTAGAATCATAAAATAGTAGAGTTGAAAGAGGCCACATGGGCCATCTAGTCCAACCCCCTGCCATGCAGGTAAAGCACCCTCAAATTATCCCTGGCAGATGGCCACCCAGCCTCTGTTTAAAAGTTTCCAAGGAAGGAGCTTCCACCACACTACGAGGCAAAGAGTTCCACAGCTGAACAGCTCGTACAGTCAGGAAGTTCTTCCTAATGTTCAGGTGGAATCTCCTTTCATGTAATTTGAACCCATTGCTCCTAGTCCTAGTTTCAAGGGCAACAGAAAACAAGTTTGCTCCTTTTTTGACACCCTTTCACATATTTATACATGGCTATCATGTCTCCTCTCAACCCACTCTTCTGCAGGCTAAACATACCCAGTTCTTTAAGACATTCCTCAAAGGTATTCATGGTCTGAAGACCTTTGATTATTTTAGTCGCCTTCCTCTGGACACCTTCCAGCTTGTCACTATCTCTTTTTAAACTGTGATGCTCAGAATTGGACACAGTATTCCAGGTCACTTTGTATTCTGCTTCTAACCAAAACAGAATACAAAGGCACCATGATTTCTCTCAATCTAGACTAGACTCCTTTTGATGCAGCCCAAAATCCCATTGGCTTTTTAGGCAGCTGCATCATACTCTTGGCTCATATTCAACTTATTGTCCACGAGGACTCCAAGATCTTTTGCACATGGACTGTTGTCAAGCCAGGCATCAATCATCGTGTATATTTGCATTTCATTTTTTTCTGCCTAAGTGGAGTATCTTACATTTGTTCTTGTCGAAATTCATTTTGTTAGTTTTGGCCCAGCTCTCTAATCTGTTAAGGTCATTTTGAATTCTGATCCTCTGGAGTATTAGCTATCCCTCCTAATTTGGTGTCATCTGCAAACTTGATAAACACACCCTCTGAACCAGGTGGTGCTCACACTTTTTCAGCATGCGAGCTACTTATAAAACAACCAAGTCAAAATGATCTACCTACCCACTACCCAGAGAGCCATAAAAGCAAAATATTTGGAAAATTATTTCAGTGAGAGCCATATAATATATTTTAAGACTGAATTCAACTAAATGTGAGTATAATAAGCCCCTGAATTTATTCATAATAATAATGATTATTATTCATTCAGCCTCTGCTACTACTACCGTGTTTCCGAAAGTAAGACACCCCGATTGTAAGACGTATTGGGGTGTCTGGGGGTCGGCTTATATAAGCCATACCCGTATATAAGACGTACCTCGTCCGCCGCCGCCGCCGCAACCGGAGGTGTGCCGCGGCACACCTGCGGCACACCTCCGCGGCACACCTCTTCGCCAGGGCTCCAGGCAAGGGAGGGGAAAGGAGCCAGGGCGGGAGGAAGCGGCGACGCGTCACTGTGACGCTGCGATCCTCACCACGCCCCTGGCTCCTTTCCCCTCCCTGCTTGAGGAAAGAAGGGAGAGGGAAAGGAGCCAGGGCGTGGTGAGGATCGCAGCGTCACAGTGACGCGTCGCCGCTCCTCCCGCCCCTGGCTCTCTTCCCCCACCCCTTGGAAGGGAGGAGGAAGAGAGCCAGGGGCGGGAGAAGCGATGACGCGTCACAGTGACGCTGTCGTCCCTTCTCCCCCCGCCCCTGGCTCTCTTCCTCCTCCCTTCCAAGGGTGGGAGAAGAGAGCCAGGGCGGGGAGGAAGCGGCGACGCGTCACTGTGACGCTGCGATCCTCACCACGCCCTGGCCCTTTCCTCCCTGCTTGAGGAAAGAAGGGAGGGAAAGGAGCCAGGGCGTGGTGAGGATCGCAGCGTCACAGTGACGCGTCGCCGCTGCCGTCCCGCCCCTGGCTCTCTTCCCCCACCCTTGGAAGGGAGGAGGAAGAGAGCCAGGGGCGGGGAGAAGCGATGACGCGTCACAGTGACGCGTCGTCCTTCTCCCGCCCCCTGGCTCTCTTCCTCCTCCCTTCCAAGGGTGGGAGAAGAGAGCCAGGGGCGGACGAGCGATGACGCGTCAGTGACGCGTCGTCCCTTCTCCCCGCCCCTGGCTCTCTTCCTCCTCCCTTCCAAGGGTGGGAGAAGAGAGCCAGGGGCGGGACTAGCGATGACGCGTCACAGTGACGCGTCGTCCCTTCTCCCGCCCCTGGCTCTCTTCCTCCTCCCTTCCAAGGGTGGGAGAAGAGAACCAGGGGCGGGACAGCGATGACGCGTCAGTGACGCGTCGTCCCTCTCCCGCCCCTGGCTCTCTTCCTCCTCCCTTCCAAGGGTGGGGGGAGAGAGCCAGGGGCGGGAGGAAAGCGGCGACGCGTCACTGTGACGCCAGCGATCCTCACCACGCCCCTGGCTCCTTTCCCTCTCCCTTCTTTCCTCAAGCAAGGAAGGGGGAAAGGAGCCAGGGGCGTGGTGAGGATCGCAGCGTCACAGTGACGTGTCGCCGCGTCCTCCCGCCCCTGGCTCCTTTCCCCTCCCTTGCCTGGAGCCCTGGCGAAGAGGTGTGCCGCGGAGGTGTGCCGCAGGTGCCGCGCACACCTCCGGCGGCGGCGTGGCGGCGGTGGCGGCGGCGTGGGCGTGGCGACGGGGCACGTCTTGGGTTATATAAGACGTACCCCAAATGTAAGACGTAGGGGGACTTTTGGGTGGGAAAAGAAAGTAAGACGCTGTCTTACTTTCGGGGAAACACGGTACTAATAATAGTAACAACAGCAACAATGGGTTCCTAGAGTAGAAGGAGACCTCCAAGGGCCATCCAGTCCAACCCCCTTCTGCCATAAGGGAAAAACACAATCAAATCATTCCTCACAGATGGCCATTCAGCCTCTGATAATAATAACAATTGATTCCTAGAATAGGAGGAGACCAAGGGCCATCCGGTCCAACCTCCTTCTGCACCTGGGTGGCGTCGGGAGCCTGTGGGGCGGGACTGAGTCTTCCTCCCGCCCTGCCTGCGATATACCAGGACACCCTACGTGATCTATCAGTAGATCGCGATCTACCTAATGAGCACCCGTGCTCTAAACCTTAATCCAAGTCATTGATAAAGATGTTGAACAGAACCGGGCCCAAAACCCTGCGACACTCCACTAGTCACTTCTTTCCAGGATAAAGAGAAACTATTGGTGAGCACCCTTTGGGTTTGGTGACTTAACCAATTACAGATCCACCTAATAGTAGTAGGCCACATTTGACTAGTTTGCCTAGCCCACATTTGACTAGTTTGCTTGCAAGAAGGTCATGGGGGACTTTGTTCAAGGCCTTGCTGAAAACGAGGTGTGCTAGATCCACAGCATCTACCAAGCTTGTAACTGTATCGAAAAAAGAGATAAGATTGCTCTGGAACAGGCCTGGGCAAACTTTGGCCCTCCAGGTGTTTTGGCCCTCCAGTAGGCTGTTAGGAATTGTGAGAGTTGTAGTCCAAAACACCTGAAGGGCCAAAGTTTGCCCAGGTCTGCTCTGGAATGAATTCACAAATCTATGCCTACCTTTGGCATTTGTGTGCATTTCGGGTTGAAGATCTAAGATGTAATGGATGGACATGTTGAAATGTTTTCTCTTTGCCTGAAATACTTTGGTCTGGATGCTGTGCCCACACTTGCAGTGTTTACTGAGTAGTTTTCCAGTACAATTTGGGGTTAATATGTCCTCTGCCAATATTTGTAATGCCTTATCCTCAAGCGAATTGAGGAAGTACTTGTTGAAACAACTTAAGACTTAGCACTTGACTTGTTTTGCAAGTTCTTAGCTGCCTCATGCTCAGATATCTGGGAATTTTGTTCCCCCTGCTGGCTAATTATTGTTTTACTGCATTTTTATAAGACCCTGCTATGCTTTTTAAAAAGGAGGTTTTCAAGATAGAAGTGTTCATAGTGTTTAGTACTCCCTGAAAGAGAAGTTTTGTTTTGGAATGTATTTTCTTTGTTTCTCAGTATTTATATTGGAAACAATATTAATAGTGATTTGAAAGCCTTTGAAATGATGAATTTTCCTCCAATTACCTTTAGGGCACAAGAAACCTTCATGCAGTGGGACCAGTGTCGAAGACTTTACAATTTCCTCATGGCAGATAATATGAAGAAAATCATCTTGTCTCATAGGTACAGAAGTGTGTTTGTTATCATCTAAATGGGCATGAGGGTCAGTTTGTCCCATGAAGTGCTTCTGTGTGCAGATTGCATGCTTTACTGGACCAATATGCTGTCATCATTTAGTAGACTTCCAGTTTAATCCAGTCAATATATTTTGGATAGGAATCTATGAAAGAACTACCGTATATAGTCGAAGATAAGCCGAGTTTTTCAGCCCTTTTTTTGGGCTGAAGAATCCTTCCTAGTCTTATAATGGGGTCAAGGCTGGCAACAGAGCTTGGAGGCCATTGCTTGCAATATATGATATATTTCTCTCTCATCTTCCCCTCCCTAAACAGTGTATTATCTTTTCTGCTTCTTCTCTGCTTCTCCTCCCAGTCTGGAATGTTTTGAAAAAGGAAATGAGAGGGATAGAAGCCCTTGCAAGTCAGGAATATTAATTAATCTTATAAAAGCATTTTCCCCTGAAATATTTGGAAATCTGCCCTATAAACATATATACATTTTCCCTCAAGCCTTTGCAATCCCTATGTACTTATGGTGTATATCTCTATCTATTTATATACATTAATTTTATATATGAATTTTCCCCTCGTATGTCTGCAGGTCTTTGCAAATCCTATATATATATAGATATCTAGAGATTCCCATTTACCTGTATATCTGTGTCTATATGTATATATTATTTTTATATACGAATTTTCCCCTCACATGTTTGCCGGTCTTTGCAAATCCTATATAGATACCGATAAATATATAGAGGTACCTATATATATATCCATGTATGTGTGTATATATAAAAATAATTTTATATATGAATTTTCCCCTCACATGTTTGCAAGTCTTTGCAAATCCTGTATAGATAAAATTATCTATTTATAGAGAGATGTCTAGATAGATATATATGAATATAGATATATGGGGCTTGCAAATATTACAGGGGAAAATACACACAAATATATATAGACATGTCTAGATAGACATGAATATAAATATATAGGGCTTGCAGGGGAAATGTACACACACATATAGAGAAAGAGATGTCTAGATAGATATAAACATAGATATATAGGCTTTGTAAATATTGCAGGAGGTAAATGCGCATATAGAGAGAGAGAGGATTTGCAAATATTTCATGAGAAATGCTTACGTGAAACTAGTATATATAACTATAAATCTATATCTAGTTCTGCATTGTTTATATAGGCATTGAATGTTTGCCTGTTACTGTGTTGGAAGTCGGTTACTGTGTTGGAAGTCGGCCTGAGTCCCCATGGGGAGATAGGGCAGGATACAAATAAAGTTTATTATTATTATTATTATTATTATTAAGTTACTGTTGATACCATATTGTTTTTGTTGACCTACTTTTCACTTACAGAGCTTGTTTACTGTTATTCTTTGAAATATGGTAAATATTCAAAAACATTTAACTTACTGATGCCTTAATTAATGTAATTTTATTCGTATCTATTTTTATTTTGAAATTTACCAGTATCTGCTGCATTTCCCACCCTCGACACTCGAGTCAATACGTTTTCCCAGTTTTTTGTGATAAAATTAGGTGCCTCAGCTTATATTCGAGTTGGTTTATACTCGAGTATATACAGTATATCAAATGGTATCTTTTTTTCTCTGTTATTTTGTTTAGGAACGTCTGGGAAATGTTTTGAAATTATTGACCAACTGCGGTCTGAAAACTTTGCAGTTGTAGCTGTTGTAATGCTTCCTGACCAAGCCAGTGTTGGAACTCTAGTTATGCGTAGCAGATAGAACTTGCTGACTGTTGTATGCATGATTGCCTTTTGTGTTTATGTTTCCTTGTTCCCTATGTTTCAGACAATCTTTGTTTCCTGATGGCCCCAAAAACCTTCTAAGTTTAGTAGATTCAGACCTGAACAGACTGCACACGGCAACGTCTCTCATGCAAATTGATGACAACATCATGAGGTATGCTAAGAATCGGCTTCATGCTCTCTCCATAGAAATACCCTGTACTGAAGTCTTCCTAGGCCCAGTGCACTCTTGTTTCCATCGGCCCCAGCCAGTGGGTGATGATAATAAAAGTTGTAGTCCTATCTGAAGAGCACAACATTTGGGAAAGTTGACATGCTGTCATTTAAACCTTTTTTGAAACGATCACTTCTATGAGCACTATTGTCCACCGAATTCCCAGAAACCTTCTCTCTCTCTCTCTCTCTCTCTCTCTCTCTCTCTCTCTCTCTCTCTCTCTCTTTAAGGTAGCATTGGCTCGCATTCTGTAAATGGGAAAATCTTGTTGGTTGCTTGATGAGTTGCTGAGCTGATTAGAGTCATAATGTATAGTTGAGGCTCTCCTGCTTTTCTATAAAATCCATCTTAGATTATTGTTAAAACATTTTACTTTAATGTAGTAGCTTGGATTCACAGGTATTTCATTCAGCATACACCCATGATTCAATTTGGTGTGTGCATCGTATGCCATTCCTCTAGTACAGTGTTTCCCAACCAGTGTGCCGTGAGCGATCATCAGGTGTGCTGTGGGAAATTGGAACCTCCAATACCCTTTCTTCCCCCTCCTGCCGAACACTTTTTCTTCTCCACTCGGGCTCCCTTCTTCCCAGCCTTGCTCTGCTCGCTTTGCTCACGCTGCCGCTTCTGCCATCATTTTGATCCGAGGGGGCAGCATGAGCGTGTTCAGGAGGGGAGGGAGGAGGAAGACGTGAGGCGAGTCAGTGCAGTAGCGCCCGCACGGGTCACGAGGCTGAGCGAGGCTGGGAAGAAGGGAGCCCGAGTGGAGAAGAAAAAGTAAGTGTTCGGCAGGAGGAGGAAGAAAGGGCGCGAAAGGGAAGGGGGAGGAAGAGGTCTCTGTCGAAAGCTGGCATGGGCAAACTTGGACCTTCCAGGTGTTTTGGACTCCCACTCCCACCATTCCTAGCAGCCTCGGGCCCTTTTCCTTTCCCCCCTCAGCCTCTTAAGCAGGAAAGGGCCTCAGGCTGTTCGGAATGGTGGGAGTTGAAGTCCAAAGCACCCAGAGGGCCGAAGTTTTCCCATGACTGACAGCTGTTGAGCAAGACCTTCGTGTGTGTCTTTCTGCCATTCCTGCCAGGATATCTATGTTGTGTTGATCGAAACAGGCCCAGGTTTCACACTGAGTGTATAAATACATTTAAAAACATATTAACTATATGTATTACTGTGTTAGAGTGTCATATTGGTGGTGTGTCCCAGGATTTTGTAAATGTAAAAAATGTGCTGCGGCTCAAAAAAGGTTGAAAAACACTGCTCTAGTAGAATTTATACTCTTCATTTCTTAAGCCAGTGGTCTCAACCTTCCTAATGCCTCAACCCCTTAATACAATTCCACATGTTGCGCTGACTCTCAACCAGAAAATTATTTTCATTGCTACTTCATAACTGTAATTTTGCCACTGTTAATGTAAATATCTGATATCTACATTAACAGTAATGTTAATGATACTGTAATGTAAATATCTGATTTGCAGGGTGTATATTCGTTCACTGGACCAAATTTGGCATAAATACCCGGAACGTCCAAATCTGAATACTGGTGGGGTTGGGGAAGGGATTGATTTTGTCATTTGGGAGTTCCTGGGATTTATAGTTCACCTACAATCAAAGGGCATTGTGAACTCCACCAACGATGGAATTGAACCAAACTTGGCACACAGAACTCCCATGACCAACACAAAAATACTGGAAGGGTTTGGTGGGCATTGACTTTGAGTTTTGGAGTTGTAGTTTACCGACATCCAGAGAGTACTGTGGACTCAAACAATGATTAATCTGGACCAAAGTTGGCACAAATACTCAATTTTCCCAAATGTGAACACTGGTGGGTTTTGGGAAAAATAGACCTTGACATTTGGGAGTTGCAGTTGCTGGGATTTATAGTTCACCTACAATCAAAGAGCATTCTGAACTCCACCAAGAATAGAATTGGGGCAAACTTCCCACACAGAATCCCCACAACCAACATAAAATATTGTGTTTTCTGATGGTCTTTGACGACCCCTCTGACACCCCCTCGCAACCCTCCTATGACACACATTCTACCTTTGTTCACACCCAGTGTTATTTATTTATTTATTTTAAATAATATTCATCTGGCCCAGCCATAAAGTTTTTAAACTGTGTTGTTGTTTATTTCTTATTGTAAGTTATAGTGATTGTATTGTTTTATTTGCTGTTGTGTTATTTTACTATGTGTTGTTGGGCTTGGCCTCGTGTAAGCCGCCCCGAGTCCCTTATGGGAGATGGTCGCGGTGTATAAATAAAGTTTAATAATAATAATAACCCCAGGGGTCCTGACCCCCAAATTGAGAAATGCTGTCTTAACCACTTATTGCAAGCTCATAGGAGAAAGAAACGTTTATCTATAAGAAACAGACTTTTGAAAATGAAATTGCATGATTTTTTTGATATGTTGTTGTGTTAGCAATGGAAACCTGTTATTTCCCCCCTGTTGTGGGCCATATTCCCTTGGGAGGGAGGTACTTGGTTAGTGGCCAAAGCTTATGGTGCATGAAGGCCGAGTATAGTTAGCCAAGCGGCTTCAGATTTCCTGAGCAAGTAATGATTGTTTTATCAGTGTTTACAACTTCTTGTGCATTGTATCACATAGCTGAACTCCTCTTGATGTTTCAAGGGTAGGTTTTCCCGTGCCACATTATACCTTTTAGTAGTCTTAGGTAGAAATTAGATGAAACCTTCCTCGATTAGAAATAGTTTCCCATGCTTCGTAATACACCAAGTCTTGTTTATAGTAGTACAGCAGGAAATCAGATGATTCCCATGATTTTCAGCTTAGTATTACCCTTTGTAAGACCTGTATTTCCAAAAAGGCAAAATAAGAGTTGCCAGACCTCTGTCTCTGTGCTTATTTTTGCTTCTGCTGTTGGGAATACTAAAACCTATTTTGGAGGAAAATGGTAGATGGCTTGTTTGTTAAAGGCCTGCACAAAACAATATTTAGGACTGACGGGAGTGATTGAATTCCTGATAATAAATCAGTGTTATGGGATCCATTTTAAAGCTCTCGCTCCCGCCTACTTCTCAAAATGTGGCTGGTGGGGAAGAGGGAGAGGGCCTTCTCGGTGGTGGCTCCCCGCCTGTGGAATGTGCTCCGTATCGACGTACGATCCACCTCATCCCTCCTGGCATTCAGGAAAAAAGTAAAATCCTGGCTATGGGACCAGGCGTTTGCACACCAGCACAAGGCAGCACTTTAGATGGGATTTTAATGGAAAGTGGATGAATAGGGCCAATTCTTTTATGGACAGAACATTGTTTTAATCTGGAATGAATGTGTATGATGTTTAGGTAATTGTATTTTAATGTATTTTAATTGTTGAAGGGTTCTGAGGTCTTATATTGTTACTGTGTGGCAGGGCCATAGCCAGGATTTTGATTCGGGGGGGAGTTTGGTTTGGGTGGGGGCTGAGACTGGGTGGAAGAGGGTCTACCCTAGCAAACCTTTTGTATTGTTATCCCAATAACCCCATTAGTGTGGGATATAATGAGCATGGTGATCAGATCATGATATAAATGCACATAACAGTTTAAACAATGTACCAGTACTCCTTTTCGTGGGCCACCCTGAGAATTTCGGGGGGCGGGGGGGCTGAAGCCCCCTTAGCCCCCCCCCCTGGCTACATGCCTGCTGTGTGGGCATCGAATTGCGCCTTACTGTAAGCCGCTCTGAGTCCCCCCTCGGGGGTTGAGAAGAGCGGGGTAAAATCCTGAAATAAATAAATAAATAAAGATGGTCAAGTGATGTTGCAAATGAGAGTCTTTTGTTCTTAGATGAAATAGGAGTCTGACATGGAAGAAGTTCCTTCTGCGTGTTCAGAAAAGAGTGTTGATGTGTCTTAAGGAGGGGCTAGCAATGCATTTAACTTCTCACATTGCGACTGGGATGGTGAATCGGAAAGCCTGCTCAAAATATTACATATAGCTGTGCATGTATATCTTCTCTACCATTTATCCATCACGCTACCTCCTTGTTTGGTGCCTTAGTCCCTAGGCAACAGTTCTTTTAAGTAGCTCTACTATTCTTCATTGATAAGTCCTTCCTGAATGTGAATGTATTTGGCTGTTGTATTTGGTGACCTATGGAACCTCTGGTGGCACAGCAGTTTAAACCACTGAGGTGCCTAACTTGCTGACTGAAAAGTTGGCGGTTTGAATCCGCAGAGCAGGGTGAGCTTCTGTTAGCCCCAGCTTCTGCCAACCTAGTAGTTCGAAAATATGTAAATGTGAGTAGATCAATAGGTACTGCTCTGGCAGGAAGGTAGCAGTACTCCATGCAGTCATGCTGGCCACATGACCTTGGAGGCGTCTACAGACAATGCCGTCTCTTCGGCTTAGAAATGGAGATGAGCACCAACCCCAAGGGTCAGACTTGACTAGATTTAATGTCAAGGGGAAACTTTTACTTGGTAACTTAAGAACAGGGGAAATGTGTAAATCGTTCTGTGGTTTCTCTAGCTGTTTCATTAAGTGGTTACTTCTGAACCCTAGTCAGATAGCATGCTTTAAAATGTACTGAAATTCCACACTAATTCTGTGCATCCAAGTACAGGACACCCTTTTAAATAGTGCTATAGAAACCAGAAGAAAATTGCATCTGACTCAGTGGGAAGAAAATCTCTCTCATGCACTTTCTTTTTTTGTGTCTCAGGAAGTTCCATGGCTACAATACCTTAAAGGAATATTATGAACAGGAGAGCTGTCTGCATTACTTGCACAGGGTGAGTTGCCGCAATAAATACTGTTACTTTGGTTCTAGTGGAATTGAATATTTTGTGCACTTCTTTGATACATGCCGTTTACGTCTGTATGCATGTTAAATTTGGAATCAATTGCGGAGGAGCCCAGTCACTTAGAATAATTCCTGAAATGTAAATATAGCTGCATAACTAACCTGCAACTTCAATCACCCACTCATAAACACACACAGTGATCGTGAATCAGCGAATTTAAAAATGACACTTTGCATTATAATTCTTTAACGAAATTTTGTAAAAAATAAATAAATGCAATAACCATAGACCAAGGGTGCCCACACTTTTTCAGCATGCGAGCTACTTATAATAAAACAAAGTCAGAAAGATCTACCGAGAAAGAAGCAGGGAGGGGAGGGGCTTGGCGCGGCCTGGCTCCGCCCCCCTTTGGCTTTAGCTCTACTGGCTTGGCACTACCCTCCTCAAGCCTGGAGAAGCTGTGGTAGCGCTGAAGCCGAGGAGGGGGCGGGGCTTTGCGCGGCCTATCTCCGCCCCCTCGCCCTCTGGCTTAGTGGCATAACTAGCCACTGCTGGTTGGCACTACCCTCCTCAAGCCTGGAGAAGCTGTGGTAGCGCTGAAGCTGGGGGAGGGGGAGGGGCTTGGTGCGGCATGGCTCCGCCCCCTCTAGAAGTGCCCCATCCGGCTGGGATCGACCTGGGATCGACTAGTCGATCGCGATTGACTTCCTGGGCAGCCCTGCCATAGACCACCTCAGGAAAGTATATTCCATTGGTTTTTTTAAAGGCTTTGGAAGAGACCTAGTGCAAATTGAAGAAATCATTTCAAACGACACCCAAGAAAATACGAGCTGTTTCCGTGCAAGGAGAGCGCACACTTCTTTAGACCACTATGGAAAAGTTCCTTGTTGTTCAGAGAAAGAAATTCAAGCTTAAGCATTATAAATCACTCCTTTTGTGTGTGTGTGTGTTTGCAGATCTTTGTTCCACTCTTGTTGGTGAATGCTGCTGATGACCCTCTGGTACATGATAGTCTCTTATCAATCCCAAGAGCCCTCTCAGGTGGGTGGAAAGCTTCAAAAGGAAGGTTTTCTTTCCAAGTTTGATTGTATTGTGAAAGAATTCCATTGTTCTGCTGAAGACTGAATTTCAACAGTCAGCAAGGCAGATTAATGCATTGTGATGGTCTAATGATAGGATTGGGGACGCATGAAAAAAGGTAGTGTTTTCACCAACTTTTTTTTAATATTTTTGTTACATGTGGAGTTGGTCATATTTTTTTAATAACAAGGTCAATGTTTGTAGTACACCATGCAACCACTCAAAAGCGTTAGAATTTAAAATTTGACATAAAAAATAGATTAATGGGATTGGGTGACCTGATTTCTAGAAGTGACTGTAGGAGGAACCCAGTAGGACTGTTGTTATTATTGGGTTGCTGTGAGTTTTCCGGTCTGTATGGGCACGTCTCTCCTGACGTTTCCCCCACATTTATGGCAGGTATCCTCAGAGGTTGTGATGTCTGTTGGAAACTATCTAGTGAGGTTTATATCTTTCTGGAATAATGTCCAGAGTGGGAGAAAGAACTCTTGTCTGCTTGGGGCAAGTGTGAATGTTGCAATTGGCCAGCTTGATTAGCCTTGAATAGCCTTGCAGCTTCAAAGCCTGTTTGGTTGCTGCCTGGGGGGTCATTTGTTGGGAGGTGTTAGCTGGCATGATTGATTCTTGTCTGAAATTCCCCTGCTTTTAAGTGTTTTTGAGGGGAATTCCTGACATGAAACTATCGGGGCAGCTAACACCTCTCAATAAAGGATTTCCCCAGGTAGCAACCAGCCAGGCGGTTTTGAAGCTGCAAGGCCATTAAATGCTAATATAATATTATATATTGTATATACATATATTGATAATATTATAATGTAATACAATATAATACTAATAATAATATGATGTTATAATTATATATTTTATATTACATGTAATATAAAATATATAATTATAATTAAAGTATAATGTTATAGTACAGTGTAATATATAATATTAATATTGGGTCTTGACAATAATATAATATATTGTATTTACATTTTACTTGTAAGCCGCTCTGAGTCCCCTTCGGGGTGAGAAGGGCGGCATATAAATGTCGTAAATAAATAAGGTGTGTGACTGCAACATTTGTATTTGCCTCAAGCGGACGAGTTCTTTTTCCCACTCTGGGCAGATATATAAACCTCACTTGCCTAGTTTACAATGGACTTACAACTTCCGAGGATGCCTGCCATAGATGTGGGCAAAACATCAGGAGATAATGCTTTTGGAATATGGCCATACAGCCCGGGAAACTCACAGCAATCCAGTGATTCCGGCCATGAAAGCCTTCAACAACACGTAAGATAAATAAATCAAGGGGATTGGGTGGCCTGATTTCTGGAAGGGGCTCTGGGAGGAACCCAGGTCAGACTGTTGTTGTTATTGATTGCAATCCTCTCTCTTGAATAATGAATCCTTTTTATTTATGTAAAGTATTTCCGTGTCACCTCCCAGGTTAAAGGGTTCCTTAGCAATTAAAGCCATACAAAGATAATATGTTAAAAACACATTAAAATACTCTTTAAAATCTGCTAAAAAGCAGTCCAAAACAACCTTAAAATTTTGAAATGGTTAATAATGAATTTCTTCCATTCTAAGATGCACTTCTTTTCCAGTATAAACGTCTCTAAAAATGGGTTGCATCTTCGAATCGCAGGTATATCCTGTGTATTTTTGGTGGTGGTGGTACTGAAATTAAGGTGCATTTTACAATCAATGATGTCATACAATTGAAGAAATACGGTAGCAGAAATTCCGCCGTGCAGAACAGCACCGTTTGGTTTTCCCACTTAAAGGAGATGGGGCCGGCCTACTGTCCTTGACTAGGGTGCTCCTTTGACAAAAGTTGTGTTGCATGTATTTCATCAGTCTAATTTCTACATCTTCTTGTGATAGAACATCATGGCAGCTGCATGTTAAGTGTGTGTCCCAGAGTAGCCTTTCTTCCCCTCAAACCTGGGATTAATCACAGGCAAAGAAGTTTTTTGAGATGCAGCACAGTAGAATCACAGAGGTGAAAGAGACTCCAAGGACCATACAGTCCAATCCCCTCCTGCCATGCAGGAAAAGCACAATCAGTGCACCCCCAACTGATGGCCACCCAGCCTCTGTTTAAAAGCTTCCAAATATTTATTTATTTATTTATGACATTTATATGCTGCCCTTCTCACCCCAAAGGGGACTCAGAGCGGCTTACAAGCTATATATACATACAATGTATTATATTATTAGCATAGTACAATATCAGTATTATATATTACTATAGTGTACTATCCCATTATATTGTAATATTATTAGTAATATTACATGTAATATATAATTATATTATATGTATATACAATATATATTATATTATATTATATTATTAGCATAGCACACTCTGGCTCAGAGTGGCAGTTGGTGCTGGGGGGAGGGGTCCACCATACTCCAAGACAGAGAGTTCCACTGTTGAACAGTTCTTACAGTCAGGAAGTTCAGGTGGACTCTCCTTACCTATTATTTGAGTCTAACTGGTTCATCACACTAGAGGAAAAAATCCACTTAAAATCCGGTTTCTGCCTCCTGCATAATTCTGGGGTCTGTAGTTTAGTGAGGCTGTTAAAGGCTCCTCCCTAAACTACAAAGCCCAAAGTTCTGTAGGAGGCAGCAACTGGATTTTAAGTGGATTTTTTCTCTAGTGTGATGAAGCCCCTAGTCTCCAGGACAACAGAAAACAAATCTGCTCCTTCTTCCTAATGGCCCCCAATCTACTTATTACTGTGTTCTAAATGTTCTTTTTCACTCTTTCAGAAAAGCGGGAGAATGTCATGTTTGTTTTGCCGTTGCACGGAGGCCACCTGGGCTTCTTTGAGGGCGCAGTACTCTTTCCCGAGCCCCTCACCTGGATGGATAAGCTTGTGGTGCAATATGCCAATGCCATCTGCCAGTGGGAGAGGAACAAATCTCAGTGCTCCGACACAGAACAGTCATCTGGCCAAGAATAAATGATTCCAAAGAGGCTTCAGGCTCTGTCACCTTAATCCTCCTCTTCTGGAAATCTTTCCTTCTTCCCCTTCTTTTTCCAGGCCTGACTTCGCCATCTTGATCTTTGGCGCTGGGCCACAGTGGTTCATGCCAGAGCGGAGTTTGCTACTCAAGGAGTTAATTCCTGGTTTTGAGCAACTTGAGAGAGTTCGAATGTCTGCAGCGCTCTCTATTGCATTGAGAGAACTGATTCGCTCTGTCGGTGGATTGCGATCCGTAGCTTGCTTCGAGATTCTGAAAAAATTCAGCGACAGAAGTGCTGCGAAAGTCACAAGCGGTTCCAGTACTCTTGGCCATCGGCTCACTCTTTCTCTGATGAAAAAACAATCTAGAAATAACCTTATCTGGGTTTTTTGCAAAATTTGTATATTTGTCAGCAATGTGAGTGACGAGTGCCATTCTCTTTGTCCTTGCGTTTCCCCTTGCAGTAGAGGGAGTTTATATCATTTGGTAGGAGAAATCAGCAGCTTCCTTCTGCAAGTAACCGGTGCCCACCAAACATGGGAAATGATAGATACGGAGCGTTGCATTTTCAGAATTGCATCTCGACAATTGCATTTGATAAACGCACTTCTGAAGTTTAGGTTGCATTGGAAATATTCGGAGTGTTGTCTGCACTTCAGTTGCTCCAGTATTTTGGAGCAACGGCATTGAGTCACACGTTTGTCTTTCAAGTTGGAATTTCACACCTAGATAGTTCAGGATTACTCAATCCCTTTTCTGTTACCTCTTGGGACTAAACAAGTAGCCTTGTGATACTTTTGCCTTTTCTAATGTAAGGAATTTTACTTTGACACAGGACTTAGTGTGCTCTTAAACCCAGGCCTTTTAATACAGTCATGAATGGGAAGTGAGTTGCTAGCAGCCTGTGGATGTTTGGTTTCGATTTTCCTTTCTTGAGACTCGATAGCAAATCAGTGTATGTGCCCATAGGAACAGAGAAAGAAAAACAAAAGAATTCCCAAGTATTTTGAGTGGTTATTTCAGGCACCCACTTTTCCCTTAGGAATATTGGGGTTTTGGTGTCGACAATGCTGAACTGAACAGCTAGAAATATTTCTTAAGCAGCTGCCTCGGCTGTTAGTGGGGTCCATCGGACACTGCTATGAGTCTGCTTGTCCTTATTGTATTTCAGCGAGAAGACGTTGGTAGGATGTTGTGAATGTTGTATTAGGAAGAGATGCTATGAAGAAGCAGCCTCATTTTCCTGAAAAAAAACTTCTCAAAGGAATAATAATTCGGAGAATTTTAAACATCTGATCGTAAGATGATTTTATTGAGACCATGGCAGTCTTAGGTTAGAGCAGGCCTGGGCAAACTTTGGCCCTCCAGGTGTTTTGGACTCCAACTCCCACAATTCCTAACAGCCACAGGCCCTTTCCTTTTCCCCCTCAGCCGCTTAAGCGGCTGAGGGGGAAAAGGAAAGGGCCTGTGGCTGTTAGGAATTGTGGGAGTTGGAGTCCAAAACACCTGGAGGGCCAAAGTTTGCCCAGGCCTGGGTTAGAGTGACTCTGCTTCTCTTTAACACCTCTCCTTGCGGCTCCGTTCTCCCATTCTGTGTTACAGCAGTTCTCTCCTCTGTCATTTAGCACTTTATGATTTTGAAGTTTGATTTTGTTACCTAGGCACTTTAGGTTGCAGTGCCCTATTGTCTGTTGGCTGTCCATGGGCATGAAGCCTTGGGTTCTGTGCGGAGCATCTTGGACCAGTTTTGACATTTAGAAAGGTGTCCTTTATGTTTGGGAGGGCGGCTGTTTTTCTTTAAGTGAGCAATAATTAGGTACTTTTTTTAAGGTGCATTCCTTGCATCAGGTTTCTCCAGCCTTATTTGTCCAGCGACGTTGTCCTGTGTGACCTAAACAACGATTTCCTAGTGAGAGGTGGCAGGCTCTACTTCTCCCTCGGACAGAACAAAAGGACCGAGCTGAAAGATGCTTGATAAGGCCAGTGTCCTTAAGGCTTTCTTTCTCTGTCCTTCCCAAAATGTAGGCTTTTATGTTGTTTCTCAACTTATTCTATGTTGTCCTTGGACATTTCCTGCATATTCATAAATGATCAGATACCAATATAAGGATCCTAGAAATGCTGTGTGCAGCTGAGATAGTGATCTGTAATAGCTAGGGAATACTAAATATTTCTTTTCCTCTTGAGCAAAATAGGTGCTTAAAGTAAATTGGTTTGTTAGAGTATAAAAGGCCCCCCCTGGTGGTGCAGCAGGTTAAACCGCTGAGCTGCTGAATTTGCTGACCGAAAGGTTGGCGGTTCAAATCTGGGGAACGAGGTGAGCTCCCGCTGTTAGGTTCAGATTCTGGCAACCTCGCAGTTCGAAAACATGCAAATGTGAGTAGAGCAGTAGGTACCGCTCCGGCGGGAAGGTAACAGCGCTTCATGCAGTAATGCTGGCCACATGACCTTGGAGGCATCTAAGGGCAACGTTGGCTCTTCAGCTCAGTATAGAAAACACGAGTTAATTGGACTTATTTATCCCCAGTGGGCTTTACAGAGTGAGCTGAAAGGGAGTCTCCTATTGGCTCCTTTCACATCAATATCAAAGATGGTAGTTTAGCCTCCTCCATAGCATAATGCTTTTACTTTTAGCAGCCAATGAGACCTGTTGCTGAAAGTCACCTTTTCTCCTCAGCCTCACTTTTCAAAGGGTGGGATGCCACACATCAGAAAAACATTTTTAGCATTGACTTCTGCATAAGAAATATCTTCCTCTGTTGCAATGAGATTGAACAAATTCTCACCCAAGAAGACGACAGGGTTCTTTGCAACTCGGGGCTTTCCCTGACCTTTCCCTGCTGAAGGAAAGCTTGAAGGGTCTATTCAGAAGCCCTCCCATTATGGCCCATTGGTTTTGGGTGCACACAAGGAAAAGCCTCATATCCCTGCCTTTTGTGGCATTTTTAAACTCAGGGATGATTATCGCGATGCCTCTATCTCGCCTTTGCAAAGAGGAACTTGTGGTTTTAAACTCTTTTGACTAGAAGACAAATGCAACCAATCCCTCGGAGGTTGTTTTTATGTTTAGAAGAAAGTTCTATCTGGATGACACAGATGTGAAACAAAGAGAGGGCCCAAATTCTCACTCACTGGATGCGTCAGTTGCAGGCCAGGCTTGGTCTCCCTGTCAAGGAGAAAAGAAAAGTAGGCAGCTTACCTGGAAAACCGAGGTTCTGCTGTTAGTTGAGCACCAAATAAAACAACATAAAACAATAAAGTGAAAAGGCCCTGTGTAGGGAAAAGAGTAGGATGATAAGCACTTGAGAAGCCAAAATCAAACCTTTTTGAATTTTGAAAGAAATTGAACCGAAAAATTGACATGATTCTAAATCCCTTCTGATTCCCAATGAGATTCAATTGTTGCTGCTACTCATCCTCTTGCTGAAAGAGACTGAAAAAGAAAATGTACACAGGTTGAAATATTTATTCCTCCTTTTTTGGTAAATTGGACCTGTTAATGTTTTTCCTCTGGGAAGGCAATATTGATGGGATTTATTTCCCGGGGACAAAATTCTTCTCGGGCATAACTTGCTTGTTATGGTTCCTATCTGAAGGCCATTTCTAAGAGCATGTAGTAGCTCAACTTGTTAATGGGAAGTGAACAGTGCCCAATGTTTCCTCGGGTGACATTCTGGCATCCTCAATAAGCAGTGGTACTCAAAATATTTTGGTTTGTATCTACACTGGTGTTTCTCAACCTGTGGGTCCCCAGATGTTTTAGCCTTCAACTCCCAGAAATCCTAAAAGCTGATAAACTGGCTGGGACTTCTGGGAGTTGTAGGCCAAGACACCTGAGACCCACAGGTTGAGAACCACTAAACCAGGCCTGGGCAAACTTCGGCCCTCAGGTGTTTTGGACTCCAACTCCCACAATTCCTAACAGCCGGTAGGCTGTTAGGAATAAGTCCAAAACACCTGATCATTCTAAACAAATGTGTGGACTTCTACCTGTTGTTGAACTGTGAGTCCAATTAGCAACTCCATTGTCTCTCAGCAAACTATATTGCAGTGGTGCTCAACCAGTGGGTCCCCAGATGCTTTCAACTCCTAGAAATGCTAACAGATGGTAAACTATCTGGGAATTCTGAGAGTTGTGGGCCAAAACCCCTGGGGACCCACAGGTTGAGAACCACTGCTATATTAGCTAGGATCAGTTAGGAGTTGCCATCTAACTACGGTATATCAGAAGAGCCACATGTTCTCCACTCTGGAAGCGATCTTGTTTCCAATTCTGTGCCATACATGTGGCAAATACATTTTGTTTAAAAAAAAAAACATGTTTGATCCTTTTTCTCTTGTCAGATGTGCTCCTACAGTCAGCCATAGTTATCTCCAAAGGACATGCAGATCGCTGTTAATAGTTTTCCTCAAATTTTATTGTTTTGCCAGTGTAAGGTCAATTTTTTGGTCTTCATTTGTGGTTATTTCTGGGTTCCGAAGATTTTTATCATATAGAATATGCCTCTATAGCAGTAATTCTCAACCAGTGGGTCCCCAGGTGTTTTGGCCCACAACTCCCAGAAATTCCATCCGGTTGACCAGCTGTTAGGATTTCTGGGAGTTGAAGGCCAAAACATCTGGGGACCCTCAGGTTGAGAACCACTGCTCTATAGGGAGACGCACAAAGAGGGTCCATTTTTTTGTTTTGGTCAGTTAGCAGCTGCTGCAGCAGTAACTCGGAAGATGTTTAGCAGTGTCCAAGTTGCATTTCCTCCTCTTTGCCTGTTTTTATTGGCAGTTTTCTTCTGGGGTTTTAGTGCATATCAGGTCCACTTATTGCAGATGGTAACCATGAAGGTAAAAGCGTGAATATGGAATTGAAGGTCATTTGCTCAAAGAGCAAGGCTCAGTCCAGATGGGGGGATGCTATACAGTGCTCCTGGAATTTGTGGCCTTTGTAAACATCCTGTTGTAAACATCTTACTAACGTTCCTCTCTGGAATTATTTTCTGAAAGTCCACTTTTTTCTTGAAGGTCTTTGTCACGGACGCATTGCAAAATGAGACGAAATTATCTGGGTGGGATAATGTGTCTTTTTTATTATCAGTAACTGTACTGTATCTCCTTTAAAGTATGTGGTGTTTTGTTCTTTTTGCTGGTTACACGAAAGGGCACAACCATGAAAGGGCAGCATTTGTTAAGCTGGAACTGAGAATTGGCTCCCCTCCTTTCAGCTTTCCCCCCTTTTCCTCCCCATTTTTAGCAAATGGAGGCAAATCTCCCTATTTTTCCTTCTAGGCAGGAATCCTCCGTTCTTGGGACCACTGTGCATTTTTCTAGGACGACCCATTCCCTCCTGAGCGGTGGGTTTTGTCATTTCAGCATCAGTACTATTGTGCCAGTAGCAAGATCTGCTTTTTGCGATGTGCATTAATGCCTCAGTGCAGAAAGCCTTGTCACTATGGAAGGAAGTTCCATTTCATATCAGAGAGATTGCAAAAGCATTAACGCTGATTCAAGCGACTCTTGTGAACCAGAAACCTGAAGCACCTAAACCTGGCATCTGGGTTGATCCACGGTTGTGTTCAGTCCCCTTGAATCTATGCCCTCCCAAGCTGATTTCATCACAGCTGTATTTGTAGTCAGTGCATAGATTCATTCTAGGCAGCCTCTCTTCTCATTTCAGAAAGCACAACTTTTCCAAAGAGAGGTTTTATTTTTAGTTCTTCTGGGCATAACCAAGCAGAGGGATATCTCCAAACACCTCAGGAAGCTAGACCTGTACCTGTGCACTCTTTGATTTCTGTCACTGCAGCTGCCTTATCAGAGTGAGAGGCGTGGGAGGCTTTTTTGTGTTTGTTCCTTCTTTTTTTAAAAAATGTATTTTGGCAATTTTTTGCTTCCAAACAGACTTTTTGGAAACCGCCACTTCCACATTCCTAATTCCTTTGGAAACAAAAAAAAATGCTGCCCTGAAAAGGTTTCATGTCTGCGATTGACTCTCGTTGCTGCTGGCTCCTTGTCGGATCCTTTGGGGCCAGTTGTTTTTGGGATAAAAATTTGCAACTAGCAATGCAATTTTTCTAAATATGCTTTAAGGTTCCAAGTTTTTCAAAAAAAAGTGTGTCCTTGATTTTTTTTTCTTACTTTTTTGTGTTCTGTGTGTGCTAAACGGAGGTCATTGCGGAACAGAGTAATTTTGTTATATTTGATTCAATGGATTTCTTTGCTTAAAAAAATAAAGACCTTACTGAGTTCATAACAAGTTCTGATGTGTCGTTCCTGTTTTTGTCAGGCTTTGAAAGGGGGTGGACAAACCTAGGTGTGCGGGGTCCATTTTCTTTAGTGGGAATCCGAAAGCTGGGGATATCTTTTGGATACATTCAGACAGGTAAGCTGGGCCAAAACCATTTAGGGCTTTATAGGCTTATTTATTTAGTTGAAACATTTATATTCCACCCTTCTCACCCTGAAGGAGACTCAGGGCGGAGCACAACATACAGATGGCAAGCATTCAATGCCGGAACGTTAAATAACTATAAATATACACAAACACTAAAATCAGTTATGTCTACTTTAAAATCATTTGTTTAAACCCATCTCAAAACAAACCATCTCTGGTCAGCATAGTGGGTTTCCTATTACTGCCCTATTGCACTGTCCAAAAGGCTTTGTCCCACAGCCAGGTTTTTACCATCTTTCTAAAGGACAGGAGGGAGAGGACAGATCTAATCTTGCCAGGGAGGGAGCTCCATAGCCGGAGGCAATCACTGAGAAGGCCCTGTCTCTCCTCCCCACCAACCTCACCTGCTTAAGGAGGTGGGACCAAGAGCAAGGCCTCTCCAGACAATCTTAATCTACACGGTGGATCATAGAGGGAGATACGTTCAGACAGGTAAGCTGGGCCAAAACCATTTAGGGCTTTATAGGCTAAAGCCAGCACTTTGAATTGTACTCGGTAGTAGACTGGCAGCCAGTGGAGCTGATGTAACATGGGAGTTGTGTGCTCCCCAGAATATCTTCGTCTCCGTGGTAGTTCATAGAGGGAGATGCATTGAGACAGGTAAACTGGGCTGGGACCGTTTAGGGCTTTATAGGCCAAAGCCAGCACTTTGAATTGTGCCCGGTAGCAAGCTGGCAGCCAATAGCCCTGACGTAACATGGGAGTTGTATGCTCCCTGTATGCCACCCTGGTTGCCTCTCGGACTATTTGAAGCTTCTGAACAGCCTTAAAGGCAACCCCACGTAGAAAGTGTTGCAGAAGCCTATCCTGAATGTAATGAGAGCGTGGACCACCGTGTCCCAAGTCTAACTTCACAAGGTATGGACGCAACAGGCGCACAAGTTTAAATTGTGTGAAAGCTCCCCTAGCCACTACCACAACCTGAAATTCCAAGCTCAGCAATGAGTCCAGGAGGACTCCCAAGCTGCGAACCTGTGCCTTCAAGGGGAGTGTAACCCCCATCTAGAACCCTATACCCTGTTCGGCCTTGCAACTGACCAGGAGGACCTCTGTCTTGTCTAGATTCAAGTTCAATTTGTTCGCCCTCATCCAGACAGTCACGGCAGCCAGGCACCGGTTCACAACCTGGACAGCCTTCTTAGCAGCAGGTGGAAAGGAATAATATAGTTGGATGTCATTTACGTACAGATGACATCAAACTCCAAAACTCCGGATGATCTCGCCCAACAGCTTCATGTAGATATTTACCAACATGGGGGACAATACTGAGCCCTGTGGGACCCCATAGAACAATGGTTTAAAACAGTGTTTTTCAACCTTTTTCGAGCCGCGGCACATTTTTTACATTTACAAAATCCTGGGGCACACCACCAACCAAAATGACACTCTAACACAGTAATACATATAGTTAATATGTTTTTAAATGTATTTATACACTCAGTGTGAAACCTGGACCTGTTTCAATCAACACAACATAGATATCCTGGCAGGAATGGAAGAAAGACACAAACTTCCCACACAGAACTCCCATAACCAAGAGAAAATGCTATAAGAGTTTGGTGGGCATTGACCTTGGGTTTTGGAGTTGTAGTTCACCTATATCCAGAGAGCACTGTGGACTGAAACAATGTTGGATCAGGACCAAACTTGGCATGAATACTTAATATGCCCAATTGTGAACACAGATGGAGTTTGGGAAAAATAGACCTTGACATTTGGTTGTTACAGTTTCTGGGATTTATAGTTAATACACAATCAAAGAGCATCCTGAACTCTTGCAACAATGGAATTGAACCAAACTTGCCATCTTGAACTCTCATTACCAACAGGAAGTACTGAAAGGGTTTGCTTGGGAATTGACCTTGAGTTTGGAAGTTGTAGTTCACCTACACCCAGAGAGCACTGTGGACTCAAACAATGTTATGTTGATTGTTTTCTTTCCAGAATCACAATGTTGGAAGGAGGCTCACCACTTTAAGGTCCCTAAAACAGGCATGGGAAAACTTCGGCCCTCTGGGTGCTTTGGACTTCAACTCCCACCATTCCTAACAGCCTGAGGCCCTTTCTTGCTTAAGTGGCTGAGGGGGGGGGGGAGGAAAAGAGCCTGAGGCTGCTAGGAATGGTAGGAGTTGGAGTCCAAAGCACCTGGAAGGTCCAAGTTTGCCCATGCCAGGTTTCGACACTTACTTTTTTTTCTACACTGCCGCTTCTGCCGCCATTTTGATCCGAGGGGGCAGCGTGAGCGTGTTCATGAGGGGAGGGGGGAGGGAGAAAGACATGACCCGTGCGGGCGCTAATGCGCAGACTCGCCCCAGAGCAAAGCGAGGCAAAGCGAGCAGAGCGAGGCTGGGACGAAGGGAGCCCGAGTGGAGAAGAAAAAGTGTTCGGCAGGAGGGGGAAGAAAGGGTATTGGCGGTTCCAATTTCCCACGGCACACCTGATGATCACTCACGGCACACTAGTGTGCCATGGCACACTGGTTGGGAAACACTGGTTTAAAAGACTTCTTGCCCAGACAACTGGAAAAGGAGGATTTGCACAGAGTAGTAAATCCTTCTTTAGTCCCATTATTGATCAAATAGAAATGCATGTCTACCTCTGGTTATTGTAGATCTGGACCTCTGGTAAAAGCCACTCACTGCTCACCATATTTTATAGATGAAGAACAATGGAGGTGAGAGGTGATTAGTACAAGGTCAGCTATAACAGTTTTTTCCTTGCAGCCCTCATGCATTTTTAATCATGTTGGACGTTAGAAAACATGGGTGATAAGTCTGCAAAGGTATTCCAGTAGATCATGTTTCTCCATCTGCCTGTTTGTGGCTATGTGATAGCATAAGTATGGAAACTTGCATGTAATGCCTGAGCTAGCTGTTAGTGTAGCGCACTAATTGCTTTTTGTGAAGGCATTCTGTTGAGTTGTTTGAATGCCAGGCTTGCTTGGCTATTCAGATTATTGGGCCAGGGCATGGAGAAATATCTTTGTGGGAAAAGAGAGGCCTCAAAAAGGGACAGGGGAGGCCTGAGAAAGCATGCAGGCCCGAGGAAGGAGACCTGACCATAAACAAATGTGGGACCATTGTCTTAGATTCGTAGAATCGTAGAGTTGGAAGAGACCTCGTGGGCCACCCAGTCCAAACCCTGCCAAGAAGCAGGAAAATCGCATTCAAAATACCCCGTCAGATGGCCATCCAGCCTCTGTTTAAAAGCTTCCAAAGAAGGAGCCTCCACCACACTCTGGGGAAGAGAGTTCCACTGCTGAACAGCTCTCAGAGTCAGGAAGTCCTTCCTAATGTTCAAGTGGAATCTCCTTTCCTGTAGTTTGAAGCCATTGCTCTATTTGAAGCCATTGCTCTTTGTCCCGCCTCCATCTCAAAAGCGTTTGGCGGGAATGAGAAACAGGGCCTTCTCAGTGGTGGCCCCTCGGCTATGGAACTCTCTTCCTGAGGATATTATTTCAGCCCCCTCCCACTTAACATTTTACTGGCTTTTTGAGCAGGCATTTGCAAATGTAATGTAATCAGTCAATGACAGACCATGGAACGACTGACTATGCGATGGAATAGTGATTTTAATAAGGAGACGCTAAGGACATGTTTTTTATTGATTTTTGCGAACTTATATTTTATATGCTAATGTTTTATTGTATTTTATATGTTGGGAGGGGGGGCATTGAATTTTGCCGAATGTAAACAGCCTTGAGTTGCCATCGGGCTGAGAACGGCGGTCTATAAATATGGTAAATAAATAATAAATAAATAGTGTCCTAGTCTCCAGGGAAGCAGAAAACAGACTTGCTCCCTCCTCCCTATGACTTCCCTCACATCATGATACATTGCCCTTATCGTGTAACCTCTGCCACACTCCAGGGCAGAGAGTTCCACTGCTGAACAGCTCTCACAATGAGGAAGTTCTTCCTAATTTTCAGATAGAATCTCCTTTCTTGTAGATTGAAGCCATTGTTCAATTGTGTCCTAGTCTCCAGGGCAGCAGAAAACAACTCCCTATGACTTCCTCTCACATATTTATCCATGGCTATCATGTCTCCTCTCAGCCTTCTCTTCTTCAGGCTAAACATGGCCAGCTCGTCAAGCCGCTCCTCATGGGGCTTGTTCTCCAGACCCTTGATAATTTGAGTCGCCCTCCTCTGGACACTTTCCAGCTTGTCACTATCTCTCTTCAAATGTGGTACCCAGAACTGATTAATATTTGAAACACACACACACAAACAAGTTTCATTTAATGAGAAACTGCCTCTAGGGCTCAAATTTTACTTTCTGTCAGTTGCCTATGACTTCCTTCACATCATGATACATGGCCCTTATTGTGTCTCGTCACAGCCTTCTCTTCTTCAGGCAAAACATGCCCAGTTCTTTAAGCCGCTCCTCATAGGGCTTGTTCTCCAGACCCTTCATCCTCTGGACACATTCCAGCTTGTCAATATCTCCCTTCAGTTGTGGACACAGTATGATTCCAGCTGTGGTCTGACCAAGGCAGAATACAGGGCTTGCATGACTTCCCTGGATCTAGACATTGGGATATCACTTCCATTCTTCTGATCTCTTCTGGAGTATCACTTCCATACTTCTGATCTCTTCTGGAGTATCACTTCCATACTTCCGAACATCCTCAAGTAACAATCCAGTAACATTTGAAAGGTCCACTTCCCCTTATCCAGGGTTACAAGAGGATAAGGAAGCCAGGGGGAAGAATTTGGAAGAATCAAGTGTTCTACAACCTTTCATAACCTGTTTCAGCAGCAGAACACCATGCAGCTCTTCTTGGGCTCTGTGGAGGCCTATGCTGCTTGCTCCCGGCTGCCCACAGATTCCTTTCCCTGTGAGAAAATCTGCAAGCCCTTACATTTTGGGCAACTGTAGTCTCAGCCTTACCCCGTCTCAACACGGACAAATTCACCTTGGAGGGGTGGAAGTGGAAAACCTGCCCCCCTCCCCAGTGCCCTGCTCTGCATAAAGAAGTGCTTGAATTATCTGCTTTGGGATCATTTGTGCCAGGGGTAGGGGACCTATGGCTCAGGAGTCAGACGTGGCTCTTTTCAAGATTGCATCTGGCTCTCCAGAGCAGCCCGGGCCTCAGTTTCCCAGCATGCAGCGGGAAGGAGTGACACATTCTCAATTCTCCCTCTTCCTTCCTTCCTCTTCCTTTCTCCCCTTCACCCTTTCCTTCTCTCCTTCCTTTTCCCTCCCTCTCCCCTTCCTTCTTTCCTCCATTCTCCCTCTTCCTTCCTTTCTCTTCCTTCCTTTCTTTCTCCCCCTTCATCCTTTCCTTCTCCTTCTCTCCTTCCTTTTCCCTCCCTCTCCCCTTCCTTCTTTCCTCCATTCTCCCTCTTCCTTGCTTTCTCTTCCTTCCTTCCTCCCCCTTCATCCTTTCCTTATCTCCTTCCTTCTTTCCTCCATTCTCCCTCCCTCTTCCTTCCTTCCTTCCTCTTCTATTCTTTTCCCCCAAGTCTTCCTTTCCTTCTCCTTCCTTTCTTTTCACTTCCCTCTCCCTCCTTCTTTTTCTTCTTTTTCCTTCATTATTTTACTTTTTCCCTCTTTTTCCCCACTCCCCTTTCCTTTCTTTTCCCCATCCTTTCCTCCCTTCCCATTTCCTTCTTTCTTTTCCCCTCCTTGTCTCTCTCCTGCTTTTCTTTTCTTCCTTTTCCATAGTTCGTTCTTCTTTTCTTTCTTCCTCTCCCCCTCCCTCCTTTATTTCCTCTACCTTCCTTTCTTTCTTTCCCCCTTCCTTCCATCTTCTCTTCCTTCTCGGAGTCCTGAGCATGCCTTTGGCAGAGCCAGCTCTGAAGTGTCCCGTCATTCTGCCGGGGAATCCTTTCCTCATAGTATGTACGTATATACTCACATTTAGTTGAATTCAGTCTTAAAATATATTATATATATATTATGGCTCTCACTGAAATAAATTTCCAAATATTTTGCTTTCATGGCTCTCTGAGTCAAAAAGGTTCCCAACCCCTGATTTGTGCTATGGATGTGGGTGGCTCAACCAACAACACTCCCAGTCTCCACCCTCAAAGACCCCATCCTCTCTGTAGCTTTGGAGCAGACATCCTGTTTGCCTTGAATAGGAGCCAGGGGCCGAATGAATGGACTGCCTGTCGCCTTGCTAGGCTCTTTCCATTGCAAGAAGGACCCCTGCTGTCTGCTTCGCAAACCAAACAGGCCTGGGATTGAGCTCCAAGGAGAGGAAGTGGAAAGCGGTGGAGACTGCTATAGATCTAATTTCATAGGACATGAAGAAGAGTAAGGAAGAACGCTGGCTTTTAGATAGGATTTCTGCTAGTGCCTCTTGCCGTGACAAACAACAAGAGATTGATACCGGAGGTGACCCCCTTTTTTCTTAGGCTCTGTAGAAGACAGTTTAAAACCAAGGGATTCATAGTTTTCCCAAGAACACCAGGCTGGAAGTGATCCCATAATCCCCTAACTCTCCCCACGTGGGAACCTAAGGCTCTTCCCATGGCCCCACATGACAATGCCTCTGTAACCCACACTTTATGGATACACCCAGTTATTTTCCTTTTGCATTACTCTTATGGACTTTTGCTCATTCCCAAAGACTTTTTCCTTTCTGTCTAGGACCCCTTGGGCTATCTTTTATGAATCTAATAAACTGTGTATCTTTCTGGTGGGTGGGCAGGGGTGATCAGGATGGTATATTTTCCCCATAAACCCCAATGTATCTCCCCTCATGTTTCCCCCATGTATGTAATTTTAAAAATATGAAAATGCCACAGTTTACCTTTAGCCAGCTACCTTGGGAGAGGCTTGCCAGCTGCAAGCTTGTGATTCAATCACCCCTCCACTGGCCACATTTGCATGATAATAGCAGGAGCCAGCTCTTCCAAAAGGATCTTTCCCCCCTTGGGCCAAAACCCGTTTTTGCTAATCAATAGACAAAGGCCTCTGAGTTTCGTCTACCTTTGTGCCATTGATTAACAGGCAAAACTATTTCTATATTTCATAAACGGCCACCTCTATCAGCCTCGGAAACTGGTACATGGCTACAGCTTCTTCATTTGTTTACCATGCAAAGAACCGAGACCCTGCAGCAATATATTAATCTGTGTCTATCAAACAGAGAAAAACACAGATGAGGACATTTGATCATCAACCAAAAGACAATAGAATTGCTCCGCTGAGAACAGGAGGGTTCTTGCTGAACACTTGGCCACTTGATCTACATATTTAATCCCATCAAAATATTTTTCTGCCTTCATTGTTCTACTCATCTCTCACCTCTTCGCCCCCATTGGCTGGAAACCGAAAGAAGATGCAGCCAGCCAGCAAGATTCCATCCAATCAACACAAAGCTGGTCTGGGGGCGGGAAGTCAGAAATTTGAATCTGTAACCTTATAAAATGGCATGTATTTTAAATGTAACTTGATTACTGCTTTGCGACAAGGATATTGTGGTTGTCGTCCTCCTCAGCTGACAAGAATAAAGACTTCCGTGGCATCTTCTTCCGGACTTCTTTGGCGAGATCATTTGGGCAAGGGATTTTTAATTTCTTTTAAATCTCGCCAGAAGTTTGTGCTGAAATCCTCGCTTTAGGGGTACTTCTGGGCCTCTGCCCCCTCTGGGCCAGGCTATTTCCAAAATGTTCAGTAATAAGATTATGCCCGAAAAGTGAAGATGTACAACCTGCTGACTTAAGGTGTCTATGGCATGTCGTGGAGGTTTCTATCTTAAAGTCATTATAAGTCAAAGACAACTTGATGAAAAACAATAACACTGGGTTTCATAAAATCGGAGAGTTGGAAGAGACCTTGTGGGCCACCCAGTCCAACCCCATTCTGCCAAGAAGCAGGAAAATCACATTCAAAGCACTCCCGACAGATGGCCTTCCAGCCTCTGTTTCAAAGCCTCCAAAGAAGGAGCCTCCACCATACTCCAGGAAAGTTCCACTGCTGAACAGCTCTCACCATTAGGAAGTTCTTCCTAATGTTCAGGTGGAATCTCCTTTCTTTCCTGTAGTTTGAAGCACCAGGACTGTGGCGCAACTGGCTGGGAGTCAGCTGCATTAAAATCACTACTGACCGGAAGGTCATGAGTTCGAAGTCAGCTCGGATCGGGATGAGCTCTCGACCAATTTGTGTAGCTCGTTGTTGACCTTTGCAACCTGAAATACAGTTGCATCTGTCAAGTAGGTAAATTAGGTACCACTTTGTGGGGAGGCTAATTTAACTGATTTACGAGGCCATAAAATCTCCAGGAAATATGCAAAAGAATGAGGAAGCAACAGCTTGCCCTGGTGGCCAGAAGCTGGAATGTTAAATAGCCCTGGTCTGTCTATGTTGTATGTCTATGGCAGGGCTGTCCAACTTCTGCCAGCCCAAGGGCCGGACTTCTGGTGAGTGATCACCTGGGGGCCACTTGGCCATGCCCCCAGCCACGCAGCTCCGCCCCCTTGCCCAAAGCATCACAACAGCTGTTGTGACGCTTTGGGGGAGAGGGTGAAGCTGCGAGGAGGCTTCTGCGGCTCCGCCCCCTCGCCCAAAGCATCACAACAGCCTCGGAAGCTTCCGAGGCTGGAGTGACGCTTTGGGAGAGAGGGAGGAGCCACAGGGAGCCTTCCGCAGCTCCGCCCCCTCGCCCAAAGCATCAAAACAGCTGTTGTGACGCTTTGGGAGAGAGGGCGAAGCCACGAGGAGGCTACCGCGGCTCTGCCCCCTTGCCCAAAGTATCACAACAGCCTCGGAAGCTTCTGAGGCTGGCGTGACACTTTGGGAGAGAGGGAGGAGCCACGGGGGGCTCCCCCCGCCCTCTCAAAGTGGGCAAAACTGCGCGCACGCACACTTTTTTTGGGATTTTTTTTAAAAAATAATTTTTTTCTATTTTTATTTTTTATTAAAAAGCTTAGGGGGCCGCAGGGAAGGGGCTGGGGGCCGTATATGGCCCGCGGGCCGCCAGTTGGACAGCCCTGGTCTATGGCATTGAATGTTTCCCTGTATATATACATTGTAATCCGCCCTGAGTCCCCTGCGGGGTGAGAAGGGCGGAATATAAATGATGTAAATAAATAAAATAAATAAATCTGAAGCCATTGTTCCGTTTCCTTGTCTCCAGGGCAGCAGAAAACAAGCTTGCTCCCTCCTCCCTCACATCTTCATCCATGGCCTTCATCATGTCTTCTCTTGGCCTTCTCTTCTGCTGGCTAAACATGACCAGCTCTTTCAGCCATTCCTCATAGGCCTTGTTCTCCAGACCCTGAATCATTTTAGTCACCCTCCTCTGGAGACATTTCAGCTTAGAGTCAACATCTCCCTTCAATTGCGGTGTCCAGAATTTCAGGAGTGATTCCAGGTGTGGTCATGAGGGGCTGTCAGGGGAATCACCAAAGACCATCAGAAAGCACAGTATTTTCTGTTGGTTATGGGGGTTCTGTATAGGAAGTTTGGCCAAATTCTATCGTTGGTGGGGTTCAGAATGCTCTTTGATTGTAGGTGAACTATAAATCCCAGCAACTACAACTCCCAAATGTCAAGGTCTATTTTCCCCAAACTCCACCAGTGTTCACATTTGGGCATATTGGGTATTCGTGCCAAGTTTGGTCCACATCTCTCATTGTTTGAGTCCACAGT
Organism: Anolis apletophallus; assembly: GCA_030556195.1. NCBI lineage: Eukaryota > Metazoa > Chordata > Lepidosauria > Squamata > Anolidae > Anolis > Anolis apletophallus. The sequence goes on from JARBWK010000015.1 coordinate 19,225,619, forward strand.
GCTCTCTGGATGTAGGTGAACTCCAACTCCAAAACTCAAGGTCCTGTGTGCCAAGTTTGGTTCAATTCCATTGTTGGTGGGGTTCAGATTGCTCTTTGATTGTAGGTGAACTACAAATCCCAGCAACTATAACTCCCAAATGACAAAATCAATCTCCCCCCAACCCCACCACTATTCAGATTTTGGCGTATTGGGTATTTGTGCCAAATTTGGTCCAGTGAATGAAAATACATCCTGCATATCAGATATTTACATGGCGGTAGTAAAATTTAGAGTTGTGAAGTAGCGACGAAAATAATTTTATAGTTGAGGGTCACCATAAAATGAGGAACTGTATTAAGGGGCCACGGCATTAGGAAGGCTGAGAAACACTGCTCTAAACATTAGCAACACCATGGAGATTTTGTTTCGGAATGGATGTTTTATTTCACAGTATTTATATTGGAAATCGTATTTATAGTGAATTGAAAGCTTCTGGAATGATAGGATCTGAGAAGACCAGTGGTTGTTTTCCTCCTTTCTTAGGCAACCAGCCCAACATCACTGGTGAGGCCCTGATACACACAAATATACATGTGTGTGTGTGTTGGTGGGTGGGTGTGCACTCCACCACTGCCCTACTGCTTATAAGGCAAACCCGTAAATCTATGAAGGCACTTCCCAGTTATTGCACTGCCTGAGAGCTTGCTTCATGATGGACAGATCCTGCCACTTCTGTTGGCCACCCAGCAACATTGTTCTCATCCTCTTCTACTTGCTCATTTTCCTCTTGTGTGCATCCGTATTGGAAGGGAAGGGCAAGGATAGAGGGTTCTTCCAGACTTGGAGTCACCAAGGTTCCCTGTTGTGGTCCCTGTGAATATGTACATATGGTAATTCCTGCGCCTGCGCAGACAGTTCGGAATCTTTTAGAAAGATGTTATCACTTTAAATGGTAGCCCCGCCCACTCCCCTTGAGTATATATAGCCAGTGGAAGGGGCTGCCACCTCCAATCCTTTTATCCGCCGCCATTGCAACAGCTAGGAATCGTTCTCATATTTCTTTGACTAGCGAAAAATTTATTATTCTCTTCTATGTAAATTTAAATCACATTAAGTTCATTTTATTTATTTTATTTTTAATTAATTAAATTCTTATTTTTATTTAATTAAATTACTATTTATTTATTTATTTAATTTAATTCTTATTTTTATTTAATAAAATTCTTATTAAAAAAAATTATTACTTGTCGGGGTTGGTTGCCTAAAGCCAGAGTAACTTCTCGTTGTCCTTGGGCCACTGACTCAGGCATGGGACATTATGGGATTTACTCATTTTTGGAGCAGTGATCTCACACATTTGAGTTTCCGTTGGCTGCAGGCGCAGGAATTATTTATTTATTTATTTATTTATTTATTTATTTATTTATTTATTTATTTATTTATTTATTTATTTATTTATTGGGGTTCTATGCCGCCACACCCAGGAGGCTCAGGGCGGCTCACAGCAGGATACAAAACAACATATTAAAACAGATTAAAACACGACAAAGTACAATGACAAAGTACAACGACAGTCTAAAGCCTGATGTGCAGAGTACAAAGCACAACACAAGTGTAGGAAGTTACAAACATGACGGGCCATGCAAAGACAGAGTCTATAGGCCAAAGGCCTGTTGGAATAAATGGGTCTTGCAGGCCCGCCTGAAAGGCAGGAGATCTTGGATTACCATATGTACGAATTCACAGGTGACCCCTCAGGGAACTACGGTTACAGGTAAGCAACCAATAATTTGCCTATATTCCACCAGCTATAATTTGGAAAGTGCTACAGGCATTTCGAGACCCACGCCTGACGTTTATGATCAAGCATCTTTTCAAACAATGCTACATTTTTTTAAAAGATGGCTGGGATTGTTGACCATCGTTTGTACTATCTTCTATGCAAAAGGTGCTGAATTTTTAAAAATTATGTTGTTTGTTTATTTAGAGAGCGGTGTCTTCGGCATCAACTCTGGGTCCAAAAAGCTTCTCAGCAGTAGCTTTTCCATCATACTTGGGCAAGTTACCCCCAAAATCTGCTGGCAGGATATCTGCGTCAATCTCATGGTAGAAGGACTCGAGTTCATCACCATGCACATATACCTTAGCGCAACAATGAAATTTAAAAAGAAAAGAAAATGAGAAGTGGCATGAGTTGGCACGACTTGTACCTGATGTTCCTGATAAGCTATCTTATCTCAACCGTTCATCTTAGATATTATTTCCCCTTCGATCCCCTTTGTCCTAAGGCATGCAACACAGACAATCCTGCAAATTGCAGCAGTATTGGGTGCAAGGTTCAACATCTGAAGTCTTCAGCTTTTAAAACAGTTGCTAGCCACTGCGCCCTGAAAACATGCTGTCAAATCATTTTAAAAGTCAACATGCAAAACCCATTGTGCTCAGTGATCTAAAGCCTCTTAACCAGGCATGGGCAAACGTTCCATGCTAGCACTCTCTGCTAGGAGGACTGGCTTTCCAGTGATGGAAGGAAAGAAGGGAAGGGAAGAGAGAAGGAAGGAAGGAAGGAAAGGAAGGAAGGAAGGAAGGATGGAAGGAGAAAGAGGCAGCGAGGGAAGGAGGGAGGAAAGAGGTGAGGAAGGAAAGACAAAAGAGAAGGAAGGAAGGATGAAAGGATGGAAGGGAAGGATGGAAGAAAGGGAAGGATAGATGGAAGGAAGGAAGGAAGGAAGGAAGGAAGGGAAGGAGAAAGAAAAATGAAGGGAGGGAGGAGGAGAAGGAAGTAGGAAGGGAATAATAAAGGAAAGAGAGAAGGAAGGAATTACAAAAGGGAAGGAAGGATGAAAGGGTGGAAGGGAAGGATAGGAGGAAGGAAAGAGAGAAGGAAGGAAGGAGGAAAGGGGGGAAAGGAAAGATGGAAGGAGAAAGAGGCAGCGAGGGAAGGAGGGAGGAAAGAGGTGAGGAAGGAAAGACAAAAGAGAAGGAAGGAAGGAAGGATGGAAGGGAAGGATGGAAGAAAGGGAAGGAAGGAAGGAAGGAAGGAAGGAAGGAAGGAAGGAAGAGAAGGATGGAAAGTAGGAAGGGAATAATAAAGGAAAGAGAGAAGAAAGGAATTACAAAAGGGAAGGAAGGATGAAAGGGTGGAAGGGAAGGATAGGAGGAAGGAAAAAGAAGGAAGGAAGGATGAAAGGGAGGAAAGAAAGGATGGAAGGAGAAAGAGGCAGTGAGGGAAGGAGGGAGGAAAGAGGTGAGGGAGGAAAGACAAAAGAGAAGGAAGGATGGAAGGGAAGGATGGAAGGAAGGAAGGGAAGGAGGAAGGAAAAAGAAGGAAGGAAGAGAGGAAGAGAAGGATGGAAAGTAGGAAGGGAAGGATAAAGGAAAGAGAGAAGGAAGGAATTACAAAAAAGAAGGAGGGATGAAAGTGTGCAAGGGAAGGATGGAAGGAAGGAAGAAGGAAAGAGAGAAGAAAGGATGAAAGGGAGGAAGAGAAGGATGTAAGGAGAAAGAGCGAGGGAGGAAGGAAGGAAGGAAAGAGGGAAGGAATGATAAAAGAGAAGGAAGGATTTTCTTTATTTATTTATCGTGTCAGGAGCGAACCAAACAGTTGTATTGCATTAAAAACAAACAAACAAAATACAGACTTGGTATTCTATTAAATGTCCTTTGACCAGTAGCTGGACACTTGGAGTGCCCCTGGTGTTGCCATAAGAAGGTGCATGTAGAAGGAAGGATGAAAGGGTGGAAGGGAAGGATGGGAGGGAGGAAGAGAAGGATGGATGGATGGATGGATGGAAGGAAGGAAGGAAGGAAATTCAAAAGGGAGGGAAGGAGGAAAGGAAGGTCAGAAGGGAAAGAGGAAGGAAAGAGAGAAGGAAGGAAAGACAAAAAGGGAAGGAAGGAGAAAGAGGGAGAGAGGGAAGAACAAAAGAGCAGAAGGGAAGAAAGGAAAGAGGAAGGGAAGAAAGGGAGGGAAGGAGGAAAGAAAGAGAGCAAGGAAGGACGGATGAAAGGGTGGAAGGGAAAGAGAAAGAGGGAGGAAAGGGGAAAGAAAAGAGAGAAGGAAGGATAGGATGGTGAGAGAGAGGAGGGCCGGATAAAAGAGTTCCCTTTCCCCCCTCTCCTTTGTAATCAGCTGGAGGAGATGCGTTGAATTCATGGAATTCACACAAGTTCTGAATCTGTATCAAATGACGGAATGGAGCTACTCTAATTCGGACTATCAGAGGTCTTCAGACCAGCTTCCCACCTCCTCCAAGGAGAATAGTATCACATTTCCTTATATTTTATGTTAGTATTAAAGTAGCAAGAGAAACACAAATTAACAACAGTTCCTGGGAGCAGCCACGTACCCCCCATAACATCTCCTCCTGACCTGTATCTGCTACCCATATTTTCCAACATTTCATATTTTTATTGTACACCTTCTAGGAGTGTAACTCACCCTTTCCAGCAGTTTGTTCTTCAGGAAAGGCTTGACCACGTTGTAGGTTGTGGTGAAGTACCAGGGTTGATGGATGAAGTAGACAGCCTTGAACCGAGCTGGAAAGGAATCCTGGGAAGGCCAAATGTTGTCATTACACACCCAGCCGCAAAACTGATTGTTGAGGAGGAAAGCAGTTCCTTTTTATGTGTTCACACCCCTTGCTTTTCCCTTAGCTAATTTTAGGGCCAATGGGTCAGAGAGGAAGGAAAGGACTTCCATGAAACTCCTACAATGAAAGGTGTCTTCTTTATGGGAATGCAGCTGGAAAAATATATTGCAGCTTCAGTGCTCCGCAACAGGGTTTCTTAAACTTCTTCCAACTTCTTTCTGCCTGTCATGACTTCTTAAAAATCATATCATAAAGATCTATAGGTGATATGCTGCTGCTGCTCTACTGTGTGTGTGTGTGTGTGCGCGCACACACGCACTAGGCCTGGGCAATCATGGTTCTAAATAGTTCTAAAGTAAATTTATTAAATTTATTAATTTATTTATTATTTATTAATTTATTAAATTTATTATTATTTATTAGAGTACATTTATTAAAATACATTTAATAAAGTACATTAAAGTAAATTTCATTATAAATGGCAGTTCTTAATTGGTTCTGTCTTAAAAATTGCCAATAATGAAATAATAATGAAGTTTTGAAAGTTTTGTTAGAGTTTTGAAATGTTCACCACCAGAACTTTAGCAACACTGTAGAAGCAAAGCACCAGCACCACCTAGTGTTCACCACCAGAACTTTAGTTTTGTAAGTACTTTAGAACCATTTAGAACTATGATTGCCCCGGCCTAGTACACACACACACACACACACACACACACACACACACACAATTTTTCTGAGTCCATGAAAGGGAAATCACAGAAACAATACAAGTTTATTACTCAGGGCTTCTTGTGAGAGGGAAATATAATCTCTTCCCACAAGGTTACAAAGGGTTGTGAATATGATGTATGACCCCAGAAGCAACTGGCATACAAGCCTTTATAACAATGGTTTCCAACCTTTTTTTGACCAGGGACCACTTTGACCAGGGACCACTCTCCAGCATTAGTACCAAAAGGTCAACTTTAGATTCAGTTTGGTTATTGGGGGTGCTGATTCAGAAAAATACATTGGATAGACCACATCAGCTCTAGTTTCTGATACAGAACATATGTCATCCAGTAGTCACCATCTGCTCGCCCACAGGAAACCATATTTAATAATCTAGAGCTGATGTGGTCTATCCAATCCAATTTTCTGAATCAGCATCCCAAATAACACCAGGAATAGGCCTAAAAATGAAAACACTGAGGCTCCCCCACTTCCAGGCACCACATGCAATGGCTATGTTCAGAAGGAGGGAGGAGGAGGAGAAGCAGCAGTCATGACGCTTGTCATCATGCCTTTTGTGGGGAGTCAGCCTCTCCCCTCCCAACATCAAGGATTTTAATAGTGATTATAAAGGAGCCTCCAGTGGTGCAGTGGGTTAAACTGCTGAGCTGCTGAACTTGCTAACCAAAAGGCCACAGGTTCTAATCTGTGGAGCAGTGTGAGCTCCTGCTGTTAGCCCCAGCTTCTGCCAGCTTAGCAATACAAAAACATGCAAATATGAGTAGATCAAAAGGTACCGCTTTGGTGGGAAGGTAATGGCACTCCATGCAGTCATGCCAGCCACATGACCTAGGCGATGTCTATGGACAACGCTGGCTCTTAAGCTTAGAAATGGAGATGAGCACCAATCTCCAGAGTCGGACACGAGTGGACTTAATGTCAGGAGAAAACCTATACCTTTTATAATTATAATTATAATTTATTTGACCAGTCATATGACCATTTCAAAATACAACATGAATAAAAGACAAGGCAAAAAGGATTTATAATGTTTTAACGTGCATTTTAACTTTAATTTAATTTTTATTTATTTTATTAGTTATTTATTTGTTTGGTCTTATATTCCGCCCTTCTCGGCCGGCTCGGGGCAGTTCACACACATATTAAAAACACAATAAAACAATAATACATCACAAAACAGCAAGATAAAAGTTGCAAAGTAGTGCAACGACAGTGGTAGCAGACAGTTTCGGTGTCCAGGGGCTTCAGTCAAAAGCGAGCCTGAACAAAACAGTTTTACAAGCCCTCCGGAATGGGATGAGCTCCGCCATGGCTCGGACATGGTCTGGCAATGCATTCCATAGCGTCGGGGCAGCGACTGAAAAGGCTCATTGCCTTGTGCTAGAGAGATGGCAGGAGCGGACTGATGGCACCATTAAGAGGTTTTGCTCTTCCGAGCGCAGTGATCTCAGGGGAACGTATGGGGTGAGGCGGTCCCACAGATACACTGGCCCTAGACCATGTAAGGCCTTAAAGGTCAGAGCCAGCACCTTGAAGACAATTCGGTACTCGATTGGAAGCCAGTGCAATTGCTGTAGGATGGGAGTAATATGCTCTCTTGCCGGCGCTCCCACCAGCAAGCGAGCTGCAGCATTTTGCACCAGCTTGAGTTTCCGAATTGTCGACAAGGGAAGGCCTATGAAGAGGCGTTACAGTAGTCTAACCTTTCAATTTTAGCTGAAATGTATTTACTTCTCTGTTGTCTAAAGACATCAAATAGTTGCCATGTGTAAAGCTGCCTTGAGTCTCCTTCAGTGTAGAAAACGACAGGATATAATTAGCATAAATAACCAACTAAATAAATAAATAAACACCCCAGTTTCCTCAGCACTATAAGAGGGTTTCACGAGACCAGTCGCTCTCGTTGCAACGTCGTGGTAATGGTGAGGCAGCCGACCATATTTTAGTTCTTGGGGACCACTGGTGGTCCATGGACCACGGGTTGGAAACCACTGCTATATAGGGATAATTCTGGAGGGATTTGCCGTTCTGACAAAATTCGCTGATGGATTTCTGCTGCCTGTTAACAATAAAGTTATTTTGGGAAACAACTAAGACTTCTTATTGAAACAAAATAAGTCTGCCAGAAAACAGTGACATCGCCTTCTTTTAGAAATGTTACTAGGAGGTGATTACTTGGGGAGACTTTGCAATAGCTAGGATCCTGCTGGCATTCTATGCATGCAAACTTTTTCTGACTGAAAGAATACTATGCACGCAGTACAGTACATGGAAATGCACATTGCTTTCATGCTCAGTTGTAATAATTCATTACCATAACAGCCATTTGACTCTATAAATGTAAAGCTGAGCTTGGCCAATGATATCTAAAAAGGAACTTTCTCAGCTCTGACTATTTATTTATTTATTTTGCTGATGCGTATAATGTTCTCTCTAAGGAACATCAATGCGAGAAGCTCGACCTCTCACTGAACATTGAGAAAACCAAAGTGCTTTTCCAGCAGTCACCAGGCAATCCTTCTGTAATGCCAGAAATACAGCTTAATGGTGTAGCATTAGAAAATATTGACCGTTTCCGCCCCCTTGGAAGCCACCTCCCCACAAAATTTATTTATTTATTTACTTACTTCATTTCTATTCCGCCCTTGTCACCCCGCAGGGAAGGGGACTCAGGAGGGGAAGAAAGGGTATTGATTACAATGTACACATTACATTTAGACACACAAACACACAAGACAGACAGAGGCAATTTAACACCTGGCCACCAGGGGGAGCTGTCGCACTCCTTCATTCCTCTGGAGATCTTTTTTATGGCCTTGTAAATCAGTTAAATTTAGCCTCCCTACTAAGTGGCACTTTAATTTCCTACTTAACAGATGCAATTGTCTTTCGGGTTGCAAAAGTCAACAACAGGCTACACAATAGGTCGAGAGCCCACCTCAACATGGGCAGGCCTCGAACTCATAACCTTCTGGTCAGTAGAGATCTTATGCAGCTGACACCCAGCCAGCTGCGCCACTTTCCCGGTCAACATTGACACTGAAATACAACAACACCTGAGCTCTGCGAGTGCAGCATTTTTCCAAATGAAGCAGAGAGTGTTTGAGGACTGGAACATCCGTAGGGATACCAAGGGACTTGTCTATAAAGCTGTTGTCCTCCCAACCCTGCTATATGCCTGTGAAATGTGGAGTGTCTACAGACATCACATTCAACTCCTGGAACGATTCCATCAGCATTGCCTCTGAAAAATCCTGCAAATCTCTTAGGAAGACAGGCGGACAAATGTCAGCGTGCTGGAAGAAGCACTTCACTTTTTCAAGACCACCAGCATTGAAGCCATGCTCCTACGCCATCAACTCTGCATCAATTCTATTCCCAGCTGAAGAACAGGAAACGTAATGTTGGTAGACAGGGAAAGAGATTGAAAGATGGGCTTAAAGCCAACCTTAAAAACTGTGGCATAGACCAGTGTTTCCCAACCAGTGTGCCGGGGCACACTAGTGTGCCGTGAGCGATCATCAGGTGTGCCGTGGGAAAATGGAACCTCCGGGGGGGGGGGGAGTCTAGTGTGTTGAAGTATAAAAACCCTAAGAAACCTACCTCGATAAAGGCACAAAATTACAAACACCCCCTCCCCACCCATTGTCTACTTGGTCTCTCCCTCTCCATGCATTGGGAAGGCCCGCCTCCCTTTCCCCAAGTAGAGACCTCCTCTTGCCTCCTGGGGGTTCTGTGTGGGAAGTTTGGCCCAGTTCTATCATTGTTGGGGTTCAGAATGCTCTTTGATTGTAGGGGAACTATAAATCCTAGCAACTACAACTCCCAAATGTCAAGGTCTATTTCCCCTGAACTCCATCTGCGTTTATATTTGGGCATATTGGGTATTCATGCCAAGTTTGGTCCTGATCCAACATTGTTTGAATCCACAGTGCTCCTTGGATATAGGTGAACTACAACTCCAAAACTCAAGGTCAATGCCCACCAAACTCTTATAGCATTTTCTTTTGGTTATGGGAGTTCTGTGTGGGAAGTTTGTGTCTTTCTGCCATTCCTGCCAGGATATCTATGTTGAGTTCATCAAAACAGGCCCAGGTTTCACACTGAGTGTATAAATACATTTTAAAAACATATTAACTATATGTATTACTGTGTTAGAGTGCCATTTTGGTTGGTGGTGTGCCCCAGGATTTTGCAAATGTAAAAAGTGTGCGGCTCAAAAAAGGTTGGGAAACACTGACATCGGGAACTGGGAAGCCCTGGCCTTTGAACGCCTAACTGGAGGTCAGCTGTGACCAGCAGTGCTGCATAATTCGAAGAGGCACGAATGGAGGGAGAAAGGGAGAAATGTGCCAACAGGAAAGCACATCAAGCCAACCCTGACAGGGACTGCCTTCCACCTGGAAACCGATGTCCTCACTGCGGGAGAACGTGCGGATCTATAATAGGGCTCCACAGCCACCTACGGACCTCCAAGACACTTCACTTGGACGACCATCATCCTTGGACTACGAGGGATTGCCTAAGTAAGTATTATAAGAAGAAAGGGGCTGCTCCAAGGGGTGCCTATCCTGCTTCTTGCAAGGAATGGAGTGGACTGACTCCATCATTGCTCGAGACCGGATCTCACCTGCAGCATGTCCACCATTTTCTTCAGTTCTGATGGTTTGATGCCAGAGGCCTGCTGCATGGTAAAGCCTCTGAAGTTTTCAACAATACAGAAGCCATTAATTTGAGTCTCCTCGTTCTCCAGCAGCTTTTCCAAGATCACGCAATAGGCACGAAGAATCTGGATTTAGGAGAGATAGATAGAAGAGCTGGGCATGTTATTCTGAAACCTGTCTTGCCATCTCCATCCGTTGCCATTGGAAATAATTGCCATAAAGTCTGTTCTAGCTCATGTTTGTGACGTTACAGCAGTCAAAACCAGGGATGCACATTTAAGTAAAGCTCTGGAAAGCACTCTCCCTCATTTTCACCTCCCAAGTATAATACATATTGGGTTGCTGTGTGTTTTCCAGGCTGTATGGCCATGTTATCACCTGTTGCTAAACCTTTTTGGATTATACGAGGGTTGAATGAAAAGTAATGCCTCCACCTTCGTAACTTCTCAACAGATGGCAGTACTGGTATGCGGCAGGTATTGGCTTGTTCAGTAGACTGTCCTCTACAATTCAATTTTGGTGGGAAGCCTTAGCATTGAACAGTTGTGTTGTTAAAGTGCGAAGTACGGAACCCTGTGCAGACGGTTGTTCAATGCGACTTAAGCAACATGCAGTCATTGAATTCTTGACAACAGAAGGTGTCGCCCCAAAGGAGATTCATCAGAGAATATAAGCTGTTTATGGTGATTGTGTTGATGTGAGAACTGTCAAAACAAAACAGTAGTGGTTCCTCTTGAAACTAAAGTAATCTCCAAAGGAGCCCAAACATTCTCTATAACACAATTAATTATGTCGGTTCTTATTCTATTATTATTGTTCAGCACAACTCAATTATGGTATCGTCTTTACAGAAAACAATCAAAGATATAAGCAATTAAATATACAGTCTTACACGTAGGTAAGGGGAAACGCTTTGAGTCTTTTGAAACGCAATCAGAGGGAGAAATTCTCCCAGAAGCGTACTCACGCCGGATGGTCCCTTTAGAGCGTCCACACTGTCTGGAAATCAATCTGAACGCTATGTCCAATGTATATCCAAATGTATATAAAGTTTGCCAAATGTAATCAATCTTTAAGCACTCCTCACAGTCGACGATTGGGTAAATATCCACGCTAGACCGTTTCACCCTAAGGGGCTTCTTCTGGACCAAGGACACGATCCATTGCTGTCAGCGTTTCTCTTCCAAACGGAGCAGTGCTATGATACATACATAGTAATAAAATATACAATATACAATGCTTGGAAGTGCTCCCAAGGGGAACCACTGCGGGTAATCCGTAACCAAAATTACATACCTTGTTATGAATTTAACATAACATATTGTATATTGTATCTTTTATTATTATGCATGTATCATAGCACTGCTCCGTTTGAAAGAGAAATGCCGACAGCAACGGATCGTGTCCCCGGTCCGGAAGAAGCCCCTTAGGGAGAAACGGTCTAGCACAGATATTTACCCGATCGTCGACCATGAGGAGCACCTAAAGATTTATTACATTTGCCGAACTTTATATACATTTGTTTTCTGTAAAGACGATACCATAATTGAGTTGTGCTGAACAATAATAATAGAATAAGAACCAACATAATTAATTGTGTTATAGGGAATTTTTGGGCTCCTTTGGAGATAACTTTTGATGTGAGAACTGTGCGTCATTGGGTGAGTAAGTTTAAAGACGTTGAGGTGGGAACATCTGACTTGAGTGACAGCAACCACCGAGTTTCACAAGCAAAAGGTTGACAGATTGATTCAGGACGATCGTCGTATCATCCAGAGAGAAATTTCAAGCATAATCAACATTTCATTTTTCGTGTCAGGGTCACATTATTGCTTTGCTTGGCTATTGGAAGATCTGTGCACGATGGGGACCCAGGATGCTGATGCTGCTTGCGGAAACAGAGTGTCGACTTCTTCCGTGATGGCTTCAGAAAACTTGTTCATCGTTGGGAGAAATGTATCCAATTGTCTGGTGATTATGTGGAAAAGTGAATAGTGGTAGTTAAAGAGCACATCCTAAGGATTATTTCTGCATTCAATTTATTAAAATATTCCCACCCAAACCCAAGCAACGAAGGTGGAGGCATTACTTTTCATTCAACCCTCATATATCTTCCTTTCTTACTCCCGATTTTTGTATGCTTTTTAATATGTTTTTACAATAAAATAGAATAGTTTTCTTCTATTCCTGGACTCTTGTGTGGTGCGGTGTTCATAGGTGTTTCCAGGCCTGGGGTGCAGGAGTGACTTCCAAGTTGTGTAACAGCTGTAAAAACAGACTGCAGTGGTGTAAATTAGATGTATGCCATCATGATGCATGAATTGAGAGCCAACATGGAAAGTGTTACATTCGGACTCTAGGAAACCAAGGTCTGAAGCTCTGATCCACCCTGGAATTCGACTAAAGTCGTGCTCTCTCGGCCTCGGAGGGAGGAAAACTCCTTGAACAAATCTTGCCAAGTGGATTGCCAGAAGAAGGGGACATCAAGGCACATCAGCAAACAGTTCTTGAACAGGATGCCAACCAGAAGGTCCTTCTCCTAGGAAACTGGAACATCTTCAGGAGGATTTATTACTTAGGACAAGGGAAGAAACCTAGTCCTCTCCCAGGTTTTTTGTAATGCCAATCCCATAAGCAACAAACAACATCATCCCAATGTTAGTTTAGAAATTGAGCACACATTCTCAAGCTCAGTTTCTTGAGAGAGAGATATATAGTGTCAGGAGTGACTTGGAAACTGCAAGTCGCTTCTGGTGTGAGAGAATTGGCTGTCTGAAAGGGTGTTGCCCAAGGGATGCCCGGATGTGTTATCATCCTGTGGAAGGCTTCTCTCATGTCCTCACATGAGAAGCTGAAGCTGACAGACCGGAGCTCACCCTGCTGCCCGGATTTGAACCGCCAGCCTTTCAGTCAGCAGTCCTGCCAGCACAAGGGTTTAAGCCAGTGGTTCCCAAACTTTTTTGGCCTACCGCCCCCTTTCCAGAAAAAACTTTATTCACCGCCTCCCTAGAAATTATTTTTTTAATTTTAAATAGCAATTAAATAGAAAGATACATCTATTAATATTTCTACCTTTTTCATAAAAATATAATAAAGAAAGTTGTAAATTAGAAACATTGAAGTTTGAAATTATGAAACTATTTATTGAACTTAGAATAGAAAGGTAATACAAAAAANTTAAANCGTTNGNAATCANNTTAATGAGAAGGATGAACCTGGTCTGCTGCTCCCAATCTAGTCATCCTCGGCTCTATTTTCGTCACCAGTAATCTCAAATCATCGCGATTGAGTATTTTGCGATCAGTTTCTTTTTTTATTAATAAATTGGTTACCGCACTGAATCCACGTTCCACTAAATAAGTTGAAGGACATTATTATTATTGTTATAAGACTCAACCAGTTGGAAGGGAACCCCAAAGGTATTATTATTATTATCCCTTGCTTGGCGAGAGGAGGAGGAGGGAGCAGGAGGAGGGAAGAAGAGAGAGACACACACAGAGATGGATGGTAGCCTGTCGCCTGGCTCACGCCACCTCCCCCACCCCCCCACCACCCCCTTACAGGGGTTCAGTGCCCCCCAAATTCTGCTGGGCCTTCCAGCGCCCCACTAGATCGCCCCACCGCCCACTTTAGGAATCACTGGTTTAACCCATTGTGCCACCAGGGGCTCCAGTTTCTTAATGAGCCTGGGAAAGGTCATCGGTTGTCAATATATAACTATTTCACCCCTGGTGGTGCAATGGGTTAAACCTTTGTGCCAGCAGGACTGAAGACCGACAGATTGCAGGTTCGAATCTGGGGATGAGCTCCCTCTGTCAGTTCCAGCTCCCCATGTGGGGATATAAGAGAAGCCTCCCACAAGGATGGTAAAACATCAAAACATCTAGGCATCCCCTGGGCAATGTCCTTGCAGACGGCCAATTCTCTCACACCAGAAGCAACTTGCAGTTTCTCAAGTCACTCCTGACATGAAAAAAAAGTAGTACAAAACACGGAGCCTCCCAGATTTTGGGGGGCTGTAATTCACATAAGCTCTGCTCGGTTTTTGCTGAGTAACATCTGGAGCACCACACATTCCTTACCCCCTTCTTGCCGTCTTTAAAGCAGAACAAAATGCATCTATGTTTAGCACGGACAAGACTTTTGCCCAAAGAGGCCAATGCTGACCTCATCAAAGGTGATCTCCTCATAATCCCAGTTCTCGATGTTGAAGAGCAGCACAACCCGTCCATACTTGTCCCGGTTGCTCAGAATGCCAGGGTAGCCAGCCTCAATGGTGCTGCGCACCGCCTCGGGGGTCAGGTTTTCAAACAGCTCTGGGTATTGCTGACGGAAGTTGACGTAGCCTGGAATTAGAAGGAAAAGGGAACTGGCTGACATTGAAATAGCTGGTCTAATTTCACCTGTGTTTTAACCTTCATCCTTAATTTCTGCGATATGAAGTTTTACCTTGGCACTTTAACAATGATATTTTTTTAAAATTACGTTTAACTTTTAACTTAATCAAGTTTTAATTGTGTTTTAATGTGTGTTCACTATTACAGAAGTTTTAGGACAGTGGTTAGTATCTATTTGTGTATTTTCTTGTTTTTGTCTTGTACTGTTGATATGGTTAGTAAACTTTACTACTTTACTACAATTCCTAACCTACAGATGTCTCAATTAATGTAATTTTATTGGTATCTATTTTATTTCAAATTTATTTATTTAAAACATTTCTATTCCATCCATCTCGACCTCCATGGAGGGACTCAGAACGGCTTCCAACAGCAAAGATTCAATGCCAGACAATGTAATCACAGAATAAAAACGACATACATAATAAATAATTATAAAATACATATATACAAAACAGTTTGCCAAGTCGAAACATCATCAAACTCAATCCAAAATTGCGGTCCAATAAAATCTTTGTCTTTACCGATACAATCCCTGTAATCTACAAATGCCTGATTCCATAGCCAGGATTTCAGTTGTTTCCTGAAGGTCAGGAGGGAGGGGGCAGACCTATCCTCATTGGGAAGAGAGTCCCACAGCCGAGAGGCCACCACAGAGAAGGCCCTGTCTCTCATCCCCACCAAACGCGAAGGCAGTGGGACCGAGAGCAGGGCCTCTCCGGAAGATCTTAAAGTCCTTGATGGTTTGTAGGGGAAGATATGTTTGGACAGGTAAACTGGGCCAGAGCCCAGCTGCTGCATTTCCCACCCACGGCTTATACTTGAGTCAATAAGTTTTCCCCAGGTTTTTTTGTGGCAAAATTAGGTGCCTCGGTTTATATATTCGGGTCGGCTTATACTTGAGTATATACGGTCCCATGTACGAATTTAGGCAAAAAGCATGATTCCATTACTACGTCTGTATGTCCTTCTAGTAGAACAACATGTAACCACAGAAGCCTGTGGCTTTCCCATTTATTTGGGGTCCTAGAATAATACAACAGCTACGAAAAACACCTTTTCTGACACGTCTCATTCTTGGGCTTGAAGCCCAACAAGTCACACTTTGGGAAAATACAGGTGCCTTTCAGTAATGAACAAAAAGGCAATTCACCAGTCCTCGCAGACCTTGGCCAGACTCCTGCAGGGGACTTATGCCTTCCTAAGTGGACTTACATCCATGGGAATTAGAATTGTGCAGTTGTGTAACCTCCATATCCAGAAGAGGGTGGCTGTAACATTATAATGTAGCAGAGCCAGCAAAGGGCTCAGTGCACATTTCCTGCCCAGTGCGCAATGAAAGCAGTATACACCCCATTCTTCCTGATGGGCATTGGGCAATAATAAGAGAAAATATAAAAGAAGTGATGAGAAAATAGAGAAGGTTACTAATAGAAGACATTAAACATTGAAGCTGCTTGTGCAGAAGAGGGAATTTCAGCTGGCATTATTTATTTATTTATTTATTTATATTTATTTACTATTTTTATATGCCGCCCTTCTCAACCCCGAAGGGGACTCAGAGCGGCTTACAGCAGACAAAAATACTGCCAGAGTGGCTTACAATGTACATATAACAATATTGCCGGAGTGGCTTACAGAAAACTGAAAAAACAACAAATAACATTACTGTCATAGCACAACATCAGCACTACACGTCATATTGCACTACAACATATCACAATATTGTTAGCAATATTGCATGTAATACAAATATACAAATTATAATATCACGATATAATTATTATAATTATTATATAATTATTATATCACATTATCATTGGTAGTATTACCTTGTGTTACCTTACAACAACACCAATATCAAATGCATGTACAACACACCATACCTTAATCATACTATTATTAGTATTGTATAAAATTTTATTGCTTTTGACCAAAGGCCGTTGCAAGTCCAAAATAAAAAGAGCGCTACACATGGAACCTGCATAGTAGACAATAAAGGTTACCAGTTACTTATACACCATGAGTCACATTTAAACCTTCTTAAACCAGATTATCTCCTTTAATAGGACAGCCATCTCCGCTATGTGCCTCCTCCTAATCTTCTTAGCTGCAAGGGCAAACACCTGTATCCATAAGGAGGTAGAGTAGTATCTCTTGAGAATTCAGAAAGATTTTGTTGTCCAGTAAAGGTAAGATAAAGCGCTCCCTAGGATCTTTGTGTAGGGGGCAGCACATTAAGTAATGTATTAGTATTGGTATTAGTATTACATTACAATTATTATACTATAACATAATACAATATATTGACATTATATTATATTATAATGTAATATAACATTATATTATATCATATCATATTATATTATTATATTATTTATAAAATAATTAATAACATTATTTATTTAAACAAAATAAATTACTTATTTAAATAAATAATTTTTATAGAATTATTTTAAACAGAGCAAGACTTAGACAAAAGAAGAGGGAGGGTGAAATAATAATATAAAACACAAAATAAAGTAAAGTAAAATAAATAAAATAAAAACAAAACCAAAAATAAAAATGTTGATGATTGCCTGGTTTCATGACAAACAATGCTTGCTGAGATTCCCTCTTCTACCCAACCATTAAAGCTAATGCCAAGCCACACTTAATTCACTGTGGAACCCACTACCCATAACACAAGAAGAAAAGGGTGCTGAGATGAGCAGTGACCAATGCAATATGCCCAAGGACTGGTGTTCTTCTATACTTCAGAGCTCACTAAACATTGGTCTTTGAGGTTTTTTGGACTTCAGCTCCCAGAACTCCTGATCAAGTAGCTGAGGCTTCTGGGAGTTGAAATCCAAAATACCTGGAGAACTAGAGTTTGAGATGCAAGTTTCAGAAGCTCTGGCTCAGAGCAGCACCTATAAGCTTGGGCACAGAGAACAGAGATAAGCTGCCTATGGGAACCCCACCTTTTAGCAGATCATAAGCCCTGTTGAGGTCAAACTTGCGGGCGCGGATGAAACGCAGAAAGAAGGCGTGGTCCTTCCCCTTCACTTTTTCAGCCACTGCTTTGCAGATGTCTTCACCTCCTTTGGCTTTCTCCTGAACTAGTTCCTGCAGCTCTTTGATGGCCAACTCACGCTTCTCCGGGGTCTCGTTCAGTTCATCCTTAGCCTGTAGAGGAGAGGGGTATACAGTATGTACATAGCCTAAGAATATAGAAGGAAGGGAGAAGGGCAGCACAGTAACTAGACACTTTCCCCAGGAAAACCAATACTTGGACCACCACCTTCCAAGAAACCAGCACTCAGATAAGGAGAAATAATATCCTAAAACAGTGGTTCTCAACATGTGATCCATGGACCACATTTCTCATGAACGTGTCATTATCCATGAACATTTGAACATGAAGAAGCTCTCTGCAAAGTGGGTCCCCAAGTATTTGACAACAGATCAGAAAAGCATGTGGGTGAAAACTTCCCAGTCCATTTGTCAGCGTTTCTGGACTGATAAGAACTTCCTGGATCGA
Organism: Anolis apletophallus; assembly: GCA_030556195.1. Classification (NCBI taxonomy): domain Eukaryota; kingdom Metazoa; phylum Chordata; class Lepidosauria; order Squamata; family Anolidae; genus Anolis; species Anolis apletophallus. Next base: position 19,243,512 of record JARBWK010000015.1, read on the forward strand.
CTGGTCACTATGGATGAGACTTGGATTTATTTGTATGACCCTGAAACCAAAGAGCGGTCAAAAGAGTGGAGGCACCTGGGTTCTCCTCGTCCAAAGAAGTTCAGGGTGCAAAAACAGCCGCTAAGGTGATGGCGTCTGTGTTCTGGGATAAGGAGGGCGTGCTGCTAGTGGACTACCTTCAAAATGGTTCCACCATCAATGCAAGGTATTACACTGAACTTTGGGACCAATTGAAAACAGCTCTGAAGGCCAAAAGGCATGGCAAGCTGTCCAAAGGAATCTTGTTCCTGCAAGACAATGCCTCCATGCATAAGCGACCATGGGAAAACTGGTGGAGTTAGGCTTCCAGCTGGTTGACCACCCACCTTATTCACTGGATCTAGCTACCTCTGACTATCATTGTTTCCAAACCTGAAGAAACTCCTCAAGGGTACCAAATTTAACACAATTTCTGATGCCATGGCTGCTATGGATGACTGGTATGTGGCACAACCGAAATCCTTCTTTTTGCAAGGCTTAGAGAACTTGGAATATTGATGTAAGAAGTGTGTTGATATCAGTGGAGAGTATGTGGAATAAATATAAAGTTTCATCTTCCTGATCCTAACCCTGTCCCCTAGGGCAGTGTTTTTCAACCTCTTTTGAGCCGCGGCACACCTGGTCACTCGGGGCGTGTCCTCCATGGGGCCCCTCCCCCTTTCAGCCCAGGCCCCTCCCTCTTCCTCCTTTCCCTCCTGCCTGCCTGGCTGCCTGGCTTCTTGGGGGCAATGGAGGTGCGCGGCTTGGACCAGAGCCTGTGCGTGGTGACGGGGGCATCAGGGGGCCTGGGCCGGGCCATGTGCCTCCGCCTGGCCGCGCCCCTCTCCCCGGGCTCGGCGCTGTTCCTCTCGGGCCGGGCGGAGGGCCTGCTGTGGGAGGTGGAGGCGCTGCTCTGCCAGGAGGCGCTGCTCCGCCCGCGCGCACTCCCCGCAGACCTGGGCCAGCCCCATGCCACCCAAAGCCTCCTCCGCGCCACCCAGGAAGCCCACCAGCAGATGGAGGGCGGGAGGGAAGAAGGTGCGGGGCTGCCCCCAGAAAGGGTCCTCCTGGTCAACAACGCCAGTGAGCCAGGCAGGAGGGAGAGGCTGGAAGGAAGGAAGGAAGGAAGGAAGGAAGGAAGGAAGGAAGGAAGGAGGGAGGGAGGGGCTCCCACGCAAGGGCAAGCCCCCCCCCCCAGGGAACACTAGGAAAAAAGGGGGGAAGACAAGTTTTTCCGCGGCACACCAGCTCCGAAAGAGAGAAGATTAGGACGCCCTAACGGGATCACTGGTGGCCGGTTGCAGGTGCAAGGTGAGACCTGCGTTCTTCTACATGGCAGTCTGAGGTGGGGGTTCCGACCTGCCCGAGGAGTGTCCTTGTAGTCCTTCATAGGACCAGAACGTATCCCCCGGGGCTCCAGCTGCTTGTAACGCAAGCTCCAGAACGTCCTAGATGTGAATGTCCTCTGGGTCCTGAACTCCTTGGACATGGGCCCCCTCGCCTCTAACAAATTAGTAGAGGATCTAGTGGCTCTTTGAACATAATCCAGTACTCTATTGGAAGCCAGTGCAGTTGCTGCAGGATAGGTGTTATATGGCATCTCGCCGGAGCAGACAAGCTGCATTCTGCACAAACTTGAATTTCCGGATCACGGACAAAGGAAGGCCAATGTAGAGGGCGTTACTGTAGTCTAGTCTCTAGATGACCATCGCCTGGATCACCGTGGCCAGGTCGCCACTAGACAGGTAGGGTGCCAGCCATCTAGCCTGTCGCAGATGGAAAAATGCAGATCTGCTGACCATGGTGACCTGGGCTTCCATAGTCAGCAGCGAGTCTAACTGGACCCCCAGACTTTTTACCAAGGGCAACGGGCAAAGTGCCACGCCGTCCAGGGTAGGCAGCCGGCACCCCCCCTCCTACTGGATGGCCCAACCAGAGGATCTCCGTCTTTGATGGGTTCACCTTCAACCGGCTAGCTCGCAGTCATCCAGTCACGGCCTCTAGGCACTGATGGAAATAATCGGGTACGGAGTCCAGTCTGCCCTCCATCCTCAGCACAAGCTGGGTGTCATCAGCGTACTGATGGCACTCCAGACCAAAAGCTTAGGTATCTCCAAAAATGATCTCTAGGGTGTGTGGAGTACATTTCCACCATGCTTGGAGACTGCTTGGATCCCCCAGGCATCAGAATGCTATTTTGTGATTTAATTAAAAATAAAGGTGTGGAGACTTCTTTTTGCCTCGAATGCTACAAAATGCTTTCTAAAGACCCAAGAATTTTCAAGAACATGTCATGTCCAAAAGTGGCATTTGAGTGCAAAATATGGTATATGTGTTTTATAGGAATTAAGTTGCCCAACTGTACTCTATCAAGCAGTCCTTTATTCCTGTCCATCTTTCCCAAGAACTCTTACCTTTTGTATAGTGTGGTCAGGAATCTTCTCACATTTCCCAAAGACAGGTCCGTGGTCCTTGGTGGTCAGGCGCTCAAGTTTGGCACGCAATGCCTGCTCCTCTTCAGAAACAATCCTAAATGTGCCAGTCTAGGAGTGAAGCCACAAGAGCAAATGGATTTTGGCCACTGTCAAATCAACTGTTGAGGCCAAGCCTTTGCAAATGGCTGAGCCACTTTATCCTCAATGAGGACAACCGGGAAAAGGAGCAAACCAAGGGGAGGAAGACCTGTACTCACCACAGAAGTCATAGTTAACGCCTTTTCCTCCTTAAAACACTGAAAGGAAGAATAAATAATCTGAAGTCATTTAACAGCAGAAACATTGCCTAACTAGATCTCCCAAAGTCTTTACTTAAAATGAAATTATCTGAACTCTTTCTTCCAACATCTATTTCCCATATACATGTGGAAAATGGAGCTATGGTGATGTTGGGGTTGGGATTAATTGTGTTCGCACCTCTACCCAAACTACTAAGTCATCACTAAGTCACCCACCTTGAGCTGTGAGGAGAGGCGGGTAAGAAACACAATTATCATCATTAATATATTATTATTATTCTGAAACAAAAGCACAGCATGTCACAGCAAACGAGATATATATCTGGATTTTGTATCACAAAATTACAAGTCGAACACTTCCCAAGCGTCTAGGATTGTGTGATGTATTTCCGAATGATGTGCGCAGATCCAAGTAAGGTGGCCTTTTGCAGTTGACAGATTATAATTTTGTCAATGTTTATTGTTTCCAAATGCTGGCTGAGATCTTTTGGCACAGTGCCAAGTGTGCCAATGACCACTGGGTCCACCTGTACTGGTTGATGCCAGAGCTTTTGCAGTTCGATTTTGAGATCCTGATATCGGCTGAGTTTTTCCTGTTGTTTTTCCTCAATGCGACTATCACCTGGTATGGCGACATCAGTAATCCAAACTTTATTCCCCCCAATCGTGATTTCTGGTGTATTGTGTTCCAAAACTTTGTCAGTCTGGATTCAAAAGTCCCACAGTATTTTTACGTGTTCAGTTTCCATTCCCTTTGCAGGCTTATGATCCCACCAGTTCTTTACTACTGGCAGGTGGTACTTGTGACATAGGTTCCAATTAATCATTTGGACCACAGAGTTGTGCCTCTGTTTGTAGTCTGTCTGTGCAATTTTCTTGCAGCAGTTGAGGATATGATGAATGGTTTCATCCGCTTCCTTGCACAGTCTGCATTTTGGGTCATCAGCTGATTTTTCGATCTTAGCCTTAATGGCATTTGTCCTGATGGCTTGCTCCTGGGCTGCAAGAACCAGGCCTTCTGTCTCCTTCAGGGTTCCATTCGTGAGCCATAACCAGGTCTTCTCCTTGTCAATTTTTCCTTCAATTTTGTCAAGGAACTGCCCATTGAATGCTTTGTTGTGTCAGCTGTCAGCTCTGGTTTGGAGTGCAGTTTTCTTGTACTGATTCTTTGATAGCTGTGCTTTGAGAAGTTTCCAATTATTGACTTCAATTAAAGCAGATTCTTGGCTTTCCTTGACATGTTCTGCCAGGGCATCATGTTTTTCTTCTTCAACTGCTTGTTTGACTTGTAAGAGTCCTCTGCCACCAGACCTTCTAGTCAGATGGAGCCAGTCAACATCACTGCGAGGATGCAGTGAATTATGAAAGGTCATGAGTTTTCTTGTTTTTCTGTCCAAATTGTCCAGTTCTGCCTGCGTCCAGTTTATTATGTCAGCAGTGGATCTTATGACAGGTATGGCCCAGATGTTTATGGCCTTGATGGTATTGCCTCCATTGAGCTTGCTTTTGAGAATTTTTCTGACCCTTTGAAATTTATTATTATTATTATTATTATTATTGTCATCATCATCATCATCATCATCATCGGGCCTGTATGTTCTGCATGTTCTGCTCTCCAATTATTTCAATTCAAAGGAGCCAATCACAGTTCGACTCCCTTCCTCTCTCCCCCAGTTGATGATTGGAATAATAATAATAATAATAATGTTTGCTGATTATTCACTGATACATCACGTAGTCGTAGACACTTGGGAAGTGTCCGATGTGTGTTCCAATACAATAGGAAGCATGGTGATCTTATTTGCTGTGTACTAATCTTTAAATAGTAATAATAATAATAATAAATCTTTATTAGTACCCTGCCAACATCTCCCCAAAGGGACTCGGGGCACTTTCAGAAGTACTCCAAGTGCCTCATATAAACAATACATAAGTATATACATAGTATCATAAGTATAAAACAACAATGCACATAAAATCCCAGCTAATAAAATTGTAAAAAATATTTTAAAATTTCTAAAATGCTATAGAACCTGCAAATAAAGCTGTTTCTCTCTTCAGTAACAAACCTAAGTGTGGAGTGACACAATTAGTGGATCATCAAGGTGGCCATAGATTACACAGAGTCAAAAGCCTGTCTGAAGAGCCATGTTTTAAAGTCCACTGAAAAGGCTTGAACAGTAGAGACTAATCGAATTTCTTTAAGAAGGGTATTCTAGTGCTGGGGAGCCACCACTGAGAAGGACCTCCCTCTCATTCCCACCAACCGTACTTGAGATGGTGGTGGGACCAAGAGCAGGGCTTCCCAAGCAGATCTCAATGCCTGCGCCAGTTTATAGAAGGAGATGTGGTCTCCAAGATAGGTTGGACCCATAGTGTATAGGACTTTATAGGTCATCACCTGCACTATTAGGGGAAAACCAAATTTCTCCTAAGATTTGGGAACTTGCTCTCATTTCGTCATTTGACGGATCTGTTTTACCTGCAGAACTCACTCCCAAGCATCTCTGCACAATTGTGCTCTGTAAACTAAGAAGTCAGACTTTTTTGTTAATAATTTGTGAGTATGGGATGTTTTTGATTCATGATGGGGTTTTTAAACAAGAGTACAAATATTGTCTTCTTTAATTATAAGTAACTGAATGATAATATACTTGATTTATATTCCGCTCTATCTCTCCAAGGGGACTCAGAGCGGATTACAGAACACATATAGGGCAAATGTTCAATGCCGTTATACAATTAACAAAGACAGATGCTGCATAGACAGAGGCAAGGCTTCCCTCTTTTTCATCTCTGGCATCTGAAGTCTGTGCTCAAATCCGGCCATGGAGAGGTGCTGTTGTTCCATTTTTTCCATGATGAGAAGTCTGCTGTCTGTGGACGCCTTCCTGATCAAATGGACGCCTTTTACTTCCCTGCCAAACCGGTACCTATTGATCTACTCACACCGCTGTTTTTGAACTGCTAGCTAAGCAGAAGCTAGGGGTGATGGTGGGAGCTCACCCCAACCCACGGCTTGAACTGCTGACCTTCCGGTCGGCAAGATCTTCTGTAGCTGGCAGTTTAACCTGCTGTGCTAACCGCAGAACATGCAGAGTTAGTGATTAGTGTCGACAGAATGCAGCTCTGCTGTCACGTATGACCTGAAACACCGCTAGAATCTCCAAACCAACCATTTTCTGGCAAAAAAAATGTATTTAAGGCAGCTGTCAGAGAAAGCTCCTGCACTATAAATATAATTAAGATGAAAAATGTTATTAATGGCAAACGGCACATGAACTAGGGGAGGCTGCAGCAGCTTGTTTTGGCCTGAGTCTGTAGTTAGTTTGCAGCAATTGATGTAAGCTGAGGACAAAATGGGGAAAGTAGGAGTAGGGAAGAACAACTGGGACATTTTAAAAGCTGGCTAGAAGTGTTGGTCTGCTGTTGCAATCCTGAAACAGGTTCTGCGGCACTTTAATGAAGAACAGAACTATTTCTGTAAAACTTTTCCTAGACTATGGCCTGCGTTGTCAAATACATCGGTGCTTTTGTCCATTAAACCCAATACCACAATAAATCAATAATAATAATAATAATACACAATATGAGGGTTAACTGGGAAATCTTAATGATATGAGGATTGAAAGCTTGAACTGCAAAGACTCTGGCACAAGCCAGTAAAGTTAGTCCCAATGGTGACTGGCACACTGGGTGCAGTGCCTAAAGACCTTGGCCTGCACTTAAAAACAATTGGCACTGACAAAATTACCATATCAGCTGCAAAAGGCCACCCTACTCAGATCTGCAGGCATTATTCACCAGTACAACACAGTCCTAGACACTTAGGAAGTGTCAGATGTGTGATCCAATGCATATATCCAGCATAGTGATCTTGTTTGCTGTGTACTTATTTTGTTATCAAATAATATATTTTTTTGGTCGTGTTAGGAGCGACTTGAGAAATTGCAAGTTGCTTCTGGCATGAGAGAATTTGCCATCTGCAAGGACGTTGCCCAGGGTAACCTGGATGTTTTTGATGTTTTACCATCCTTGTGGGAGGCTTCCCTCATGTCCCTGCATGAGGAGCTGGAGCTGATAGAGGGAACTCATCCGCACTCTCCCCGGATTCGAACCTGCAACCTGTCAATCTTCAGTCCTGCTGGCAAAGGGGTTTAACCCACTGTGCTAGCAGGGGCTCCTAATAATATATAATAGTAATATAATATATAATAACAATATAATTATTATAATAATAAACATTATGTATATTCTGCCCTATCTCCCCGAAGGGACTCAGGGGAAATTCCAGTCACAGGAAAGGCAAACATTCAATGCCTGAACATAACAACTAATAAACACATAATAACAAAAGGGACAGCCAATGTATATGCTTCTTATCTATGTATAATTGTGTGTTTAGTTGTGTATAAAACAGCGCTGAATGTTTGCCACATATGTATGTACTGTGATCCGAGTTCCCTTCGGGGTGAATGGGCGAAATATAAATACTGTAAATAAGTAATAAATAATATAAAAACAAATTGCAAGTTACACTTCTTTTAGGTTTGCTGTGAAGTCTTTGAATGTAAACTTTCCACGTGAAATGACAAGCTCCAGTTGTGACTCTCAATTCAGTTGGGAGGGCAATGGAAGCTCTTAGAGATGGGAAAGAAATTGTCCGCATTTTTTAAGATAAATATCCATCGGATAGCTCCCCGGATGGCAGAATAGAAAAGCACTTTGCTTTGGGAGTTCCTTACTTTGCAAGACAAAATGTAAAAACATGCCCCAAACCATGTTCGTTTCTCAGAAGTGCACACAGCTAATAAAAATGGGAAAATACACCTAAACAGTCAATACAAAAAAAATTCAAATGAGAAGTTCAGGTTAAAAAAAAAAGACAAGTTTGCTATATTTTTATCCCCATTTTAATGGTGGGCATCTCCACTTAAACAAGACCCAGTTGACAATTATGAGGAAAACTATCTAGCCCAGACTCTGGAAAGGCACTAAATGTCAGAAAGTGGTAAATACTGGAAGAGAGAGACAAAATACCTTGGTCAAAAGCAACTTTCTAAGTTGTTATAGAAGTCTAGGCATTGTTGATCCTGAGAGGCATTTTAGCCAAACTGATGTCATGCACTGCATTTCTGGGTGCAGAAAAAGTAGTGCTGTCGGCAGAGCAGCAGACCAAAGTCTGCATCCAAAGAAAAGGGTCTTGGATACTCACCGGAGAAGCTGAATGGTCCTAGGAAAGTCAATGCGCAACCCTGAAGAGTGGCAGTGCCGTGAAAAGACTGGGCGCAGGCAGCCAGCGAAGGACCAACAAGGGCCAGAATGGAACAAGGAGGAACCCGCCAAAAGCTTTGTAGAGTCCCTGGGCTGGGATTAGACCATCACAAGGCATTGCTCACAACAGATTTTTAATTAGGTCAGCACAAACCAGGCAAAGGGACCCCATTAAAAAAATTACAAAAGGCAGATGGGGGTTGGGTCTTTCTGGGAGAATGAGAGCGCACAAGAGAGCAAGCGACCTTGGCTCACAGAAGCGCATGGCAGGGGAGCCCGGCAGGACTCTGGGCCCGATTAGCCAAGTATAAAAGCTTCTTATTGTGTAACTGGGCCACGCTCATTAGTGTAACATACAGGGTGGAGGGAAGGAGTTTGGGGAATGTTGCAAGATGAAGGAGTGGGGAAAAGTCCACGTTTCATCACAGAGGAGCTGTATTTTAGAAGGAGAGGGGAGGGGGGTCAGACTGGCATACAGGTGGCCCCGTCACAGAGGTGCAGTGATGCACTTGATAAATGTTCCAGTTTCTCCACATTTATACCAACAGAATTTAGATGTTATTTTCATAGGTAAAGGTAAAGGTTTCCTCTGACATCAAGTCTAGTCATGTCCGACTCTGGAGGTTGGTGCTCATCTCCATTTCTAAGCCGGCGTTGTCCATAGACGCCTCCAAGGTCATGTGGCCAGCATGCCTGCATGAAGTGCTGTTATCTTCCTGCAGAATCTACTCACATTTGCATGTTTTCGAACTGCTAGGTTGGCAGAAGCTGGACCTAACAGCGGGAGCTCACTCCACTCCCCAGATTCGAACCACCAACCTTTCGGTCAGCAAGTTCAGCAGCTCAGCCACTAGGGGGCTCCTTCCCAAGACTTAGTACCTTACGTCAGTGTTTCCCAACCTTTTTTGAGCCGCGGCACACTTTTTATATTTACAAAATCCTGGGGCACACCACCAACCAAAATGACACAAACACTACTTGGAGCCCAGCCTTTAGGTCAGCAAGTTCAACAGCTCAGAGGTTTAACCCACTGCACCACCAGGAGCCCCCATATTATTATTATTATTATTAGCCATATTATTGGGGGACATGAGAGAAGCCTCCCCGCAGGCTTCTCTCATATTATTTTTGTAATATGGGCTAATTCTGGCATGAGCAAACTTTGACCCTCCAGGTGTTTTGGACTTCAACTCCCACTTTTCCTACAAAAGCTGGTAGGCTGTTAGGAATTGTGGGAGTTGAAGTCCAAAACAACTGGAGGGCCAAAGTTTGCCCATGCCTGGGCTAATTGCTTGGGGCTTCTACGCCATTGTGTCAGTATTTTTCATTGTATTTCTCTGATCTTTAACTGTTATGTTTTTGATTAACTTTATCCACAAGTATATGTCTTTCAGACTACAGTTGATTTCCTCTTACCATATTTCTAACACTGTGGGTTTCAAATTGTATTGGTTATCTATTAATTTGTTATATATGAAACCCACAATTCCATTCTCTTTCTCAGTTTTCCATTGTAATATTTGATCTATATCTGTATCCTTGTTGTGCCGCCTTTATAAAATTCTGGAGAGACTTATCCTGAACAGAATTATATTAAAATAGACCCATTTATGATCCCACAGCAAACTGCTTTCAGGAAAGGGAAAAGCTGCACACACAAGTGCTGAACCTGACTCAGCACATAGAAGATGTTTTTGAAAGATAGCGGGTTACAGGCGTTGTCTTCATAGACCTCTCAGGCACTTATGACACTATTAATCATGGCCTCCTCCTGAAAAAAAGTATAATATCACAAAGGACTACCACCTCACCCGCTTCATAGGACATCTGCTACAAAACTCGAGCTTTTTTGTTGAGTTCCAGGACCAGAGAATCAGACGGGGGAACGTGCTTGCGCCATCAATGTTTAACATTTACACAAATGATCAGATACTGCCAGAACGGACAGAGAGATTAATCTATGCTTTACGGTTCTGGCTCAGCTTACTTGTCCGAACGTAACTCTCCTTATGTCCCTCCTCGAAATTTGCGATCTTCCGGGGAGGCCCTGCTCTCGATCCCACCTTTGTCACAAATACAATTGGTTGGGATGAGAGACAGGGCCTTCTCGGTAGTGGCCCCTCGCCTGTGGAACTCTCTCCCCAGCGAAATAAGATCAACTTCTTCCCTCCTTTCCTTTAGAAAAAAGCTAAAGACGTGGCTGTGGGACCGGGTGTTTGGTTGATGAGGAGCAGCAGACGGACAATCTGAGTAGGATAGGGTTGTGTTGGCGGACTGTGGATTGGCTGACAGCCTATGAATATGGAACGGGGATTATTCTGGTTTTAATCTGCTTGTTGTAAAAAAAATTGATATGTTGTTGTTTTGTTCTTGTATGCGGCATTGAATTATTGCCTTTTGTAAGCCGCCCTGAGTCCCCCTTCGGGGGTAGAGAAGGGCGGGTTAAAAATGAAATAAATAAATAAATAAATAAAAATGACAATCGTGCCATCACCGCTCAAGCAGGGAGCTTTGAAAGGATTGAACAGAAGCTCTCCAGAGCTGTAGGTGCTCTCACGGCCTATTACAGGGGAAACCAGCTGATTACTAATTCATCTGAAAAACAGACATGTGCTTTCCATCTTAAGAACAGACAAGCATCTCGAGCTCTCAGGATTACCTGGGAAAGTATCCCACTGGAGCATTGCAGCACACTAAAATACCTGGGAGTCACTCTGAACCGTGCTCTGACTTACAAGAAGCACTGCTTGAATATCAAGCAAAAAGTGGGTGCTAGAAACAATATCATATGAAAGCTGACTGGCACAATCTGGGGCTCACAACCAGACACAGTGAAGACATTTCCCCTTGCAATTTGCTCCTCTGCTGCTGAATACACATTCCCAGTGTTGAACACATCTCACCACGTTAAAACAGTGGATGTGGCTCTTAATGAGACATGCCACATTATCACAGGATGCCTACGCCCTCTCTCTCCGCATTCCTTCGCAAATGAAGATTTTTAGGAAGGACTCATCCCACGCTTTTTACAAGTGTGTTGATGACTAAAAAGGTCAATTGGAGATAGGCAAGTTCGGTTGCAGAAAGCACAGCAGAAAGTCTCCTTGGGTGATGTTGTTTCCAAGTTGCGGTTCTTTCTGTGTTGTCAGTTCTCTTCGAGACCCGTTTGGCGTGTCTTCTCGAAAGAGGCCGCAGCATTGTGGATAGTGCGTCTCCATGCCTCCCGATGTGAGGCCAGGGTGGACCATTTTTGGTGATCAATCTGGCCGAGCCTGAGATGTTGTTTCAGGGAGTCCTTATATCACTTTTTGGGGGCGCCTCTCTTGCACTAATCTATGGTGAGTTCACTTAGGGAGGTGGTGGTCCTCCATCCTAGAGACGTGCCCTGCCCAGCGCAGCTGTGTTTTCAATAGCATGGCCTCAATGCTGGTGATCCCTGCTTGCTCAAGCATAGCAACATTCATCACATAGTCGGTCCAGTGTATATTTAGGATTGTGCTAAGACAGCGCTGATGAAAGCGTTCGAGGAGTCGTAGATGTTGGCGATAGGTGACCCATGTTTCAGACCCATAAAGGAGAATAGACAGTATGATAGCTCTGTACACACTGATTTTTGTACTTTGCCTCAGGTGCTACAACACTGGAAAAATTATATTGTTTAGCCGGTATTGCTCCACCAGGCATCTGCTGGGAAGTAGTAGCCAATAATTAAAGGACCAAGATAGTGACATCTCTCGCCAATCTTCTGTTCAGATATCGGCCAGCATGTCAATAACTTAAATCAAGAAACAGCTTCTCAAAATCTACAGAGATACTCACAGAAACATCTCAGCAACCAAGAGTACAAAAGTGGCAGGTAAAAACCTCAATCAGTGGTTGATGAGAAACTCCCCCTTGGGCACACAGAAGACGGGGTGACTTCAAAGGTACTGAACAGACTGCGCTCTGGCACCACAAGATGCAGAGCCAACCTTAAAAAATGGGGCTACAAAGCGGAGTCCATGAAATGTGAGTATGGAGAAGAGCAAACCACAGACCGCCTATTACAATGCAGCGTGAGCCGTGCCACATGCACAATGGAGGACCTTCTCACAATGACACCAGAGGCACTCCAAGTGGCCAGCTTCTGGTCAAAGGACATTTAGTATAATGTCAAGTGTAAAACTTTGTTTGTTGTTTTTTATACACATTATAACTGCACTCTCAATATGCTTCTGACATGATAAATAATTTGTTATATATTAATCCCATTGATTTGTTATATATGAATCCCATAATATATTTCTCAATTTTCTATTGTAATATTTGATCTACAGTATATCTGTATCGGCTCAGTGGATAATGTGAACATGCAGGGATTTGTGCCAGGAAATGTTGCAATAGCAGCACTGAGATTTAAGGATTTTTAGAAGAATGTGGTACCAGAACGTTGGGTGGAAATAGTGGCTGACTGAGGCTCAAAAAGAGAAAGATGGATTGTTGTCAATACAGTGTGAGAAGAGAGTATGAACTGGGTTCAGCCCAAAGCTGCTCTGAAATGTTTAATCTCTCTCTTAAAAACTACTCCTGATTTAGGATTCAAGGGATTTGAAATGCTTATTCATTATACAAGTCTGTAGCCCTCACTGAGTAGTTGAAGGAGTGGCGTGTGTCCCTGCTCCATGTTTGGGAACCAGAGTCTGTGTCCCACATTGCACGGGGCAACCTGCTATTCGAAAGCATTCTTCCTTCCACAGGTCGTCAACTGATGGCTTTTCAGATCTATGCCAGACTAGAGTTCCCATCACCTACCACCATGCTGTCCAGGGTGATCCCTCTCTGTCCAAGTATGATAGCCTTCCAAGTGGAGTGTGTTGGCAGTGGATACACAGGTGACTGTGGAGCCCTATTGTTGACCTACACGTTCTTCTACAGTGAAGGTATCAGTTTCCAAGTGGAAGACAGTCACAGTCAGGGTTGACTTGAAATGTTTTTCTCTTGGCACATTTCTCCATTTTGCCCTACATTCATGCCTCTTTAAATTCCATAGCACTGCTGGTCACAGCTGACCTCCAGTTAGAGCACTCAAGGCCCAGGGCTTCCCAGTTCTCTGTGTCTATGTCACAGTTTTTAAGACTAGCTTTAACCCCATCTTTAAATCTCTTTTCCTGTCCACCCACATTCCGTTTTCCATTCTAGAGTTGGGAGTATAGTAACTGCTTTGGGAGATGGTGATCGGGCATTCAAACAATGTGGCCAGTCCAGCGGAGTTGATGGCGTAGGAGCATCACTTCAATCCTAGTGGTCTTTGTGTCTTCCAGCATGCTGACGTTTGTCTGCCTGTCTTCCCAAGGGATTTGCAGTATTTTTCAGAGGCAACACTCATGAAATCGTCTCAGGAGTTGAGTGTGACGTCTGTAGATAGTCCACGTTTCGCAGTCATAATAGCATTGAGACAACAATGGCTTTACAAACAAGCACCTTGGCCTCTCTGCGGATGTCCCGATCCTCAAACAGTCTCTGCTTCATTTGGAAAAAATGCTGCACTCGCAAAGCTCAGTGCAGTGTTGACTTTTGTGAAAGGGGGCTGCCAAGGTAGTGGAAATGGTCAACATGTTCTAATGTTACACCATTAAGCTTTATTTCTGGCATTGCAGAGAGATTGGCTGGTGACTGCTGGAAAAGCACTTTGGTTTTTACAATGTTCAGTGAGAGGCTGAGCTTCTCGTATGCTTCTGCAAAGCTGTATAGAGTGGCTTGTAGGTCTTCTTCTGAATGTGCACAGACTACGGTACCTAAGGCTGGAAACAGTTGCTATTTGACAACTTCTGGAAAGTAAAAGGTAGACCACCTTGGTTGAATTCTAAGTTCTGCCAAGTCCAAGTACAGTTTAAAATTTTCAAAATCCACAGAAACTAGCAAAGCAGATCTTGAAGACATCAACTGGTCACTACCTTCTCCTTGTGATGAGAAGTTACACCGTGTAACACATTTTGTGTCCTACTTGGTTTTATCATAAAAGTATGGAAAAAGTTCATTAACCTGTAAAAAAAAAACCCTTACCATCCATAGCATGGAACTGGCCTTGGTCCTGAAGATGATCCATAGTGTTATCCACCAGATGTTCTTACACTGTGATGCTCCTTACCATCCATAGCATGGAACTGGCCTTGGTCCTGAAGATGATCCTAAGGATGTGTTGTCGAAGGCTTTCATGGCTGGAATCACTAACTTGCTAGGACTTTTCCAGAAGCATTCTCTCCTGTCATTCCACCCACATCTATGGCAGGCATCCTCAGAGGTTGTGAGGTTTTTTGGAAAGTAGGCAAGTGAGGTTTATATATCTGGGGAATGTCTGGGTTTATATTTCTGTGGAATGTTCTTTCTCTCCACCTTGGACATTCCACAGATATATAAATCTCACTTGCCTCACTTGCCTAGTTTCCCATTTGCCCTATCCATCTGGATAGCTTACCAGCGACTTCGCTTTGAAGATACTTGCCGCCCTACCACTTGGTTCGTGGTGTGAGGATATCAATACCTATTGGCCTTGAAAAAGACCCGTCCAGGGTCGAAATGAGGGTGGACTCCTCACCATCGGCGTCCTCGTTGGCCTGAGTGAATGCAGACCGCACCTGGTTAGCCCGGTCCGTTTACACCACCACGGAAGGCTACGCAGCCTGATTACCTCAGGCGCCAGCGTCCTGCCTCCGGTCTCCTCGCCCCTGCTTCCCCATTGCGGATTACAAATACCCTTTTTGGGTTTGGACTACTAACAGCATCATAGCGGCTTTATATCGACAACCTTCCCCCGGTTGGGGGACCGCAGGACTACTTTGAACTGAACTTTGGAATGGAACCCTAAACATGAACTGTACTTTATACATTATTGGGTTTGCACTCCTGCGTGTTCGGGTAGGAACCCTATGAGGGTCTTTATGTTGTTTTTCCTACCGGGTTGTCTGATGTTTAATATATGTTGAGCTAATTACCTTGATACTGTGTTCAGTTTCATTGGTTAGTTTCCAACAGACCCCTCAACCTCAAGGAGATGAACAAAGAGATATATTTGGGAGAGCATAGTTTTGGATAGCTTTGAGAACAAATGCAAGCTATCACTAACATCGTACAGATGAAAGCAACATTGTGTGGTCAAAATGGCAGACATCTATATCTTCTATATACCCAGTAAAAGTAATAAAATGTATGTGCTGGGGTGCCCACTTCCACAGACAGGATCCCACTTCCACAAACAGCTTTAACCCACGCTGCTGATTAGCCACCAAAAGCCCTCTCTCCAATGACACTTCAGGTTATAGTGAGAGTCATGAACATGTAGCCCAACCCCGCCAATGTCCTCCCCAAACACCACCCAAGGAATGCTTTCATTCGGGAACAATTTTATCCAAGATTTTACGTGTTTTCTTCACATCTCAGTGTTCCTTACTCTCTCAATTGGTGTATGTAGAAGTTGCATGATCCCACCCACTGCCTCTCCCTTAATCCCCTTCTACTCTTTTCAATTCTGTTTGCACAACAAACAGAGCAGAAATAATCAGCAACTACACATACTGGGGGAGTTTGGGGGGTTGGCTCCACATGACTGAAGTTGTAGTTCAACCTGCATCGAGCACTTGCGACCCCCACTGACAATGGACCTGGACCACATTTGACACACAGAGCCCCTATGACCAAATAAAAATATTGGAGAGGTTTTGGGGGGAATTCACCTTGATGGCCATTGTTTTGGGGCCCGGATCAGGCCCTTCACCCCTAGGACAAATGATTCATAGCCATTGCTGGCGCGAGAGGAGGAGGAAGGAGGAGGAAGGAAAGCCCCACCCGGGCCGATGGGAGGCCTCCCTAGGATTTATAGCCACCATTCACCAAGCAATGAGAGCAGAAGAGCAAGCGGGGGCGGCCATGGATGGTGCTAGACACCACCAACGCCCCCAAAGGTGGCCCCATGGTCTACCTTATAATCTGGGCCTGGGTATTGGGATTTATAGTTCACCTGCAATCAAAGAGCACTCTAGACCCCACCAACGATGGCCCTGGACCTAACTTGCCACACAGAACCCCCATGGCCAAGAAAAAATACAGGAGAGGTCTGGGGGAAATTCACCTTGATTTATAGGAATTATAGTTCACCTACATCCACAGAGCACTGTGAATGCAAACAATGATGGATCTGCACCAGATTTGATATGCATAACCGATATGCCAAAATTGGAATACTGGTGGGTTTGGTGGGGGGTGGGGAGGGGAATTGGCTTTGACATTTGTTATTTGTAGGTACTGGGATGTATAGTTCACTTGCAGTCAAAGAGCACTCTGCACCCTTCTGATAATGAACCCAGAACCCCCATGACCAACAGAACATACTGGAGGGATTTGGTGGGAGTTAGGACTCATCTCACAGGTAGAGAGCATACTGAACCCCACTGATGATGCATCTAGAGCAAACCTGCCCAACATGATAAACTTTAACTATTGGTGGAGCACCTGGAGTAAACTGAGGAGAAAGAGGAGAACTGGGGAGAAAAAAACTGTGACTATTTAAAAGAAGCAAAAATTGGATGACAGAAGATTAACCTGGATTGTCTGTAGCAAATTCAGCAACGAGAGGATGTTGTTGAGGGAACATTGATAGGTGAGGGTGCATCCACACTACACAAACACAGAAATCTGGTCACACATTAATTTCAATCCTATGGAATTTGGGGATTTGTGCTCTTGTGAATCAACTAGATTATTAACTGGGGCGAATTACAGGGAGCGGTCAACCCCCCTGTTTAAGGAGCTCCACTGGCTGCTGTTCATCTTCCGGTCCCAATTCAAGTTGCAGGTTATTACCCATAAAGCCTTGAACAGGTTGGGACCCGCCTACCTTTGTGACCGCATCTCCTACCACCAACCTGCACGATCCCTCTGATCCTCTGGGGAGGCTCTCCTCTTCCCCCTTCCTCCATCACAGGCAAGACCTGTGGGAACAAGGGAGAAAGCCTTCTCCACTGTGGCCCCCCAACTTTGGAACTCACTACCTGGTGAGATTAGGCAAGCCCCCACCTTAGCAGCCTTTCAGAAAAATCTGAAAACCTGGCTCTTCCGATGTGCCTTCAGAGTGTGACCATTTGTCCCAGTTCCTACAGTGTTGCTCCTATGAGCGGGAATGTGGCGCAGCTGGCTGGATGTCAGTTGCATAAGATCTCTACTGACCAGAAGGTCATGAGTTTGAGGCCTGCCCGGGTTGGACTGAGCTTTCGGCCAATTGTGTAGCCTGTTGTCGACCTTTGCAACCCGAAAGACAGTTTATTATTATTTATTTATTTATTAAATCAAACTTCTATCACCGCCACTCCCCAAGGGCTAGGAGCGGTTCACAAGTCTGGTCCACAAAACAATGGTCAACAAACAGACAATACAACATCAAGAGAGGAAGGAAAGAGGGGGAAAGAAGGGGAGGGGAGAGGGAAGGAAGGGGTAGAGCTCAGGATGTGGCAAGGGGGTGCTCAGGTAGAACTGGCAGATGCCACCTTGCCATCAAAAGACGGAAGCGTGGGAGGTCTCAGGGAGATCTCTCGTAGCAGGCCATAGGAGAGACGGGTGGCCTGGCTTCCTTTGTCCAAAGGTCTGACGGAGGGAGTCAGATCCGCAAAGGGAGTGTCTATCTCCAGCCTCGAATGTGACTGGTGGAGCTCAAGCCGCCTCAAACTCGAGCTCCAAAAGGTTCTGGAGCGAAACGATCTCCTGAACCTGGGCTCAAGTGAGGGGGGCCTCCTCTCTCGTAAGTAGTTCGCAGAGGATGCAATAGGTCCAAGGGGACGGCAGCCTCGGCAGTGGAGCGATCCATGTTGTTGGTCCCTGGTAAAGCCAGAGAGATGAGATCTGCTGTTCCTTGGCTTCCGGCGCCGCTTCCTCCGATGGCCGTGTGGCCTCCGCTGCAAGGCGCCTCCAGGGTTTGAGTCCCCTGAAGGCGGGCGCTTCCTCCCTATGGGACTCTCTGGGTTAGCCGCCCCCAATCTTGTCTTGCCCCGACCAGGGCTGCAACTCTCCCCCGGCCACCAGAGGGCAAAGGAACAGGCTGTGGTCCAGGCGCAGCTTTGGGGGCTGCTGGCAGTCGGCAGGCTCATCGCCGGGGCCTCTCCCCAGGGGCCTTCACCAGGACCCCTGACACATCAAGCGCCTCCACCGGGGAGCAGCCTGGAAGTAACTAGGGCCTCCAGCGGGGGCTCTGATTGTAGTGGCTGTCCCAGCGACCAGTCGGCAGGGGGCGAGGCCGGGGCCCCTGGGATAAACAGGTGGGGCGGGGCTAAGGACGCCGAGCGGGACAGATTCGGCGCCATTTTGGGGCCCCCCGCCAACACCCTCTCCATGGGGTCCAAGGGAGCACAGCGCCCCAATGCCCTCCGCGGGCTCCACCATGGCGCCGACGCAGCTCCAACTGTTGTCTTGCACCCGGTCGGGGGTCCCTCGGTGGGCAGCCGGTCGGTTCCCAGGGGCAGCGCCTCCTGCAAGGCGTTCCCCCGGGCCTCTGCGCGCCTCTCTTCCACTCGCCCCATTCGCTCCCCGAAGGGTGGAAAGCCCGGTGAGCTCGAACGTGACAGTTGCATCTGTCAAGTAGGAAATTAAGGTACCACTTAGTGGGGAGGCTAAATTTAACTGATTTATGAGGCCATAAAAAGATCTCCAGAGAACACGCTGAGGAATGGAGTGCGACACCTCCCCCTGGTGGCCAGATGTTAAATTGCCTCTGTCTGTCTTGTGTGTTTGTGTGTCTAAATGTAATGTGTACATTGTAATCTACCCTGAGTCCCCTGTGGGGTGAGAAGGGCAGAATAGAAATGAAGTAAGTAAGTAAGTAAGTAAATAAATAAATATGATGCACTTTCCCCCTGTCCTAAACTGAAAGCCTAACCCCACTGTTCATCCTTTTTGGGCTCCTTTCAATTACACTTCTTCTATTCCTACCACAACCAGGGTTTTCTCATTTTACCTTGTCCATTTGGCCTTCCCATGGTGTTCGATTTTAAATATGTCAATCTCCTTTGTTTATTTTATTTTGCCACATTATTTCTGTTATTCTGATGTAATTTTTGTTGTCTGCATTTTGTATTTTATTTTTCTGTATTGTATCTTCGGGCTTGGCCTCATGTTAGCTGCCCCAAGTCCTCTTCGGGGAGATGGTGGCGGGGTATAAATAAAGATTAAGATTATTATTATTATTATTATTTTACTGACACAAAACCAGTATGTCACAGCAAACAAGATCTATATGCTGGATTTCGTATCAAAAAATCACAAGCCGAACACTTCCCAAGCGTCTAGGACTGTGTGATGTATTTCCGAATGATGCACGCAGTTCCAAGGAAGGTGATCTTTTGCAGTTGACAGATCGTGATTTTGTCAATGTTTATTGTTTCCAAATGCCGGCTGAGATCTTTTGGCAGGACACCCAATGTGCCAATGACCACTGGGACCACCTGTACTGGTTTATTATTATTATTATTTATGGTATTTGTACCCCGTAGCATCTCACCCCTGCAGGGGGACTCAGCACGGCTTACATTTGCAGCACGACAGGCCGCAACACCACAATACAATTTTAGAGTACACCATATAATCAACATCATTAAAAAGCATTAAAAACATTTTTAAAAACATTACATTAAACACCACTACATACAACAATAATTAATTAAAGCCATCAAGCGGAACACATTGTCAGTCCAGTCAAGTCCAAAGTGTCAATCCAGTCAAATCCAAAGGTACAATTTACATCTGCTGCCCAAAGGCCTGGTCCCAGAACCACAACTTTAGCTTTTTTCTAAAAGCAAGGAGAGATGGAGTCGATCTTATTTCATTTGGGAGCGTGTTCCATAGGCGAGGGGCCACCGCCAAGAAGGCCCTGTCTCTCGTCCCCACCAGCCGCATTTGCGATGCTGGCGGGAGCGAGAGCAGGGCCTCCCCAGATGATCTTAGACTGCGAGATGGGACGTAGAGGCAGATGCGTTCGGACAAGTAAGCTGGGTCAGAACTGTATAGAGCTTTCTAGGTCAATACCAGCACTTTGAATTGGGCTCAGAGATGGACAGGCAACCAGTGGAGCTGACACAGCAGGGGGTGGTATGCTCCCTGTATGTCACCCCAGTTAGCATTCTGGCTGCCGCCCGTTGGACCAACTGAAGTTTCCGAACCGTTTTCAAAGGCAGCCCCACGTAGAGTGCGTTGCAGTAGTCTATTCGGGATGTAACCAGAGCGTGGACCACCATGGCCAAGTCAGACTTCCCAAGGTACGGGCGCAGCTGGCACACAAGTTTTAATTGTGCAAAAGCTCTCCCGGCCACCACTGAGACCTGGGGTTCCAGGCTCAGCGATGAATCCAGGATCACTCCCAGACTGTGAACCTGCGTCTTCAGGGGGATTGTAACCCCATCCAACACAGGCTGTAACCCTATGCCCTATTCGGCGTTTCGACTGACCAGGAGGACCTCTGTCTTGTCTGGATTCAATTTCAATTTGCTAGCTCTCATCCAGTCCGACACAGCAGCCAAGCACCGGTTCAAGGTCTGGACAGCCTCCTTAGTAACAGGTGGGAAGAAGTGACAGATTTGGATGACATCTTCATACAGATAACATCTTACTCCAAAACTCGGGATGATCTCCCCCAACAGCTTTATGTAGATGTTAAATAACATCGGGAGTGCTAGGAGTGGGAAATAGGGCCCATAGGGATTCAGAATGGCTCTGGTCCTTCCCTGCATTGGGACGGACTTCTGTTGGTGAGCAGTTTAGGCCCCTGTGGAATGTTTTCACAAATAAGCCCGGTGTGTTTGCAACAGAAGCGGGCCGCTTAGGTTAATCCCTTCTTCCTTAAACACAGGTTAAAATCGCCTCATGGAACAAAGGCATCCACTTGTTGCTGGGGTGCTTACAGAGTTTGTACAGCATGATCCAAGCCACACGTTTGAGAGCAACGATCCCAGGGAGAGAAGAGGGCCAACTTGCACAGCAGCAGCAGCAGCAGCGCAATACGGTTCTTGGCTTTGTTTGAATGGGCCCTTTGTCTGCGCTCATAAGGGTGAGGGGAAAGTGTCACCGAGCAAGGGTTAAGGCCGTACGAGACAACGGCAATCGGGACAAATGTTATGTAAAGGACATGCTTTTAAAAAAAAACAAAACAGATGAGATTGTTCTACAGAGAGAGGTTGGATGAGGTCAAGGGCATAACAGTCGTGGATCTAGCACAGGCGGTTAGGAACACCTGGAGGGAGGGTTGATGTTCGCGCATGCTTGATCTAACGGGTGGGGTGCACTGGGATGAGCATAGCTCACAGGCCATTTTGTTTTTGGACTTTCATGCTTCTATTACTGGAATCCAGCGTGACATACGAGGGCGGGTCAATAAGTCCGTGACTTTTTGAATAAAACACAGATTTTTGGATAAAAAATTCATTTTATTTTTCAACGTCGTCTCCTTTGAGCTCTATACACTTGGTCCAACGTTTCTCCAATTTTTTTATCCCTTCCAAAAAATAAGATTTGTCAAGGTCATTAAAATAGGTATTTGTTTGTGAGATGATTTCATTGTTGGAGTCAAATCTCTTTCCGCCGAGCCATTTTTTCAGGTTTGGAAACAAGAAATAGTCACTCGGGGCTAAGTCCAGAGAATAGGGTGGATGAGGGAGCAATTCGTGTCCCAATTCATGGATTTTTGCCATGGAAACTGCACGTGTGCACCCTTGCATTTGTGGTCGATTGTGAGCAAACGCGGCACCCATCTTGCAGAAAGCTTTCTCATACCCAAGTGATCATTTAAAATTGAAACCACTGAGCCACGTGAGATGCCTATGGCTTCCACAATCTCTCACACTTTCAATCTCCGATCAGCCAACGTCATATTGTGAATTTTTTCAATTGTTCCGGGTGTAGAGACCTCAAATGGGCGTCCAGAACATTTGGCATCTTCCGTGCTTGTACGGCCACATCGAAATTCAGTGAAACACTTTTTTACCATTGAAATTGATGGTGCAGAGTCCCCATAGTATTTATCAAGCTTAGCCTTGGTTTGAGTGATGGTTTTTCCCCACTAATGCTTAATGAGCACATGAAATTCACTTTTTTCCATTTTCTCCTGAAATCACGCGGCAGTCTGCTATCAATGACTGTCAAACACAAACTAAATGATGCAGCTTGTTCAAATTTTGACAGGAGCCAACTGACAGGTGCCTGTTGAGAGGAGCAGTGTTGCCCTTTCAGTTAAGAGGTGGAAAATTCAAAAAGTCACGGACTTATTGACCCGCCCTCGTAGTGAACCATGACTCTGGACACCAGGGTTCAAATTCCCTCTTGGGTGAGGAAACCCATTGGATGTCCTCTTTGGTAAATCACAGACTGGCTCTACACTGCCATATAAACCAGTTTCTGAATTCAGATTATCTGCTCTGAACTGGATTATATGAATCTACAAAGTACTGCAGTGGCCGCAGTTGGCACAGCAGATTAAACCACCAGCTACAGGAAATCTTGCTGAGTGGAAGGTTGGCAGTTCAAGCTGCAAAATTGGGGTGAGCTCCCACTGTCAGCCATAACTTCTGCTTATCTAGCAGTTCGAAAACAGCAATGTGAGTAGATAAATAGGTACCACTGTAGCAGGGAAGTAAAAGGCACCTCTGAAGACATGCTGGCAACTCAATCAGGAAGGCGCCCATGGACAATAGGTTCCTCCGTGTCAAAAAATGGAACAACAGCACCTCCCCATGGCCGGAGTTGAGCGCAGCCTTCAGATGCCGGAGATGAAAAAGAGGGAAGCCTTACCTCTGTCGATGCATTGTCTTGTGTAATGGTATTAAATGCTTGCCATGTACTGTATGTATTCTGTAATCTGCTCTAAGTCCCCTTGGGGAGATAGGGCAGAATATAAATGTGTGTGTGTGTGTGTGTGTGTATATATATATATATATATATATATATATATATATATATATGAATGAAAGATGGGAAGGGAAGGGGTGTGTGTATATGTGTTTTGTGTGTGTATATGTGTGTCTATATATTTGTGTATATGTGTATATATGTGTGTTTGCGTATATATGTGTGGTTTTGCGCATGTGTTGTAATTTATTTTTTGTTTTTTGGCTTTTTAAGTCTCTTCTGCTATGTTCACTTGTAGGCCTGATAGTTGTATTGTGTCCAAATCTGGTGTCAATTCGTCCAGTGGTTTTTGAGTTATGTTAATCCCACAAACAAAAATTACATTATTATTTATATACTAGCCGTCCTCTGCCATGTGTTGCTGTGGCCCAGTCTGGTGGTCTGGAAAATTAAATAATGAGAAAGTATTGGTTTCTAATATATGTAATTTCTTTATTCTTGCGGGTAAACAGTATTTCTTGTTGTTTCTTTGTCAGTGTTGATGTGGAGAATGTCTGGTTTGCTCACTCTGGAACATCCAACATAGAATTGTCCTTCTTTAGGGGTCCCTTTCAAATCTATGATACTATATCTCTCCGTGTGTGTGAATCATAGAATCACAGAGTTGGAAGAGACCTCATGGGCCATCCAGTCCAACCCCCTGCCAAGAAGCAGGAAAATTGCATTCAAAGCACCCATGACAGATGGCTATCTAGCCTCTAATTAAAAGCCTCCAAAGAAGGCGTCTCCATTCACACTTTGGGGCAGAGAGTTCCACTGCTGAACAGCTCTCACAGTCAGAAAGTTCTTAATGTTCAGATGGAATCTCCTTTCTTGTAGTTTGAAGCCATTGTTACGCGCACTAGGCTCAAAGGTAGCAGAAAACAAGCCTGCTCCCTCCTCTCTCTCTCTCTCTCTCTCTGGCCAGATGACTCTTTGTCAGGAGGACTTTGATTATGTTTTCTGGTGAAGGGAGTTGGACTGGATGGCCTTAAGTATTTTCTGTTGGTCCATGGGGGTTCTGTGTGGGAAGTTTTACTCAATTCTGTCGTTTGGTGGGGTTCAGAATGCTCTTTGATTGTAGGTGAACTATAAATCCCAGTAACTACAACTCCCAAATATCTATCCCCCCCCCCAACTCCATCTGTGTTCATATTTGGGCATATGGAATATTCATGCCAAGTTTGGTCCAGATCCATCATTGTTTGAGTCCACAGTGCTCCCTGGATGTCGGTGAACTACAACTCACAAACTCAAGGTCAATGCCCACCAAACCCTTCTAGTGTTTTCTATTGGTCGTTATATATACACACACACACATACACACTGTACATACAAACACACACACACACACACCATATATATATAGGGAATATATATATATATATTCCTCTTTATTTACTGTACTGATTTTATATATAAAGGGAATTCCTGGTATGAAACAATCAGGGCCAGCCAACATCTCCCACCAAAGGATTATCCCTGCAGGCAGGAAGCAGCCAGGCTTTGAAGCTGCAAGGCTATTCAATCCTGTAATGAGATCTTATCTTGGAAATAGGTCCAAGCCTCAAGGCAGAAATCAATTTATGATTCAGATGTCCCTTATTAGCAGACAATGCAAACGCAAATGTTTCAAATTTCAAGTAATTTGCGACCCAAAACTCAATCCCAGAAACTCTTGGGTTTACTCTTCCTTAACTAGGCTTTCCTGATGCGCATGCGCCGAAGATAGCGGCTCCAGGGCGGGGCTGGCTAGGTGACGTCACCGGTCGCCAATGACGCGTGGAGAGAGCGGGCCCTGTTGCCCGGGGCAACGCAGACACACTTCCGGGCGGGAGATTTGCCTTTTGAAGGAAGGAAGCAAGCAAGCAAGGCGGGATTCCTCGCTGGAGCCAGGTCTGCTTTGCCTCTTCATTTGCCATAACTGGCATTCATTGTCTGGCATCTTCTATAGAAGGATAAAACAAGCACAAAACGTTATGCCAGGGTTGTTGTTGTTGTTGTTATGATCTGGTTCTTGTGCAGGTAGAGACTGAGGCCCAGCCTGGATATTTTGAGGCCTAGTGACTCCTGTTTTTTCCCCATTCCCATTCGTATAAACTCTTCTTAGTCTGACAGGAATTGCAGGAAGGAACAGAATGCAAAGCTGAAGGAAGTGTTCCCTCTGACTGAAAATGGACCAGAGGATCCTCTCCCTGGCAGCCGAGGAGGAAGCAGAGCCGCTGCAGGCCTGTTTGCAGAACCTGAAAGGAAGTGAGGTGAGGCACTCCTGCAGTTTCCACAGCAAGGATGGCGTGTTGTCGAAGGCTTTCATGGCCAGAATCATCATCATTTATTTTATTTATTTATTTACGCTCCGGTCACATCCCGAATAGATTACTGCAACGCGCTCTACGTGGGGCTGCCTTTGAAGACAGTTCGGAAATTACAACTAGTCCAATAGGCGGCAGCCAGATTACTAACGGGAGCTACATACAGGGAGCATACCACCCCCCTGTTGTGTCAGCTCCACTGGCTGCCTGTCCACTTCCGGGCCCAATTCAAAGTGCTGGTTTTGACCTTTAAAGCTCTATACCAGTGTTTCTCAACCTGGGGGTCAGGACCCCTGGAGGGGTCGCAAGGGGGTGTCAGAGGGGTCACCAAAGACCATCAGAAAACACAGTATTTTCTGTTGGTCATGAGGGTTCTGTGTGGGAAGTTTGGTTCAATTCTATCCTTGGTGGGGTTCAGAATGCTCTTTGATTGTAGGTGAACTATAAATCCCAGCAACTACAACTCCTAAATGTCAAGGTCTAGTTTCCTCCAACTCCACCAGTGTTCACATTTGGGCATGTTGAGTATTCGTGCCAAATTTTGTCCAGATCTATTCATTGTTTGAGTCCACAGTGCTCTCTGGATGTAGATGAACTACAATTCCAAAACTCAAGGTCAATGCTCACCAAACCCTTCCAGTATGTTCTGTTGGTCATGGGAGTCATGTGTGCCAAATTGGTAGAGTTCAGAATGCTCTTTGATTATAGATGAATTATAAATCCCAGCAACTATAACTCCCAAATGACAAAAATCAGTCCTTCCCCTAACCCCATCAGTATTCAAATTTGGGCGTATGGGGTATTTGTGCCAAATTTGGTCCAATAAATGAAAATACATTCTGCATATCAGATATTTACATTACGATTCACAACAGTAGCAAAATTACAGTTATGAAGTAGCAACGAAAATAATTTTATGGTTGGGGGTCACCACAACATGAGGAATTGTATTAAGGGGTCACGGCATTAGGAAGGTTGAGAAACACTGCTCTATACGGTTCTGGCCCAGCTTACTTGTCCGAACGCATCTGCCGCTACATCTCACCTCGTACTTTAAGATCATCCGGGGAGGCCCTGCTCTCGCTCCCGTCGGCTTCCCAGGTGCGGCTGGTGGGGACGAGGGAGAGGGCCTTCTCGGTGGTGGCTCCCCGTCTGTGGAATGCGCTCCCTAGCGACATACGATCAATTCCATCCCTCCTGACATTTAGGAAAAAAGTGAAAGCCTGGATGTGGGACCAGGCGTTCGCATAATAATAATAATAATAATAATAATAATAATAATACTTTAATATTTGTGAGTCGCCCTCCACCACCGGTGCTCCGGGCGACTTACATCATTTAAAAACCCCAAAATACATCAATGTACATCAATTTAAAAACATAGATACAGACGGCAAGGAGAGGCTCAGTCATTCAGGGTACCGATCAGGCCCCAAACGCTAGGCGGAAGAGCCAGGTTTTCAGGTCTGACAGGAACCTAGTCCGGGTCGAAGTGGCTCTGAGGGCGGGTGGCAGTGAGTTCCAGATCATGGGGGCCGCCACGGAGAAAGCTCTCCGCCGGGTCTCTACCAGCCGAGCCTCTCGCACCCCAGGGATGGTCATCCGATCACCGTTTATGGCACGTGCTGGCCTCTCGCTGCGTTGGACCGTCAGCCGGGCGCTCAGGTAGGCTGGCCCAATGTTATGCCGTGCTTTAAAAGTGAGCACCAAAAGTTTGTAGAGCACTCTGAACTCTAGGGGCAGCCAGTGGAGATCTTTTAAAATAGGGGAAATGTGGTCCCTCACTGATGACCCAGAGATGAGTCTGGCCGCTGCGTTGTGGATGAGTTTTAGCCTCTTAGTTGTGGACAGGGGAGGCCCGCGTACAGGGCATTGCAGTAATCCAGGCGCGAGACAACGGTGGCATGTACCACGGTTCTCAGCGCCTCAGGTGGTAGGTAGGGGGCCAGCCGTCGTGCCCTACGGAGATGGAAAAAGGCGCCTTTGGCTGCAGCCTGGATCTGGGCCTCCATTGTTAGTTTTTCGTCCAGGATCACTCCCAGGCTTTTCACCGCCGGAGCAGGGGATAGGGACTCGCCCTCAAAGAGTGGCAGCGGTGGGTGAGGGTCGGGTCGGCCAGGCCAGAGGATCTCCGTTTTTGCCGGGTTGATTTTGAGTCTATGTGCTCTGAGCCAGCTCGTCACCGCTCTCAACCCTTGGCTGAAGCTGTCCGGCACCGACGATGACCCTGGGTCAAGCTTCAGGAGCAGCTGTGTATCGTCTGCATATTGGTAGCAGGAGAACCCATGGCTCCTAGCAATGCTGGCCAGGGGCTGGACGTAGATGTTGAAGAGGGTGGGAGATAGAATAGCACCCTGGGGGACTCCACACTCCAATTCACTTTTCTTGGAGACCTGACCCTGCCACTCAACCCGCTGCGAGCGGCCTCGCAGGAACGATTCCAGCCAGGTCAAAGCCTTGTCTTGGATCCCAGAGGCAGCCAGGCGGTAGAGGAGCAAGTCATGATCAACGGTATCAAAGGCCGCAGTTAGGTCCAAAAGGACTAGGACTGCCGAGCCTCCCGGTCCAGTTGACGGCGGATGTCGTCAGTGATCGCTACGAGGACGGATTCCACTCCGTGACCCGCGGAAACCCGACTGGGACGGGTCTAAGCCCCGGATCGATCTAGGAAGTCCCGCAATTGGCTTTCTACCGCTCGCTCTAGGAGCTTACCCAGGAAGGGTAGGTTGGCAACCGGGCGGTAGTTTGCTGGGTCGTCGGGGTCAAGGTTCGTCTTTTTCAAGAGGGGGCTGACTCTGGCCTCTTTCAGGGAGTCCGAAAGGCGCCTGTCTCTAGGGAGAGATTCACCAAGTCCCTCAAAGCACCCGACATGATATCAATACTGGACTTAATTAGATGTGATGGGCAGGGGTCCGTTGGGCAGGTCGTCGCTCTTGCCCCCGGTCACCAGCCTTCTCACCTCTTCCGTTGTTAGTGGGCTGAATTCTGAGAGACGGTGTTCATTTGTCCGGGTGAGGTGCTGGGACCTCGTGTCCCCTTCCTCGGGGTCAGCGGCAAGTCATGTCGAAGTGCCGCGATTTTTCCGATGAAGTAGTTTTGGAGGTCATCAGCTGTTATCGCCGAGTTGTTGTGTTCACTCCGTGGGGATGCGAGGAGACTCGGACTACCTTAAAGATCTGTGCCGTGTGGGAGCCCGCGGCTGTGATCTGGGCCGCATTATAGGATCTCTTAGCCTTTTTGATCTCGTGTTCGTATAGCCTGTGCTGTTCTCTGTAGCAGCACAGGACAGCACTTTAGTAGTTTAATGGAAAGTTGGTGAATAGGGCTCAATGCTTTTATGGACGGAACACTATTTTTAACATAGGTGAATGCATAGGATGTGTGAATATAATTGTATTTTAATGTATTTTAGTGTCGAATGCTGGAGGGTTTTATATTGTGTTTTTATACTGCGATTGTGATGTAGGCATCAAATTGTGCCTTTTGGAAGCCGCTCTGAGTCCCCCCTCGGGGGTTGAGAAGAGCGGGGTAAAATGCCGTAAATAAATAAAAATAAATAAATACATTTACTATTCATGCTTATATACTGCTCCTTCCCGGAGGCTCGGGGCGGTTCACAACATAGCAGCAAATACAATAAAATCAATAAGAACAACAATTAAAACAGTCTCTCTCGGCATGACTTCGCGAACGAAGATTTTTAGGAAGGACTCATCCCACGCTTTTTACAAGCGCGTTGATGACTAAAAAGGCCAATCTGAGATAGGCACGTTCGGTTGCAGAAAGCACAGCAGAAAGTCTCCTTGGGTGATGTTTCCAAGTTGCAGTTCTTTCTGCGTTGTCGAGACTCTTTCGGCATGTCTTCTCGAAAGAGGCCGCACCATTGTGGATAGTGAGTCTCCATGGCTCCCGATGTGAGGCCAGGGTGGACCATTATTGGTGATCAATCTGGCCGAGCCTGAGATGTTGTTTCAGGGAGTCCTTATATCTCTTTTTGGGGGTGCCTCTCTTGCGCTGACCCGTGGCGAGTTCACCATAGAGTAGTATCTTTGGGAGGCGGGGGTCCTCCATCCTAGAGACGTGCCCTGCCCAGCGCAGCTGTGTTCTCAATAGCATGGCTCAAGGACAGCAACATTAGTCACATAGTCGGTCCAGTGTATATTTAGGATTGCGCGAAGACAGCGCTGATGAAAGCTTTCGAGAAGTCGTAGATGTTGGCGATAGGTAACCCATGTTTCAGACCCATAGAGGAGAATAGACAGTACGATAGCTCTGTACACACTGATTTTGGTGCTTTGCCTCAGGTGCTTGTTGCTCCAGACTCTTGTGAAGCCTTCCAAATGCACTATATGCCTTTCCTAATCTGTGATCTATCTCTTTGTCAATCTTGGCGTCTGAACAGATGATGCTTCCCAGGTTGGTGAACTGCTGAACCAGGGGTGCCCACACTTTTTCAGCATGCGAGCTACTTATAATAAAACCAAGGCAGAAAGATCTACCTACCTCCCCAAGGCTGGAGAGGGGAGGGGCGGGGCTTGACACGGCCTGGCTCCGCCCCCTCTGGCTTTGGAGCTCCCCGCAGTTTCTCTATATATTTGTCTGGAGTTACGCTTTAAAATGACCCTGTTCTGATTTCCATACAAATTCAACTTAAGAACCTATCTTGTTCATAATTTGGGAACCGCCTGTGTAATGACAAATCTTATGGTTCTTATTCTTCTTGCTGCAGTTGCGTGACCTGGTTACAAAGCAGGCTTTGAGAGGGAAGGAGATCTGTGTCTTTCTCAGAGGGATCTTCAAAGGTATGAGGCCATGACTTGTGACAGATTGAACTATGAATGGCTTGGGTTTTTTTTAAGCTTTTGATTCAGCTACAGAAATTATTTCTGAGTATGGACTTCTATGTTAGTCAAATATATACAAAATTAAGTTTCCAAATAGTACAGTTGGGGATTGGGGAGACTTCATAGCTCTTGTCTCTTGGGCTTCGTGGCATTAATCACCATAGTGTTTTCGCAACAATTCCTTCTGCATAGTTAATGTTGTTTGACCAACAATTCAAAACTTTTGGGAAACTTTGAATTGGCTTTGTTTTTACTGAGGAAGGAATATCCTAGCATTATATATAAATAAAGCGGAATGTAAATAAATAAATTAATTACTGCTGCAAAGGACGTTTTAGTCAGTGGTTTAAAATGCTAAAAAAGTGTGCTGCTGATGAATTATGTCTTTATACATTAATCCATTGAAGAAATCAGTTGAAGCCCAAACTACCATCACTCCTTTTTGCCAGAAAGCTGTGTTGAAATACTCATCTTGATGCCTTCCTTTATTACTTTATTTCTATCCTCCACACTAGGTTCTCCTTGCTCTCAACAGAATGGTGTTGTTAGGAGACTTAGTATTTACAAGCACTGTATCCAGTTGGTGGAATCGGGGGACTTGCATGTGGAATCTGCATCTGAGATTATACGGGTCCTTATGTTAGAGGTAGGCTTGGATTTCTTAGGATCAGTTTCACTGAGGCCTGCTACTTCTGACCAGGTTTATGTTCTTGACTTGGTCAGCAGATAAACCAGAACTTGTTTGGATATTGTTGTATTATGACTCCCATTGGCTCTAGAGACTATGTAGTCAATGGTGAAGTATGATGGGAGTTGTTCAGAAACATCCAGACTCAAATCCCCCACCTTAAAGTAAAAGATGCATTTTCTGTATAGTTTATTCTATATACCAGTGGTTCCCAAATGTTTTTGGCCTACCGCCCCCTTTCCAGTAAAAAATTTACTCACTGCCTCCCTAGAAATTATTTTTAATTTTTTTAAAATAGCAATTAAATAGAAAGATATATGTATTAATGTTTCTACATTTTTCATAAAGTTAAATGTTTTAATTTTAATGTTATTTTAATTGCATATTGTTTTTATGGCATTGAAAAAAGAAGGGGCCAGCACTGGACAAGCAAGGCCCACCTTGAAAAGCGCCTCCCGCTCGCCCCGCCCCTTGCCGGGCCCAGGAAGGCGTGCTTGGGAGGATGTCCCCATTGGAAGAAAGAGGCAATACACAGGACTGCGCCATGGGGGGGTTGATGAGAAGAAGGAAGTGTGTGCTGCGGGTTCCACGGCAACGCCTGCCTGGGGATCGCGTGCTTGCGACTGTGTCCCTGCAAGTTGGAATCCCCGGGCAGACGTTCCTGTGGAAACCGCAGCACGCACCTCCTTCCTCTTGTCAACCCTACCCATGGCGCAGTTCTGTGTATCGCCTCTTCCAACAGGGACATCCTTGCAAGCGTGCAACCCTGCAAGTGGCAAGCAACTCTGGCTCACACCACCGCCCCCTTACAGGGGTTCAGTGCCCCCCAAATTCTCCTGAGCTTCCCAGCTCCTTCTTGGATTGCCCCACCGCCCACCAGGGGGTGGTACCGCCCACTTTGGGAACCACTGCTATACACAGTCGTGTTGATGCATGTTGTCTCTTGGGACTTGGTCTTCTTGATCAAGCAATCATACTCTTAGAATGCAATATTGCCAACTTATCTTGTCATCTCATTATCTTGCATACTGATGTTAATCTGTTTGACTTTTGCTCATGCACTGAAAACTACTCGTTCAGTCTCCATGCCAGGAAATATGCAAGGTGTCCATAACATCTCTTTACCATTTTAAACAAATAATTAAAGTAAAGGTAAAGTTTTCCCCTTGACATCAAGTCTAGTTGAGTCCGACTCTGGGGGGTGGTTCTCATCTACATTTTTAAGCTGAAGAGCCGCCGTTGTCCGTAGGCACCTCCAAGGTCATGTGGCCGGCATGACTGCATGGAGCGCCGTTACCTTCCCACCGAAGCGGTACCTATTGATCTACTCACATTTGCATGTTTTCGAACTGCTAGGTTGGCAGAAGCTGGGGCTAGCAGCGGGAGCTCAGCCTGCTCCCTGGATTCGAAACGCCAAGCTTTCAGTGCACAAATTCAGCAGCTCAGCACTTTAACCCGCTGCACCACTGAGAGCTCAAAAAAATTATTACGAAAGCAAATAAAAAGACAATATGTTCTATGTACGAATTGACAGACGTGACAGATCTCTTCCACACTTAGCTCTCGTTTCACTGAATCTGATTTTGTTTCAATAAACCATGTGCCTTCTCTTGAGGAGTAGCCATTTTTAGGGATTCATTTCATTTAACAGTACCTATTTCATCATGCGATGTGTGTGTGTGTGTGGGGGGGGGCTTGATGAATGCCAGGCTGGGGTAAAAATTGCTGGAAGAAACATCAAAAACTTTAGATATGCAGATGATACCACTTTGATGGCCAAAAGCAAGGAGGAGCTGAGGAGCCTTCTAATCAAGGTGAAAGAAGAAAGTGCAAAAGCTGGGTTGCAGCTAAACATTAAAAAAAAACCAACCAAGATTATGGCAACAAGAATGATTGATAACTGGCAAGTAGGTGCAAAGATTACTGCAGACGCAGACTACAGCCAGGAAATCAGAAGAGGGGCCGACCAAGGGCAAGGTGGATGGATGGCATTCTTGAAGTGACTGGCTTGACCTTGAAGGAGATGCGGGTGGCCACGGCCGACAGGGAGCTCTGGCGTGGGTTGGTTCACGAGGTCACAAAGAGTCGGAAGCGACTGAACGAATGAACAACAACATGTCATCAACAGGGTACCTGAAATGCACAAATGCAATATGATTTAAAACGTTGATAACCACTGAATACATAGAACAAATCTGATGAAGATATCTCATAAATTACCTTTGTAATTCATTTTTAAATGGTAAAGAGACTTTTCAGACACCCTGTATATGTGTATGTGTGTGTGTATCTATATACATAAAATGTAATGTTTGTTTGTAGGATTAACATAACTCAAAAACCACTGGACGAATTGAAACCGAATTTGGACACAATACACATATCAGGCCAACGAGTGACCATCACTCATAAAAACATTGAAAAACACTGGAAGAGACGTAAAAGCAAAAAAAAATTAAAATACATTACAACACATTCACCAAACCATAAATATACACAGAGATCTACACATATATACACACACAAAGCACATATACACAGACTAGGCCACAGCAACGCATGGCAGGGGGTGGCTAGTATATATACATCCCATATAGATTACTGCAACGCCCTCTACGTGGGACTGCCTTTGAAGACTGTTTGGAAGCTTCAACTGGTCCAACAGACAGCAGCCAGGTTGATAACAGGAGCGGCACTCAGGGAGTGCACAACTCCTCTTTGCGCCAGCTCCACTGGCTGCCAGTTTGCTACCGGACACAATTCAAAGGCTGGCTTTAGCCTTTAAAGCCCTTAATGGTTTTGGTCCAACTTACATATCCGAGCGCATCTCCTCCTATGAACCTTCAAGGTGTTTAAGATCATCCGGAGAGGCTGTGCTCTCGGTCCCGCCTGCTTTGCAGGCACAATTGGCGGGGACGAGAGATAGGGCCTTTTCAGTGGTGGCTCCTCGGCTTTGGAACGCCCTTCCTAGTGACATCAGATCAGCCCCTCCCTCCTGACATTTCGCAAGAAGGTCAAGACCTGGCTGTTTGACCGGGCATTTGCAGATGTAGTATGATTATTAACTGAGACCTAAGGAACGATGACGCAATTGGAAATCGATTTAATAACGAGACGCTGATATTGTGTTTAATTTTAATTGCTAATTTGCATATGATGTGATTGTGTTTCTAACTGTTAATGTGTTTATCTTGGGCAGTCCTTGCCATGTGTACACCGCCTCGAGTCACCTTCGGGCTGAGAGGGGCGGTATAGAAGCAAAGCAAATAATAAATAAGAAATCAATAAACATATCACCTGTTTATGTCTGCTTGTGAGGCTGCTGCTGTTAAATATGCAGGAGCAGAGCCAGTGAAAATAGTTTTTAAAAGACTTTTCTGCATGTGTGCTAACATTGATCATCTTCAAAGGTAGTTTGCATACTGTGATAGTTAAAGATTCCAGATCTTCCGTTTATTATTGACTGATATGACATAGGAGAGTGGTGTTTCCTTGTTGCTCATGTGGAATACGTTCCAGAATGTGGGTACAGTAGTTCTTTGTAAAGTGATTTTTTAAGCCGCATCTTGAGAGTTCATTCCTTCTTCTACTACAAGCACTTGTTGGTTATTAGTAGCCCCTCTGAGTGGTAGTCTTACATGTTGTTCTTCATTGGTTAGGCTCAAAAACTGCCAGGCCCTGCATTGGCTGACTTAGCCACGTTGTTTGTTGATGCTGTCAAAGGAGGTAGCCTGCTCAGTGGTAAATCCTTGGAGCTGTTTCCTACAGTTCTAACTGCACTGGCCACATCCAAAGAGGCCTTGGTTTATGGAACAGGTAAGCTCTTTCCTTTTTATTGCCTCTCTAATTCTTTCTCTTTGATCAGCAACAGCTCCAAAGTGCCTTTCTGTTGTGTGATTTTGTTTCCCTCTTCCAGGTGAGCTGAATGGAGGAGAACTGAAGAAGCAACTGATCAATACTCTGTGCTCTAGCAGGTAGGCATTTCTTTGTCCTGTCATGTTCAGTTTTATTTATTTAATTCCTTGTTAACTGGACATCATGCACTAACTTTAAGCAGGCATTTTGCCATATAAAAAAATCAAGCACCAAAGTCACCGTAAGTCAGACCTGGGCATCTTACAGCCCGCGGGCCGGATGTGGCCCGCCAGCAGATTCTGACCGGCCCGGGGAGAAGGGCGTCGGGGGCGGGGCCATTTCTGCAAGAGGAAGGGCTGCTGCTGCTGCCATCCCATCATGGGCTGTGGGGCCTGTGTCGGCAGACAGCCCGCCGCTCCAGAGAACGATCGGAGGAGCGGCGGCTTTGGAGTGCCTGCCATCCCGGGAGACTTGATCGTCTTCCGGGTCGCCAGGGCGATCAACTGCTGCAGGTCGCCGACTACTCCCACTGCAGGCCCGGATCGCCTCCCAGGATGGCAGGCGCTTCAAAGCCGGGATGGCAGGCACTCCATGGCAGGGCGATCAGCCGATCTGCTGCGGTGGCGACTGGGTCCGCTTTGTCATCCCTGGGCTGGGTCCATTGGGCCATTCCATCTTGGGATCATTCCCAAGATGTCAGCCTCCATCTTGGTTCGCACCTTCTTGAATTTCATTTTATTTTATGTTAGTGGTTTTTATTATTATTTTATAATAATTTTATAATAAAAATTTAATTAATATAATGTTATATTATAATTTCAATATATTATAATGTCTATATATCTACTATAATATAATAATTATATTAATACTAATAATATATGAATATTTCTTGATATATTAATATGTTAATATTAATGATGTGTAATATATAGTAAATAAATAAATAAATAATGTAGATTAGAATGTAGTTCAGCCTTTAGGTGCGACCCTCCATAATATTTTTTGGCTCTCGTGTGGCCCCTTGGAAAAAATAATTGCCCACTCCTGCCGTAAGTGGTTTTTGACGTATTTTCACTCTTTTACTCATTGTCCTTGCTTTATTTTATCTACCTATGCTGCAAGTGAATAGATATTTCAGACAGAATCCTCCATTTGGAGAGAGATTTCCCCGCCTGGCGGGGATGAGAGGCAGGGCCTTCTCAGAGGTGGCCCCTCGGTTGAGGAAAGCCCTTCCTACAGAAATTAGATCGGCTCCCTCTCTGTTAGCATTTCGAAGGAAAGTGAAGACCTGGTTGTTTGAGCAGGCATTTGAATAGGCAGTGTAATGAATATAGGAGTATGGAACAATTCAATGATGAGACTGGATCTTGATTTTAATTATGAGATGCCAATGAGATGTTTTACTGATGTTTAATTGATTGATTGTTACTATGATATCGTTTGAATTGTTTTTAATGTTTTACGATGTTTGAGCATTGACTGTTGCTTTTGCTAATGGCTTTGAGTTGCCCGAGGGCTGAGAAAAGTGGTATATAAATATAGTAAATAAATAAATTTTGGTGCAAGCATCTCAGGAGATGAGCCAGTTTCATCAGATGTCCAGTCCTATGACATAATACATTTGTCTTTGAGGTGTGTCAAGATCCCATGTGCTTCTTTTGCTGCAATAGACTAACCACTACCCTTCTGAAAGTATTTTCCATTGGTAGTTCGTTTTCTATTTTCAGACTCTAGTTTTTATTTTAACAGGTGGGGTCATCAGCATGTGATTCATTTAACTTCTATGTTCAGGTAATCTCTTAATATATATAAAACTAGTATTATTTGGTTTGCTCTTGTGACTAAAGATAACAAGATTGTTTACTGATAACTTCATGTATTTAAAGATACAGTCACATTTCTTGTCAAGGGTTAAAACTTCAGTAATGTTTCAGAGAGTTTGTATCTTGAGCTTAAAACCTTTAACAGTTTCTTCAGAAACTGTTTCTTTGTACAACACTCTTTAGTAAGAGTTTACTTTCAAATAAAACACTAGCCTCAATAGTTTCTAAGTTCCTAACATTAGCTTCTGCACTCTTAACAGACTCAAGCTCCGACCAACATTCCTAACTCTCATCCTGCTTAAAACTGAGCATTGTAAACTGTCACTAAGTCAGTTACGTGATCTGCAGCCCCTCCCACTGCTCTAGGTATATAGAGATAAGGAAACTGCAAATCAAATAAGATAAATACTTTAGGTCAGGGCCGCTCACAGAGTCGATCGTGATCGACCATTTGATCGCAGTTCCCCGAGCTGGTAGATCGCAGCCGGATTTCTGTAGGGTGCTTCTGCCTTGCGTGTGGAGCATCTCCCTCGAGGCTTCCTCATGCTGCCCCTGAGGCGACTCCCCCGCCTCCATCTTCAGTGCCGTTGCAGCATGGCCTGAGGAAGATGGAGGGAGAAGAAGGAGGGCAGCAGAGTGAAGGAGGGGGTGGGCATACAGCGGCGTGCGAAGACGAGCCACGAGGGAGGACAACATCAAAGCTGCACGCTCCAAGTGCGCATGCGCGGGCCGGGCACCCGCCCCCTCCTTCACTCTGCTGCCCTCCCTCCCTCCTCCTCAGGCCATGCTGCGAAGGCACTGAGGGTGGAGGCGGGGGAATCACATCAGGGGCAGCATGAGGAAGCCCCGAGGGAGATGCGCCGCGCGCGGGGCAGAAACACCCCACAGAAATTTGGCAGTGAGTTCATCTGCTTTGCCAAATTGATCAGCATTGAATGACCTTGCAGCTGAAAGGTCTGGCTTCTTACTGCATGTTAATATATCTGTGGAGTAATGTCAAGGGTAGGAGAAGGAACTCTTGTTTGTTGAGTGCAGGTTTGAATGTTCCATTGGCCACCTTGATTAGCATTGAATATCCTTGCAGCTTCAATGTCTGGCTCCTTTCTGTGTGCTTATATATCTGTGGAGTAATGCCCAGGGTGGGAGAAGGAACTCTTGTCTGTTGGATGCAGGTTTGAATGTTCCATTGGCCACCTTTTTATCATTTAATGGCCTTGCAGCTTCAAGGTCTGGCTGCTTACTGCCTGTTTATATATCTCTGGAATGATGTCCAGGGTGGGAGAAGGAACTCTTGTCTGTTTGAGGCAAGTGGGAATGGGGAGCGACTTAAAGAGCTGGGCATGTTTAGCCTGAATAAGAGAAGGCAGAGAGGCCATTCTCTCCCCTCTGTTATTTAACATCTACATGCAGCCGCTTGCACAGCTGGTGCGGAGTTATGGGCTGGAGTGTCACCAGTACGCTGACGACACCCAGCTCATTCTGAGGATGGAGGGCAGGCCGGTTCTGTCCCCGATAATTTCCAACACTGCCTCGAAGCCGTTACTGGATGGCTGCGAGCCAGTAGGTTGAGGGGTGAATCCGCGAAGACGGAGATCTTGTGGCTGGGTCGCCCGGGTGATGTTAATGTCCAGCTTCCGAGCCTGGGCGGTGCGGTGTTATGCCCATCGCCTTCCGTAAAGAGCCTGGGGTCCATTTGGACTCCCAGCTGACCATGGAGGCCCAGGTCTCTGCGGTCAGCAAGATCGCTTTTTCATCTGCGACAGGCAAGGAGGCTGGCCCCCTATCTCTCCCGGAATGATCTGGCCACGGTGATCCAAGCCACAGTCATCTCAAGGCTGGATTACTGCAACGCTCTACGTTGGCCTTCCTCTGTCGGTGACCCGGAAGCTCAGGCTAGTGCAGAACACTGCCGCCCGGCTCCTGTCTGGCACGCCAGCTGGCGCCCACATAACACCTGTTTTGCAGGATCTGCACTGGCTGCCAATTGAGCACCGGATCACCTTCAAAGTGTTGGTCCTCACCTTTAAGGCCTTACACGGCCTGGGGCCAGCGTATTTGAGGGACTGTCTCACCCCATATTGCCCTCCGAGATCACTTCGGTCTGAGGACTCCAATCTCCTGGAGATACCTTCAGCTAAACTCGCAAGGCTGACTGCTACCCGCCGGAGGGCGTTCTCTGTCATAGCACCTACGCTGTGGAACGCCCTCCGGCCGGAACTCGGGCTATGAAGGACTTGCTCCCGTTTAGACGGGCCTGTAAAACATACCTGTTTAAGCAGGCCTTTGGTGAGTAAGTCCTGCCCATGCCCCGCCATCTATTCGTTTTCTGAGGATGATGTGCTGTTCATTGTTTTAACTGTGTTATTAATTACTGTACTGCTGTTGTTTTTAATTGTTTTTAACTGCTTATTGCCTGTATTTTACTGTGCCCTTCGGCTCCTGTAAGCCGCCGCGAGCCTCAGGGAGTCGGCGGCATAGAAGCCCGAATAATAAATAAAATAAATAAATAAATAGCCATGTATAAATATGTGAGAGCAAGTCATAGGGAGGAAGGAGCAGGCTTGTTTTCTGCTGCCCTGGAGACTAGGACGCAGAACAATAGCTTCAAACTACAAGAAAGGAGATCCCACCTGAACATTAGGAAGAACTTCCTGACTGTGAGAACTGTTCAGCAGTGGAATTCTCTGCCTCAGAGTGTGGTGGAAGCTCCTTCTTTGGAGGCTTTTAAACAAGGGCTGGGTGGCCATCTGTCTAGGTAGATCATTGTGACTTGGATGTGTTATAAGTAGCTCGCATGCTGAAAAAGTGTGAGCGCCCCTGCTTTAGGTTATAAAACAACACATTATAAAACAGACAAAACTTCATTTGGGAGGGCATGAGAAGGTTGATTCCTCCAACAAAGTACAGGCACCTTAATCACAGCCCTTCCTTATTTGCATTTGGGAAGAGGTCTTAGGCAGCCAAGTGTAATTCAGGCTGTAGAAAGCTCTGAATAGAAGGATCTAAGTTGCCTCACCTTGGAATGGCTCAAGCTCCAGTAGTAACGTTTGCAACATTTAATGAGTCAGAAAGAAGGGAAAGGCTTATGACAAATATTTTTGCATCTAGCCCTCTTCATGTGTTAGGGAACACATTCCAACACCACACGATGGAGTCATGAGAGTTATAGTTTTGCAAAGTCTTTTACCTTCTCTCCCAAAGAGTGCTGGTGCCTTACCTAAAGGCAAATCCAAGCATTTCATAGCATCGAGTTATGGAAGTCTAAGTGGTGTAAAACTGCATTAATTCTACAGTATAGCTCAGGGGTCAGGAACCTATGGCTCGGAAGCCAGATGTGGCTCTTTTCATGATTGCATCTGGCTCTCCAGAGCAGCCCGGGCTTCAGTTTCCCAGCATGCAGCAGGGAGGAGTGACACATTCTCAATTCTCCCTCTTCCTTTGTCCCCCTTCACCCTTTCCTTCTCTCCTTCCTTTTCCCTCCCTCTCTCCCCTTCCTTCTTTCCTCCATTCTCCCTTCCTTCCTTCCTTCCTTTCTTTCTCCCCTTCACCCTTTCCTTTCTTCTCCCTTCCTTTTCCCTCCCTCTCCCCTTCTTCTTTCCTCCATTCTCTTTCCTTCCTTTTCCCTCCCTCTCCCCTTTCCTTCTCCTTCTCTCCCTTTTCCCTCCCTTCTT
Organism: Anolis apletophallus; assembly: GCA_030556195.1. Classification (NCBI taxonomy): domain Eukaryota; kingdom Metazoa; phylum Chordata; class Lepidosauria; order Squamata; family Anolidae; genus Anolis; species Anolis apletophallus. The sequence continues at coordinate 19,283,626 of JARBWK010000015.1, forward strand.
TCCTTCTTTCATCCATTCTCCCTCCCTCTTCCTTCCTCTTCTATTCTTTTTCCCCAAGTCTTCCTTCTCCTTCCCTTCTTTTCACTTCCCCCTCTCTCCCCTTCTTTCTTTTCTTTTCCCTTCATTATTGTACTTTTTTCTCACTCCCTTTCCTTTCTTTTCCCCACCCTTTCCTTCCTTCACATTTCCTTCTTTCTTTTTCTCTCCTTGTCTCTCTCCTGCTTTTCTTTTCTTTCTTTTCCATAGTTCGTTCTTCTTTTCTTCCTTCCTCTCCCCTCCCTCCTTTATTTCCTCTGTCTTTCTTTCTTTCTTTCCCCCTTCCTTCCGTCTTCTCTTCCTTCCCAGAGTCCTGAGCAGGCCTTTTGCAGAGCCAGGTCTGAAGTGTCCCGTCATTCTGCCGGGTGAATCCTTTTCTCATAGTATGTACGTATAGACTCACATTTAGTTGAATTCAGTCTTAAAATATATTCTATATATTATATGGCTCTCACTGAAATAAATTTCCAAATATTTTGCTTTTATGGCTCTCTGAGTCAAAAAGGTTCCCGGCCCTTGGTATAGCTGCACCTTAGGATGCTTTCAAAGATCAGTGAGCTGTGCCTGTATTTTTAAGGACCTGGATCCTTCCTACTCTTTGCAGAGAGGATTCTGTGTTCTGCTTGCTCTAAGTCAGGGCTAGACTGCACATGGCTCAGTTTTTTGTTAGATTGCATGGCCATTCACTACTTGGGAGCTGCAGCCCTCAACATGTGGAAGGTCATATTAAATAATAAATAAATAACTTTATATTCCGCCCTAACTCCCTAAGTCAGGGTGGATATAATGTCAGCATTTCTGCTCTTGGTCTAAATATGCTGTTGCCTTTTCATAATATCATGCAGGAAAAGTACAACCAAAGTACCCCTGACAGATGGCTATCCTTTGTTTAAAAACCTTTTGGAAGATACTGTTTTGTGTTTTGTTTTGTTTTCTTCCCATGTACTTTGCAGGGATGTTCCACTAAGTACAGAAGAGCTGCAGTTTGTGGTGGAGAAAGTCCTAAGGATGTTTTCTAAGTTAGACCTCCAAGAAATCCCTCCTTTAGTTTATCAACTCCTGTTGCTGTCTTCCAAGGTACAATCTTTATGGAAGCTGAACAAATTTCAGCACTTGGACCCATTGGACATGTGTTTTTAGTCTTGTGGGTGACTCATAATTCACAGCCTATAACAACCTACCAGACAGAGAGCCTTTTCGGTGGCAGCTGCGACTCTTTGGAATGCCCTGCCAGATGAGGTCCGGGCCCTTAGAGAGTTGCCTGCGTTCCGAAGAGCCTGCAAAACAACTTTATTTCGGCAGGCTTTCAATCTAAACTGACCCAATGTAACTAGGTGTACTAGGGGTGACTGTTTTATTGTTGGTTTTAGTATTGTTTTTATTGTTTTTAGTGTATTTTATTGTTAATGTTGCCTTATGTAAACCGCCCCGAGCCTGTTGGGATGGAGCGGTATATAAAATCGAAGTAATCTCTCTCTTGGCATTACTTCGCGAACGAAGATTCTTAGGAAGGACTCATTCCACGCTTTCTACTTTACAAGCATCAGTTGATGACTAAAAAGGCCAATCTGAGATAGGCAAGTTCAGTTGCACAAAGCACGAGTTCCAGATCATAGGGGCCGCCACCGAAAATCTCCTTGGGTGATGTTGTTTCCAAGTTGCGGTTCTTTCTGCGTTGGTCTGTTTCTCCCATTCTAGACACCATTTGTAGATCGCGCTGTCTGAAGATCTTTAAAATCTTTTAAAAGAAGAGGTCAAAAGCAGCATTGTGATGATAGTGTTCTTTCTGCATTGTCGTTTCCTTCTAGACCCATTTGTGTCTTCTCGAAGAGGCCAGGGTGTGTGTATCCCGATGTGAGGCCATTGTTGGTGATCAATCTGGCCGAGCCTGAGATGCTGTTTCAGGAGTCCTTATATCTCTTTTTGGGGCGCCTCTCTGCGCTGACCGCGGCGAGTTCACCATAGAGTAGCATTTTAGGAGGCAGTGGTCCTCCATTCTAGAGACATGCCCTGCCCAGCGCAGCTGTGTTATCAATAGTATGGCCTCAATGCTGGTGATCCCTGCTTGCTCAAGGACAGCAACATTCGTCACATAGTCGGTCCAGTGTATATTTAGGATTGTGCGAAGACAGCACTGACGAAAGCGTTCGAGGAGTTGTAGGTGTTGGCGATAGGTGACCCATGTTTCAGACCCATATAGGAGAACAGACAGTACGATAGCTCTGTACCCACTGATTTTGGTGCTTTGCCTCAGGTGCTTGTTGCTCCAGACTCTTTTGCGAAGCCTTCCGAATGCACTCTACGCCTTTGCTAATCTGTGATCTATCTCTTTGTCAATCTTGGCGTCTGAAGAGATGATGCTTCCCAGGTAGATGAACTGCTGAACGGACTTAAGCACAGATTTGCCTATGCTGACGTGGGGATGATGGTGTTCTTCCTGTGGTGCGGGCTGGTAGAGGACTTCCGTTTTCTTCAGGCTGACTTCCAGCCCAAACAGCTCTGCAGCTGCTGCAAAGCAGGATATTAGGTGCTGCAGGGCTGCTTCTGAATGGGCGACAAGGGCAGCATTGTCAGCAAAAAGCAGCTCACGGACTAGATAGTTTAGAGTCTTAGTGCGAGCCCTCAGACGACTTAAGTTGAACAAGCTACCATCAGTATGATAGCGTATATATACTGTATATATGCCGTCTTCTTCGAGGTCTGCCGTAGCCCTTTGGGGCATCATGCTGGAGAAGATTGTAAATAGGGTTGGTGCAAGAACACAACCTGGTTTCACTCTGTAGGTTATTAGAAATGGCTCTGAGAGAGCATCGCCATATCTGACTTGACCGCGCTGGGCCTCATGTAACAGGATAATCATTTTGATTATCCTCTCCATTGGCGCCGCCTTGCAGTGGGGGAGAGGCTTGCGTACCCTAATGAAGTTGTGAGCCATGCTGGCGGTGGCATAATAGCCACTGGTAGGGCCCCCCATGCCAGACGGGTATGTGACGACTTGGTCCACCCAGTTAAAATCCGCTATCACCAACCTAATGTTCTTATTAGGATTTGAAATTAAATTAGATTTCGCAGCTAGGCTCCTATTAACAACCACCCACTGAGAGGAAAACTGAAAAGCAGTACGCTGGAGGCTTTCTTAAAAGTTAACAACAAAAGGAGTTTATTAACTTTAACAGGCTTTTAACAACAAACGAGGCACAGATCTTAATGGTTTACTTCTATTGAGGCAACAAGAGCGTATGGTTACAAAAGATGGTTCAACAGCGTGATAGTTTACTTGATATAAAATGTGCTGGAGCGTATTGGTTTCAATTTTGGTTTGTTCTTCTTAGATCTTAAAGGCAATCCCAGTCAGTGCTAAAACTTGACTGGAAAAGCTCTGTCACACTAATACTGAAACTAGTGGTGACTAGATGTTAACAAACTGGAACTTTTATCCCTAAAAGTTACCTGAGTCTTGTCTGAATGAGCTAACAGACTCGTGCTAGCTCCCAGTCACAGAGCCCACCTTTCTTTCTATATCCAGAGACTCCAAGGTGTCCTGACTGACTATCCCAAGTCAGCCCTACTGGCTCAAAACTCAAAGCGGCACCCTGAATCTCTTTTGACCCTAAGCGCTGTCAGCTTCCCTGACCCCTTAGTTCAGACTAATCCCTAGGTGTTTCACTATAGAACAGACTGATTCAGACCAACAGCTGAGGCTTGGATGTCACTTCTCCAAAGCCTAGCTCAAGACTGACTGCTAAGGCTTGGATGTTGCTTCTCCACAGCCTAGCACAAGACTAAACTTTTCTGACAGGAGTTCTCCCTCCTAGTCAGCTCAGCTCCTCCCCTATGGCTCTCAGCCAATCTCCTGGGAGACACTGTATCTAGACAGAGGAGCTCTAAAGCCACTCCCCCTGTCTCTGGCAATTACCTTCCTCTAATGGCTGCTGTGTGGAACTCCCTTCCTAAGATGGATGCCAGCTATTCTAACCAGGGAGCCAATCTGCCACCCAGGCCTCGGCCTGCTCAGAATGGGTGAGTCCTTACACAGGTCATAAAATAAATAAATCTATTACATATAATAAAAGTCAGTGTTTGTGGTGGTGTGGCCGAGCAACCGAGCGAGCAACGGGAGGAATATGTGCCAGCGTTTCGATTGGCTGCCATTGTGGGATTATTTGCAGGGGCGGACCTACCTGTTCTGGGGGGGTACGCGGGAAAAAAAATTTGCGCCCCCGTTGCTCCTGAGCGCGAGTCATGCTCTGAAGCCAAGTGCGCATGCGCCAATGTGTGCACACGTGTGAAACTGCGCACATGCGCACTGGCTCCAAAGCGGGAGGTGCACTCTGGAGTCCGTACGCATGCACGGAGCTTTTCGCGCATGCGCAGAAGCTCCTACAGGTGATGTAGCGCCTGTAGACATTTCTGTGTATGCGCTAAAAGCTCCGCGCATGCGGAGGCGCGGCCGGAGTGGGCCGGGCGGCGCGGGCCACATGGCCGGCTGTGGGGACCTGGCCGGCAGGGCAGGGCGGAGCCGGCGCACTGGCGCCCCTCCCGGGTGACGACGCCCCTCCCGGGTGATGTCGCCCTACGCGCCTGCGTAGTCCGCCTAATGGACGAACCGGCCCTGATTATTTGCATAACGGCCTCTAACTGGCCAGCCTCAAAACTCCAACATACTACGGCCCCAGACAGAGGGGATTTGCATAACTGACTCCAAATGGCCAACAACATTCAAACATTCTAAAGTGACTCAGAGGGAAAGGGAAAGGCCTCAGTCAGCCAGCCACTGAGGCCCACAGCATTGACAGATCAGGACCAAACTTGGCAAACAGGCGACCAATGGCCCACTTCACTACCTGGTGTGGTTTAGGGCAGGAGGGGCCACGAATGATGGGATTTGCAGTACCTTCACGTCATTCACTTCCCAAACAACACTATAGCCCCTATAAATCACAAACCAGGCCCAAAATTGACAGAAAGTCTTCCTTAACTTGATTTTTCTGACTAGGCCCCCGGGTCTTGCAGTACCTTCACTAAGTTCCTGAGACCACAGCAAGCCACATAAACATCTAATAGGAACCAACCTTGGCACACAATGCCTTCCTCAAATAACTTGGGCAGCGCCGGGTCCTCAGCTAGTAAATAAATAAAAACCTCACTTGCGTCTAAAATAAACATATGGCTACTCATTGATGACTTATGTATTATTTTATTAATATGTACAATATGTTCTTTTCCTGTTTTATAATCTGTCAGGGTAGTAAGAAAATCATATTGGAAGGAATAATCAACTTTTTCAACCAAATGGATAAAAAGCTAAAAGAGGAACAGAAGAATTCAGAGTAAGTTATTCCTTGTGTTTTTATTTCTAGTATTTTTTTAACCCAGTAATGGCTCCTCTGGTGCGGGATTAATCTATTGCTTCGTCTTTCATGTGATTGTTCTCGTTTGTGTCTTTGTTACAACTATGACTGTATCTTTGACATTTGTGTGGCCAACTCTTTCAGGTCAATGGACCTTGAAGAAGCCACGGTTCCTGCAGATCAGCTCCGTCATGTGGAAGGCACCATCATCCTGCATATAGTGCTGGCCGTTAATTTGGACCAGGATTTAGGAAAGGAGCTACTAAAATACTTAAAGGTATGCCAATTGTATAATAAAGCTAGGTAGAGTTACTGTTCATCAATGCCCTGGAAGGGCATTTATAATTAACCCCATGAGCTTCCAGAATTGTAAAATTGTTCTCATTAAAGCAAATCATAAATTGGGATGCCAGGTAGCTTTTCCCATCTAATTGAGTTCGATGGGATTTCCCTAAAGAATGGAACACAAAAGAAACTGGAATATTTTCTGGCCTGTGATCTGCTGCTATCTTCGTTGTGAGGAATGTCTGCTACCAAGGACAATTCAAAGTGCTGGCTTTAGCCTATAAAGCCCTAAATACCTGAGGCCTAGTCAGGAAAATCAAGTTAAGGAAGCCTTGCTGTAAATTTTGGGCCTGGTCTGTAATTTATAGGGGCTACAGTGTTGTTTGGGAAGTGAATTAGGTGAAGGTACTGCAAATCCCATCATTCGTGGCCCATCCTGCCCTAAACCACACCAGGTTGTGAAGTGGGCCATTGGGCCCCTGTGTGCCAAGTTTGGTCCTGATCCATCATTGCTATGGGCCGAAGTTTGGTCCTGATCCGTCATTGCTATGGGCCGCAGTGACTGACTGCCTGAGGCCTTTCCTTTTTCCTCTGCATCACTTTAGAATGTTGAAATGTAGATGGCCAATCAGAGTCCTTTATGCAAATACTTCCTCATTCCCTAAATGCTTCCAGCCCAGCTTACCTTAGCCTCGAAGGTTAAGATTGTTGGGGGAGAGGGCTTATCTAGGTCCCGCCTCCTTCTCAAGCGTGACTAGTGGGGATGAGAGACAGGGCCTTCTCAGTGGTAGCCCCCTGCCAGTGGAACTCTCCCCCCAATGAAATTATATCAGCCTCCTCTCTGAAAAAACTAAAAACATAGCTTTGAAACCAAGTTTTTGGTCAGTAAATTGGAGCAGTGCAATAAATGATTACAAGTAATATAATTGATGACTTGGAACGGCCCTGTAGTGCACTTTGGATTGTGTCATTTTAAGCGATGTTTTATTGTTTGATGTTTTCATTGTTTTTGATTTTGATGCTTTTGTTTATTTATTGATATGTATATGTATGGCATTGAATTGTTGCCTTTATAAGGCCGTATTGAGTTCCCGTCAAGAGAGAAGGGTGGGGCTTTGTTATTTATTCATTTAGTCGCTTCCGACTCTTCGTGACCCCATGGACCAGCCCACGCCAGAGCTCCCTGTCGGCCGTGGCCACCCCCAGCTCCTTCAGGGTTAAGCCAGTCACTTCAAGGATGACCTTGCTCGGCCCCTCTTCCTTTTTCCTTCCATTTTCTCCGGCATCATTGCCTTCTTTAAGCTTTCCTGTTTTCTCATGATGTGACCAAAATACTTCATCTTTGCCTCTAATATCCTTCCCTCCAATGAGAAGCCGGGCATTATTTCCTGGAGTATGAACTGGTTGGATCTTCTTGCGGTCCAAGGCACTCTCAGAACTTTCCTCCAGAACCATAGTTCAAAAGCGTCTCTCTTCCTTTGCTCAGTCTTCCTTATGGTCCAGCTTTTGCATCCATAGGGAATACCATTGCTTTAACTATGCGGAATTTTTTTGTCTCATCACTATTTTATCGAAGGGTGGGGTACAAGTGTGCTAAAAAAATAAATGTGAAGTTTATGTCTCTCTTCACAAAAGCAGGAAACAAACACAAGCAAATATGAAAATAAAGACTGCTATGTTTGCTCAGCCAGGCAAACACAAGGAGAGTGGCTGAACTTGTGTTCTCATTTTGTCTATTTCCGCAAACTAAAGACAAAGGGAAAAACAGCCTCCAACTCAGTGGAATTTGCTGCGAGAATATTATAGCCCCATGCACTGGCTCAAAACCATATTAGTCCCCGTCTCCCCCACTCTCTCTCAAGCACGGCTTTGTTAGAGTAATCATTAGCAGAATTGTATCATATTAGGCCCCCTGGTGGTGCAGCAGGTTGAACTGCTAAACTCGCTGACCAAAAGGTTGGCGGTTTGAATCTGGGGAGAGGGGTGAGCTCCCGCTGTTAGCCCCAGCTTCTGCCAACATAGCGGTTCAAAAATATGCAAATGTGAGTAGATCAATAGGTACCACTTTTGCAGGAAGGTAACAGCGCTCCATGCAGTCATGCTGGCCACATGACCTTGGAGGCGTCTATGGACAATGCTGGCTCTTTGGCTTAGAAATGGAGATGAGCACCACCCCACAGAGTCTGACATGTCTAGACTTAATGTCAGGGGAAACCTTTACCTTTGCCTATCATATTTTTCATGCAGTAAGAAGAGCAGAGGCTTGTCACTGCACTATTTCACTTGATTGCCCTGACGTTACTCGGTTTACTTAAGCAAAAGTTTGAATTGTGCTTAGTAGTCATCACATGTAAAGTTATTAATACAATGGTATATCGAAAGCTCTCTAATGTGTTCTGGTTGCTTGATGTTTTCCAGGCGGAGCAGCAGGGAGACCCCAGCAGAGCCCTGTGTCCCTTCAGTGCCACCATTCTGCTCTCAATGACCAAAATACACCGGTTTGAAGAGCAGGTATATACCTTTCCTTCTCAATCTTGACTGTATCAGGGAGTCAGAGAATACTTATGCATGCTATGTTATAACCTGCCCTTATATTCCAAGGGTCTCAGAGCAGTATATAATGCAAACAGCTTATAACAATAAGAATAGCTTTCAAGTACTGAAAGCCTATTGAATTGTTTAAAACAACAATTCAAAACCAATTAATATAATTTATATGGGGCCCCCAATGGCGCAGTGTGTTAAACCACTGAGCTGCTTAGTAGTCATCGCATTGCTAACCGAAAGGTGGACAGTTTGACTCCGGGGAGTGGGGTGACCTCTATCCTGCTATTAGCCACAGCTTCTGCCAACCTAGCGCTTCAAAAACATGCAAAGGTAATGGTGCTTCATGCTGTCATGCTGGCCACATGACCTTGGAGGTGTCTAAGGATAACGCTGGCTTTTTGGCTTAGAAATGGAGATGAGCGCCAACCCCCAGAGTTGAACATGACTAGACTTAATGTCAGGGGAAAACCTTTACCTTTACCTAACACCATTTAAAATAATGCAACCCATGACTTATGTGTAAATTAGGCAAAGACATCTTTACGAAGGTTTGATCATTCTAGTTGAAACATTCCGTTGTGAAAACGCAACCCGTGTAGTCCATCTTGCCTATTCACCTTTGTGCGTTAGGTGTTCGACTTCCTCAAAACATCGATTATGAGAAGCTTCAAGGACAAGCAATTCCTCCAAGGCTCCAAGTTTCTACAAGACTTGGCTCCTCAGCGCTATGATATATCTGCCATGTTTTTAGAAGTTGTAGCGAACAGGTGAGTGGCTAAAAAATCAGTTGGCGGAATAAACTTTTCTAGTATTTCATCCTCCCTCAATCAATGATTATGCAGCTTGGATAATATCATGCATACAGTGGAACCTCTACTTAAGAGCACCCTGACTTAAGAGCATTGGAGTTAGGAGCTGCCGCTCGGCCCAGAGTTCACTTTGACACAAGACTAGAGTTTTGAGTTAAAGAGCTAGCGCCAGAGAGAGTGCTAGTGAGAGAGTCGGGGCTTTAGGGCTTCAAGGGAGCAGTCTCTGTGTCTTGTGCTTTTGTCCACTTTGGGAAATTGCTTTACTCTTGTCCACTTTCAGGAACTTTGGGTTAGATGATTTTGTGTGGCTTTTATTCCTGATATGTTTGGCTTCATGAAGAGATATAGAGAGGGAGAGAGCAAGAGAGGAAGGGAATGGAATGAGTACAGGATGACGAAAATGATGCTTTTCTCCCCTGATGGTTTTGTTCCAGTATATTTGGTTGGGATCATGTCACGCAGGGCCTGGTGGATCTGGGATTCATCCTGATGGACTCCTACGGGCCGAAAAGACCCTTTGGGGGCAAAGGCATGGAAACTAACCATAGTCTTTCCAAAACTCCAGCCCAGCAATCGTGCAAGCTAGGAGCTGATATCCTACTGGAAGCCTTCAAGGTAAGTCTGAAATGATGTTGTATTTATTTTACTTTATTTACAGTATTTATATTCCGCCTTCTCACCCTGCAGGGGACTCAGGGTGGATTACAATGTACATATACATGGCAAACATTCAATGCCATAGACCAGGGGTGTTCACACTTTTTCAGCATGCAAGGTACTTATAAAACAACCAAGTCACAATAATCTACCTACCCATATTTTGATAGAAGAAATAAGGGACATTTACATGATTTTTCACAAAAATAAGGGACACTTCATAAAATGCATCCAGACAAGAGTTCCTTCTCCCACCCTGACATCATTCCACAGGTATAAACAGGCAGAATAAAAGCAGACAGACCTTTAAGCTGCAAGGCCATTCAATGCTGATCAAAGCTGCTGTGCAGATGAACTCCTTCCAGTAGAAGATCTTAGGCTTTGGCAGAAAATGGCTGCCAAAGCCTCCTTGTTGTTGTCCTCCCTCGTGGCTCGTCTTCGCCGCCGCCACACGCTCCAAATGCGCGGGCTGGGCACCCGCCCCCTCCTTCTCTCTGCTGCCCTCCTTCTCCCTCCCTCCTGCTCAGGCCATGGTAGCAGTCGGCACTGAGGATGGAGGCGCCGGCGGGGGAGTCACGTCAGGGGCAGCCTGAGGAATTCTGGAGGAAGATGCGTACCGCGCACTGGGCAGAAGCGCCCCTCAGAAATCCGGCCCTGGCTGCGCAATCGACCAATTACGTCTCCGCGATCGACTGGTCGATCATGATCGACCTAATGAGCACCCCTGCCATAGACACACAACATATATAGACAGATATTCAGAAGCTATATAACATTCCAGCTTCTGGCCACCAGGGGAGCTGTGGCTTCCTTATTTTTTGTATACTTTGAATACTTCCTGGAGATTTTTCCTTATAAATCAGTTAAATTAGCCTCCCCACACATAGGTGGTACCTATATTTCCTACTTGACAGATGCAACTGTCTTTCATGTTGCAAAGGTCGACAGCAAGCTACACAATTGGCTGGAAGCTCACTCCGACCTGGGCTGGCTTTGAACTCATGACCGTTTGGTCAGTAGTGACCTTTAATGCAGCTGACAGCCAGCCAGCTGCGCCACAGTCCCGGTGCTCTATGTTTTCATTTGTTGCAGTTCTTCTCCTCTTGATTGTCACCCCAGGTTTTTAATACCTCAGATAGACATCTCTTTTTAAAATCAAAGTGACATGGGTTAGTTTTGTCACTTTCTTCACTAAAACGGCTTCTGGAAAGTTTTATAGGCTGTTTGAGTGATACAAAATCAAAAGTAGATGTTTGTGTGTGTTACGCTGTGAATAAAATGAAATAGCATCAACAGAACCTTGCGTTATGATATTCTACTTCCCAGGTCCATGAGCTAATAAGAAGTGAAATACTGGAGCAGGTCCTGAACAGAGTCATCACAACTGCAGGTTCCTCCGTCAGCCACTTTATAGGTAATTATGAAAGGAAACCATTGGCAACATCATTGCAAAGGCAATTTTACACCAGTGCAGTTCAGGAAAACAGAGAACAAAACAGCCATATGATGCAAGAGTAAAAAGTAACATATAGAGTTGATAGCTTCCTTTAGATCTTTTCTTAATAGATCTTATTTTAATATTCCTTTTCAGATCTCTTGTCCAGCATTATCATGTCTGCTCCCCTTGTTCTTCAAAACTCCGCCCCCAAAGTTGCAGAGGCTTTTGATCATTTATCATTCCTGCCTCTCGATACAGTACAAGGGCTCCTTAAAGCTGTGCAGGTAATGCTGTTTTGTTTTATAGATGTGTATGTATTGCATTTAGGAGCCCCCGGTGTTGCAGTGGGTTAAAGCGCTGAGCTTGTTGACCGAAAGGTCGCAGGTTCGATTCCGGGGAGTGGCGTGAGCTTCCGCTGTCAGCCCCAGCTTCTGCCAACCTAACAGTTCGAAAACATGCAAAATGTGAGTAGATCAATAGGTACTGCTCCGGCGGGAAGGTAATAATAATCATCATCATCATCATCTTTATACCCTGCCACCATCTCCCCAATGGGGACTCGGGGCAGCTCACATGAGGCCAAGCCCAAACAACAAATTTATTTATTTATTTACGTCATTTATATTCCGCCTTTCTCAACCCGCAGGGGACTCAGGGTGGATCACAATGCACATATACAGGCAAACATTCAATGCCATAGACATACAACATATTTAGACAGACATAGAGGCAATTTAACATTCCAGAAATCAGTTAAATTTAGCCTCCCCACAAAGTGGTACCTAAATTTTCTACTTGACAGATGCAACTGTCTTTCGGGTTGCAAAGGTCAACAATAAGCTACATAATGGTCGAGAGCTCACCCCGACCCGGGCAGGCCTCGAACTCATGACCTTCTGGTCAGTAGAGATCTTATGCAGCTGGCACCCAGCCAGCTGTGCCACATTCCCGGTGCCAAATTACAATAAAATAAAAACAAAAACATCAACAATAAACACAGTGAGAATGCATACATATAAACGGCGCTCTATGCAGTCATGCTGGCCACATGACCTTGGAGGTGTCTACAGACAACACTGGCTCTTTGGCTTAGAAATGAAGATGAACACCACACCCCAGAGTCGGACACGACTGGACTTAATGTCTGGGGGAAACCTTTACCTTTACTATGTATTGCATTTCAGCTCTAAGCTCTTACTCAGGATTAGGAACGAAGTTAAAAAATGTCAGTATATAGATTGCTTTAAGTTTTCTGGGCTGTGTGGTCATGTTCCAGAAGCATTCTCCCCTGACGTTTCTCCCACATCAATGGCAGGCATCCATAGGCAAGTGCGGTTTCCAAGAGACCTCACAACCTCTGAGGATGCCTGCCATAGATGTGGGCAAGACGTCAGGAGAGAATGCTTCTGGAATGTATTCATACAGCTACCCAGTGATTTTGGCCATGAAAGCCTTCAACAATTCAGTGTATGGCGTTTCTCTTTTGCAGTGGCAGACTATCGGTTCTCTTGGACTTTATGTAATAGCAATCGAACCAAAGATTTCTGAAATCTTGTTCCCTTATGTCTGTATTATTGGACTCTGTGGTGCTGTTTACATGTTTATCCAAACTGCAGAGCTCTCTTTGTTTTTCCTCAGCCTCTGCTCAAAATCAGCATGTCAATGAGAGATTCCCTGATCCTTGTTCTTCGTAAATCCATGTTTTCGGGGTAAGATGCCATTTGAAACAAATCTGTGATTTCCTTACCATTTAGCTGAGCCTGGAACCCCAGGTTTCCGCAGTGACCAGGGTAGCATTCGCACAGTTAAAACTTGTGCGCCAACTACGCCCATACCTTGGGAAGTCTGACTTGGCCACGGTAGTCCACGCTCTGGTTACATCCCATATAGATTACTGCAACGCTCTCTATGTGGGACTGCCTTTGAAGACTGATCGGAAGCTTCAACTGGTCCAATGGACAGCAGCCAGGTTGATAACAGGAGTGGCACTCAAGGAGCGCACAACATCACTGTTGTGCCAGCTCCACTGGCTACCAGTTTGCTACCGGGCACAATCCAAAGTGCTGGCTTTAGCCTTTAAAGCCCTAAACGGTTCTGGTCCAACTTACATGTCCGAACGCATCTCCCTATGAACCATTGAGATGTTTAAGATCATCCGGAGAGGCCCTGCTCTCGGTCCCGCCTGCTTTGCAGGCGTGATTGGTGGGGACGAGAGACAGGGCCTTTTCAGTGGTGGCTCCTCGGCTTTGGAACGCCCTCCCTAGTGACATCCGATTGGCCCCCTTCCTCCTGACATTTCGCAAGAAGGTCAAGACCTGGCTGTTTGACCAAGCATTTGCAGATGTAGTATGATTATTAAATTGAGACCTAAGGAACAACGACGACGCAATTCGAAATCGACTTAATAATGAGACGCTGATATTGTGTTTAACAGGCCTAGGGGGCGGCAGATCAGGCACATTTTTTTTTTTAAAAAAACCACCCCTCGCAGCACTCTCCCCCCAACCTCTCCCGAGAGAGAGAGAGAGAGAGAGAGAGTCATCGTACCTCGAGAGAGGGCAGGGGGAGAGCACTGCGAGGGGGTGGGGGAGGAGGGAATGGTGCCCATCCCTTGCCATTGCCTGCCTGGCCCGCCCCCTTGTAAAGGAAGAAGGGTGGGAGGAGGAAGGGAAGCCCCGCCCCGCCCCCTTGTAAAGGAAGAAGGGTGGGAGGAGGAAGGGAAGCCCCGCCCCGCCAGGGGCCGCTGGCGGGCATGCATCCATGCGCGCGCGGCAGGAGGGTGCCTCTTCTTCCTCCGCCATGTTCCTTGGTGCCGCACATGGCCGGCAGCGTCCCCAGGGCCTCCCTCCTCCCGAGGAGGAGGAGGAAAGAAGGGAAGCTCCTGGGGCCGCGGCCGGCCATGCGCAGCACCCAAGAACACGGCAGAGGGGGAAGAGGCGCCATCCTGCCGCGTGCGCATGCCCGCCAGCAGCCCTGGGGGCGGGGCTTCCCTTCTCGCGCCCTCCTTCCGGTTGCGGGAGGAGGAGGCGGACGGAAGCCACACGGCAGGGATGCCCCCAGCCGTGGGGCTTCCGTCCGCCGCCTCCTCGCGTCCTCTTTCCGGTCGCGGGTGGAGGAGGCGGCGGACGGAAGCCCCACGGCCGGGGCCGCTGCCATGCATGCGCAGCAGCGCCCTGGGGGCAGGAATTCCCTTCCTCCTCCTCCTCCCGCGACCAACTTCCGGTCGCAGGGGGAGGCGGACGGAAGCCCCGGGGGTGGCCCGGCTTCTTTTGGCCTAGGGCGCCAAAAGAAGTTAATCCGGGCCTGTTCAGAAGTCATGGGAAACCATACTTTGTCAACACAAAACTTCTGTATATGGTTTGAAGTGCAGATTAAAATGAGAGATCTCCCAGAAATCTTCAGAGAACATCCTTGGGGAGTCTCTGTTTTCTCTAATTCTTCCTTCTTCACTGTGGCTCTTCCCATTAGGCAGCTGGACGCCCGCAAGTCAGCAGTTGCTGGGTTTTTGCTCCTCTTGAAGAACTTTAAACTCCTGGGCAGCTTGACCTCATCCCAGTGCAGCCAGACAATTGGGGCAAGTCAGGTAAGCACGGCTTGGTTCTTCATATCCCAGGTACCTGTTTGCCCTGTGTACTTATTAATAGCTTGTGTACCCAGCATTGACTGGGTTATTTGAAAAAGTCATTTTTTAAAAATTGTACAAAATGCATAAGGTTGTGGGTGAACTATAGCTCACATCATGCCAGGGTAATAATAATAATAAATAATAACTAAACTTTATTTATACCCTGCCACCATCTCTCCAATGGGGACTCGGGACGGCTTACATAAGGTCAAGCCCAACAGTGCATTAACCCCGAGTAACTCCATCAGTACTTTGTTATGTTGGGCAAGTTTGCTCTAGTTCAGGGGTCAGGAGCCTTTTTGACTCAGAGAGCAAATAAAAGCAAAATATTTGGAAATTTATTTCAGCGAAAGCCATATACTGTAATATATAATATATTTTAAGACTGAATTCAACTAAATGTGAGTATCTACGTACATACTATGAGAAAAGGATTCCCCCGACAGAATGACGGGACACTTCAGGCCTGGCTCTGCAAAAGGCATGCTCAGGACTCTGGGAAGGAAGAGAAGACTGAAGGAAGGGGAAAAGAAAGAAAGGAAGAAAGACAGAGGAAATAAAGGAGGAAGGGGAGAGAAAAAAAAGAAAAGAAGAACGAACTATGGGAAAGGAAGAAAAGAAAAGCAGGAGAGAGAAAAGGAGGGGAAAAGAAAGAAGGAAATGGGAAGGGAGGAAAGGAAAGGGTGGGGAAAAGAAAAGAAAGGGAGTGAGGAAAAAGTAAAATAATGAAGGGAAAAGAAGAAAATTAAGAAGGAGAGAGAAGGAAGTGAAAAGAAAGGAAGGAGAAGGAAAGGAAGACTTGGGGGAAAGAATAGGAAAGGAAGGAAGGAAGAGGGAGGGAGAATGGAGGAAAGAAGGAAGGAGAGAAGGAGGGAAAATGAAGGAGAAGGAAAGGGTGAAGGGGAGAAAGAAAGGAAGGAAGAGGAAGGAAGGGGGATAATGGAGGAAAGAAGGAAGGGAAAAGGAAGGAGAGAAGGAAAGGGTGAAGGGAGAGCAAGGAAGAAAGAGGGAGAGCCAGATGCAATCATGAAAAGAGCCACATCTGGCTTCCGAGGCATAAGTTCCCTAACCGTGCTCTAGATGCAGCATCGGTGGGGTCAGTGTGCTCTCTTGCTGTAGGGTAAACTACAGCTCCCACTATAGTGAGTCAGTCCCTTCAAACCTAGGTTGAGTTAGTCATGCGGGATCTGTGTGCCAAGTCTGGTCCAGGGCCATCATCGGTGAAGGTCACCATTTCTCTGGTTGTGGGTGAACTACAGCTTTAATTATGTTCAATTTGTAACAATGAAAATACATCCTGCATATTAGATATTTGCATTAGAATTCGTAAGAGTAGCAAAATTATTTATAAAGTAGCAACGAAAATATGGTTGGTCACCACTACATGAGGAACCTTATTTAGGGGTCATGGCATTAGAAAGGTTGAGAGCCACTGGATTAACACGTATATCTTTCTGTTTAATTGCTATTAATTTTTTTAAAAACTTTCTAGGGGGGCGGTGAGTACATTTTTTTCTGGAAAGGTGGCGGTAGACCAAAAAAGTTTAGGAACCACTGTCTTAAAGAATAGAAGGCAGTTCTGAATAATTCTGATATTACCTTCCAGGTCCAGGTGGATGTTCATGCTCACTATAATGCTGCAGCCAATGAGGCCTTCTGTCTAGAAATCCTGGGCAGTTTGAGGAGATGCTTGAGCCAGCAGGCTGATGTCAGGCTCATGCTCTATGAGGTGAGAACCCCCTTCTGTATACTCTTTATTTATTTGTTTATTTATTTATTTATTTATTTATTTATTTATTGAGGTTTGGAGCCCAATACTCCTTTAAAAAAAAATCATATAGACATCTGTATCTGTATATACAGTATAATAAAGCGGAATGTTTGTATGTGTGCGAAGGGCGGAAGGGCGGATATGTGGCAGCTTTCTGATTGGCTTCCACTGTGGCATTATTTGCATAATGCCTCTGATTGGCCAACCACCCAACATTCCAATACTCCAAGGAGGCAGAGAGAGACTTCGTTGCCACTGAGGGAGAATTTGCATACGGACTCCTGATTGGCCAGCCACCTCCAACATTCCGACACTCTTAAGTGGCAGAGGGGGGTAAGGAAAAGGCCTGAGGCAGCCAGGCATGGTGAGAGTTTAAGGTCAAAACACTTTGCGGCTCCCAACAATGAGAGAACAAGACCAAACTTGGCACACAGAACCCCCAAAATCACTCTACATTCTGGTGCAGTTTGAGGGAGGATGGGCCATGGATGACGGAATTTGCAGTACTTAAACTCACTTCCTTACAGCACTGTGGCCCACACCAATGACGGATCAGAACCAAACTTGGCAGACAAATCCCCCATGACCCACATTACATCCTGGTGCAGTTTAGGGCAGGATGGGCCACAAATGATGGGATTTGCAGTTCCTTCACCTGATTCACTTCCCACAGACCACTACAGCCCCTACAAATCACAGACCAGGCCCAAACTTGCAACACAGAGTACTCATGACCTACTCTACATCGTGCTGCAGTTCTAAGGGGGATGGACCATGGATGATGGGTCTTGCAATACCTTCACTCACTTACTGAAACCAATGTGACCCTCATCCAATGGCCAATGCAGACCAAACTTGGCACACAGAGCCCATGACCCACTCTACATCCTGGTGCACTTTGGAGGATGGCGGACCATGGATGATGGGACTTGAAGTACCATTACTTATTTCCCGAGGCTGCAGCGACCCTCATCCAATGACTGATCAAGACCAAACTTGATCACACAGAGCCCCCATAACCCACTCTACATCCTGGTGCAGTTTGGAGGAGGATGGACCATGGATGATGGGACTTTAAGTACCTCCATTCACTTTACAAGACCGTTGCCAACCTCATCCAATGACTTATCAAGACCAAACTTGGGACACAGAGCCCCCATGACTCATTCTACATCCTGGTGGAGGATCAAGGAGCATGGACCGCGGATGATGGGACTTGAAGTGCCCCCACTCACTTCCCAAGACTTCTGCGACCCTCATCCAATAACTGATCAAGACCAAATTTGGCACACAGAACCCCCATGACCTACTCTACATCCGGGTGCAATTTGGAGGAGGATGGACCATGGATTATGAGACTTGAAGTACCTTCACTCACTTCCTGAGACCACTGCAAGCCAAATAAAAAACTGATAAGGACCAACCTTGGCACACAATGCCTTTCTCAAATAACCCGGGCCGGGTCCCCTAGCTAGTATACTATATATTTTCCCCTCTTTTATTTACCTTCACCCCCAAGTTCTTGTAGTTTCGAAGATTTCTAGGAATCGTTTACCTTCAAACAGAGTTCATGTCCTGAAATCCAGTATTGCTCTGTTTTTATACCTTTGCCTCACCTGCACGGTGCTCTCTGTGGCCATGTGAGATGGAAACTGATTTGGTATTACAAGCTAAGTCGGGGTTGTTTTGTCTGCCAGACTGTTGCCATCCGTTTTGAACTTGTTGATAGTAGTACAAAGATGGAGGTGCTTTGTTTCTATTGACTGTCAATGAGAGAAAATTTTCATTGTTTTTTTAAAGTTAGACATTCTTTTATCTTCTTACAGGGTTTTTACGATGTTTTGCGTCGGAACTCACAACTGAGCAGTTCCGTTCTGGATATGCTTCTCTCCCAGGTACAGAACATACGACAAGGCTGAAAAATGACATTGTTGGATCAGACTTTTTGCCAAGTCATTGGCACTACTGGTTTGAGCTTCAAGCCCTTGTGATCCTGAATTCACCCTAATTCATTAACCAAAGCTGGGCAAGATTTTTTTTGTTCTAATGTTACTTGTGTTGGTGTTCAGCCTCCCTCTTTCTTTCTTCTAGCCACCTTAGAGTAAAATGATACCTACCCATTGTTTTTTTAAAAAAAAAATTATTTGAAATTTTATAAAAGAATTCTCCACAATAAAATGTATATCTTATGACAGTATTAAGAATAGATATTAGATATGTCTCAGGCAAGCTTTCAATAAAAAGAAAAATAAAGAGAAAGAGCAAGACAATAGAAAGAATGATGTATATATATATATATAGATAGATAGATAGATAGATAGATATATGAAGTGATATAAGTAGCTGTCCATTATTATTTAATTAAAATAAGAAGAAAATAAAGAAGAAGAATAGTAAGAAAAGTAAAGAGAAGAGACAGAAAAAGAAGATGGTAAAGTGGTATATTGATGAACTTCCTGGTATATTTAGAGATCTCTTTCTCTTTTCTTTCTTCTTCTTTTTTGTCTTTCCCTTCTTCTTGTGTTTCTTCTTTAAATCTTCTCATTTACTTATTTATTTATCTATTTGTTTATATTTATTTATTTACTTTATTTATATTCCGCTCTTCTCACCCCGAAGGGGACTCAGAGCGGATTACAGGTACACATACTTAGCAGACAATCCCTGCCGTTGTCCACAATACACAACATATAGACGAACAGAGGCAAATTCTGACCACCAGGGGGAGCTGACACATTCCTCATCTCTCAGCGTCCCTTGTTGTTCCTTTCTGCATTCCTCAGTGTTCCTGGAGTTCTTCAATGGCCTCATAATTCAGTCAGAATTTGCCTTCCCAGTTAATGTGGTACCTTAATCTCCTACATGACAGATGCAACTGTCTTTCGGGCTGCAAAGGTCCTCAGCAGGCTACACTTAAAGGTCGAGCACCCACCTCGAACCGGGCAGGCCTCGAACTCATGACCTACTGGTCAGAGAGATCTTATGCAGCTGACACTTAGCCAGCTGTGCCACATTCCCGGTGATTCTTTTTTTTCTTCTTTTTAATATGTTCTTTTTTATGTGTTCTTTTTTTTTTCTTTTTCTAAGTACTCGGTTACCTTCTTCCAATCTTTTTCTGTCCTTTTTGTTCCATTATTTTTTCATATAAGGAAAGTGAGCCTATCCATATTTTTGATTTATTGAAATTTCAACTTCCAATCCTCTATATTTGGTATCTATGATACCTACCCATTATGTGGTAATTGGGCCACACTGGCCCCGGCCAGATTTTTGGCTGGCCTGAAAACCTGGCTCTTCCACCAGGCTTTCGGGGACTGAACTGGATGGATGGCAGA
Source organism: Anolis apletophallus (assembly GCA_030556195.1). Taxonomy (NCBI): domain Eukaryota; kingdom Metazoa; phylum Chordata; class Lepidosauria; order Squamata; family Anolidae; genus Anolis; species Anolis apletophallus. The sequence continues at coordinate 19,303,480 of JARBWK010000015.1, forward strand.
GCCTTCTACGGCTCATATCCGCTGTTTTAACTGATGTATCTATGTTTTTAAAGGATGTAAGTCGCCCGGAGCACCATTGGTGGAGGGCGACTCACAAGTAATAAAGTATTATTATTATAATTGTTGTTCCTCATTTATGATGGCAGATGAAGCGGTATTATGAAGCAGAGCCTGACTTGCTGCCTCCAATAAAACTCGAGGGGTGCATCCTGGCACAGAGAGACCAAATCTTCCTGCAAGAACCTCTGGTGAGAGATGGGGAGTGGCTTCTTCAAGCGTCTTTTCAGATTTGCTGAAATGAATGTGCATAGGTTGCTGGCATATTTACCATAAGCTACAGGTCTTTATGCACCAAACCACCCTTTGCTCTTTATTTGTCCTGGAGGAGAAGCTTGCAGTGATGCTAATGGGAGCTTAGCATTCTCTATAAACTGTCAGAAATATTAAAAATTAACTAGGTATTTTTAATTACAAAAATATGAGTCATGCACTGAAAAGATTAAATGGATGCAATGACTCAGCAAAAGCTGCAGTTCTATATAAGCAGGTGTGACTGTAGCTTAGTAGCCCTCAGTGTGAGGTAGGTAGCCCTCAATGTTAGTTAGCTCTCAGTCTGTGAGAGGTCTCTCTTGGAGAAGGACCTCAGTGTGTTAGTAGGTCTCAGTCTATAAAAGGCCTCAGTGTGAGAGAGTCCTCAGTGTGAGTAGGCCTGGTGAGAGAAGCCCCAGGTTGAAGGCCATTGTGTGTAAAGCTCCAGAGTGAAGGCTGCTGTGTGAAAAGCTACTGTGTGAAGCTCCTGTGTAAATTTCGTGTGAGAAGAGGCTCTGTGAGCACAGGATGCGAAAGAAGCCCAGCGTGGAAGAACTTTATTTGTGTTACGGAAACCTTTTTCTTGTAAATCAGTGGCTCCCAAACCTTTTTGGCCTACCGCCCCCTATCCAGAAAATTTTTTACCGCCCCCCTAGAAATTAATTTTTTAAAAATTTAATAACAATTAAACAAAGATATATGTATTAATGCAGTGGTTCTCAACCCTTCTAATGCCGTGACCCCTAAATAAGGTTCTTCATGTTGTGGTGACCCCCAACCATACTTTCGTTGCTACTTCATAAATAATTTTGCTACTCCTATGAATTCTATTGCAAATACCTAATATGCAGGATGTATTTTCATTGTTACAAATTGAACATAATTAAAGCATAGAGATTAATCACAAAAACAGTATGTTTGGGGGAGTATGGACAACGGATGATGGGATTTGCAGTACCTTCAATCGATTCAGCTCACTTCCACAGACCACTGAGACCCCCACAAATTACAGAACTGGACCAAACTTGGCACAGAGAACCTCCAATCGTTCACCACCCCCTTAAAGGGGTTCACCGCCCCCCAAATTCCCCTGAGCCTCCCACCGCCCCCTTGGATCGCCTCACCGCCCACCAAGGGGTGGTACCGGCCACTTTGAGAATCAGAGCTGTAAATAGTGCCACCACATGATTTTGTTATAAAGAAAAGCCTCCTATGGAAGAGATAACATTGGTCTGTGTGCTTTTGTTCTTTTTAGCATTTTGGGCTACTGGTGTTGGTTCACGCTGCTGCTAATAAGTTACTCTGCTGTACATTTATGAGGAGGGTCTTCTGTTAATAAGCTCCAATTCAAATCAGAAATGCAGTGAGAGGCAAAAGATAAGCATACCCTTTATTATGTGTACGTCGCCTGGAGCGCTCCGGTGGAGGGCGACTCATGAAATATTAAAGTGAAATGAAATGAAATTACAATGATCCCAAAATATTGTCGTCCTCCTCTATGTGTCTGAACAAACTGTAACAGTTAAATGTGTGTGGTTTTTTTCATAATCCCGTTAGGCACATTTACTCTGTTGTATCCAGCATTGCCTAGCTTGGTATAAGAACACCTTGACTCTACGTCAGCAGAATGAAGAAGATGCGGCTGAAGATGGAGAAGATGACAAGGGCTTCCAGCAAGAATTGGAGGAGATGCTGGAGTCCATCACACGGCGAATGATCAAGAGTGAACTGGAAGATTTTGAACTGGTAACTTACAAAGGCGGGTTGGAAAGGCAATCTGGGGCCACAGCTTTTGGGGAAGAGATGTTGATGTGTTTTGTGTTTCATGCTCAGGATAAATCAGCAGACTTTTCTCAATCTACTGGAGTGGGCCTGAAGAACAATATCTATGCCATTTTGGTGATGGGTGTCTGTGAGGTCTTGATCGAGTACAATTTCTGCATAGGACAGTTCAGGTAAGGAGTAGGATTTCTTTATCAGTACCAGTTCAATAGATGAGAAGGAGAAATCTGTCTCTGTCCACCGTTGATTAGTCTAATGATTCAGGGGCTCTACATGGGAAAAATGTTCCCCACCCAAGTGCTTTGCAGCAGATAATTAATACTTACCTTGCACATCTGCCATAACTACAGTCAGCAGAAAGAATGAGAAATAAATGGTTCCATTGGGCCTAATGTAGATAGTCACTCCAAAATTGCTGTATATCTATTAGCCTCTGATGCTGGCTTGTGCTGAATTGCATCTCACCCATAAGAGTAGCCTGTGGTCAACCCACTTCCGGGGCCATATGGACTTGCAATACCTCTGTTAGGTATAATAATAATACTTATTATTAGTATTATTATAATACTAATAATAATAATTTATTTATACCTCGCCACCATCTCCCCAAGGGGACTCGGGGCAGCTTACATGAGGCCAAGCCCGACAACGACATCAATGAAAACAACAAAGCAGCACAATAACTATAAATCACATATAAACAATAACATATAAAATGTTGCAGTGTGTGGAAGTCAATGTTCAGTAATGTTTTTGTACAGTACAGTTGAAGAGAGTGTTAATCTATGTTATACAACAAAGAAGAGACTGAAACAGAATGCTTTAGAGAAGTTACGTTTAAGCTCTCAACCAATAAGAAATGTACCTGTATGCTGAATACATGAAGTTTGCAAGCAAAGCAACTATATTACTTTTAATGAAGTCTACCTATTTTTGGTTTCTTGAGAACATGATTTGAAAACCAATATATTTTAAACTAAGACTACCTATTTTTGTTTTGAGAGCAACTTGAAATTATTTGGGAGAGTAGATGTTTTGCACTGACATGTCTTTGTTCCTAACTGTTCAGAGGGATAACCAGGTATATCAGTCTAACAACTGAGAAACCTACTTTGCCTTGCATGAATACTAGGGGATATTTACTACTAAGGAGAAGATTCACTCCATCTGGTATTTAACTCTACTCAGGAAGATCACACTTTACAAAAGGGTTATGATTATTCCAAATAGTGTAAAAGCCAAGCTCCAAAAGGGTCACATTTCCAAAAGACTATGGAGATTTCTGATTTCCCAAAAGGTTATGATCTCTAAAAGGTCATGCCTTTTCAAAATCCTCCCTGTGGCTATGGGAATTATAATCCACCAACATCTGGAAGACCTCCCTGATGTAAAATAATAACTTTTGATACATGTGAATTCTTTCCCTTAGAATACAATGGATAGGGTGTTGCGTTCTGCACTGCATTTCCCCTACTGCATAATCCGATGCATGTGAAGAACATACAACACTCTGTTCTCTCATTCATAAGTCAAGAAAAAAAATTGATTTTTTCCCCCAAAAAATTGAAAAAAAAATTGAAATGTGTCTGAAGGTTTTTAAAATTGTTTTGATTTTTTTTTCACAGCAAGAGCAAATTTGAAGACATTCTGGGTTTGTTTAAGTGTTACAGCAAACTTTGTGAAATCTTGAAAGAGAAAGCTGGAAAGAATAAGCTCGCCATAACAAACAAAATTCCTCAGAGCTTCCTTTCTATGGGCTTTGTGTGCAACTTGCTCTCAAGTCTCTTCAGGTAAAGCACTGTCATGGGGATACCTTCATTGGTTGTATTTCTGTTTTCTGTATTCCTATTTGTGAGATCACCATCATGATTGGGCTTCATCCTGCACTTTTAGGGACAGCTCCCTGAACCACGAGGAGAGCCTGGCCATCTTGCGCTCCAGCAGTGAATTCATGCACTATGCGGTCAGTGTAGCATTGCAGAAAGTGCAGCAGTTGGAGGACAAGGGGCAAACAGATGGACCTGATGGGCAGAACCAAGAGAAGAATTTCCAAAACCTCTGCAAAATCACTCGGTGAGTCCAGGCCTTTGCTTATGACTGGTAAGTAGTGACAGTCCAGCTGAGGAATAAAATCTGGAAGAGTTTGAAATTGAGTTAGCATTGTATTTGGTTTTATTTGGTTGGACTGGATGATGGCCTATGCGGTCTCTTCCAATTCTATGATTTTGATTTTATTTATTTATTATTTATTTTGGGATTTATTAATCGCCCATCCCAGTTGGCGATTAAGTGGGTCTTTGCAGAATCCAGTATGTCACCATGGTCTATGGTAACATAAGGTAGTCCAAAACATCTGAAATGCTCAAGTTGCACATCTATTTATTATTTATTACTTGCAGGATTTATATTCCGCCCTTCTCACCCAGCAGGGGACTCAGGGCGGATTACAATGTATATATACATGGCAAACATTCAATGCCACAGACACACAACATATATAGACAGACACTCAGAGGCTATTTAACATTCCAGCTTCTGGCCACCAGGAGAGCTGTCGCTTCCTCATTCTTTGCATACTTTCTGGAGATTTTTATGGCCTTGTAAATTAGTTAAATTAGCCTCGCCGCATAAGCGGAACCTAAATTTCCTACTTGACAGATGCAACTGTCTTTCGGGCAGCAAAGGTCGACAACAAGCTGCACAAATGTAGTCGGAAGCTCACTCCGACCTGGGCTGGCTTTGAACTCATGACCTTTTGGTCAGTAGTGATGTTATTGCAGCTGACTCCCCGCCAGTTGCACCACAGTCCCAGTGCCTAATCTAATCTAAGAAGATGTCGTACATTTAGTTGTGGCTTATCTTTTCTCGATGGCAACATTAGCAAAAGGAGATCTTGGCCAGAAGGTGAAGAAAATGCTTTTCTTGACTTCCACCAGACATTCCTGCCGGCCTTCAGCTAGTGAAAGGATGTTTTTTGATCACCGGGTTGCCTGACCAGACTGTACAGTATGGGTAGGATATTACTGGGGACTGCAAAGAAGGCACATCTGCATAATCTGTGTAAGAACAGTCCCACTTGTCAGGCTTATATCTTAATCCACTAGATACTTGTTGCATTGTTCCTTCTACCTCTTATGAACTGCAAATAAAAATGAGTTGGCCTGTATCTTATAAGGTGCAGTGAATGGTTTGAAGCAGGGCTGTCCAACTGGCGGCCTGGGGGCCGTATACGGCCCCCAGCCCCTTCCCTCCAGCCCCCTAAGCTTTTTAATAAAAAATAAAAATTGAAAAATAAAATAAATAATAATTTTTTTTAAAAAATACCTACTTCCGGGTTTGGAGCAAGTATCGGGAGAATACGCAATCCACACGGGATTTCGCTGTCAACGCATTTTATCTCAGTAAAAGATTATATTTGACTGTATGCATGCGGGGGCGGAGCCGGGGCGGAGCCGGGGCGGAGCCGGGGCGGGGCAGACCCTACGGCCCCCCAGGTCATCAGTGACCGGTATTCAGGCCCCTGGGCCAGTAGAAGTTGGACAGCCCTGGTTTCAAGACTATATTTTTCTTGGCTGGCACAATTTCTTTTAAGTGGTGGGCAGTCTGGATGGATGGAGATGAATGTGCGCCAGCTGCGCCCGTACCTTGGGAAGTCTGACTTGGCCACAGTAGTCCACGCTCTGGTTACATCTCATATAGATTACTGCAACGCTCTCTACGTAGGGCTGCCTCTGAAGACTGCTCGGAAGTTTTAAATGGTCCAATGGACAGCAGCCAGGTTGATAACAGTAGCGGCACTCAGGGAGCATACAACTCCTCTGTTGCGCCAGCTCCACTGGCTGCCAGTTTGCTTTTAAACTGTCTTTGTATATTGTATGCACAATTCAAAGTGCTGGCTTTGGCCTTTAAAGCCCTAAACGGTTCTGGTCCAACTTACCTGTCCGAATGCATCTCTCCCTATGAACCATCAAAATGTTCAAGAGAATCCGAAGAGGCGCTGCTTTCAGTTCCGCCTGCTTTGCAGGCGTGACTGGAGGGAGGAGAGACAGGGCCTTCTCAGTGGTGGCTCCTCGGCTTTGGAACACCCTTCCTAGTGACATCAGATCAGCCCCCTCCCTCCTGACATTTCGTAAGAAAGTCAAGACTTGGCTGTTCGAGCAGGCATTCGCAGACAAACTTTAATTAATCGAGACCAACAGAATATTATGACGATGCAACGGAAACCGATTTTAAGAATGAGATGCTGAGATTTGTATTTTATAGTTTTAACTTAATTTGTATAGTTTTTATATGGCTGTTTTTATCATATTTATGATGTATTTTGTCTGTGGGCACTTGCTGCCGTTTGTTCACCGCCTCGAGTCGCCTTCGGGCTGAGAGGGGCGGTATAGAAGCATAGTAAATAAATAAATAATGAATGAATGAATTATGCTACCAATTGAGAATTGCTGTCTCACGAACCTGCTCTGCCTTTTCCACAGAGTTTTGCTTTGGAGATACACCTCAATCCCAACTGCAGCTGAAGAATCAAGGAAGAAAGAGACGGGAAAGAGCATCTCATTGCTGTGCTTGGAGGGCTTGCTGCGAATTTTTAACACAATGCAACAGATTTTCCCCAAAAAGATTCCACAGTTTCTACAGGCACTGGGTAAGCGGTTGTGCTACTCTTTATTTCTTGCTTGTGCAGTGGGACGCAAAGAGTGTGTTCTCAGAATCACATGCCCCAGTATCTGGGATCAGAAAGTATAAAAGACCACCTTTTTCTTTGTGATTTTGCTCATCTATTGAGATCTCTCAACACTTCTCCTGGTGTGTCCCTACGTACCATCTTGATTAGTGATAATAATAAATAATAATACACTTTATTTATATTCCGCACTTCTCATCCCAAAGGGGACTCAGTGCGGATCAGAGAACATATACAGCAGACAATCCCTGCCATTTTTGACGTACAAGACATACAACAACATATAGCAGGAGGATCTTCTGGATTGAGCCTTTGTTCTTCCTCGCTTCCAACCGCTGCTGCTGTGATATTCATCACTGGGTGCTGCTGCTCCATTCCGTCACAGGGGGGGCGCTGTTGTTCCATCCTCCTTGCTACCTCCTCCTCCTTTGACAAAGAGCCTGCCAGCCGGCCAGCCGAATCCTCTTCCGGTACTTCAATATTTATTGAAGTTAAAAAGTCCTTTAGGATACCTCCCCCACTTATGTGGTACCTAATTTTTCTTCTTGCAGCTAGCTTTCGACTGCTTAGGTCAGGGCTGTCCAACTGGCGGCCCGGGGGCCGTACACGGACCCCCAGCCTGTTGGACACGGCCCCCGCTATGCCCCCGGCCGCCATTTTTATTTTTTTAAAAAAAATGGCGGGGGGGGAGGCGGGGCAGGGAGGAGGAAGAGAGCTAGCTCCCTCCTCCTCCTTGCCTTGCCCCTCCGTCCCTCTCTCCGGCCCGCCGCTGCGATCCGGGTTCGCAGCGCGGGGCGGGAGGAGGGAGGAGGAGGCGGGCAGGGAGAAGGAAGGGAGCCAGCTCCCTCCTCCTTGCCTTGCCCCTCCGTCCCTCTCTCCGCCCGCCGCTGCGATCTGGTTCGCAGCGGTGGGGGAAGGAGGAGGAGGAGGAATCCTCCCTTCCTCCTCCTCCTCCTTCCCGGCGCCGCTGGTGTCCCAATCGCCGTGGCGCCGGGAAGGAGGAGGAATCCTCCTCCTTCTCCTTCCCGGAGCCGCGGCGATTGGGACACCGCGGCGCCGGGAAGGGCGGGAGGGGGCAAGGGGCAGGCCTTCCAGGGAGGCCTGCAGGAGAGTTTTCGCCCGGCTCTCGCGTCCCTCTGACCAGGTCAGAGGGACGCGAGAGCCGGGCGAAAATCCTCCCGCAAGCCTGGATGGCTCGCGGGGGAAGCGAGCGCCCGGTTCTCGCTTCCCCCGCGAGCCATCCAGGCCTGCGGGAGAGTTTTCGCCCGGCTCTCGCGTCCCTCTGACCAGCTCTACCAGCAGCTTCTCCAGGCTTGAGGATGGCAGTGCCAAGCCAGTGGTGACATAGCTAGCACAAGGCTGGCTTGCCACTGCCATCCTCAAGCCTGGAGAAGCTGCTGGTAGAGCTGAAGCCAGAGGGGCAGAGCTAGGCCGCCCAAACCCCGCCCTCCCTATCCAGCCTAGAGGAGATCTTTCTGACTTGATTTTATTATAAGTAGCTCGCATGCTGAAAAAGTGTGGGCACCCCTGGCTTACAGCTTGCAGCTACAGCTGCTGTTTTAACCGCTGTGCTAAACCTCTGGCCCAGGCAGGGCTTACTCTGTGGAATATTTTGCTTACAATTACCTTTTGGGTAAATGAGCATTGACCTTGGACAAATGCCATTCATTCATGGCTCCTTCCTGGATATGAGAATGCAATACTGGTAATTTATTTATTTTCTTTTATTTATACTTCAAATTTATATACCGCCACTCCCCAGAGTCTCAGAGCGGTTTACAAGTACAACACACAAAGGAAAACAAACAAGTACTCATAATACAACAACAATTTAACAATTAACAGTTAAGGAATCTAATCTGCAACACAGAATTCTACCATGAGAAATCCGGCAGCCTATAGTTCTCAGTAAGGCCGACACAAGGTCATGGGGCCGGAGTGTAACTCAAGTCTCGTAGTGGCAAACGTAGTTTACCCTCAGGAGGGGAGGACCTAATCCATCCAACTGATCCTAAGGGCTTAAGAGCACATCTTTTCCCCATCCCAACCACCTGAATCCGGAGCCGTGGGTTTTCCCAAGATTTTGCCCAGCTCCTGAAGCAAACATTCCAGATGTCCTGGAGCGGAATTTACTCCGCTTCTTGGGTAGCCCAAAATTCCCTTGTCGGATGGAAGTATTTATTTATTTATTTATTTATTTGTTCCATCCTGCAGGCTCGGGGCGGATAACATCATAAAATTCGGCAGGCATGTACATCCATGTCGCCATACAATAAAATGCAACATAAAACATACAATAAAACAAAATACAATAGGTCCGAGATTAAAATTATGTACATGCCATGGCATTCCCTGAACCAGGGTGCTGATTAGGAAGATGAGTACATTCGGCTTACTCGCCTAGCCGAAGGCCAGTCTGAACAGGGCGGTCTTACAAGCCCTGCGGAACGGGATGAGCTCCGTGGCAGCTCGGACGTCGTCCGGGAGAGAGTTCCAGAGTACCGGAGCCGCCACAGAGAAAGCCCTTTGCCTGGTAGCAGACAGGTGACAGGCGCGGACCGATGGAATCAGGAGCAAATTCGACTCCTCAGAACGTAGTGATCTCGGTTGAATGTATGGGGCAAGGCGGTCCCTCAGGTACGCAGGCCCTAGGCCGTGTAGAGCCTTAAAGGTTAACACCAACACCTTGAAGGCAATTCGGTACTCAATAGGCAGCCAGTGCAGCTGCCGGAGGATGGGCGTGATGTGCTCTCTTACCGACGTTCCCGTCAGCAAGCGAGCAGCGGCATTCTGCACTAGCTTGAGTTTCCGAACTGTCGCCAAGGAAGGCCAACGTAGAGGGCGTTACAGTAGTCTAATCTCGAGATGACCGTCGCTTGGATCACCGTGGCCAGGTCGTCCCTGGAAAGGTAGGGTGCCAGTCGCCTAGCCTGTCGTAGGTGGAAAAATGACGCCCTGCTGGCCGCGGAGACCTGGGTCTCCATGGTCAGCAGGGGTCCAGGTGGACACCTAGGCTCTTAACAACAGGCGACGGGCTAAGCCGTTCGCCGTCCAGGGTAGGCAACCGGCACTCATCCCGCCCAGGTCGACCAGGCCACAAGATCTCCGTCTTCGACGGGTTCACCTTCAGCCGGCTAGCCCGCAGCCAACCAGTCACGGCCTCTAGGCACTGATGGAAACAATCGGGTACGGTGTCCGGCCTGCCGTCCATTCTCAGCAGAAGCTGGGTGTCATCAGCGTACTGATAACACTCCAGACCAAAGTCGCGGGCCAGCTGGGCCAGGGGCGCATGTACACGTTAAATAATAAGGGGAGAGGATGGCCCCTGGGGACCCCCACAGTCAAGTGGGAATCTCCCAGAGACCTCCCCGCCCCCTCCACACGTTGTCCCCGGTCCCGGAGGAAGGAGGCCACCCATTTAAGGGCGGTCCCCGACCCCGGAGCCGGCTAAACGGTGGGTTAACAGTGCGTGATCTACAGTGTCGAAAGCTGCCGTCAGATCTAACAAGACGAGCAGTGCCGATCCACCCTGGTCCAGCTGGCGGCGAAGTTGGTCTGTAATGGCGACAAGCACGGTCTCCGTCCCGTGCTCAATACGGAAGCCGGACTGGAAGGGATCAAGTCCAGCTGTGTCTTCCAAGAACTGCTGCAGCTGATCCGCTGCTGCCCTCTCAATCACCTTGCCTAAGAAAGGCAGGTTGGAAACTGGCCGGTAATTGGAGGGAGCCGAAGGATCTAAATTCGGCTTCTTCAGCAGCGGTCTCACCATTGCCTCTTTCAGTCCCCGGGAAGACTCCTTGCTCAAGGGAGCTATTTATGATCGTGCCCAGGGAGCCTCGTAGCCCCTCCCGACACGCTCTAACAAGCCAGGAGGGGCACGGGTCGAGGGAGCATGTAGTTGGTCTAGCTGCAGCTAGTAACTTGTCGACAGCTGCTGCGTCCAGCAATTGGAAACGGGTGAAGGTGGGCCGCCGAGTGGCGGCGGAGTCTCGAGTTCACTAACTGTATCAAACGTGGCCGGAATGTCCCGGTGGAGAGTTGAAATCTTGTCAGCGAAATAGCTCTGGAAAACCTCAGCTGTTGGTGCCAAACCCCTATCATTTGGGACAGTTGGGATTGCTGTCAAAGACCGAATTATCCTAAACAATTGCGCTGGGCGTGAGCTAGCCGACTCTATCAAGGAAGAGTAGTAGACCTTTTTAGCTTCCTTGATAGCTTGCTCATAAACCTCTTTGAACTGTTTATAAGCCGATTTCGACGCCGTCACGGAGATTCCGCCACACGTCCTCTAACTGTCTCCTCCTCCGCTTCATCGCCCGCAGCTCCTCGGTAAACCAAGGCGAGCGATTTCTGCGGGGGAGGAGAGAGCGCCTGGGGGCGATCTCGTCCAGGGCCGCAGAGAGACTGGTATTCCAGTGTTCCACCTGCCCATCGACTGAGTCGCTGGGAAGTTCCCATTCCCTTAGAGCATTCAGGAACCTAGTGGGTTCCATAAGTCTCTTCGGGCGAACCAGAATAGGTTCGGCACCCTTACCGAGAGGGGATGCCACCCCCAGCCGAACTTCCAGGACTCTGTGATCCGACCATGGAACCTCCATTATGGAGGCTAGGGTCACGCTAATTCCGGCGGCGAAGATCAAATCCAGGGTGTGCCCGGCCTGATGCGTGGGACCGGTCTTACAGAGTGAGAGTCCTAGTGCCTCCATGGTAGACACCAGGTCCACGGCTGCCGTTGAGGGGGTATCGGCGTGGACATTGAAATCCCCCAAGACAATAAGCTTAGGGAACCTCAATGCCCACTCCGACCACCTCCAGCAGCTTAGGTAGACTCCCGCCGGTGCGTTGGGTGCACGGTACACCAGCAGGAAGGCTACGCTCTCACTAAGATCCCACACCAGGCCCGCGCACCCATCCCCGGAATGTTCGCCGTCGGAATCGTCCTGGAATTAAAAGTGTCTCGGCTGAGGATAGCGACCCCTCCCCCCCGCCTCTCTGTCCTCATCTGATAACTGGCCACAAACCCAGGAGATGCCACCTCGTGCATAACGACCTCATCTCCCTCCTGGAGCCATGTTTCTGTCAAACAGGCTAGATCGATCTCTCTCCAGGAGGAAGTCCCTGATGGTCCCGGTCTTATTTCGCACGGACCTGGTGTTGGCCAGAACCAGAGTTGGAGGAGAGGTAGTAGGGAACTTCGCATCTGCGTGCCTAGGGATAGCCCGTAGGTCAGAAGGGGGACGAGCCTCTCTTGGGCGCCTCCGCCTTCTCTCATCAGGCCCACGTCTACCGTCCCGATTGCCCCTTCCCGAGATCACACGTATTGCCCGCCCCCGCACCTCATCCTCCCCGAATCTCCTAGGTGTCCGGCCTTCTGCCCTCCCTCTGAAAAGGGGGGGTGTGCCGGTGGTGACCCTCTTTCCCCGGGGGACAACAGGTTGCAGATAAAGGCAGGGATGTCCTTCCCTCAACAGGGTCTTGCGTTGTCCATGGTGGTAAAGGTGGACCTTGCCCTGTACCTGATGGTCCACCGGGCCCCCCAGTCGACTGGGGTTGGGGGGGTATAGGAATGGGACCGGGAGGTTCTCCCCGGTTCCCACCACCAAAACCCACTCCCCAAAAGGTCCTTGTCCTAAACCGCCCCCTCTTTACGTTCATCAGAGTCTTAGTGGTGGGGTCGCTGGTGTCGTTGCGTCCTCCACTCTGTTTCCCTGATGAAGTAGGGAAGGAGGTAGGGAGACTCTTTAAAAAATTTTAAAAATTGTTTTAAGGTTTATCAATACATGGAAAGAGGTAGGTAGGGAGACTCTTAACAGGTCCCCGCAGGCAGCAGTAGTGCCAACCCCCATACTTCCTCCTTGTCGAGGCGACAGAGCAGGCCGCACAGTCCTTGTTCCGCCTTCAGAGGAAATTGCATCACCCTGGGCCAGAGCTGGTACAGCATAAGCTGCGAGATCTCGTGGAGAATGCAGAGACTTCCTGCGTCTTCGTCTGTGACTCCTGCTGCGTCTGCGCGATTAATCCAGCGATGCGGTGTGACTGGGAGCGTCCCCAAGGTCATCCGCCATCTTCTTTCTTGGCTTGTCTCCCAGTGCCTCGGTCTCCAGGAGGCCCTTCCTAGCCTCCCTCTCGGCCAGGCCCAAACATTGGCGGTGGTGGCAGGACCCCTCGCGCCGCGGCCAGGTCCTTCTCAGGGAGGCCCCGAGAGGAACGCCACGGCACTAGGAGAAACCTTGGCAGTAGCCGAGAATGATGGAGGTCTATTCTAGGCCTCAGTGAAAGAGGCATTTAATACTGTATTATTATTATTGCTGCCCCCGGTGGCACAATTGGTTAAACCCTTGTGTCAGCAGGGCTGCTGACCAAATGGCCGATGGCTTGAATCTGTGGAGCGGAGTGAGCTCCCATCTGTCAGCTCCAGCTTCTCATGTGGGGACATGAGAGAAGCCTCCCACAGGATGGTAAACCATCTGGGCGTCCCCTGGGCAACTGTCATCCGAAATTCAGGGCCTGGAGGATGAGGTCCTGAATCTGGATCCTGACAGACTCGAGATAAGAAGCCAGCTGCATCTGGAGAGAGGAATCAGCGGCTGCAGCCTTGGCAGGAAAGGCTGCACGGGAATTGGTGTTTGAAATGTTGTGGGTGTGTATATAAGGGGGAGCAGGGAGTGGCTTTATCCATGTTGATATCCTGTAGTAAAGCTCTTAGTAATTCCCAGGATGTCTCCTGCGTGGTTATTTAAGAGTGGCTACAGTGAGTCCTGACAGCAACATCCTTGCAGGCGGCTAATTCTCTCACACAAGAAGCGACTTGCAGTATATTCTCAATTCGCTTCTGCCATGATAAAAATGTATTTGTATTTTGAATTGGTGCACATATGATGTTTTTGTATTTTTAAGTTAACTGTTCATGTTTGAATGGCATCAATTTGCTGCCAATTGTTAGCCGCTCTGAGAGGGCGGGATATAAAACAAAGTCAATAAATAAATAAAATTCAGATACACAATACGTCTGTTTCTTAATTTGGACTCTTTGTGATATCCTTGCACACAACAAATTAGCCACTGTTGGCTCATTAAGTTTCTCATTTTTCCTCTTTTTTTTGCCAACCCCCTTTACATTTTCATTCCCTGTTGTTAGATACTACAGATGAAGATACTGAAGAGGGAAATATTAATGCCACTGAGAAAGCAGCCTTCCAGATTCGACAGTTTCAGGTAAGCTACAGAAAGTTGCTTAGCTCCCTAAGGAATTGCCTCTAGCTTGTAACGTTTTAAGGCTAAACAATGGCTCTGTCCTTCTAGCTCAGTTATGGGCAAACCCAGGCCTGGGGAGCAGATGCGGCTCCTTGGGCTCTTTTCTCTCCCCATCCTATCCTTTCTTCTCTCTCTCTCTCTCTCCTTCCACCTTCCCTTCCTTCTTTCCCTCCCTCTTTCTCCTTCCCTTCCACCTCTTCGTCCTTCCCTCTTTCCTCCCTCCTTCCCCCCTCTCTCTTTATCCTTCAGTTTGCCCTGCCTGCTCTAGTTACTGTTTGCAGTTGCAAGGATAATATTCGTAAGAGGGGACTCTGTGACCTTTTCCTCAGAGCATCTTCTGCTTAAGGACCTTCTCTAGAATACTGAGCCAGGAGTTATTCTTACTGTGTTTGTTGTTGCCTTGTGGGTCGTCCCCCACACACACACTTCTACTTTAGTCTTCCTCTATGCTCTCTGTTTGTGGTTTCCAAACTCCATTTTCCCCTGCTTTATCAGAGGTCTCTAGTGAACCAGCTCAGCAATGCCGAGGAAGATTTCAGCAGCAAGGAAGCTCTTCTGCTGATCAACATTCTTGCAACTCTTTCCAGACTGTTGGAGCCTTCTTCCCCCCAGGTAGACACTGTTTTTGCATGTAAATGGCGTGGGGAGCAAAGGTCTAGACTAGAGCAAGGGTCGGGAAACTTTTTGACTCAGAGAGCCATAAACGCAAAATATTTGGAAATGTATTTCAGTGAGAGCCATATAATATATATATATATTTTAGACTGAATTCAACTAAATGTGAGTATCTATGTACATACTATGAGAAAAGGATTCCCCCGGCAGAATGACGGGACACTTCAGACCTGGCTCTGCAAAAGGCATGCTCAGGACTCTGGGAAGGAAGAGAAGATGGAAGGAAGGGGGAAAGCAAGAAAGAGGAAATAAAGGAGTGAGGGGGGAGAGGAAAAAAAGAAAAGAAGAACGAACCATGGAAAAGGAAGAAAAGAAACGCAGGAGAGAGACAAGGGAGGGGGAAAGAAAGAAGGAAATGGGAAGGGAAGAAAGGAAAGAGTGAGAAAAAAGTAAAATAATGAAGGGAAAAGAAGAAAAGAAAGAAGGGGAGAGAGGGAAGTGAAAGGAAAGGAAGACTTGGGGAAAAATAGAAGAGGAAGGAAGGAAGAGGGACGGAGAATGGAGGAGAGAAGGAAAGGGTGAAGGCAGAGAAAGGAAGGAAGGAAGAGGGAGAATGGAGGAAAGAAGGAAGGGGAGAGGGGGAAAAAGGAAAGGGTGAAGGGGAGAAATGAAGGAAGAGGAAGGAAGGAAGGAAGGAAGAGGGAGAATGGAGGATAGAAGGAAGGGGAGAGAGGGAGGGAAAATGAAGGAGAGAAGGAAAGGGGGAAGGAAGAGGAAGGAAGGAAGAGGGAGAATGGAGGCAAGAAGGAAGGGGAGAGAGGGAGGGGAAAGGAAGGAGAAAAGGAGAAGGGAAGGGTGAAGGGAGACAAAGGAAGGGAGAGGGAGAGCCAGATGCAATCATGAAAAGAGCTACATCTGCCCCAACCCCCCCCCCCCCCCAAGCCGTAAGTTCCCTACCACTGGTCTAGAGTAAGACAACCTTTATAAAAATAGCGGTTTTACTCCTTCTCTGCCGGGTCAAAATTTTTTTGGAAAAATATAGGTAGCCTAGGTGTCAGGATCACTGTATCTTAACAGACTGTGGGCACAGTCTTTGGCCACTAGGGGGCGGATGGGAGTCGGGTCTGATATATGCAGGAGGTTTGAGCAGGAAAACTTTAGAACTGTCTTTTTAGGATTGTGGAAAGAAGGAATAAACCGCTTGTCTCCAGTGTTTTATTGTAGTGAGCTTGATTTTAACTCTAAGATCTCCCAGAGTCTGATACTGGGGGCCACATATCACTTTCCACCTCTGTTCTATGTAACATCAAGGATTTGGGGTCCTGGAAAAGGCAAACTGAAGCTCTTTGCAGTAGATCTCTCTTTACTCTCATTCGGCTGCTGGGGTATATCAGCCTTTTCTCTCATATACCGGCTGTTAGGAATTGTAGAAGTCCAAAACACCTGGAGGGAGAGCTGAAGTTTGCCCCTGCCTGTCTTTGTTTCATTTATTGAGTTCTAATGCAACATACTTGCTTTCAAATGTGATCTTGGGGTGACTTTACCTAGTCAGGCTGCTGTCAATCACAGAACATGCTGTGGCTTCAGCCACAAGGCTAGAAGCAGGGAGGAGGCAGCAACGGCAGTTGTAACAAACCATTATCATAACTACCACCTCTTTTACGATATAGACTGCTCATAAGCCACTCTGGGAACATTGTCAGTTGAAGGCACCGAAAAATAATCAAAATTAACGAGTCGTCATTCTCTCCTTGTGCAGTTTGTGCAGCTGTTGTCTTGGACAGTCAAGATTTGCAAGGAGACGGGCCTGGGTAAGAGTTTTTGTGAGGCTCAAACTGAATCCCCCTACATTGTGTCCTGAGAATCCCTGAGCAAGTGGCACCTAATGAAATGTTAGCATTGGGGTTCAAAGAAAGAGTTACTGTGTATGTTCCAGTGTAAGCCGACCCGAAAGTGAGCCGAGGCCTAATTCTACCACAAAAACTGGGAAAACGTATTGACTCGAGTCTAAGACAAGGGTGGGAAATGCAGCAACTACTGGTAAAGTTCAAAATAAAAATAGATACCAATAAAATTACATTAATTGATGTTAAATGTTTTTGAATAGTTACATAAAGCTGTAATTTAATATAAGATTGTCCAACTCGAATTAAGCCATTATTCTAACCTTATTCAATTTAAATTTGCTTATGTAGTAGGCCTGGGTAATTCCAAACCAAAAAAAATGGTTCAAAACTCGTTCCGGATGTAGGGGGTGCTGGCGCTTCGAATCTGATTGACTTCCAAAATTTTCCGAAAAAAATTCAGAAATGTAACTAATTTTTCGGAAATTTCAGAATGGCTTCGTTAATGGCGGACACGCATGTGCAGTGAGAAACTGCACTGGCAGTAGGAAAGAAACCGAACTGGTAAGCAGTGCACCCAGTTTGGACGGGATGTCTTTTCCTTTGCGTTAGACCTAACACAGAGGGAAAAACCTCCGCGTCCAAACTGGGTGTTTAACCCAGTTTGGACGCAGAGGCCTTTCCCTCCCTTCGCGTTAGACCTAACGCGGAGGGAGGGAAAGTCATCCGCGTCCAAACCAGCTTAAACACCAGTGTTTGCCGATTCCTTTCCGAAAATGGCAGCAGCTTCGAAAGGGCAAATTCATTTCCGGGTTGTATACATCGCTTCGAAACTGCTTCAGAAGTGAATTTAATCCGAATTTATTTCGATTTTACGAGCATTCTGACGAACCTACCCAGGCCTATTATGTAGCCTTCCAATAATAATGAGAGGAAAATAATAAATGTAATAATAACAATAGAGGAAAATAATAAATGGAATAATAACAATAATAAATAGAGGAAAATAATTAAATGTAAAAAATATAATAAATGTAATAATAACAATAGAGGAAAATATTAAATTAACAAAAATAATAAGAACAGAGTAAAATAATAAATAACTGACTTGAGTATAAGCCAAGAGGGGCTTTTTAGTCTTAAAAAAGGGCTGAAAAACTCATCTTATACTCGAGTATATAAGGTAAATAAATTGATGGAGGAGAAAGGTTCCAAATGCTGGCCGCCATGAGTTTGTTTGAGTCATTGAACACCTTGCTTCCTTTCACATACACTGCAGTTTTGGAGTTAACTTTGGCTAGTATAATGCTGGAGACAGTGTGGGGAAGCGGGTTGAGGTCTGGACTAGAATTCAGAGACTAGCCGTGGAAACCCACTCTACATAAATCAGAAACAGATTGCAGATATATATTTATTTATTCGATTTGTACACTGCCACCCCCAGAGGCTTGCGGCAGTTTACAGAATTTCGGCACAGTAATAAAACAATAAAACCATACACATTAAAATACCATTAAGTTTCGAAAGCTTGTCTGAACAAGAAGCTCTTACAAGCTTTGCGAAAAGTTACCCAACTTCGCAAAGCCCGAGTCTCAGGGGGCAGATCATTCCACAGAACTGGGCCCTTCGTCGCGTTGCTGTCAGATGGTAAGGCTTCACGCCAGGAATATCTAAGAGATTCTGATCTTCTGATCGCAGTGATCTCAAGGGACTATATGGGGACAGGCGATCCCTCAAGTACATTAGCCCCAGACCATATAAGGCCTTAAAAGTTAAAACTAATACTTTGAAAGTGATCTGGTACTCAATTGGTAGCCAGTGCAGTCCCTGCAGGACCGGGGTGATACGACAACTCACGGGCTCCCCCACGAGTAGCCAGGCTGCAGCATTCTGCACTAGCTTGAGTTTCCGGATCACCATCAATGGCAGGCCAATGTAGAGCGTGTTACAGTAGTCAAATCTTGAGATGGCCGTAGCCTAGATCACCGTGGCCAGGTCATTCCGAGACAGATGGGCCAGCTGCCTAGCCTGTCGCAGATGAAAAAATGCTGTTCTGCTGACAGCGGAGATTTGGGCCTCCATTGACAGCAGGGGGTCCAAAAGGACTCCCAGGCTTTTTACTGATGATGACGGGTATAATGCCATGCCATCCAGGGTTGGCAGCTGGACATCCCTATCGCCTGGACGGCCTAACCAGAGGATTTCCGTCTTTGCTGGATTCACCTTCAATATGTTTGGCTGGTGTTTGTTCTGAACAGTGCAAAGACGTTTGCCCCCACAATTAGCACGTTTGCAGACTCGTTAATGAAATTGCCAGTGCAGATATAACTCTCACTATCCAAATCATAGTTAGATTACCATTTTCCATGGCTTTTTTGCCATTTAAGGGCAAATTAGGACTAAGATCAAAATTATTGGCAGGCTCACTTACACTTGGCAAATCTGATGCAACTATTTTTGAATGAGGCCTGGATTGATTACAGAGGTCAAGGTGCCACCATCCTTAAATCAGGGCTGTGACAGTATGTGTGCCTGACCTTAAGCCAGACAGGCCTCCCTTCTTTGATCAAAAATTACTGTAGAGGAAAAATAAGACATGGACATTGACAAGCAAAAGAGATCTGAATAAATAAATAAATAGGAGGCTAAACTTATTATAGAATTTTTAGATGTGTTTTCTCTCTCTGCAGAAGATGCCCCTTGCTGCAAGGGTTTGTTGGCTCTGCTTTTCAGTCTGCACACTTTCATCAAGAGTCCCGTCACCATCCTGCGGGACCTTGCCCAGGACATCCACGCCCAACTTGGGGACATAGACCAGGTGAATAGACAAGTCAGTGTTTTCCAGCTGGTGGACGGAGCGGCATGTCAGAGAGAACCAGTATAGTGAAAGGGCTGGAGGGCTGGGCTGAGACCAGGGTGGTCTGCCTGCAGCTGAGCTACATCGCTGACTGTGTCCTGGACTACAGATCTCTAGGATGGAATCCACTCACAAGAAGGCTTGGAATGCATATTCTTTTATTATATAGTTCAATACAAGATGGAGATAAAGTTATTTCTGTGCTTTAAGCGCGAAAAGTATTGCTAATATCCTCAGGCAAAGCCCCCTCCTTCTCACCCCCTGCCCTTTGCCTACTTTGTTTACTAATTCCCAGGCCTGTGTGTGTGTGTGTATCAACAGTTCACCCCCAGGGCGGTTGACAAAAGGCAACAGTTCAATGCCGCATATATAAGAACAAAAACAACAACACATCAGTTACAACACCGGATTAAAAAGTTACATATCAAAACAACTACATAATCCCCGTTCCACATTCATAAGCTGTCCAGCCAATCCGCTGTCCGCCCCCACCACATTGTCATTATTCAATTGTCCATCCGCTGCTCCACATCTTTTTAAAAAATATATATGTTTATTAAGTTTTTATGCTGAATTGTGATACAAAGAATATAGCAAAAAATTTAACTTATAAAGTGAATAAAAAAAGAAAAAGATAATACTAATAGTACTAGGGTGTGGGGAAGGGAAGAGGGTGAGATAGAGTATAGAGGGAGGAAAAGCAAAAAGGGAAAAAGAAAAAAGAAACAAAAATGTGAAAATTTATATATACATGTTGACTTCCATTCGTCTTCTTAGTGGAATATTTATCTAATGTTCTTAAGATCCTTTAGTAATTTTAGGTATTTAATTATTTTTGAAAAATTCTTCGATTTGAGTCCATTCTGTTTTTCCTAGGACTACCAGTATTCTTCCTTAGGAGAATACTTATCAACCAAACGCCTGATCCCAAAGCCATGTCTTTAGTTTTTTTCTGAAGGAAAGGAGGGAAGAAGTTGATCTTATTTCGCTGGTGAGCGAGTTCCACAGGCGAGGGGCACCACTGAGAAGGCCCTGTCCCCACCAAATGTATTTGCGACTAAGGTGGGATCGAGAGCAGGGCCTCCCCGGAAGATCGTAAATTTCGAGGTGGGACATAAGGGGAGATACGTTTGGACAAGTAAGCTGGGCCAGAACCGTAAAGGGCTTTAAAGGTCAAAACCAGCACTTTGAATTGTGCTCAGAATTGGACAGGCAACCAGTGGAGCTGACACAACAGTACCAACTTTTTCTCTACTGGATTTCAATGGCTTCTCTGTGTAGCCTGACAGGGTAGTTGTTAGAGTGGTCCAGCCTTTCTGGCAGACTCCACAGAGAAGCCATTGAAATCCACAAGAAGCATGTGGACAATTTACCTGTCCGAACGCATCTCCCCCTATGAACCACCACGGAGATTAAGGTCCTCCGGGGAGGCCCTGCTCCCCGTTCCACCATTGTCACAGGTGTGATTGGTGAGGACAAGAGAGAGAGGGCCTTCTCGGTGATTGCCCCCGGGCTATGGAACTCCCTTCCTGTCGAGATCAGATCGGGCCCCTACTTCCTGTCCTTCAGAAGGATGGTTAAAACTTGGACCAAGCTTTCGAGTGAGATGGTTTTAAGCAGTGTATTTTAATATTGTGACAAATGTTGTCATGAACCGAGATGTTCTGGTTATTCTTTTGATCAAGGGGACAAATGTGACGGGATAGTCAATGACGTGCAAATAGACAAGAGAAGACCAAATTTGGATTTAACACTGTATGTAACATTTATTAAAAGTAAATATTGTAATAATCATGTTTGAGCACACAAGGTATAATGTGATGAATCAGATTAATAGATAAGCATTTAAAAGAGACTTGGATATAAAACAATCAATATTCTATACTTTAGACTCTTAACCTCTAAACCTGCTAGGGATTAAGGATGTCACCTACTACAATAATTGCAGAAGAGAATTATAATGGAAAGATACTTAGAAAGAGAAACAGAAAGATAGCATTTATATATAAACATTTAGCATTCAATTTTAAAGCATAGGAGCATTTAGCAGCATTTAGCAGCATTTACCTTACACACACAGAGAGAGAGAGAGAGAGACAGCAGCAAGCAATCATGAAAAGGGGAGCATACACACGCACACACAGACACTTATACTTACATTCATTCTGCATCCATACTTACATACATACACTGAGGTAGATAGGGTTGCTCCCTCCCAAATCCATGGCTAGGTGACTTGGGACGAGATGTTCCTCCCAAGTCCATAGCCATGCGACTTGCAGAAGAAGCTGGGTGGTGCCCCGTCCGGATTAGAGAGCCAACAACCTAATAGCCAAACCTGGGATCTATATATTCATTTCTCCACTTTCCCTCCATCTGTGGCCAAAACTGACAGTTATTAATTTGATTCTATTCTTCTGTTATTACTCCATTCTTTGAAGCCAATAGTGTGTCGGCCACTACTTGTACATACATGGGTCTATTCTGTATTTCTTCTCAAGCTTGAGTAGTTTCCGAGATAAGGAAAAAGTCCGCTTCCCTCTGCCAAGTCTTTGGGCCCTCCCTCATCCAGCATGCATTGCAGATCTCCATGTTTCTCTGGCCTATCTGACACAACTTTGGTTCTTGCAGAAAATCACATCAGTCATACACATCCACGCATATCATGCTATCCTCACAATGTTTGTAATGTTTATGTATGCATATAAGGAATTCTTGTCCCGGCATTGAATGTTTGCCGTATATATGCTGTGCTCCATCTGAGTCCCTTTCAGGGTGCGAACAGTGGGATATAAATGTTTCAAATAAATAAAACATTTATCTAAAATAAGGACAGTAAATAAAGAACAACACTAAAAAAGCAGGGGAATTCAAAACAAGAATCAATCTGGGCCAGCTAACAATTCCCAACAAAGACTGCAACTAGCCAGGCTTTGAAGCTGCAAGGCCATTCAGTGCTAACCAAGTTGACCAATTGCAACATTCACACCTGCCTCAAGCAGACATGTGTTGTTTTTCCCATTCTAGACATTCCACAGATACATAAACCTCACTTGCCTAGCTTCCAACAGACCTCACAACCTCTGAGGATGCCTGCCATAGATGTGGGCGAAACGTCAGGCCATACAGCCCAGAAAACTCACAGCAATCCAGTGATTCTGGTCATGAAAGCCTTCGACAACACAGTCTTCGATTGTTATGGCTCCAGGCCTTTTCTCAACCTTGAATAACAACAGATGGCCTCTAGCCTATCGTCCTGCTGTAAATGTCCATCAGTGGCATGGGTTCCTCTGAAATCGTTCCTTTGAAGGTTCAGAGGAGTTCATGACAGACTGGGTGACATTGGACCGGCCACACTCATCCTCAAGGCATGGTTGGCAAAACAATGGGTCTGACATATTAGAAATCTGGATGTCTGGGTTACTCTCTGTCCCTTTCTCATCCTCCTAGGAACTCGAGATAGAGCACCAGGCCCACTTTGCTCTTGTGAATCCGAAGACAGCAGTTCCCACGGCCTGCGTGAGTTGGATTGAATGGAAAAAATGGCGATGAAGAGCGATTTTAGATAAACATGTGAAATCCATTTTGGTCTAGGAAAGAGCAATGCACAGAAATCGTTCCTCTTTCTGCTTCAAACATCTTGTACTTTCTCTCGTAGTTGCTCAGTTTGAGTCAAGCAGATAAGGTCCTAGAGGAAGTGGATTGGTTGATATGCAAAATGAAGAACCATTTGGGGCTGGAGGCAGCAGGTAAGCATTAAAAAGGAGCTCTTGGGACTGCGGCGCAGCTGGCTGGGAGTCAGCTGCATTAAGATCACTACTGACCGAAAGGTCATGAGTTCGAAGCCAGCCCGGGTCGGAGTGAGCTCCCGATCAAAATTGTGTAGCTTGTTGTCGACCTTTGCAGCCCAAAAGACAGTTGCATCTCTCAAGTAGGAAATTTAGGTACCACTTTGTGGAGAGGCTAATTTAACTGATTTATGAGGCCATAAAAATCTCCAGGAAGTATGCAAAGAATGAGGAAGCAACAGCTCCCCTGGTGGCCAGAAGCTGGAATGTTAAATAGCCTCTGAGTGTCTGTCTATGTTGTGTGTCTATGGTATTGAATGTTTGCCATGAGTCAACCGCAGGGTGAGAGGGGCGAAATATAATACTGTAAATAAATAAATAAATCTTGCCCTGTAACTCCCAACCTCTGAGGTCAGTCCCCTCGAAACCCCATCAGTACTCAAAGTTTGGAATATTGGGTATCTGTGGCAAGTTTACCAGTTCCATCACCAGTTTGGTACAGAGTGCTGAGTGTTGGTGAACTAGAACTCCCAGAATTCAAAAACAGCCCCCCCCCCAACCCCACCACTATTCAATGTTAGCCATGTAGGTAGTGTGCCAAGTTTGGTGCAGATCCGTTGTGGGCTGGATTCAGAGTGCTATTTGATTGTAGGTTAGCTATAAAACCCAGCAACTACAACTCCCAAATGACAAAATCATTTGATTTCCCATTTAACATTGTCCTGAAGCAGCCGTGATTACTTCCGCTTAGCCCCTCACTTGCAATATCCTGATGGCATGCTTCTTCTGGTTTTGAGGGGAGGGCAGCTTCATCTACAACATGCTACATACCCATCCTTAGATTTTCCGGCCCCATATCTGTCTTGAGTTTACTTCTATATTGCAGAAGATGCTTCTCAGGCAACTACAAACCAGCCACGGCCTCTCGAAAAGGCCGTCATTCTTCAGCTCGGCACTCTACTGACTGCTTACCATGAATTGCTGCAAACAGCCTTGCCCCCAGGGAGCTGTGTGGACACCTTACTCAGGAGCGTCAGCAAGATGTACACTACTCTCACCACCCTTGTCAAATACGTGAGCATTCCTGACCCTCAGATGGCACGATCTTTTTCCCATCCCACCATCTTATATTTTCCCTCAGACTATGTCAGCCTGAATACACGAAAGCTGGCAATGGGCTCCTTTTAAGCTGAGAATAGATTGTGTTTATTTCTAAACTGTATATTATTGTTGTTTTAAACTGTTAATCTTATGTTTTATACTTAACAATGTATTTGAATTGTTGTTTACATGATTTAATATGTTGTAAGCCTCTTTGGGCCCTGTGAGGGAGAAAAGCGGGATATAAATTTATTATTATTATTATTATATCATGCTATCTGGTACAGTAAGTAGATCTATTTGCATGTGTTATATCACAGCAATCAATCATAATCCTAAATATAGCATTCTAAGGCAGGCATGGGCCCCTTTCCAGGTGTTTTGGACTTCAACTACCACAATTCCTAACAACCCATATCTGTTATTTATTTATTTATTCGATTTGTACATCGCCACTCCCAGAGGCTCGGGGCGGTTTACAGAATTTCAGCACGGCAATAAAACAATAGAACCATACACATTAAAATATCATTAAAGCTTTGTTAAGAATAAGGGAGAAAGCTGGCCACTTTAGCCTACCTGGGCAGATACTTCTAGGTGGGAGGAGGGCACCATATGTAATTGCTTCCTCCGCAATCTATATAAATAAAAATGTAATGTTCGTTTGTGGGATTAACATAATTCAAAAACTACTGGACGAATTGACACCAAATTTGGACACAATACACGTATCAGGCCAATGAGTGACCATCACTCACAAAAACACTGAAAAACACCGCAGAAGGGCCTTTAAAAGCTAAAAAATAAAAAAATACATTACAATGCATGCGCATAACCACATATATACACATATACACAAATATATACACACACACACATAAATATACACACAAAAAACACAGCAATGTGTGTCATGAGACAGCTAGTCACACTTAAAAACACTGAAAAAGAAGGGACTTAAAAAGCCAAAAATAAAAATACATTACAGTGCATGTGCAAAACCACATATACACACACATACACACACACATACACACACAAAACACATATTAACAGACTGGGCCACAGCAACGTGTGGCAGGGGACAGCTAGTATCATATAAGAATGGTCCTGAAGACAGATTCCAGTATGGGATCACACAACCATTCATTGGCTCACACACCATATTCTTTTGCATTGCTCTCCTAGTATCTCCAGGTGTGCCGAAGCACAACGCTGGGGATCCCTGGACGGTTTGAAAAGCTGGTGAGTGTTATATATCAGAATGTAACTGGGTGCCTAATAAATGTGTGTCCTTTTGTCATTGCTATGGAAAGAAGGGGATTCTTTGGGCAACAGTAACATCCTTTGTTCTGCAGGTTAGGCTATCTGGTTCTCACTTGACCCCCCAGTGCTATGCCTTCATCACTTATGTGCAGGTAAGACGAGCTGAATTTCTCATTTCCCAAATAGCCTATATATTTATTAACAGGGCATGGAGGGAAGGGATGCTGAAGCTAAGCAAATTTTGTTCTGTAATGTTATGTAATGCTACCTGCAGTGGGATAGACACGCCAAGCACCGAACCTTCTTCAGTTGTGGTTTGGTGCAACAATAGAATCACAGAGTTGGAAGGGATCCCCAAAGGCCATCCAGTCCAGCCTCCTGCCTTTCAAGGAACACCCAAAGCCATTAACCTCTGCAGTTTCCTATGCCTTCCATATGATCTGTTTATACATATGTATGACAGTTAATGAGAATCTAAACTTCTGTGGGGCTTTGGGAGAGAAATAACCAATTTGTCATGTGTTGCTCACACAGCAGCCACGTTGTGTTATATTTTGTACTGTTGCACTTCTATTGAGTTCTCTCCTCACTCTTGCTCTCTGTCTGCCATCCAGAGTGAAACAGTTAGTTTTGTGGCGGAAAAGAAGAAGAAGGAGAAGATATCGGCAGAAGTTTCCACTGTCGTGGTAAGTGTCTCCTTAGTTTAAAGAATGTGCACAGGCCTCTCACTAAAAACCCAAACCCAAAACAATTTAATTACATTCCTTCCCCCCTTTTCTATATAGGCCAAAGTGTTGCGGGAGACGAAACCAATCCCAAACTTGATTTTCGCAATAGAACAATATGAGAATTTTCTGATCCATCTCTCAAAAAAGTCCAAGGTAACATTCCATATTAACATCCCATTAATATTTTTGAAGTCATGGCATCCCTGTTGGTTACTCCCAACTAGAGTAGACTAATGCAATCAATTGATCTCCTCATTCCAACCTGCACGATCGTTAAGATCATCTGGAGAGGCCCTACCCCAGGGGTGGGCAGCCTACGGCCCGCGCGCCGGATGTGGCCCGGCAGCCGATTCTGTCCGGCCCGGGGAGAAGGGCGGCGGGGCCAAGAGGAAGGGGTGCCGCTGCCGCCATCCCATCACAGGCTCTGTGGGGCCTGTGTTGGCAGACAGACCGGAGGAGCGGCGGCTTTTATTTATTTATTTATTTATAAATTCGATTTGGTAGACCGCTCTCTCTGGAGCCCAGAGCGGTTTACAGCATAAAATCAATAAAACATCAATAAACAGATAAAAGACGTATACCCAAAAGCCCCCCTCCCCACAAATGATCCCGGCAAGCAATAATACGCAGAGGCAATACATGGCAGGACGGTATGTTGGCAGCTGGCAACTAAGGAGGCATCAGTTGGGACCAAATGCCTGCCTGTATAGCCAAGTCTTCACAGACTTGCGGAAGGCCAACAAACCCCGTAGTGCTCGTATCTCCTCCGGCAGAGAATTCCAGAGGGTCGGAGCGGCCACTGTAAATGCTCTCTGCCGGGTGCTCGACAGCCTACAGATCTTAATACTAGGGACCTCTAGTAGATTAAGCCCCTCTGAGCGCAGTGATCTTCTGGGTTTGTATGGGGTAAGACGCTCCCTCAAGTACACTGGCCCCAAACCTTTGGAGTGCCTGCCATCCCAGAAGGCGATCCGGGCCTGCAGCGGGAGCACTTGGCGACCTGCGTGGGCTGATGGCCCTGGCAACCCTCACGGCTTGATCGTCTTCCGGGTCGCCAAGGCGATCAGCCGCCTCAGATCGCCGACTGCTCCCCCTGCAGGCCTGGATCGCCTCCAGGGATGGCAAGCATTCCAAAGCAGGGCGATCAGCTGGGGAATGGCTGGGGGTGAGAACGGGCGGAGGCCTGCAGCCCCCGATTGCCTGCTGCTCTGCTCTCTTCTGCTGCTGCAGCAGCAGGGTCTGCTTTGCCATCCTCTGGGCTGGGGCCATTGGGCCATTCCATCTTGGGATCCTTCCTCTCTTCAGGATGTCAGCCTTCATCTTGGTTTGCACCTTGTCTTCTTGAATTTAATTTAATTTTAGTGGTTTTATTATTGTTTTATAATAATTTTATAATAATAAATATAATAATGTTATATATTATAATGTCAATATATTATAATGTCTATATATGAGTAGATCAAAAGATACCCTTCTGACAGGAAGGTTAACAGCGCTCCATACAGTCATGCTGGCCACATAGCCTAGGTTTACCTTTAAAACTTTTCAATCCAGGAACAGAACATTTTCCAAATTTTGTTACATAGTGGTTTAAACTTTGGCCCTCTTTTTTGTCCGCTGCAGGTAAATTTGATGCAGTATATGAAACTGAGTACCTCTCGGGACTTCCGCATCAACGTCTCAACGGTGGAGAGTGCACTACAGGAACAGGATGCAGATGATGCTGAGAATGAACCTGACAATCACCAGGTGAGCAGAGGTGCTAACCGGAAGAAATACCCTTCTTCTAGCAATATCCGTGTAGAATCGTACCTATTAACAACCTCTAATAGGTATGATAAATGTCGCAGGTTCGAATCCGGGGAGCGGCGTGAGCTCCCGCTGTTAGGCCCAGCTTCTGCCAACTTAGCAATTCAAAAACATGCAAATGTGAGTAGATCAATAGGCGGGAATGTAATGCGCTCCATGCAGTCATGCTGGCCACATGACCTTGAAAGTATCTAGGGAGAACGCCGGCTCTTCAGCTTAGAAATGGAAATGCGCACCAACACCCAGAGTTGGACATGGCTGGACTTAATCTCGGGGGAGGGGGGGGGAGGGAACCTTTACCTATCTCACAAATTCTACAACCTCTTGGGAGTTCTTAAGATACTCAGTTACCTAGATGCTGAGAAATTTGACAGAGAAACTACCTATTATTGTGACACAATGAAATGCAAAGATACAGAATGGGTTACGCCTGCACCTGTGGCAAACATTCTCCAAGGTTGTGAGAACTTGCTGACTCTTGAGGCAGGGAACTCCCTGCCTCAAGAGTCTGGTGGAAGCCCCTTCCTTGGAAACTTAAACATAGACTAAATGGCCATCTGTGGTGAAGTCATATTTATTTGTTACAGGTTTTAAGTGTGGTTGATATTTATATATATGTATGTATGTTGAAGGGTAAAAACTTGGCAAACCCTAAAGGGTTAACGAAGATATTATTTATTTATTTATTTATTTATTTATTAGTCAGTTTTATATTCCGCTCCTCCCAGCAGGCTCGGGGCGGATCACAACAAGGATAAAATGCACAGTACAATGTACAGCAGAACACTTAAAAAAAACAATAAAACCACAGACATAATCCATAGCCAACTGATTACAGGTCGTCGATCTTAGATTCGAATATTGGTGAGCCTCTTTAGCTTGCAGAACCTCCCAAGGAATTTCTGTTACCGTGGAAACAGGAGGCGGAGCCTGCAAATGGCTTTAGAATCTTCGGATTCAAACTTTTACAGTTGTTGACAGCGAAGGAGAGTGAGAGTGTGGAGAGTTAGGGAGTCTGTTTTAGCCAGCTATCAGCGGGTTTTAAAAAGACTCTGGCTCTACTCAGAGAGAGTGGAAGTAAAGACTGACTCTACTCTGAGAGAGAATAGTAGTAAAGTTGTGTTTGAACTGCCAGGAGAGCAGTTGGTTTTAAGGACCAGCAGAGTGTAAAAACTGCTGAGTTGTTAGTTCTGGGAGTGCAGTGATATAGTATCAAGCTGTATCTCCATAGTTAGTGTATTGTAACCTTAAGAAACGTACCTCTGAGAAGATATTGTAACCACCTAAGCTTTGAACTCTGAAACCTCTACACTTAAACCACTGTTTGAATAAACTTTACAGTTCTTTGACAAAGACATCTCTTTTTGTAGTTCTTTCTCTCACAAGTCTTGGAAACAACTTTTTCCTAGTGGGTAGTCTAGAATAGTAAATGGTGGCAGCAAAAGTTAACAAGTAGTGTCAGGGGGACTTTGGGTTTAAGTTATAACCTGCCCTGCCACAGGTTGAAAACCAGTTTGAAACACAGTTTAAATCCACGTATCTCCACACATTCAGTCACATCCTTACATAATTGGTGGCAGCGGTGGGATAGCTTGCCCTGCCACAGTTCTCCACAGTTAGATTGAAGAAAAAGATCCTCACAAGTGGGCGCACGCTGAAAGCTGCATCTTTACACCATCAGTCAGGCATACTTCAATTGAACTTTACTTGCATGACAGGAGGTTGGACCACATGGCCCATATGGTCTCTCTTGTTATTCTATGATTCTATGAAAGTCTCTAAGCAGTTAATAACAACAGTTACATTAAATAGTGGCATTCTCTTCTGTCTCTCCCTGAAAATAAGATTCCACCCCAAGGGAGCAGTTAGTAATGGGAAATTGCAGATCTGGCAAAGCAAGTACCTGTTTCCTCAAAACAACACATTTATTTACAGTGTGTTGTTTTTTCTTTCTTTCAGCATCCTGCATCAGCACAGTCGGACACCAGTCAGGAACCCAAAAGGAAGAAGCGACGGAAAAAATAAGTTTTGTTTATTGATAGTGACTATTTGGATGCAGTTATGGTTGTCCTGACAAAAGACAAAGGTTGTTTCACCTCTGGGAATGTCATCGTTGGTAAATTATAAAAGTTACCAGCTTAGTGCATTAAATTGCATGGGATTCCTTGAATGCTGAAATGACTATTAGCTTGCTTGCAACTGTTCTATAATGCACATGCAGAGCATAATTGAAGTGTAGCCTTTCCTTTTCAGTTTGGGAAAAGCTGAAAATTTGCCTTCAAAGTTGAACTCATTTGTTGGTTTTCCACTTTTCTCTCTCGATACTGACAGTGAAAAGAATCCAATGGGGCCTGTAGCTGGTCGCCGCTCAAAAAGACCGATGGCGGAAGGATTCCCTGAGCCAATATGTAACATTTTAGCTCTAAAACACCTGAAACCCTATTTTTCTTTCTCTAAGGAGCGTTTGGTGATTTTGAGGAGTTGGTATATATCCAAAGCATCACCTGGAGAAGAGAAAGAGAGGAAGATGTCATATTACTTTCACATAAGACCTTTTTTTTGGGGGGTCCCAAACTCCGTGAAACACACATTTAAAATGCACTTCTTACAAATTGCACTTCAATAAACAAACAAGGCTTCGTTGTAAACTGCTTCTATACCCATAATTTTGCTGCAATTAAAAAGTAATTGTTTCAAGTGCTCCGTATATTCAGAAGGATTTCTGCTTGAAGTGTTTGTCGTGCTCTGAAGCGGTCAGGTAACAAGGCTGGAACTGATGGAGCAAAAGCAAGCAATGTCTTGCAAAAAGCCCACACGACTTAGAAATGTAGAACAAGTCAGGGAAAATGGCATAATAATAATAATAGCAGCATGCAGAATTACAAACAGAAGGAATACAGCGTGTTGTTGAAGGCTTTCCTGGCCAGGAATCATTGTGTTGCTGTGAGTTTTCCAGGCTGTCTGGCCATGTTCCAGAAGCATTCTCTCCTGACGTTTCGCCCACATCTATTCCAGGCGTTCTCAGAGGTCGTGAGGTCTGTTGGAAACTAGTAAAATGGGGTTTATATGTCTGTGTAATAATGTCCGGGGTGGGAGAAAGTACACGTGTCGGCTTGAGGCAAATATGAATGATGCAAATGGACACCTTGATTAACATTGAATAGCCTTGAAGTTTCAAAGCCTGGCTGCTTCCTGCCTGGGGGAATCCTTAGTTGGGAGGTGTTAGCTGGCCCTGATTGTTTGTCTGGAATGCTTATAATAATTTTCAAGGGGCAACATTTCTGTGCTCTCCGAGGCCACCATTTTTATCTAATGACTCTTGAGGGACATTCTCCAACCTATTCAGTCAGATGCCCATATTTACTTTGATTTTTATTTGTACTAATATAATTCTTTTGCAAAGGGGGAAAATATTGTTTTCCTAGCAAAAATACTTGTTTTCACAGCAAAAAGGATGCAAGCTGATTGACTTTATACATTTTTCCTTATTTCAATTGAAAGTGGAATTGCCGTCTTTTAAAATTTCTTCAGCAATAACATCCAAACACTAGCACTCTCTTATCTAACCACCTTGATTAGCATTGAATAGCCTTGCAGCTTCAAAGCTTGGCTGCTTCCTGCCTGGGGATCCTTTGTTGGGAGGTGATTAGCTGGCCCTGATTGTTTCTTCTCTGGTATTACAGTGTTCCCTCACTTATTGCTGGGGTTAGGTTCCAGGACCTCCCGCAATAAGTGAGAAACTGCAATGTAGGGATACTCTATTTATTTTAATATTTATACATTATTTAAGAAGTTCTACACTATTTGAAGTCTTTATAAACTTAAAATAAAGTGAAGGAAAGGAAGGAAAGGCCCTTCAAGGCTGGAGGAGGGAGGGAAGACAGAGGAGGGAAAGGGCCTCGGAGAGCGGTGGCGGAAAACCCCCACAAAACAGCGAAAATACCATGATATTAATATTTATTGAAATCGGTGAAACAGCGGGTCCGCAATAAGCGAACCGCAAAGTAGCGAGGGAACACTGTACTCTGTTTTTGAGTTTTGTCAGGAAGCAGCCAAGCTTTGAAGCTGCAAGGCTATTCAATGCTAATCAAGGTGATCAATTGCAATATTCCCACTTGCCTCAGACAAGACTTCTTTCTCCCACCCTGGGCATTCCATATATATATAAGCCCCACTTGCCTAGTTTCCAACAGACCTCACAACCTCTGAGGATGCCTGCCATAGATGTGGGTGAAATGTCAGGAGAGAATGCTTCTGGAACATGGCCAGACAAACCAGAAAACTCACAGTAACCCAGAAAAAATACAAAAAAAGTAAGGATTAAGAGTCGATCTGAATGATTATTTCCCCATGACTTGCTGAAGGATCAGAAGAGGACAAATGTGTACTTTATGTCAGTAAGTATTATTACTATGGCTATTGTTATCATTATTATTATTTGTATTTATACCCCACTTTTTCTCTCCCAAAGGAGGCTCAAAGCTGCAAACAATAAACACAGAATAAATGCAAAGATTAGAATAGGGTTAAACATTGGCAGCATTACAATAATTTCAAAACTTAATGCCTTCCCTGGTTCAGCCCCACAAAAGTTCTCCGTACTCACCCTGCGGGATGCTGTACCTTCTCTCCATCCCTGTTGGGTTCGATGGAGTGACACAATCCATAGTCACCTCTTTCCGTAAACACCGGTCAATATCTACAGCGCTGAAAAAGGCCACTGATTGAGGCAGATCTTGGAGGCCTAGCTTATAGGCGAACATGCACCTAAGAAAAGGAACATACATTGTAGGTTTAAGTAAGTCTTGGGCTCAAAAGTGTCCTCTGAATGTTCTTTGTTCAGTAAGAGTTTTCAAACCTTCCTCTTTGCTGACGCTTGCATACGTGATTGTATCCTGGAAATGTTTGACCCTGTATCTCAGGCATGGGTCTACTTGGGCCCTCTGGGTGTTTTGGCCACCAACTCCCACCATTCCTAACAGCCTCAGGCCCATTCCTTTTAAGCTTAAGCGGCTGAGGGGGAAAGGAAGGGGCCTGAGGCTGTTAGGAATGGTGGGAGTTGGTGTCCAAAACACCCGGAGGGTCCAAGTAGACCCATGCCTGGTGGAGACCCATATAATGCATTCTCTCCTGGCATCCTCAGAGGTCATGAGGTCAGTTGGAAACTAGGCAAATGGGGTTTATATATCTGTGGAATGCCCAGGGTGGGAAAAAGAACTCTGTGAATGTTGCAATTGGCCACCTTGATTAGCATTGGATGGCCTTGTAGCTTCAAACAGAAAACGGAAGGTTATAGGTGCCTTCCACACACAAAAATGAAATAAACGTATATATAGTCAATAAGAATATCTATGATAATCTATATATATAAAGGAACAGTCGTCATGTGAAGACTACCTCAAACAGAGAAACCTTACAACGCAGAAACACAAAACTTGCCAACAGAAATAGGCCTCAAGCAAGGTACGTTTGTAGCAAAGAAACTTTCCCCCCAAAACCTAAAAGGCCCCCAAAACGAGTAAAAAAACTACATTTCCCAGCATCCTCCGTGGCTGCCAGCAAATGCCATTGGCCGACATCGGCCCACACAAAATGCAGAGAGGAAGAGTAACCATAGCAACGCTGGCAGGAGCCATCCAAGGCTAGGATAGAATGCTGAGAGATTTCAGTTGTCAGTTGGTGTTTGAGGGTTAAACTGTCAAAACCAAACTCTATGAGGGAGCAATTCTCCAGCAATTCCTACCCACACAACACAACACAACTTCCAATCACAACCCATCCCACCAACCTTACGGGACCCCGTACACACAACACCTACCCCCACCACAAACAAAAACCATTCCTTCCTTCCACACAGACAGAAACTGACCCAAAAGACAAGCCATGCCTTCTAAAAACAACAGCATTGGACGACACACAACGCTACATACATCAAACAAAAAAGGGCAGAACAAACGCCAGAACAGAAACACACTGCGCAGCAGAGACACAGACAACAGCTCACTGCACGACGCACAGCTGAGAACCAAATGCAAAGAACTGCACGACAAGAAGCGCGCAGCCAGGAACAAAGACGCAGAAATGCAACACAACAGCAGCGCGCAAGGAGCGCAGAAACACGACGTCGCAACACAGAAAACAAACTTCAAAAACACCACAACCAATTCCACCACCTAGCCTTCAGATACAACGCTGCAGAAGACTACAGCATGGTGCCAGAGGCCGACATTGGCACCCTAACGCACATCTGCACACACTGCAAAGCCCTGAAATACCCAGCAGAAACAACAGGAATGTGCTGCCTAGCCGGTAAAGTCTCTCTACCACCACTTGCCACTCCTCCACAACCACTACAGACTTTGCTGAGTGGAGACACTCCAGAATCAAAACACTTCCTCCGCTATACAAGACAATACAACTCATGCTTCCAGATGACATCACTTGGAGCACACATAGAAAGTGCGCAATTCATGCCTACATGACCCCACCAAGACCGTAAGTAACATCATTTCCAACCCTTACATACTCAGACTTTCTCGCATCTCCTAAATAGGGCACAGCAACGCGTGCCGGGTACAGCTAGTACACATATAAAGTATATGATCCAAGGAAACCAACTCCTTAGTGCTGAAAATATGTATGTATCAAGCGGAATATATTGATATAATATCGAAATTATCATCAGGTCATATACAAAAGCAACTAAGATAATATTCCAAAAGAAATTCTTTTTACATACGAGGGCGGGTCAATGAGTCCATGACTTTTTGAATGAAACACAGGATTTTGGATAAAAAGTCATTTTATTTTTCAACGTAGTCTCCTTTGAGCTCTATACATTTTGTCCAACGTTTCTCCAATTTTTTTTATCCCTTCCAAACAATAAGATTTGTCAAGGTCATCAAAATAGGTATTTGTTTGTGAGATAATTTCATTGTTGGAGTCAAATCTCTTTCCGCCGAGCCATTTCTTCAGGTTTGGAAACAAGAAATAGTCACTCGGGGCTAAATCCAGAGAATAGGGAGGATGAGGGAGCAATTCGTATCCCAATCCATGGATTGTTGCCATGGAAACTGCACATGTATGCACCCTTACATTATCCTGGGGCAAAATAACTTTTTTCTTGGCCAAATGCGGTCTTTTTCTCTCTCTTTCAAATCCTCATTAAATCGACCCCATAAGTTGGCATAATATTTGCCATTGATGGTTTTACCTTTTTGAAGGTAGTCAATGTGGATTATACCGCGTGCATCCCAAAAAACGGTCGCCATAACTTTATTGGCTGACAAACCCACCTTGGCCTTCTTTGGCGCCGATTCACCCCGAGAAACCCAATGTTTTGACTGCTGTTTGGTCTCTGGTGTGTTGTGGTGGATCCACGTTTCGTTCATGGTTATGAAACAGCGCAAAAACCTGTCCATATTGTGGTTGAACAACGCCAAACACTCCTGCGAAATTGTCACACGATTACTTTTGTGGTCGATCTAAAACGCCTGGGGGTTTTGTACCCATCTTTTAATTGGAAAGCTTTCTCATACCCAAGTGATCATTTAAAATTGAAACCACTGAACCCTGTGAGATGCCTATGGCTTCCACAATCTCTCACACTTTCAATCTCCGATCGGCCAACACCATATTGTGAATTTTTTCAATTGTTTTGGATGCAGAGACCTCAACCGGCCGTCCAGAACGTTTGGCTTCTTCCGTGCTTGTACGGCCACCACGAAATTCAGTAAACCACTTTTTTACCATTGAAATGGATGGTGCGGAGTCCCCATAGTATTTTTCAAGCTTAGCCTTGGTTTGAGTGATGGTTTTTTCCCCACAAAAAATAATGCTTAACGAGCACACGAAATTCCCTTTTTTCCATTTTTTCCGTCCTGGTACATATACCTTCATAATTTCAGGACAGATATTCCCATGAGTGGAGTAAAGGTGCAAGGGGTCCAGCAGCATAGTGTCCGTGTGGCAGTCCCACAAAATAATACCGTATTCCAACACGGCAAATGACGACATGCAATGAGGACCGCAGAGAGTCTCCAGTTCTGCTATGTAGCCGAGGAGACTGCAGATGTAAAGGAGTTCATGTGAAGCAACGATGGACCCAAACAATAGGTATTATTGGAATACAGTATTGTTTTGTAGAACCGCCACACGGACACTACGCTGCCGGACCCCTGCACCTTTATTCCAAAAGAATTTCTTTTGGAATATTATATTAGTTGCTTTTGTAGATGATGACCTGATGATAATTTCAATATTATATCAATATATACATAATAAATAAACTTTATTTATACCCCGCCACCATCTCCCCGATGGGGACTCAGGGCGGCTCACATGAGGCCAAGCCCAAACAACAGATTACAATAAAATAAAATCAAAATGTCAACTATAAAACAATATAAATACATACATATAAATAAAAGAACAATATACACATAGGTATCTAAATATCTGCTTGATATTTAGCACTAAGGAGTTTGTTTCCTTGGATCATATACTTTATATGTGTATTATTTTCATAGAATATCTAAGTTTATTTCATAGTTTCGTGGAAGGCAATATCCTTCTGTTTTCTTAGTGAGGCTTCCCAGCCGTTTTGTGTGCTTGCAGCTTCAAAACCTGGCTGCTTCCTGCCTGGGGGAATCCTTTGTTGGGAGGTGTTAGCTGGCCCATGCCTGGCCTATAACATTAGCCTTTGAAAAAGTCATGAGTATTCACTTTGAGTCTCTCTTGGAGAAAGAGAAAATGGAGTAAAAATAAGCAGAATAATAACAACAAGAAGAACTGGAAGAGCATTTACCGTGTCAGGAGGTTGGTGATTTGCAGGGCCAGAGCTGCCCGATAGCGGTCCTCGCTCTGCACTAAGTAACGCACTTCGTCATGGATGCTGATACAAAAGCGCCCATCGATGCTGTATTCCTCAAAGAGCCATTTCATCGCCACAAGCATCAGGTGCAGGTAGTCGACGGCTGAGCTCTGAACCACCCAGTTCACTCTGCTGGTCACAAACTAAAATAAAAACAAAGCTAGCTATATCATCTATTGATTACCATGCAGCAAACCTATAAATAACTGTGCTATGCACAATTTATGACTTTGATTTGTTTGTGGAATAAATGACCCATTATAGCAACCTATCCCTTGTGTTGTCGAAGGCTTTCATGGCCAGAATCACTGGGTTGCTGTGAGTTTTCCGGGCTGTCTGGCCATGTTTCAGAAGCATTCTCTCCTGACGTTTCGCCCACATTTATGGCAGGCATCCTCAGAGGTTGTGTTGGAAACTAGGCAAGTGAGGTTTATACAGTATATCTGTGGAATAATGTCCAGGGTGGGAGAAAGGACTCTTGTCTGTTGGAGGCAAGTGTGAATGTTGCCATTGGCCACCTTGATTAGCCTTAAATGACCTCTCTTCGTAAGGGCACTTAAAATGCAAAGTGATCCATCACTACCACCCCAAAAACCACAATTAGTATTTGGTATCAAGGGGTCTCTCTCTCACCTCACCCTTCACTGCCGCTGGCTCCAACGCTCTGCTGATGCGGCAGCCCAGAACAGGTGTGCAAGGTGAGTCTGACATGGCAATGCTTTCCAGTTTGTTGAACATTTCAGATTCTGTCCCATTGCTCCACACGCGTTGACGTACCACATCCCACTTCTTCTTTTTAGATCTGCAAGAGGAAGAACTTAAAGGCAGAACTGGATGTTCAGCAAGATATAGAGTAAAATCATGTAAATGTAATAATAATAATAATAGAGTAAAATACATGTAATAATAATAGAGTAAGTAATGTAAATGTAATAATAGAGTAAAATGCATGTAATAATAGTAAAATAAAATAATGTAAATGCAAATAATAGAGTAAAATAAATGTAATAATAGAGTAAACACATGTAATAATAATAGAGTAAAATGTAAATTAATAATAATAAATAGAGTAAAATAATACATGTAATAATACTAATACTAATAACAGAGTAAAATAATAACTGACGAGTATAAGCTGAGTGAGGCTTTTTCAGTCTAAAAAAGTGTATACACAATATTTATACTCAGTATATAAGGTATTTTGAAGAATTTGACACAGGACTAGAATAAAGTTTATTTTAATGTATTATCAATAAAAGAACCAGTGGAGAATCCAGAAGAAAAAGGGACGTCTCTCCTTACCGTTTCCCCACTTCTCTGTGTATCCTCCGCACATCTTGCAGGGACACAGAGCCATCCTCTGCCCTGTCCATGGGGATCCTTAGCTCTTTCACCAGCCATTCCCCTTCCTCAGACAGGTGGCACCTAAAAGAAATAGAATAGGGTATGGAAAAAGGGCCGCAAAGCAACAAAAAATTTTTTCCTGTAAGTCAGAAAGGGTTTAAAGGTGCACAGTACACACCCCTTCTCTGAAGGAAACGTACCTCCGGATCCCCTTTGTGGCAGCATACATTTGGCGCGCCTTTTCGCTCGCCTGCTGCTCAGTCAGGCGGTGGTTGAACTGCATGAGAAGGCGCTCCGCAAAGGGCTGCCCTGCCCCATAGATGCGGCCGTAGTTGAACACTTTGGCATGCTCTCTACTGATCCCCACTGTGGAGGCGGTCTTGCTGTGCAGGTCTGTGTCGTTGTTCTTCTTCCCCTGAAGAGTCATCCAGCCAAAAGCGGTGCAGCCTTTGATGAAATTGGAAAAACAACAACAGTGTGTTTGTATCTCTGCAATAGAGGTATGTGAAGTGGCTGAAATCCACTTAGTAATTCGTTTCGGAGACTCGGATGGCCCCTGCTTCATTTTGTAAATATTCATAGAGGTATATTTAGGCTTTTTCTCATCATTCGGCATCTTTGGAGGCTGTGCTCAGTTCTGGCCACAGGGCAGCGCTGTCACTCCATCCCCTTGCCGAAAAGCTTCAGTTGTTCGTAAACTTTTCTCCTTTTTCTGATTGAAACCCCATACCTAAAACACTTCCCCACGTAATGCGGTTCCTATTCATCTACTCACATTGCTGATTTCAATCCGCTAGGTGGGCGGAGGAGCTCGGCTGAAGGCCAGGAGCTCACCCTGACCCGGTTTCGAACTGTCAACCTTTCGGTTGGCAAGATTAACTCCAGCTGCAGCTAGTGATTAACCTGCTGTGTTAAAGCTGCCCCCAAATCTCTGAATTACGAAATGTAAATTTCCAAATTATGAAATGTACCTCCAATGCTTTGCACAGCCCTACTCTTTAGGGCTGCTTTGCAAATGGAGTGTAGAAAACAACAACAATGGTGACCAGATTCAATGCTTTGACTTTTTTTAAAGAGTCTATCCCTTATGCCTAAAAGAAGTATCAGTTGAAATAAGGAGCCCCCATTGGTTAAATAGGTTAAACCCTTGTGCCGGAAGGAATGCTGACCGATAGGTCAGCTGTTCTAATCAGGGGAGAATGGGTTGAGCTCCCTCTGTCAACTCCAGCTCTCCATGCGGGGACATGAGAGAAGCCTCCCACAAGGATGGTAAAAACATCAAACATCCAGGTGTCCCCTGGGCAACATCATTGCAGACGGCCAATTCTCTCACACCAGAAGTGACTTGCAGTTTCTCAAGTCGCTCCTGACATGGGGGGAAAAACCAAAAACAATCCAGAAAGCTGGTTTTCCAATGGTCAAATAATGCTATACTAGTGCCTTGTTGTCATGACTCCTTCAAAGTCATGCCATAAATGTCAACATGGGACATACAACTGTTGTGTATAACGTTTAGAGGAGACCATTTGACCAAAACATTTGGCTAGGGCAGTGTTTCTCAACCTGTGGGTCTCCAGATATTTTGGCCTTCAACTCCCAGAAATCATAACAATTGGTAAACCGGCTGGGATTTCTGGGAGTTGTAGGTCAAAACACCTGGGGACCCACAGGGTGAGAGCCACTGGGTTATGAGAAAGCAATAAAAAATGGATGAGCTTGAGTTGACTGGACCTTTCAATGATACCTATTAGAACAAAGGACAGATGCACTTGACGGTTCTACTATTTGTTAACAAACTTCGGCCCTCTAGGTATTTTGTACTTCAACCCCCCACAATTCCTAACAGCCTACTGGCTATTAGAAATTGTGAGGGTTGAAGTCCAAAACAACTGGAGGGAGGGCCAATGTTTGCCCAAGCCTGCACAAAAGTGAGAGGGAAGTTCTGGCACTCACCATGCAGGCCAGCGAAATGGGCTTCCCCCAAGACAGCCGCTATCCAGAGCTCCTGGGAATCCACATCCGCTCCAACCAAGTGGTAGCCAGGAGGGGCCTGGACCATGGCCTTCAGCTCACTGCCCACACGGTCAGCCTATGAGACCAGAGCCCCTTTCATTAGACTGAAGACCTCCTCCACACAAGAAATTTCTCACACATAACACTATTCCATCCTATTCCAATTGTGTGGTTTTTCACCCTGCTTATGGAGAAAATTAGTATTCCTGTTGGCATTCAAACATCTCTGCATATTCTGTTGACAAAAATAAGTAGGGTTTTTGTGCAAAATGTTTGGTGCAGAATAATTCCCAGAACACCTCAGGACATTCGGATTCTGAGTACCAACTGTGCCAAAGTCTCGCTGCTGTCTTGTTCTTCCCGAGGTGTTGGAAGAATCCAAATTTTGAACTGGGAAAATAACTGAAAATACTGTTGAACGCTTTCAACAATTGAAAATACTCTTTCCATTCCTACTTTACACACAACCATTCGAAAGATGGACTTCTAGAATACGACATTTTATTTCACCACCATGATTACACTATGTTTATTAATTGGTTCTATGATTTGAAACATGGGAAAAGTTTATTAAACTGCAAAAACTTTGTTGTTGCAGGAGAGACATCATCCTGCAGCACGTTTTGCTATAGTTTTTCAATTAATATTACATCAAGTCTCAACCAATTTAACACAGTATGTGGCAGCCACAAAAATGAAGTTTCTGGAGTAGAACAACTACTTTCCAAGCAGTTACTGCACAATTAAGCAGGAAATATGAGAGGAGGTCAATAAGTCAGTGACTTTTTGAATCTCCCATCTCTTAACTGAAAAGACAACACTGCTCCTGTCAACAGGCATCTGTCAGTTGAGTCCTGTCCAAATTTGACCAAACTGCATAATTTAGTTCGTGTTTGATAGCAAAGTACTGCATGATTTGAGGAGAAAATGGAAAAAAGTGATTTTTGTGTACTCATTCAGCATTATTTTTTGCGGAAAAAACCATCATTCAAAACAAGGCTAAGCTTGATAAATACTATGGGTACTCTGCACCATCAATTTCAATGGTAAAAAAGTGGCTTACTGAATTTCGTTGTGGCCATACAGGCACGGAAGATGCCGAACGTTCTGGATGCCCAGTTGAGGTCTCTACACCCAAAACAATTGAAAAAATCACGATATGGTGTTGGCCGAGAGATTGAAAGTGCGAGAGATTGTGGAAGCCATAGGCATCTCACGTGGCTCAGTGGTTTCAATTTTAAATGATCACTTGGGTATGAGAAAGCTTTCCGCAAGATGGGTGCCACGTTTGCTCACAATCGACCACAAATGCAGTCGTGTGACAATTTCGCAGGAGTGTTTGGCGTTGTTCAACGCAATATGGACAAGTTTTTGCACTGTTTCGTAACCGTGGACGAAACGTGGATCCACCACAACACACCAGAGACCAAACAGCAGTCAAAACAGTGGGTTTCTCAGCGGAAGGCCAAGGTGAATCAGCGCCAATAAAGTCATGGCAACTGTTTTTTGGGATGCACCCAGTCAATAAAAGCCATGGCAACTGCCAACTTTTTTGATTTAATGGAATTTGGGGAGAAAACCAACCACACTTGGCCAAGAAAAACTAAACAATGCACATTGACTACCTTCAAACAATCCATGAATTGGGATACAAATTGCTCCCTCATCCACCCTATTCTCCGGTTTAGCCCCAATGACTATTTCTTGTTTCCAAACCTGAAGAAATGGCTCGGCGGAAAGAGATTTGACTCCAACAATGAAGTCATCTCTCACACAAATACCTATTTTGATGACCTCAACAAATCTTATTTTTTGGAAGGGATAAAAAAATTGGAGAAACGTTGGACAAAGTGTATAGAGCTCAAAGGAGACTGTGTTGAAAAATAAAATGATTTTTTTATCCAAAAACCTGTGTTTCATTCAAAAAGTCACTGACTTATTGACCCGCCCTCGTAGCCAGCAAACCGGAACAGGAAAAAAAAAATCCAATTTTGTTACACAGTGTTATAAGGTGACTCGTGCCTCCTCTTATCAGTTCTGTTTTAAATTCTCAGATGTTTTAAAAACACATTATCTGTGGTTTAACAAAAAGACATTTCAATTCTATATGTCACTGTGGTCAGTCCTCATACTCTCCTCTCTCAACAACAATAACAATCAGCAGGAGTATACATACTCTGGCATTGCTAGCAGTCAGCCAGGTAGGTTCTACGGCACGACGTGTGACTGTCCCAGCAGTGATCACCTGCGGCAAGATGGCGCCATAGCAGTTTTCTTCATCATAGTCTGGGTGCCTAGTAATAGTGCAACACATGATGATATTTCAAAGGGCGGCACAAATCCAAGCACTTGGCCCAACAATGAATAGCTGTGGCTGAAACTAAACTGACACATGACGTAAAATCTGCTGAAAGGTGTTTTCTGGAGAGCTTGGTCTGCGTTCATTAGCTCGTCGCACTCTCTAGTTTGGACATTATTATTATTTTGGCCAATTTCAATGCTTTTTTACATGGCTCGCCACTTTAAAAAAAATAAGGCAACATTTCTTGTAATCATGTGTTGTCTAAGGTTTTCATGGCCGG
The DNA here is from genome assembly GCA_030556195.1 of Anolis apletophallus. Classification (NCBI taxonomy): domain Eukaryota; kingdom Metazoa; phylum Chordata; class Lepidosauria; order Squamata; family Anolidae; genus Anolis; species Anolis apletophallus. Next base: position 19,346,331 of record JARBWK010000015.1, read on the forward strand.
AATCACTGGGTGGCCATGTTCCAGAAGCATCATCTCTTGACGTTTCGCCTGCATTTATGGCGGGGATCCTCAGAGGTGTTGGAAACTAGGCAAGTGGGGTTTATATATCTGTGGAGTGTTCAGGGTGGGAGAAAGTGTGTGAATGTTGTAATTGACCGGCTTGATTAGCACTGAATAGTCTTGCAGTTTCAAAGCCAGGCTGCTTCCTGCCTGGGAGAATCCTTTGCTGGGAGGTGTTAACTGGCCCTGACTGTTAATTGTCTGGAATTCTTGTAATAATTTTCAAAGAGCAACATTTCTGTGCTCTTCGAGGCCACCATTTTTATCTAACGGCTCTTGAGGGATGGTCTCCAACCTATTCACTGTCAGATGACCATATTTACCTTGATTGTACCACTATAATTCTTTGCAAAGGGGGAAAAACCTGTTTTCCTAGCAAAATATTTGTTTTCACAGCAAAAGGATGCAAGCAGATTGAATTGATAGATTTTTCCTTATTTCAATTGAGAGAGGAATTCAAGGAGAGCTGTCTTTTTAAATTTCTTCAGCAATAATATCTAAATCCTAGAATTCTCTATCTATCTACCTATCTATTTAGGGCAGGGGTTCCCAACCGGTGGTCCGTGGCCCCACCATTGTTGCAACGAGAGCGACTGGTCTTGCGAAACCCTCTTAATAGTGCCAAGGAAACTGGGCGCAATGGGTTAAACCCTTGTGCTGGCAGGACTGAAGACTGACAGGTCGAAGGTTCGAATCCAGGGAGAGTGTGGATGAGTTCCCTATGTCAGCTCCAGCTCCCCATGCAGGGATATAAGGGAAGCCTCCCAAAAGGGTGGTAAAACATCAAAACATCTGGGCGTCCAATGGGCAATGTCCTTGCAGATGGCCAATTCTCTCACAGCAGAAGCGACTTGCAGTTTCTCAAATCGTTCCTCACACGGAAAAAAAGGAGGGGGGGATGTCAGAGAGGAGAGGCAGACTACTCAGGAAAGGAATGACAACAAGGCTCCTGACTGCTGCTTCTCCCCCTCCTCCCTCCCCCTGAGCAGAGCCCTTCCATGTGGCGCCTGGAAGCGGGGGCACTTGGGTGTCTCCGTTTTTAGGCCTGTTCCTGGGGTTATTTGGGGTGCTGATTCAGAAAATTGCATTGGATAGACCACATCAGCTCTAGATTATTAAATATGGTTTTCTGAGAGTGAGCAGATGGTGACTATTGGATGGCATATTTCTGTATCAGAAACAAAAGCTGATGTGGTCTATCCTATGCAATTTTCTGAATCAGCACCTCAAATAACCAAAATGAATCTCAAGTTGACAAAAAACTGATTTGTAACTCTTTTGGTACTAAATGTTGGAGAGTGGTCCCTGGTCAAAGTGGTCCCTGTTCAAGTGGCCCCTGGTCAAAAATGGTTGGGAACCATTGCAGTACAACATCATTTGCATACAGAAGCACCCTTCTCTTGCCATTAATTTAGTTTCATCCTGACATTCAAGATCACCATAAGGTGTTTACGTCTATCCTATCTGTCCAGATCATTGTTGCTCCCAGAAACAGCACAAGCCAACACTGGAATCCTGGGATGTTCCTCTTCCACCACTTAGTAAGACTGTAGCCCTGCCACTAGAAACGAAGTGAGATTCTTGCACTGCAAAAGGAGTGAAATAATCCCTAGTAGGTTATAGTTGTATTGCAATTCAATTTTAGCCAGAGCCAATGTGATGTAATGGTTTGGATTGGCTGCTGGACTAGGATTTGGTTAAATAAAAAAAAAGGTTGGGAACCACTGATCTATGGCCATCATTAATGAAAAAGTGCACCAGAAACCAACAAGCTTGTCATCTTTGTCATACAGTGGTGTCAATCATTTTAGTAATGTGTCCAGGGTTAAAATATTAGAGAATATAGAGAAAAATATCAATATGGGGGACACCTCCATATAAATACCTGGTCACTGATCGAGGAAGCTCCCCCTTCTTCAACCACACCACCATCTGGGAACTGAGGGGATAAATAATGGGAGACATAGGACATTGAAAAGCAAATGCAAAAGAAGGCCGAGAATTCGTTTTTCTGTCACTTATGTCATAAGAACATAAGAACATAAGAAGAGCCATGCTGAATCGGACCTCAGCCCATCTAGTCCAGCATTCTGTATCACACAGTGGCCCACCAGTTGTACACGGGGATCTCGAGCAGAAGGGAGGGCAAAACCTGACCTGCTCCCGACCCCCACAACCAGTACCCGGGAAGATCCTGCCTACCTCAACCAACTCCGAGGTGGCACTTGAATGTCCTTTTCAGTAACTACCGATACACTTGGTATCCATGAATCTGTCTAATCCTGCCTTGAAGTTGTTAAGGCTGACCGCTGTCACAACCTCCTCTGGAAGTGAGTTCCATAACCCAATGACCCTCTGGGTGAAGAAATATTTCCCTTTATTAGTCCTAATTTTCCTACCTTGGAGCTTCAGGAGTGCCCTCTAGTCCTAGTGTTTTGTGACAAAGAAAATAGTTTTCTTTATTCACCTTTTCTATCCCATGCATGATTTTATACACTTCGATCAAGTCACCTCTTAAACGCCGTCTTTCAAGGCTGAAAAGACCAAGGCGTTGCAACCTGGTTTCATAAGGGAGCTGCTCCATCCCTTGGATCATTCTTGTTGCCCTTTTCTGTACCTTTTCCAGTTCCGTTATATCCTTCTTAAGGTGCGGAGACCAGAATTGTACACAGTACTCCAAATGTGGCCTTACCATCGATTTGTAGAGAGGTAATACAACATTTGCTGACCTATTTTCGATTCCCTTCCTGATCATGCCAAGCATAGAATTTGCTTTTTCACTGCTGCAGCGCACTGGGTTGACATCTTCATTGAGCTGTCCACCAAAACCCCAAGATCCCTTTCCTGGTTTGTCTCGGAAAGCTTTGACCCCATCAATTGGTAGGTGTAGTTGGGGTTCTTTGCCCCGATGTGCATGACTTTACACTTGTTTAGGTTAAAATGCATTTGCCACTTTGTTGCCCAGTCACTCAATTTCGAGAGATCTTTCTGGAGCTCTTTACAATCAGTTTCATTTTTAACTACCCTGAACAATTTAGTGTCGTCTGCAAACTTTGCTACCTCAGAATTCACTCCTACGTCCAGATCATTAATGAATAAATTAAAAAGTAACGGACCCAAAACTGAACCTTGGGGTACGCCACTTCTCACCTCTTTCCACCCAGAGAAATGTCCGTTTATTACCACCCTTTGTTTCCTACAGTTTAGCCAGGTTCCAATCCAGGACAAGACCTGTCCTCTGATTCCGTGGCTGAAGAGCTTATTTGGAGCCTTTGGTGAGGGCCTTTGACAAAGGCCTTTTGAAAGTCAAGGTAAACAATATCAATTGGGTCCCCTTTATCTATGTGTTTATTTACACCCTCAAAGAATTCTAACAAGTTAGTAAGACATGATTTGCCTTTGCAGAAACCATGTTGATTTTCCTTCAGCAATGCCTGTTCTTCTATGTGCCTAGTAATTTTTTCTTTAATAATGGTTTCCATCACTTTGCCTGGAACTGAGGTTAAACTGACTGGTCTATAATTTCCTGGATCACCTCTGGATCCTTTCTTGAAGATCGGTGTTACATTTGCCTCCCTCCAGTCCTCGGGTACAGTGCCTGATCTTAGAGAAAGGTTATATATCTTAGCTAGAAGTTCAGCAATTTCACACTTGAGTTCCTTAAGAACCCTGGGGTGGATGCCGTCTGGACCTGGTGATTTGTTGACATTTAGTTTAGTAAGGCATATGAGAACATCCTCCTTGTTTATCTCTATCTGTTTTAATTCTTTTACTTCCCTCCCTGAAAAAACTGACTCAGCTGCAGGCATATGTTGTCTGTCCTCCTGTGTGAAAACGGAGGCAAAGAAGTCATTTAGCCGCTCAGCAATCTCCTTGTCTTCGCTGATTTTCCCTTTCTGACCATTGTCGTCGAGTGGCCCAACTGCTTTTCTAGTTGGGTTCCTGCTTCTGATGTACTTAAAGAAGTCATCTTTATGAGCTCATTTAATCTAGAAAAGAACTCACAATGGCAATTAATTCAGGACTTCCAGAAGTCAATCATGAAATCTGACAATACGAACTACTCTTCTCTATTAATCATATCGAGCATAAAATTATCTTCCTTGAGTTCTCTGCAAACTGAGGAATTTGGCAAGAGCAACACTTATAAATCAAGGGTAGGGAACCTACGGCTCGGGAGCCAGATGTGGCTCTTTTCAGGATTGCACCTGGCCCTCCCTCTTCCTTCCTTTCTCCCCCTTCACCCTTTCCTTCTCCTCTCCTTCCTTTTCCCTCCCTCTCTCCCCTTCCTTCTTTCCTCCATTCTGCCTCTTCCTTCCTTCCTCTTCCTTCCTTTCCCCCTTCACCCTTTCCTTCTTCTCTCCTTCCTTCTTTCCTCCATTCTCCTTCCCTCTTCCTTCCTCTTCTATTCTTTGTCCCCATGTCTTCCTTTCCTTCTCCTTCCTTTCTTTTCACTTCCCTCTCTCCCCTTCTTTCTTTTCTTCTTTTCCCTTTCATTATTTTACTTTTTCCTCACTCCCTTTCCTTTCCTCCCCATTTCCTTCTTTCTTTTCCCCTCCTTGTCTGTCTCCTGCTTTGCTTCTCTTCCTTTTCCATAGTTTGTTCTTCTTTTCTTTCTTCCTCTCCCCCTCCCTCCTTTATTCCCTCTGTCTTTCTTTCTTTCTTTACCCCTCCTTTCCGTCTTCTCTTCCTTCCCAGAGTCCTGAGCATTCCCTTTGCAGAGCCAGGTCTGAAGTGTCCCGCCATTCTCCCAGGGGAATCCTTTTCTCATAGTATGTACGTAAATACTCACATTTAGTTGAATTCAGTCTTAAAATATATTATATATATTATATGGCTCTCACTGAAATAGATTTCCAAATATTTTGCTTTTATGGCTCTCTGAGTCAAAAAGGTTCCCGACCCCTGCTATAAATAAAGCAGCACTATACAACAACTTAGGCAGGCAAGCTATAGTCTTCAGTGGCCAATACAGAAATCACGTATGACATCAAGTCTTCTCACTCTTACCAAGATAGAATCCAACCATGAGAAGCTGAATTATTTATGGGAAAAGGCAGAATGGGGAGTGAAAGGGGGCTTAAGAGTACAGAACGCAATCCATAATCACCGGGGGAGACCCGTTGCAGCCACGCATTACCTGTAATTGAGCTCAAGAGGCCCTGCTCACCTGATTCGCTTATGGGCATTTCTCCAAAAGGAGATCTTCTTGTTGATTTCAAGAGCCTGCGTCCCATCTGTGGCTCCAATGCCAGCTTTCAGGGTGCCATCCTCCATCTTGGACAAGAAATCCTTGGCAAAAGGGCTTCCAACGTTATTGTCACTCCCATCCTTTCAATGGCAGAAAAGAGAACAACTGCACTCTGATACACACAGCATAAATGGATAAAATACAGGCAATGGGCCTCCATTTGAGGCCTTTAGTCCCCAGATCCTCCAGGCTAAACTTTTTTTTCCCAAGCACAAATGCCCAAAAAATAAAGTGGAGTGCTCAATAACTCCCAATTTCTGTCACTAGAGACCTGTATGTGTGTGTCTTCAAAAAATAATCAGCCAATGCTATACAAGAGACACCTGGGAAGTTTGCACATACCTTGTGAGGCAGCCTGAAAAACCAGCATCCAGGTATATTGACCTCATTATAAGGTCCGTTGCCGTGGTGATAGTCAGGATGGCTCTGTGCAAATCCCATCTCATCCTGTCGGACATCAGACAAGAGTGCAAAAAAAAGAAAACAACCTGGGATGTCATATGCGCCCGTTGTCTCACTCACACAGGCAGCAAAGCCCTATAGCTGCTGATTGTATGCCCAAACCCTCCCGCTGTCCATTCCAGAATGGAGAAAATGTTTGGGGAATGCTTCTTTTATAATCTGCATCTCCAGGATCTCAAATCCCAGGCCCACAGATTAGAAGGACACATGCCAAGTGCTGATTTGTTCCCTTTTGATGGGGTATGCCGTTACCTGCCTCAACTGTTTGGTCACAGGATCTATATCCATCTCCACCTCCATCCGGCTGAGTTCTTCCACCTGAAAAAACAGAAAGAGACGTCATGAACATTTTATGCCCCTTTTTCCTCTCTGAATCTCCATAATATCTTCATAATTCTCCATATGACCAAAATAAGGCTTCACTGAACATTCAACTGCATATGGGAGACTCCCTGCATGTAGAAAGATAGCACTGATTGCACTATGTAACATGATTTTCATTCCTGGGGTAGAAATGTCATTTCCTAATTGGGTCCATCATAAAAACATGGGAAGCGTTTGTTAAACTGCAAAAGCATTGTCTTTATGGGAAGGACATTCTGATATAGCACTTATTATTATTGTTATTATTATTATTGAAGCCCCCATTGGCGCTGTGGGTTAAACCCTTGTGCCGGCAGGACTGAAGACCGACAGCTCGCAGGTTCAAATCTGGGAAGAGCGCGGATGAGCTCCCTCTATCAGCTCCAGCTCCCCATGCGGGGACATGAGAGAAGCCTCCCACCAGGATGGTAAAACATCAAAACATCTGGCCATCTCCTGGGCAACGTCCTTGCAGACGGCCAATTCTCTTTCACCAAAGCAACTTGCAGTTTCTCGAGTCACTCCTGACATAATAAACTAATGAATAATAATAATTATTATTATTATTCATTAGTTTATTATTTGTTAATCGCCCTCCATCCAAGATGCTCCGGGCAATTTATATAAAAGGATAAAAACATTCCTTTTCCGGCAAGCATTCGGTTTCTGCCGATTAGGGTTCTGTTGTTCTTAAATTTTTAAATTGTGTTTATGTATATTGTTTCTGGTAGTTTGCAAACCGCTCCGAGCCTTCGGGGAGTGGCGGTATGCAACTTGAAATAATAATAATAATAATAATAATAATAATAATAAATATCAAAATCAGAAATTCTAGATCAAAGGCTCTGCTAAAAAGCCAGGTCTTAAGTGCCTGCGTAAAATTATTATTAAATATAGAAATTTTAGACAACTCCAAGAAGCAACAATCAGGTTGTACAGAAACGAAGAGTAGCAAGAATACATGTTTGCACAACTAACAGAAGACAAAAGGTTAAAGTAGAATACATTGAAACACCAAATGCTACATCTATAAGACTAAGTTAAATAAACAGAGGTGAAATGTTACTTCCAATTAGTATACCAACCCTGTCTTCTATTTTTAAAAATAATAACTCAAAATTTGACTATAAATACGGTATTGTTGCACGCTGGTCTGGAATCACCTCTACACCACACAAGAGTCCAAGATTACTAAATAGTTTATTGGAAAAGCAAATATAAAAAAGGCAAAAGGCCAAAAGCAGTATCAAAAGCAATGTTCAAAAAGCAATAGAAGAAAAGGCAATAAAAAGGCAATAGTCTATGCAAAAGAATTATGTTTCAGAGAGATAAGGTATGTAGAAATTTCAGGAATTAAGGCATAAGAATAAAATCAAACCCAGGAACAAAGGGTCTTCTTTCAATCCATGGATCCATGAACATGAGCACAAAACATTTCCAAAAAATTACACCATAGACTTGAACATGGAGCAGGACCAAGGTGTACACGGGAACACAGTGTTTCCTGATCTAACTCTAAAGGAAACAATCCTTTTATTTGAGCACCACAAAGCCATGAAGTCATGCCTTTGACATCTGCTCTGTTGCTTCAAGGATTTCCCACCCTGTTGTTTCTCATGGGAGCCATTCTCTCCCCTTTATTATTTAACATCTATATACGACCACTTGCCGAACTGGTGCTGAGCTTTGGTCTGGAGTGCCATCAGTACACTGATGACACCCAGCTGGTGCCGAGGATGGCCGGCCGGCCGGACTCTGTGCCCGATTCTTCCCACCTATGCATTGAAGCCGTGACAGGTTGGCTGCGAGCCAGCTGTTTGAGAGTGAATCCATCGAAAACGGAGATCCTATGGTTGGGTCACCCGTTGGTGTGAGCTCTGGCTGCCTACTCTCGATGGCGAAGCACTTCGCCTGTCGTCCTTAGTAAAGAGTCTGGGGGTCCAATTGGACCCATTGCTGACAATGGAGGCTCAGCTCTCTGCTGTCAGCAGATCTGCCTTTTTCCATCTGCGACAGGCTAGGCAGCTGGCGCCCTACCTAACCGGGAATGACCTAGCCACGGTGATCCAGGTGATGGTCATCTCGAGATTAGACTACTGTAACGCCCTCTACATTGGTCTACCTTTGGCAGTTATCCGGAAACTTAAGCTGGTGCAGAATGCCGCAGCTCGACTCCTGGCTGGAGTACCGGCCAGAAGCCATACCACTCCAATTCTGCGGCAACTGCACTGGCTTCCAATTGAGTACCGGATCACCTTCAAAGTGTTGATCTTGGCATTTAAGGCCTTGTATGGTCTGGGGCCGGTGGGACCGTCTATTCCCATATGTTCCCCAGAGACCCCTTCGGTCAGAGAGCCTTTTCTGTTGTGGCGCCGAACCTGTGGAATGCCTTACCGGCCGAAGTCCAAGCGATCAATGAGCTACCTGCTTTTCGGAAGGCTTGCAAAACAGTTCTCTTTCGGCAGGCATTTAATTCTTAGCCATGTTCTTCTGTGTGCTGATAGATTCATCATTTTAATGCTCTGGTGTTTTATTGTTTTAGTGCTATTTTACTGATTGTATGTTTACATGTTGTAAACCACCTTGAGCCTGTTGGAAAGGGTGGTATATAAATTGAAATAATAAATAAATAAATTTGCTGTGATCTCCATAATTTGGCTCCCTCCTCCTGAAGACTGAGTCTCCAACTCCTACTAACTGCAGGTGTTCTCTCAAGGGAAAATTCTCGCCCTTCCATCTCCTTATCTTGCGTTGCTAAGGAACTATTGGGGGAAAGGTTCTCCTTATCATGCGAGGCCACAGCATCTCCCTGTCTGCTCTGAAGCTATTTCACTCTCAGGCCCCATTCTCCAGACAGAATCCTGGTCTCAAATCCCCTCATTTTCCACACTGGAAAGCCCATCAGTCCCCTCATTGTGTCTCTGGATGAATCACAACAGGTACTATTTTTACATATAATAAAATTCTACCTATTTTTCCATCTTAAAGGAACACCAAGCTCAATTCTTTTAGGAATATATAAGTGCAAATAATTATAGTTTTGCATAACATTAATTCCAGTGCTACTGCATTTAGTACAACAGTTGTAGGATTATTTCCTTCTGATTAGTTTTCCTTAATGTTCAATTATGCAGCAGGGGAGACCGTGAGTTGCCGTATCATCTCGGTCCTGCAGGGACTGCACTGGCTACCAATGGAGTACCGGGTTACATTCAAAGTACTAGTCTTAACTTTCAAGGCCTTACATGGTCTGGGGCCAGTGTACCTGAAGGATCGCCTGTTCCCATATAGTCCCTTGAGTTCATTACGGTCAGAAGATCAGAACCTTTTGGTCATTCCTAGCATGAAATCCTATCATCTAACAGCAACCTGGCAGAGGGCATTCTCTATCATCGCCCCAGTTCTGTGGAATGATCTGCCATCTGAGACTCAGGCTCTGCGAAATTTGGTAACCTTTCGCAAAGCTTGTAAAACCTTCTTGTTCAGACAAGCTTTCGAGTCTTAATGATATTCTTAACATGTATTGTTTTACTGTTTTATTGCTCTGCTAAGTTCTGTAAACCACCCCGAGCCCCTGGGAGTGGCGGTGTACAAGTCAAATGAATAAAAAAATGAATAAATAAATAAAATGATAAACCAACACATAAATGGATCCCGTCTATTCAATGGGTATATTCCAGTTGGGATTTGCAATAGAACCCAGGCCAGTGTTTTTGCAATAATTTTTCAATGAATATCTCATCATAGGAGTCTCAACCAATTCAACACAGTTTGTGGAAGCCATAAAAACAAAAAAGTTTCTGGAGTAGAACAGCGACTTTCAAAGTAAGTCCTGCGCAATTAAACAAGAAATAACATTTTTCAAACTAGGAACATATATTTTAAAAATATTTTGTTACATCACGTAATATAATAATTCATATATATATATATCCCCTTAGTTCCGAGATGCACCTATTTACCTTTTGCCAGATACTGCTGCTTTCTGTTAGCATGTGCTCTTCTTCCAGAGAGGTGTCCAGTGAAAAGGGCTCCTCTTTGCCTTTCTCCTTGCAATGCTCCCGGTATAGATGCTCAATAACTCTACAGAAAGGGAGAAGGGAAACATGCAACTGAAATGCACATGAGGTATTACACTGTTTAGCCCAGGCACGGGCAAACTTGGGCCTTCCAGGTGTTTTGGACTTCAACTCCCATAATTCCCAACAGCCTCAGGCCCTTTCCTTTCCCCCCTCAGCCGCTTAAGCTTAGGAATTGTGGGAGTTGAAGTCCAAAACACCTGGAGGGCCCAAGTTTGCCCATGATCCAAAAGCTCCTATTTTTCTTACCTGAAGGGACAGGTAGGCAGCGAATCTTCTGAACTAGGTTCTGCCAGGTTGTCCTTCCGCCCTGGCACCAGGTAGCCCCAGCCATATTTCTCAGAGTAATGCAAAGGGAAGCCATCCCAGGTGAGCCGCATGAGCTTTGGAGTCACTCTCATCTGGAGGCTGATAAGGCTGGGGCCGGGCACCCAACTGGAGTCATCCAACCGTCGGCACAATTTGCGGTACCACCTGCACTGGGGGGAAGGGGGAAAATGAGCCCTTAAATGTTTTAAGAGGATGATTTAAAGCACCGATTCTCAAAGTGGGCGGTACCACCCCTTGGTGGGTGGTGAGGCGATTCAGGGAGGCGGTGGAAGGCTCAGGGGAAGTTGGGGGCTGTGAACCCCTTTAAGGGGGCAGTGAACGATTGGCAATTTAGGAGCGGTCGCGCGGCCCTCTTCTTTGGCTCCACCCCCTTTGTTTTGACCTGCATATTAGATATTTGGATTAGAATTCGTAAGAGTAGCAAAATTATTTATGAAGTATCAACAAAAATATGGTTGGGGGTCACCACAACATGAGGAACCTTATTTAGGGGTCATGGCATTAGAAAGGTTGAGAACCACTGCATTAATACATATCTTTCTGTTTAATTGCTATTAAATTAAAAATTATAATTTCTAGGGGGCGGTGAGTAAATTTATTTCTGGAAAGGGGGCAGTAGACCAAAAAACTTTGGGAGCCACTGATTTAAAGGCCTTTTGCCTTTTTTATATTTGAAGGAGATCTAGATCAAATTTTTAAAAAGGGGAAATAGAGAAGGAAAAAAGTATTGCGGGAGAGAGATAGATATAGATGTAAATGTAGATAGACAGATGGGGAAATAGCAGAAAAACCATATAATTTGAAACATATACTGATACAGGTATGGAAAAAGAAATTAAATAGTAATGAAAAAGACATCAAAAATTGAATACGTACAATGAAAAAAATTAAATACCTAAGGATTAAGAAAACACAATGAAAAATTTTGACAAAATGGAATCAAACCCCACATTTACTAGCCCATATTTTTAAAAAGTACATCAAAACTTCTTTTAGGGGGCCGCGGTAGCGCATGGGATTAAACCGCTAAGTTGTAGAACTTGCTGACCAGAAGGTGGGCAGTTCGAATCCACGGGACGGGATGAGCTACTGTTGTTAGCCCCAGCTTCTGCCAACCTAGCAGTTTGAAATCATGCAAATGTGAGTAGATCAATAGGTGCCGCTTTGGCGGAAAGGTAATGGTGCTCCATGCAGTCATGCTGGCCACATGACCTAGGAGGTGACTACGGACAATGCTGGCTTTTTGGCTTATTTATTTTTATTTATTTATTTACTTTATTATTTATATTCCGCTCTTCTCACCCCGAAGGGGACTCAGAGTGGGTTACAGTACACATACTTGCAGACAATCCCTGCAGTTCAACATATGACATATAAACATGTGACATTTATCACAGTACAGTACAGTACATACATTTTGACATATTATACATATATGGACAAACAGAGACAAACCTTCTGGCCACCAGGGGAAGCTGACGCACTCCTCATCTCTCTCAGCATTTCCTTCCAGCGTCCCTTTGTTGTTTCTTCCGCATTCCTCAGCGATTCTTTATGGCCTCATAAATCAGTCAAAATTTGCCTCCCCACTTTAATGTGGTACCTTTATCTCCTACTTGACAAATGTAACTGTCTTTCGGGCTGCAAAGGTCGGCAGCAGGCTACACTTAAGGTCGAGAACCCACCTCGACCCGGGCAGGCCTCGAACTCATGACCTACTGGTCAGAGAGATCTTATGCAGCTGACACTTAGCCAGCTGCGCCACATTCCCGGTGCTTAGAAATGGAGATGAATACCACCCTGCAGAGTTGGACTCAACTAGACTTAATGTCAAGGGGAAACCTTGACATCAGCATCCGTCATTTTCCTTGAGCAACTCACCCTGGATGGCCTGGCAGATGCTGAATCCTCTTTGGCTGCAAAGCCACAGTTTCCTTTAGGCGATTCAAGGACAGCCGACTCTCATGGATGCCCTGTTCTTCCTCTTCCGTTGGGGGGCCAGGATCTATTCTCATGACATTTTTTAAAAAGCCAGAAAGCAGCATTTCTAAGTGACAGCACAATAATCTGGAGCTGCTCTCATAACAGCATAAGAATATCTAAACAGCATAAGAATATCCACCTCTACAAGTGTATATTGACCTGGAGAGTCCATATCAAAAGGGCTGGCCAATATTGGTGGTCTGCAAATTGCCTTAATGCCCCAGGACTCTCCAGAAGCCACACCAGATTGCCCAAAAATAAAAGAACAACAAACAATAAGCCTTGTGTTGACTTCCTTCTTTAACCTAAGTGTGCTGAAGTGTTTATTTTTTATTATAGGATTGAGTATTGAATGTGTATTGAAATGTTTAGATGTTTAGGGAGGGTATCTTTCTTCAGTAAAGGCCCACCTTGGGGAAGAGTTGCCATAGCAACGTGGCTGTTAGGCAGAAGTGGGAGAAGTCAACAGCTTCTGCCAGAGCCAGGAATAGAATTCTGAGAGAGAGTCAGTTGGTGCCTAACTGTCGAGCCAGAAGGGTCTGTTAGATTCTGCTCTGAGGAGAGGAGTAGGAATCACGCTGTTGAAACTGCAGGGAAGCAGTTAGTCTTAGGAAAAGACAATTTTCAGTGTAGGTTAGGCCTAAGAGGCTGACCTGTAGTAGTTGAACTGTCAGACCAGCTCTAAGACAGTTGGTGCTGAGAAGCTCAGAGAGCAGTTGTGTTTTAGACCAGCTCAAGGAGATGAGAGGTGGATAGTTAATCCAGTCCATCTCAAGGAGTTGAGAAGGTGTTAGGATACTCAGCCTAGGATAAAAGCTGAGGAAAGAAGTTAAGAAATAACTTCTAATAGTTAAAATGAACAGTCCAGAGGTTTGGCTGGGAGAGCCAACCTGTAGTTTATGCTGACGCATAAAAGTGGCAAGAAAAGCCTATTTTATGACTTAACGTTTAAGAAAGAACCTCTGTGGAAGAATAACCGTTAAGCATTGTACCTCTGAGAGAGAATATTGAAACTTCGTAACCAGCAAGCTAAAGTTCACATTTAAAAATAAACTTGTTACAGTTTCTTGGTTCATAAGCCTCCTGGTGTTTATATTATAAAAGACAAGCCTCACTCTGAAGCCTAACAGTAATTAACACATCATCTCTCTTTACAAACGGTGGTCAAATAGTTACCTCAGTACAAATTGGTGGCAGCTAGATATACAATTTCCTCACAGATTGGAGACATCTTTACAAATTGGTGGCAGCTAGATATACAATTTCCTCACAGATTGGAGACATCTTTACAAATTGGTGGCAGCGGTGGGATAGCCTGCCCTGCCACGGTGTAAAAGTTGGTGTGCGAATACGAGTCTTTACACTAAGGAATCTTGTAAACATTTCTTTAACGTAAAAGAGCCATTGTCTCTGATTAATGTAAACATGTTATTTTCCCCAGAAGTTCAACAGTTAATCATTTGTCACAGTTCTTATCTATGTCAGCAGTTCAGCAACTTTTAATTACAGTTCAGCAAGCAGACAATTGTTTTCTAGGAATAGTGTCTTGAAAATTATTAGCTCTCATTAATTCATTCCTTTCATACAATTCCATTCAAACCATAACAGTGTAGTTATTCCTGCAAATGAAACCGGACTGTGTCCCATACTAGCAAGAAAGCAGTTAGCTATGATGTTCATGCAGTTACTTTACCTTCCTCACACTCCGTCATGGATTCTTTTCCCGCCACTTTAGGAAAGTCTTCATTATTGTCTCGATCCTTTTTCCTCCCATTTTTCTTCTTCTTCTTCTGCTTAAATTCTTGAAGGTCCCACTCGAGGTCCCACAGCCAGGGATCATCTTTGTACCTGTTTCATACAAAAACCTATAAATTCCTGCCATCTGTGAGATCATGGTCTGCAGGTATCCACTTATTTATTTATTTATTTACTTCATTTCTATTCCGCCCTTCTCACCTCACAGGGGACTCAGGGCGGATTACAATGTACACATTACATTTAGACACACAAACACACAATACAGAGGCAATTTTAAAAAACATCTGACCACCAGGGGGAGCTGTCGCACTCCTTCATTCCTCAGCGTGTTTCCTGGAGATCTTTTTATGGCCTCGTAAATCATTAAAATTTGCCTCCCCACTAAGTGGTACCTTTAATTTCCTACTTGACAGATGCAACTGTCTTTCAGATTGCAAAGGTCAACAACAGGCTGCACAATAGGTCGAAAGCCCACCTCGACCCGGGCAGGCCTCGAACTCATGACCTACTGGTCAGTAGAGATCTTATGCAGCTGACACCCAGCCAGCTGCGCCACATTCCCAGTGCTAAATTAACATATACATTAAGCCGTTGGGGGAGATCATCCAGAGTTTTGGGGTGCGGTGTCATCTGTACGCAGATGATGTTCAGCTCTGTCACTCCTTTCCACCTGCTACTAAGGAGGCTGTTCAAGTCCTGAACCAGTGCTTGGCCGCTGTAATGGACTGAATGAGGGCGAACAAATCGAAACTTAATCCAGACAAGACAGAGGTACTCCTGGTCAGTCGCAAGGTCGAACAGGGCATAGGGTTACCCCCTGTGCTTGACGGGGTTACACTCCCCCTGAAGGCGCAGGTTCGCAGTCTGGGAGTGATCCTGGACTCATCACTGAGCCTGGAATCCCAGGTCTTGGCGGTGGCCGCGAAAGTTTTCGCACAGTTAAAACTTGTGCGCCAGCTGCGCCCGTACCTTGGGAAGTCTGACTTGGCCACAGTAGTCCATGCTCTGGTTTCATCTCGAATAGACTACTGCAACGCTCTCTACGTGGGGTTACCTCTGAAGACTGTTCGAAAACTGCAATTAGTCCAACGCTCGGCAGCCAGGTTACTAACAGGAACGGGGTACAGGGAGCATACAACTCCCTTGCTGCGCCAGCTGCAATGGCTGCCAATTAGTTTCCGAGCACAATTCAAAGTGCTGGTTTTAACCAACAAAACCCTATACGGTTCCGGCCCAGTTTACCTGTCCGAACGAATCTTCCCTTATGAACCATCAAGGACATTAAGATCCTCCAGAGAGGCCCTGCTCTCAATCCCGCCATTTTCACAAGCGCGTCTGGTGGGGATGAGAGACAGGGCCTTCTCTGTTGTGGCCCCTCAGCTGTGGAACTCCCTCCCAAGTGATGTTAGATCTGCCCCCTCCATTGTCCTTCAGGAGGCGGGTGAAGACTTGGATGTGGAACGAGACTTTCCCAGAATAAGCTGAGATTGATTTCAATCTGAAATGGGTGACCACTTTTATAGACTGAGTTGAATGTGGTTTTAATGGCAATGTGGTTTTTATATATCTCTGTTTTTATGTATTTTAATATGAAGTTTTAATATGTTTTAAATTTGTATGGCATTGAATTTTGCTGTAAGCCGGTCTGAGTCCCTCCTTGGAGGTGAGAAGGTCAGGGTACAAACATTTTAAATAAATAATAAATAAATTATTTTCAATGTATGTTGGAAGGCTCGTTAACCAGCAGCAAATGCCCTGTGTAGAGACTCCAAATCTAAGTTAGGACAGTCAAGTCATTTAAGTAAACAATTTTCAGCTTAATGAAACATGAGTTTGCCATTTGGCAAAATTTTTCTGTGAAAAATTCCTGAGTTTGTTGAAAGGACGAGGCAAGCTACATAATTTAAGGGCCGAACTAAACTCTGTTCAGAGAACTTTTTTCAATAGCTGCAAGCTTACGTGTCATATGGGGCAGATATTCAACTACTTCCCAGTTTGTGTTTACCCACCAGTCTCCCAGTATCCATTCTTAACTGGAATTCTCAGGTAGAGGAAGGGCTATGTGCTGCATCTGTGATGTGTGGAATGAATGAAATTGTATGATTGGGGTCTGGTTAAAGGCCTATTAAGGCTTGCCAAGGCTGAAGACACCGTCTTAAATAATTTGGGACCTGGAAAACTGCATTACGGAGAAACAAAGGAGGCGAAGAAAATTGCTGATGAAGGAAAACTACTGAATTGTGAACATAACTGATCTGAGAACTTCTGGGGTAAACAGGGCATGTTTATGTGGTCAGAAAATATTAGTTGCTTACCGGTAACTGTAGTTCTCTGAGTGATCCTATGCGAATTCGTACTCTTGCAATATCTGTGGGCACACAGAGCAAACCGGAACCTTCTGGAATATAAAATTGAAACATTAATGGTAGCCCCACCCCTCCATATATAAGTCCCACGGCTAAGCCACCTCCTCACTTCTCTAGGCACAAAGCCAGATCGAGGAGGCATGACCGAAGGAAGGGTGGGATGTGCGAGTCGCATAGGATCACTCAGAGAACTACAGTTACCGGTAAGCAACTAATATTTCTCTTTCGTGATCCTATGCGAATGCGCACTTTGCAACAGATTACCAAGCTACCAACCTTGGGTGGCGGGCGTCATGCCACCGAGGAAAAAGGACTGCTCTGCCAAATTGAGCCTGCTTCCTGGAAACGGAGTCCAGCTTGTAATGCGACACAAACGTCAGCGGAGGCTTCCAGGTTGCAGCACGGCACACGGCATCCAACGGAACCCCCTTTAAGAATGCTGCAGACGTAGCCATCGCCCGTGTGGAATGGCCCCTAACTCTCTGGGGGGGTTCTTTCTTAGCTAGCTGATATGCTAATTGGATAGTAGCAACAATCCAGGCCGACATCCTCTGCGAGGACACTGGTAGGCCCTTACTATCTTCCCTATATTTTACGAATAACCTATTGGTCTTTCTAAATGAAGTAGTCCTATTCAAATAGAAGGCTATAGCCCTCACATCCAGATAATGGAGAGAGCGTTCAAGAGGAGAACTAGGGTTCTGAAATAGGGCAGGTAAGACTAACTCTTCCGACATGTGAAAGGGTGAGACTACCTTAGGCAGGAATGCCAAATCTGTGCGCAACACTACTTTGTCTGTATGAAATCTGATGTAGGGTGCATCAGCTCTTAAAGCGCATAATTCACTGGCTCTTCTAGCTGAGGTGATGGCTACCAGAAACGCCACCTTCCAGGTCAATTTAAGTATGTCAATTGTGGCCATTGGTTCAAATGGGGGCCTAGTTAATGCTGTCAGGACAAGACTTAGGTCCCAAGCTGGAGCCAGAGGGGCTACTCTTGGCTTCTCTTTAGAAAATCCCTAAGAAATAATTTAACAAGGGGTCTGAAAAACAAGAAGACAGACCCGCTTTCGCCTATCCCAAGCGATAGAGGCGACAGCGCCTCTAAGAGCGGAGAGTGTTAGACCTTGCTCGGCAAGGTCAGCCAAAAAATCCAAAATTGCTGGGATAGAGGCGGAAAGCGGGTCTGAATTCCTCTGCGCCATGAAGGCCGAGAATTTCTTCCATTTATATGTGTATGATTTCTTTGTAGAATCCCCTATGCGGGGCATCTATAAACCGCCGCACTGATAGGGATAGGGACGATTCCTCCTCTACCGGAGTGGCGCAGGCGCCAGGCCGTCAATCGCAGGTTGGTCACCTCCGGATATAGGACCCTGCCTTCTTGGGACAGCAACAGGTCCGGTATAGCCCTGAGCCTCAGGTAGACTTCCTGGGAGCGATGAAGGAGGGGGGCAAACCAGGGTTGACGAGGCCACAAAGGGTGTCACCAAGATGCAGTCCGCGTTGTCGTTCTGGATCTTGGCGAATACCTTAAGTAATAGAGGAAAAGGGGGAAAGGCGTAGAGTAACTCCTCACCCATGAGATGAGGAAGGCATCCCCTAAACAGCCTATCGAACTGTTTGGCCTATACCTCGCACAAAAGGTATCGCATTTAGCATTATCCCTGGAGGCGAAGAGGTCGATCGCAGGAAATCCCCAACGGTTAAAAATGCGGGACACTTCTTCCTGATTGAGAGACCATTCATGGTGGCCGACTGAGGATCTACTGAGAGCATCCGCCACCGTGTTTTCTTCACCCGGGAGATGGAGTGCTATGATGTGAATCCCTCTATCCAAACACCATTCCCAAACCTGTAATGTTAACTTTAGCAGGGAGCGTGAATGGGTGCCTCCCCTGCTTATTAAGGTAAAACATTACCGTAGTGTTATCAGTCAATACAAGTATCGTTTTGCCCCCAGCGTTAGCTCGAAGGCCTCTAAGGCCCTCAGGACCGCTAAGAGTTCTAGGAAATTAATGTGATGCTTAGCCTCAGACTGAGACCAGTGGCCTTGGGCTACCAAGTCCCCTGAGTGGGCTCCCCAACCCGATAGGGAGGAGTCCGTAGTAACCGTGCATGTGGGTGAAGGAGGAGTGAAGGGTAGGCCACAGCAGACATTGTCGGGTCTAGCCACCAACGTGGCGACTGGCGCACCTGGGAGGGACCTGGAGGGACATAGAAGGATCGTCCCCTAGCGGGTCAAATTTAGCAAGCAGCCAAGATTGGAGGGGTCTCAACCGTAGTCTGGCATACGGCGTGACCATAGTGGTCGAGGCCATGTGCCCTAATAGGGTTTGGACCTCGTGGGCAGATATCTCTGGGGTCTGCAATGCTCGTCGAACTAATTTTCCAAGAGCCAAAAATCGGTCGCGAGGTAGATAGACCCTCCCCTGGACCGAATCCAGAATGGCCCCAATAAATGGGATGTTTTGGGATGGTTCCAGGTTGGATTTCTCTAGATTAACGATCAGCCCCAGGTCCCTAAGGAGTGAGAGAGTGAAGGCGATGTCAGAAAGGAGTGAGTCCCTGGAAGGGGCCGCCAGGAGCCAGTCGTCCACATACGGATAAACCGTGATACGGTTGGTCCTCAAGTGGGCAGCAACGACGGCCATACACTTTGTGAAGACCCTTGGGGCTGAGCAGAGACCGAAGGGCAGGACATTGAATTTGAATGCGTCCGAGCCTACCATGAAGGAGAGAAATCTCCGGTGGTCACCCGCGATACTAATATGAAAGTATGCGTCTCGGAGATCAATGGTAGCAAACCATAAGAATTTATTTAGAAGGGGCAAAATTGAAGACAGTGTAGTCATTTTGAACTTCTGTGGTTTTACAAATCGGTTAACATCTCGGAGGTCCAGAATGGCCCTGGTACCTCCCCCCTTCTTTTCAACTAGAAAATACCGAGAAAAGAAACAACGTGAATAGTCAACCTGCTGAACTGGAGAAATCGCCCCCTTTCCCAACAGTGTGCGAATTTCGTCTAGTACAGGTTGAGAACCTGGAGTAACTACAATAGAACCTAACGGTGGTTGCTCTACGAACTCAATGGTGTAGCCCTGCCTAACGATTCGTAGTACCCATGAATCAGTAGTGATGGCTAGCCAAGCCTCATAAAAGGGGGCTAGCCTGTCAAGGAAAAAACTATGACCTGGGTCGGGCACAACGGTGCAACGTGACGGGCTCGCAGGAACTGGGGACGGGGGGTTTGCCACATCTGTGAAGAGAGCAAAGGGCGGGACTCAGCGACTAGTAGCGTCTCTTGAAGCCCCCTTGAAATTTATTCTTACCCTGGTAAGGCTTATTCCTCTGCTGGGAATTAAAGCCTTGTCGCTTACCCTGCTGGAACCTGTTGGGACCTTTATAGCCAAACTTGTAGCCGCCACTCAGCTGTCCGCCATAGTTCCTTCTGTAGAAGGGTTGCCGACCCCTACGCCTATTGTAAGGCTGTGGATGTTGGGGGAAACCGTAGTCATGTGCAGCCACCCGAACTTCCTGTTTGGACTTTAACTCAGTATCAGTATCCGGGTGGAAGAGCCCTTTACCTTGCATGGGCATGTCCTCTACTAAGGTCTTTCCCTCGTCTGAGAGGGCGGCCGTACGGAGCCAGGCATGGCGGCGGAGCGTGGTAGCCTCCGCGAATAGGCGGCCTGATATCTCAGCTAGATGCTTCCCTAAATCTTTTTGGAAGCGCGACACCGCTAGGGCCTCCACTTGCAGCGCCTTTGGGAGGTGGCGTCGCTCAGGCAGCAACAGCTCGATGTAGGGCAAGATGCGATTCCAAATATACGTTTGGTACCCACTAAGGTACGTCGCATAGTGGGCAACTCTATTAACTAACCCCGCCGTGGTATGAACTTTCCTCCCTACCATATCAATCTTTTTCCCTTCTTTGTCAGCCGGGGTGGACATGTTGCCCCTAGGCCTGCTGGACTTGGTCAGCTCAGTAACCATGGAGTTTGGTTTCGTGGGTCGTGCCAGCCATTCGTAAGAAGATAAATCAACTCTATACAATGAATCAAGGCGCCTGGGCACTGGGGTCACCAAGGCTGGCGAGGTGTCAGGAAGGGAAGCAAGTTTAGCCAAAAACGGGAGGGGGGGTACCGCTTGGGGGGTGGGGACCCTTTGTTCATTGGATGGAAACATATGGTCCTCCACCGTGTCCACTGCCTTGGGTGTTGGCAGGTCAAGAGCTCTAACGAGCCTTTCCATCATGAGAAGAAAGTTGTTGAAATCAATTGGGACTTGATCCCCATTAGCGTCCACATTTTCCGGGTCTGGGTCTTGTTCCTCTCCAGAGACGTCGGTATCCGCGTGCAGATCATGACGCCCCGGGTCCATGTCCTGGACAGGTAACAGTGCCTGTCCCCATTGCGCTGGTCCAGGTGCTGGTAGGGGTGCCTGTAACTGGGACTGTGGCAGAGCATGTGCTCTTGAGGTGGAAGGCTGAGGCTGCGCAGCAGGGATCTGGGCTTGAGGCTGCAACGGAGCTTGAGGTGGGGGAGGGCCCACGTAGACAAACCCCTGGGCCGTCCAGCGCCAGAGGGAAGGGGCCTCCATCACGGAGCTCGGGGGTGCAGCAGGCACTTCTCTGAGCCTTTCCTCCTCCCTTCTCTGCCTCCTTGCCGCCCTGCGGCGTCTCCGCCGTCCTCGAGAGCCAGAATCAGAAGAAGAAGAGGCGGAGGAGGATGAAGAGGAAGAAGATGACGACGTCGAAGATGGTGAGCGATGGCGACGACGTCGGGAGCGATGAGACAAGCTGCGGGATCGGCGACGTCGGGAGCGATGAGACAGGCTGCGGGATCGGCGGGCGCTGCCCGCGCGGCTCGGAGGCGTGGCCACGTTAAAGGGGCCTGACGGGACTGGCGGCGTAGTCGACGCCGCATTCCCCAGCGACGCCGGGGACAAGAAGACCGGCGTGGGCGGTTGCGCGGCTCCCGCCATAGGCTGGATCGGCGAAGAGAGGAGGCGCAGCGGGGGCTGAGGGAGAACTGTCATCGACAGCTGATGCTGTGCCTCCTGCCCCGAGGTCGACTCCTGCGCATGCGCGCCCTGCGCCTCTGGGGCCTCAAGCCCGACCTCGCCGCCCGTGGTGGCTCTTGCCCCGCTACTTAGTCCTGGCTCCGGCCTCGGTGAGGGGAGTACCAGGCAAGGCTGCGGTGCCTGCGCCGCCCCAACAGGAGGAGGCTCCTGTCTCCCTTTCGGCGGAGGGGAGAACAGAGCAGCAGTAAGTACTGTGTGCTGGTCCCCATTTCGCGCCCTTTTGGCCGGCTTCTTCTTAGCCGGAGGAGCTTGGCGGCCATCTTTGGGTTTCGCCACCTTAGTTTTCTTTGCCAGGCCTTCGGCCTGAGGGACCTCCGGACACGCGGGAGGGGGATTGGGGCACTGACTACACTTTTTGAAGGATGTAGTGGCCATTGCGACGGTTAGTCAGGATCACAGCAATGAGAATGTCCAAACAGAGAAAGGTCAGTCGAAATATATCAGTACCTTAGATCAGAGTCAGAGAAAGTGTCCAAAGGATTCAGCTAAAGAGTGGTCAGTCCAAAAAGAGATCAGTATCTACAGAGCAGTCAGAATGATGAAGGTTCTCCTATTGCTTTGTGCGGAATAAGAGAAGTGAGGAGGTGGCTTAGCCGTGGGACTTATATATGGAGGGGTGGGGCTACCATTAATGTTTCAATTTTATATTCCAGAAGGTTCCGGTTTGCTCTGTGTGCCCACAGATATTGCAAGAGTACGAATTCGCATAGGATCACGAAAGAGAACAATAATTCTTTAAGTTAAGGAAGTTAAAAACAATGCTCCTTATCATTGAGGAAGAAAAACAACATCTGGGTTGCTGTGAGCTTTTCGAACTGTATGGCCTTGTTCCAGAAGCATTCTCTCCTGACGTTTTGCGCCCACATCTATGACAGGCATTGTGGTGAAGTCATATTTCTTTATTACAGGTTTTGAATATGGTTAATGTTTGTATATATGCATGTGTGTTGAGGGGGTAAAGGCTTGGCAAACCCTAAAGGGTTAACAGAGATATTGGCATGCCTAACCTCCAAGGAGTTTCCGTTACCGTGGAAACAGGAGGCAGAGCCTGCAACTGGCCTTAAAGGCTTAAAATTCAAACACTTGGGAGTTGGCAGGAAAGTCTACGGAGTGAGGGTGTGTGGAGAGTTTGAGAGTCTGTTTTAGCCAGCTGTCAGTGGTTTTAAAAGGGACTCTGACTATACTCTGTGAAAGAGTAGAAGGGAAGCTGTGTTTGAACTGCTGGGAGAGCAGTTGAGTTTAAAAGGACCAGCAGTTAGAGTAAAGACTGCTGAGTTATTGGTTCTGGGAGTACAGCTATATAGTGTTAAGTTGTATCTCCATAGTTAGTGTATTGTAACCTTTAGATACATGCCTCTGAGAAGATATTGTAACCACCTAAGCTTTGAACTCTGAAACCTCCACGCTTAGAACACTGTTTGAATAAACTTTACAGTTCTTTAAGAAAGATATCTCCTCTGTTCCTTCACACACAAGTCTCTAAAACCAATTATTCCCAGTGGGTAGCCAAGTGTAATGAATGGTGGCAGAAAAGATTAATTAATAGTGTCAGTGGGAGTTTGGGTCCCTGCCCTGACACAGTTCTCCACAGACAGTTTGAAGGAAAAGATTCCTTACATATTTTGGTGGCAGCTGTAAGTTGCGTCTTTACAAATTGGTGGCAGCGGTGGGATAGCCGACCCTGTCACAGTTTTGAGTTCGAATCTCTTTTATCACAAATTGATGGCAGCGGTGGGATAGCCTACCCTGTCACAGTACTGAGTTCGAATCTCCTTCCTTTCCTTCATCACAGGCATCCTCAGAGGTTGAGGCATCTTCAGACCCCTAAGCCTCTGAGGATGCTTGCCATAGATGTCAGTGAAACTTCAGGAGAGAATGCTTCTGGAACATGGCCATACAGACCAAAAAATGCACAGAAACCCACCCCTACTGATCATTTTTCCATTTCACTTCATGCTCCTCATATATATAAATTTTCCTCCTGCTCAATGCAACTCCGAAATCGGTCTCTAATAATGCATACGAAACACTGCCCTGTACCCAAAGTTATGCTATCAACGAACCTCTCTCCGTGAAGCAGCTGGCAGGCACGGTCAGCCAGGTTCATCAGGGATTTCTTCATCTCCTTTTGCAGCTCCTCAAAGGTGAGTTGAGCTTCTTCCAGGTATCTCTCCCAGTTCTGATTGACAGGAAGATAGGAGACCCCCATTTCCAGCATTCCGGCAAATGTCACAGGGTGGGGGCATCTAGGGCAGAAATAGAAAGAGAATCACTTACAAATCGCAAATCCTTTCACTGGCTGCTCCTGGAGAGCACTTTTCAAACTTAGACACACAACCCAATTTAAAATATAAGTAAGCAGTTCTTAGTACACTGTCATATTTATTTATTTATTTAACCTTTTTGTACCCCGACCTTCTCACCTCTATAGAGGGACTCAGACCGGCTTACAGCAATAATTCAAGGCTATACAAATTAAAACCTGTTACAACAACATTATTAAAAACTTAAACACCAAATTACATACAGTACATACAGATACATTGCCATTAAAATAATTCAATTCAATCTAAAACGTGGTCACTCAATTCATACTATAATCAATCTCAGCCTAATCTGGGAAAGCTTTGTTCCACATCCAAGTCTTCACCTGCCTCCTGAAGGACAACAGGGAGGGGGCAGATCTAACATCACTTGGTAGAGAGTTCCACAGCCGAGGGGCCACCGCAGAGAAGGCCCTGTCCCTTGTCCCCACCAGCTGCGCTTGTGAAGAAGCTGGAGAAGGCTTCTCCGGATGATCTTAATGTCCTTGATGGTTCATAGGGAAGACAGGGCCGGAACCGTATAGGGTTTTGTAGGTTAAAACCAGCACTTTGAATTGTGCTCGGAAACTAATTGGCAGCCAGTGGAGCTGGCGCAGCAAGGGGGTTGTATGCTCCCTGTACCCCGCTCCTGTTAGTAATCTGGCTGCCGAGCGTTGGACTAATTGCAGCTTCTGAGCAGTCTTCAGAGGCAACCCCATGTAGAGAGCGTTACAGTAGTCTATTCGAGATGTGTCCAGAGCATGGACTACCGTGGCCAAGTCAGACTTCCCAAGGTAAGGGCGCAGCTGGCGCACAAGCTTTGACTGTGCAAAAGCTCTCCCGGCCACCGCCGAGACCTGGGGTTCCAGGCTCAGCGATGAGTCCAGGATCACTCCCAGACTGCGAACCTGCGCCTTCAGGGGGAGTGTAACCCCGTCAAGCACAGACTGTAACCCTATGCCCTGTTCGGCCTTACGACTGACCAGGAGTACCTCTGTCTTGTCTGGATTAAGTTTCAATTTGTTCGCCCTCATCCAGTCCGACACAGCGGCCAAGCACTGGTTCAGGACTTGAAAAGCCTCTTTAGTAGCAGGTGGGAAGGAGTGACAGAGTTGGACATCATCTGCGTACAGATGACACCGCACCCTGAAACTCATACACCAAGAGCAACCAACACAGACCACAGGATGATTCCACATGAAAAGTTGGAACAGTAGAAATAGGATGATGAGGATGAGGATGATAATACCATGTGTAACAGTCTCTTCAAAACTATATTGCTCTGTTTAGCTCCCTTTTCATAACAGTCTACTTCAAAGGGATTCAAGCCTCAACTGACTTCTAGCTTCCAACACTGGCTTCTGTACTCAAACCTTCTCAAGCTTCCTCTATTTAATGTTTTGCCTGTTTATAATGTGTCATTTATTTCCTGAAGTGTATGTCTTCTTTGGTTTGCAGTTTTCTTAGCTCTATATACTTGAGGCAGTGGGAGGGGCTGCAGACCATGTGACTGGTTTAGAAAGCAGCTTAAGAGGAATGACAGTTGAGGCTTGAGTCTGTCTGAGTTTTATTGTTTATCTGACTTTACAACTTTAATGTTCTCCCGTTAGTGGAAAGGGCATCTGTATCTGTATATCTGTATATCTGTATACCTTTATAAAACGGAATGTTTGTATGTGTTTCACAGCCACAGTGACCAGCGGGGGTGATGGACCTGCACAAACTTGGTACACATAACCCCCTTCCCACTGAGGGGTCGGGGGACATGACCCACGGATTATGGGATTTGTAGTATTCAAACAACACTTTGGTTTCTTCCCACTGAGGCCAAAAAAAGGACCAATACAGAACACACTCAGCACACACAGCCCCCATGACCCACTCAGGATTTGGTGCAGTTCGAGGGGGGTGGACCATGGATGATGGGACTTGAAGTGCCTCTACATTCCCACAACAGCTGAACCCTCATCCAATCACTGATCGGGACCAAACTTGCAACCATAACCCCAGGACTGCCTTCAAACGTCCAGGTGAGGTTTGGGGAGGACTGACAATGGATGATGGAATTTCCATAGGCCTTTTCCATTTTTTTGACCCCTCTGTTTTACACAGACCACTTGGCCCCCAAGGGCGGACTGATAAAGACCCACTTTCACACAGAGCCCCAGTGACCAGCAGTCCATCCTACTGAAGTTTGGAGGGGACAGAACATGACCCACGATGGGTGTTGCAGTACCTTCCTCACTTTCCAAGACTGCTCCCTAACCACTGAGGATTGACCAACACCAAACTTGCCACACAGAGCCCTCATGACCCACTCTACATGCGAGTGCAGTTTGGCGGTGGGTGGCCCATGGATGATGGGACTTGAAGTACCTCTACTCACTTCCCAAGTCTGCTGCAACCCTCATCCAATCACTGATTGAGACCAAACTTGGCACACAGAACCCACATGACTGCCTTCACGTCCTGGTGAGGTTTGGGGAGGACTGACAATGGATGATGGACCTTGTAGTATTTTCACACCCCTCTGTTCCCACAGACCACTGTGGCCCCCCAAAAACACCGAGAAAGTCCACACTTGGCACACAGAGCCCCAGTGACCCACTCTACATCCTACTGAAGTTTGGAGGGGGAGAGAACATGGATGATGGGACTTGCAGTACCTTCCCTCACTTCCCAATCCTGCTACAAACCTAATCCAATGACTGATCAACACCAAATCTGGCACACAGAGCCCTCATGACCCACTCTACAGCCTGGTGCAGTTTACTGTGAGACGGACCACGGATGATGGGACTTGAAGTACCTTCACTCACTTCCGAAAAAGGATGCATCCCTCATCCATTCACCAATACAGACCAAACTTAGCACACAGAGCCCCCATGACCCAATCTACATCCTACTACACTTGGGGGGGACTTTCTCTGTCTATCATAACAGGCCTTCTACAAATATTATATGTAATGAGACCTCCATAATTTTTATATAATCATCATCATCTTTATTTATACCCCGCCCCATCTCCCCAATGGGGACTCGGGGTGCCTCACACGAGGCCAAGCCCAAACAACAAATTGCAATAAAATATAATCAAAACACCAGCAATATGCATTGTTTTCCAACATGCATTGTGAAATTTAGTCAGCTCTGTTGGTATTTGTTTATGAAGAGCACTGTCTTGGAATTTTTGAACACATTTTGCTTCCAAAAGGTGAAGATGTTTGGTGAAATTTTTTGTCAGCTTTCTTTCACTTAAAGCAGTGGCTCCCAAAGTGGGCGGTACCACCCCCTGGTGGGCGGTGGGGCAATCTAGGGAGGCGCTGAAAGGCCCAGGAGAATTTGGGGGGTGCTGAACCCCTGTAAGGGGGTGGTGGGGGTGGTGGCGTGAGCCAGGTGACAGGCTACCATCCATCTCTGTGTGTGTCTCTCTCTCTTCTTCCCTCCTCCTTCTCTCGCCAAGCAAGGGATAATAATAATAATACCTTTGGGGTTCCCTTCCAACTGGTTGAGTCTTATAACAATAATAATAATGTCCTTCAACATATTTAGTGGAACATGGATTCAGTGCGATAACCAATTTATTAAGAAAAAAAGAAACCAATTGCAAAATAGTCAATTGCGATGATTTGAGATTCCTGCTGACGAAAATAGAGCCGAGGATGACTAGATTGGGAGCAGCAGACCAGGTTCATCCTTCTCATTGAGATGATTTCGAATGTTTTCATTTTTTTTTGTATTACCTTTCTATTCTAAGTTCAATAAATAGTTTCATAATTTCAAACTTCAATGTTTCTAATTTACAACTTTCTTTATTATATTTTACAAAAAAGGTAGAAATATTAATACATATATCTTTCTATTTAATTGCTATTAAAATTTTAAAAATTAATTTCTAGGGGGGCAGTGAGTAAATTTTTTTCTGGAAAGGGGGCGGTAGGCCAAAAAAGTTTGGGAACCACTGACTTAAAGAGTACCTAAAGAAATCAGAATCCTTACCAAAAAATAAGGCTTGAAAATGTTTTTAAAAATCTTTTGACCATTTGGCAAACCTGAAAGTGGACCATCACAATGGAATTCACCAAAGTTCTTTGAAGGAAAGGCTCTCCCAGTTCTGAATCTCATTCTCAATATAGGAAAACGCCTCAACAAATTCTCACCTTTCCAGGAAAAGTGGAAGCTGCTCCTCGAATACTTCATGAGTTGCTAAGACATCATAAGCACAATATCTCATTAGATCCTTTGGGGAAATAAAAGGAATAGAAGACAACTTATGAAAGGTCAAACTGCAAACTAGCTTGTTGTGATTCACACTCTCGGGCCCCTTCTACACAGCTATATAAAATCTACATTGAACTGGATTATATGGAAGTGTAAACTCAGATAACCCAGTTCAAAGAAGATATTGTGGATTATCTGCCTTGATATTCTGGGTTATGCGGCTGTGTGGAAGGGCTCCTAGTTAGCCTAGGCCAATAATAATAATAATAATAATAATAATAATAATAATAATGCACCGGGAATGTGGCGCAACTGGCTGGGAGTCAGCTGCATAAGATCTCTACTAACCAGAAGGTCATGAGTTCGAGGCCTGCCCGGGTCAGGGTGAGCTCTTGACCAATTGTGTAGCTCGTTGTCTGTCTATATATGTTGTATGTCTATGGCATTGAATGTTTGCCTGTTTATGTGCGTTGTGATCCGCCCTGAGTCCCCTGCGGAGTGAGAAGGGCGGAATATAAATGATAATAATAATATTACATCACACAGTCCTAGATGCTTGGGAAGTGTTCGACTTGTGATTTTGTGATACGAAATCCAGCATATTGTCACACCTCAAGGGCCTCAGACATCACTTTTGCCCAAGCCAGCTTGCTTCACTCTCAAACCTTGCCCTGGGCCTCCCAATCGTTCCCTTGAGAAGCCAGGGATGAATGCATAACATAGGCAGCTCAAGGTTATACCATCTAGCCTCCCTGATAGCGAGGCGCTCTGAAGGAACCGAGAGATTGCCACCCTCTCGTCCAGATGGTAGCCACTAACGAGCTGCGCATACCAGAAAGACTGAGATAACATAACATATAGACAATAATCAATCATAGAACTGTGACACTCGA
The DNA here is from genome assembly GCA_030556195.1 of Anolis apletophallus. Taxonomy (NCBI): domain Eukaryota; kingdom Metazoa; phylum Chordata; class Lepidosauria; order Squamata; family Anolidae; genus Anolis; species Anolis apletophallus. Next base: position 19,375,485 of record JARBWK010000015.1, read on the forward strand.
CGTACTTACGTCAAAGCCAGGGAATACTATAATTGCCAAGAAATGCCCATTGCAAGTATCTCGTATCAACGCCGCGCTAAGGAGACGCTACTGGGGAAGAGGCCACCTCGGGCCTCCCAGCCAAGCTTGTGTCAGCCAGCCTATGCCGGGCTGACTTGATCTTGCGTTGTGCCTTGTTCCCGTTCGTCGTCGAGACCCTGTGATTGATCCTGAAAAGACTTTGCTTTTTATTGGACTCTTTGCCTTTAAGCAAATCAACCCAGCTTTATTTACTCCGGCTGGGATCCTTTGGAAGACTTTCCTTGCATCCGGCTTGTGTCCCCGTTTTCCTCCGCTTGTGATCCTGTTGCCATGGATCACACTATCCTGCTACTCCCTGACTTTGGCTGCTATTTGGAGACACTATAAGGATTGCCTCCAAACCTTTTATTCAACTTATTAATCAATAAAACTTGTTGTACCTCAGCTGTTGTGTGGTTTATCCAGGGAGGTCAGGTCCCAAGGCCCAAGAGGGCGATACATATACAGTGTTCCCTCGCTATTTTGTGGTTCTCTTATTGCAGATTCGCTATTTTGCGGATTTCAAAAAATATTAATTTAAAATATATATCATGGTATTTTCGCTGTTCTGTGGATTTGCCGCCGCTGCTCTCCGAGGCGCTCTCCCTCCTTGGTCCTTCCTCCCTCCAGCCTTGAAGGGCCTTTCCTTCCTTTCCTTCCCTTTATTTTAAGTTTATAAAGACTTAAAATAGTGTATAACTACTGAAATAATGTATAAATATTAAATTTTTATATGTTTTAATATGGTATATTTTATGTGCTGTAAACCGCTCTGAGCTTCGGATAGAGCGGTCTATCAAGCCGAAATAATAAATAAATAAATAAATAAATAAATAAAATAGAGCATCCCTACATCGCGGTTTTTCACTTGCGGGAGGTCCTGGAACGTAACCACAGCAATAAGTGAGGGAACACTGTATATCTCGTTTGCTGTGATATACTGTGTTTTTGTATCAGTAAAATAATAACAATAACAATAGATTTTTAACCTGACAGGAAAGATCAATGCAGAAATAAGGCAAATGAAATGTTGGTATCTAAGATCCTTTTTTAGACCGTTTTTGCATTTTGTGGCACTGAATTGTATAAAAGGCTTTCCCACTTTACAGATAATCAATGCAACCAATATATACATAACACATAACCCAGTTCAAAACAGATATTGTGGGATTTTCTGCCTTGATATTCTGGGATATAGGGCTGTGTGGAAGGGCCCAATGTCTCATCCTGCCTTGATAATTTCTGCCTCTCACGATACTAAACGCCATTAGGCCCCTGGAGGTCTTCCTCTGAATGGATTCAACCTGTATAATTCTCTCCCACCTGGAAGTTATTCCTGATGTCAGTCATGCTGCCCTTGACAAAGAGTTCCCGGGCTTCTTTTTCTAGCGGCTGGCCTCCAACATATAAGGCATGCACATCTGCTAGGTTATTGATGCTGCTGATGTTCACCCAGTCCCAGGAGGAAATCTGCAAATGAGAAGGCAGAAAGAGAACAAACACTTATAGCATGTAGATGAAGCTCATGCCCTTCAATATAAAATATCGGTCACTCGATGAGGCCTGTCAAATATTTTTGTGTGTGTGTCAGGAGCAACTTGAAAAAGTCACTTCTGGTGTGAGAAAATTGGCTGTCTGCAAGGACATTGCTCAGGGGATACTCAGATGTTTTATCATCCTGTGGGAGGCTTCTCTCATGTCCCCGCATGAGAAGCTGTAGCTGACAGATGGGAGCTCACCCCGCTCCCGGGATTCAAACCTTTTGGTCAGTAGTTCTGACAACACAAAGGTTTAACCCATTACACCACTGGGGGTTCCATCAAATAATATAAACAATGTATTGAGTTGTGAATTGAGCAACTCAGGCATGTTTTGCAACTTCTCTCAAAGGATAATAAAGGTATAGGTTTCCCCTGACATTAAGTCTAGTCGAGTCTGACTCTGGGGGTTGGTGCTCATCTCCATTTCTAAGCCGAAGAGCCGTCGTTGTCCGTAGACACCTCCAAGGTCATGTGGCTGGCATGACTGCATGGAGCGCTATTACCTTCCTGCCAAACTCACATTTGCATGTTTTTGAACTGCTAGGTTGGCAGAATCTGGGCCTAACAGCGGGAGCTTGCTTCGCTCCATGGATTTGAACTGCCAACCTTTTGGTTGGCAAGTTCAACAGCTCAGCAGTTTAACCCGCTGCGCCACCAGGGGGCCCTTTTCTGAAAGGTTAATAATAATAACAACAACAACACTTTATTTATTGCCTCGCTCCCCGGATTTGAACTGGCAACCTTTCAGTCAGCATAAAGGTTGCACCACTGGGGGCTCTGTCAAATAATATAAACAATGTATTAAGTTGTGAATTGAGAAACTCAGGCATGTTTTGCAACTTCTCTCAAAGGACAGATAATTAATAATATTATTATTATTATTTATTTATATGCCGCCACCATCTCCCAGGGTAGCTTACAAAATAGCACACAATGCTATACAACAGATAAAATGCAATACACCAACATATTAAAAAATCAATAACACATTTACAATAAACAGGTGGGAAGAAGGAAGAAGTGGTGTAATGCCTCTTTCAAATCACTTTCTACTCTGGAAAAAAAAGGCAAAGATGCCCTTTTGTCTCTGTAACTGAATGTGTTCTTAATTAGCACTGCTCATGTATAAGCTCCACAGATATTTGACTGGAATTGCAGAGAAGTGACAACGTTTGGATTGAATCAAAGAAGGAGAGGCAACTGCAAACACATACAACCTCCCTGTTGTGCCAGCTCTACTGTCTGCCGGTCTGCCTATAAAGCCCTAAATGGTTCTGGCCTAGCCTGCCCATCCAAACTTATCGCCCTCTATGAACCATCTCAGGGGTTAAGATCGCCTGATGAGGCCCTGCTCTCAGTCCCGCCTCCTTCCCAGACGCAACTGGTGGGGACGAGAGACAGGGATTTCTCGGTGGTGGCCCCTCAGCTGTGGAACTCCCTCCCCAGTGACATTAGATCAGCCCCCTCCCTCTTGGCCTTAAGAAGGAAAGTGAAACGTGGCTTTGGGATCAAGCTTTCGTAGAATTACTGTAGTACAATAATACGAGGGTGGGTCAATAGGTCAGTGACTTTTTGAATAAAACACAGGTTTTTGGATAAAAAATCATTCCATTTTTCAACATAGCCTCCTTTGAGCTCTATACACTTTGTCCAATGTTTCTCCAATTTTTCATCCCTTCCAAAAAATAAGATTTGTCGAGGTCATCAAAATAGGTATTTGTGTGAGAGATGATTTCACTGTTGGAGTCAAATCTCTTTCCGCCGAGCCATTTCTTCAGGTTTGGAAACAAGGAATAGTCACTCGGGGCTAAATCCAGAGAATAGGGTGGATGAGGGAGCAATTCATATCCCAATTCATGGATTGTTGCCATGGAAACTGCACATGTGCGCACCCTTGCATTGTCCTGGTGCAAAAGAACTTTTTTCTTGACCAAATGAGGTTGGGTTTTTTTTTCAAATTCTCATTAAATCGACCCAATAATTTGGCATAATATTCGCCATTGATTGTTTTACCCTTTTGAAGGTAGTCAATGTGGATTATACCGCGTGCATCCCCAAAAACGGTCGCCATGACCTTATTGGCTGACAAACCCACCTTGGCCTTCTTTGGCGCCAATTCACCCCGAGAAACCCACTGTTTTGACTGCTGTTTGGTCTCTGGTGTGCTGTGGTGGATCCATGTATCGTCCACGGTTACGAAATGGCGCAAAAACTTGTCCATATTGCGGTTGAACAACGCCAAACACTCCTGCGAAATTGTCACACGATTGCGTTTGTGGTCGAGCAAACGCGACACCCATTTTGCGGAAAGCTTTCTCATACCCAAGTGATCATTTAAAATTGAAACCACTGAGCCATGTGAGATGCCTATGGCTTCCACAATCTCTCGTACTTTCAATCTCCTATCGGCCAACACCATATCGTGAATTTTTCAATTGTTTCAGGTATAGAGACCTCAACTGGGCGTCCAGAACGTTCGGCATCTTCCGTGCTTGTACAGCCACAACAAAATTCAGTAAACCACTTTTTTACCATTGAAATTGATGGTGCAGAGTCCCCATAGTATTTATCAAGCTTAGCCTTGGTTTGAGTGATGGTTTTTCCCCGCAAAAAATAATGCTTAATGAGCACACGAAATTCACTTTTTCCATTTTCTCCTCAAATCACGTTGTAGTCTGCTATCAATGGCTGTCAAAAACAAACCAAACCAAATGTTGTTCAAATTTTGACAGGCGTCAACTGACAGGTGCTTGTTGACAGGAGCAGTGTTGCCCTTTCAGTTAAGAGGCAGGAAATTCAAAAAATCACGGACTTATTGACCCGCCCTCGTAGATACGGAATATGTGCAATGACTACTGGAACAGCCCCAGATTACGATTGTGGGTGGCGTAGTTTTAATAGTGAATGTCATGTTTTGAAGTGTTTTAATGTACATTAATTCTAATTTTTATTTTAATTGTATGTTGTTTTAAGGCACTGAATAGTTGCCCATATGCAAAGCCACCTTGAGTCCCTTTCGGGGTTGAGAATGGATGGGTATAAATAGAGTAAATAAATAAATCCTCAACTTCTTCTCCAACTTACCGTGGGGCCCCCAGTTTTGCTGCGTGTTTTCTTGATGTGCTCCTGGACCTGCTGCTGCCCTCTCCTCTTGCCTTGCCTTGCCGCCATCCAAAGGCTGCGCTGGAACCCCGTCAGTCCCGAGATAGCCATGTGCATACTCATTGTGTCCAGGAAACGCATCCGAGAGCCCTGGAATGAGTGTTGAAAGGACACACAAACACCATTTGAATTGATATCATTGTGTGCCTTGGAACCATTTCTAACACTAAAGCAGGGTTGCCAAACTTTTCTCAAGGGCCACAGCAGCTTTGTGGTCACTTTCAATGGGTCGTTGAACCCCTGGATGGAAAATACATGGATACAGAGGGACAACTATACATTTTTTAAATAGCAGGCGGTGCTCTTTGGTTTTTACCCAATTTGGGTCCCCAGCTATTATTGAACAACAACTCTCATCATTTTTGCTTACCTGCCATGTGGGCTGGGGATGATGGGAATTGCAACTGAAGTGACCTTGAAGGTGGGGACAGGGCTAAAGCGGTGGTTCCCAAACTTTTTTGGCTTACCGCCCCCTTTCGAGGAAAAGATTTACTCACCGCCCCCTAGAAATTATTTTTTTTAAATTTTTATAGCATTTAAACAGAAAAATATATGTATTAATGCAATGGTTCTCAACCTTTCTAATGCCGTGACCCCTAAATAAGGTTCCTCATGTTGTGGTGACCCCCAACCATATTTTCATTGCTACTTCATAAATAATTTTGCTACTCTTATAAATTCTAATGCAAATATCTAATATGCAGGATGGATTTTCATTGTTACAAATTGAACATAATTAAAGTATAGTGATTAATCACAAAAACAATGTTTGGGGGAGTATGGACAATGGATGATGGGATTTGCAGTACCTTCGACCAATTCAGCTCTGACTTCCACAGCCGAGACCCAATGAATGACAGACCTGGACCAAACTTTGCACAGAGAACCCCCATGACCAACAGAAAATATGGGAGAAGGTTGGGAGGAATTGACAGTGATTTATGGGAGATGTAGTTCACCTACATTTGGAGAGCACTCTGAACCCAAACAACCTTGGATCTAGACCAAATTTGGCACAAATACTCAATATACCCAAATTTGAATACTGGTGGGGTTGGGAGAATTGATTTTGTAATTGGGAGTTGTAGCTGCTGGGATTTATAGTTCACCTACAATCAAAGAGCATTTTGAACCCCACCAACAATGGAATTGAGCCAAACTTGGCACACAAACTCCCATGACCAACAGAAAATACTGGAGGGCTTTGGAAAGGGCCTGAGGCAGTTAGGAATGGTGGGAGTTGAAGTCTAAACCAACTGGAGGGTCCAAAATTGCCAGAGAAGCAAGGAGGGGCGGAACCACTCGCGCTTCCCTCAGAGGCAGGGGGCGGGCACTGCGGGGAGCCTGTCGCCTGACTCACGCCACAGCCCCCCTTACAGGGGCTCACCACCTTCAAATTCTCCTGAGCCTCCCGGCGCCCCCTTGGATCATCCCACCGCCCACCAGGGGGTGGTACCGCCCACTTTGGGAACCACTGTTTTAAAGTCAGACTTCATAGCCACAAGCTTTGTATCTAAATGCAAACCTCGCTGACTAAACGGAATAAACTGCAGCCTTCCAGATGTTACTGGATCAAGATTCCCATCAGCTCATCATGAGATTGAATGAGAAAGACAGGAATTGATTGTAGTCCAGTTTCTAGAGCAGGTATGAGCAAACTTTGGCCCTCTGGGTGTTTTGGACTTCAATTCCCACAATTCGTAACAGCCTCAGGCTGTTACGAATGGTAGGAGTTGAAGTCCAAAACACCCAGAGGGCCAAAGTTTGTCCATGCCTATTCTGAAGGGTCACATAAAATGTCATGGAGGGCTTGACCTTGACACATGTGCTCTAGCTCATTTCTATGGCCACACCTACACTGCCATATAAAATTCAGACTGTCTGCTTTGAACTGGATTATATGGGCAGACTCATATAATCCAATTCAAAGCAGATAATAATCAGGAAGGCAGTTCCATCTTGCTTCCAGTGTCATCAGTTGGGAGCCCTCCCCACCCCCATCCCCTCCAGCACCAACTGCTGCTCGGAGATCAGAGTGAAGAGAGGGACAGGAAGACAGTTCCATCTTGCCTTCTGCACTGTGCTTATAAAATAATACTATATATTGTATATACATATAATATTGATATTATAATGTAATACAATACACTACTACTACTAATAACATATTATAATTTAATATTTATATTAGATGTAATATTACTAATAATATTACAGTATAATGTTATAGTACAATGTAATATATAATATTAATATTGTGCTATGGCAATAATATAATATATTGTATTTACATTTTACTTGTAAGTCGCTCTGAATCCCCTTCGGGGTGAGAAGGGTGGCATATAAATATCGTAAATAAATAAATAAATAAATAAATAATCTGGATTACATGGCAGTGGAGAAGGGGCCTAAGAAGGGAGTAAATAAGACAAATGACCAAACTGATAGGAGAGAAGGATTTACCTGGATCATGTACTGCTCTTTGATATGTGTGCGGTCAAAAGAGACGTTGTGGCCCACCACCAGTCTCTCCTGCCCATCTTGCTTGGTGAAGCCACTGCTCCTTTCCAGGGGTATGAGGTCGGATAGAGTCAGCTGGCTGGACCAGGTGTACCGTTGTTCTAAGAGCCGCTTGCTGCACCACGAATACCTAAGGACCAAGCATAGCCATCTTCATATTACTCAGAGCTAGGTGAAGCAACAAAACATGAGCGGGCACCAGCACCTACATTAATTTCTGCATGGATTTTAATGCCTTAGAAAAAAGCCCTTAAATAATAACAACAAACAACAACAATAACCCTTCATATATAATCTACCCTATCTGCTCAAGGGGACTCAGGGTGGATTCCATCATGCATATAGATAGATAGATATAGATACACACACACACACAGGTAAACATTCAATGCCTTGAAAGAATGTGACACAAATACACAGACAAAGGCAAAGGCTTAGGCTTCCCCTATCATCTCCGGCTCTGGTGGTGGTGCTCATCTCCCTTTCCAAACTGAGAAGCTTGTGTTGTCTATAGACACTTTCCTGGTCGTGTGGCCAGCATTACTGAATGGAGCACTATTTCCCTTCCTGCCAAGGCTGTACCTATTGATCTACTCACATTAGCATGTTTTTGAACTGCTAGGTTGGCAGGAGCTACCTCTCAACCCCACCAATATTCAAATTTGGGTGTATCGGGTATTTGTGCCAAATTTGGTCCCATGAACAAAAATACATCCTGCATATCAGATATTTACATTGTGATTCATAACAATAGCAAAATCACAGTAATGAAGTAGCCCCAAAAATAAATTTATGGTTGAGGGTCACCACAGCATGAGGAACGGTATTAATGGGTGACTCACGAGGAAGCTTTATCTACAATTCTTGTTTCCACCTCAAGCCATTTTTTTTTTCAAAATCCAATTCTCACAAGGATGGAAATTGCAGGGAAATCTTCTGAACAGCGGCACAGACAGCAAAGGAAACACCACAGGGGTGTTAACCCTTTCCTATTCTGGCTGGAGTTACACTGTTCCAACTTACATACAAATTCAACTTAAGAACTGTTGGAATTCAACCCCACACTGCCCAAGTCTCAAGTCCTCAACATGGATCAGTTGGTTTAGTATAGACCAGTGGTTCCCAAACGTTTTTGGCCTACCGCCCCCTTTCCAGAAAAAAAATTACTCAGCGCCCCCCTAGAAATTAATTTATATACTTTAATAGCAATTAAACAGAAAGATATATGTATTAATGTTTCTACCTTTTTCATAAAATAGAGTAAAGAAAGGTGTAAATTACGAACATTGAATTCCAGAAATAATCACAAAAACAATGTTTGAGGGAGTATGAGCAACGGATGATGGGATTTGCAGTACCTTCAGCCAATTCAGCTCTGACTTTCACAGACCACTAAGATCCCCATGAATGACAGATCTGGATCAAACGGCAATGCCTGCGCTTGCGACTGTGTCCCTGCAAGTTGGAATCCCCGGACAGGCGTTGCCGTGGAAACTGCAGCGCGTGCCCCCTTCCTCTCGTCAACTCTGCCCATGGCGCAGTCCTGTGTATCGGCCTCTTTCTTCCAATGGGAACGTCCTCGCAAGCGTGCGAACCTGCAAGTGGCAAGCCTGGCTCACGCCACCACCCCCTTACAGGGGTTCAGAGCCCCCCAAATTCTCCTGAGCCTCCCAGCGCCCCCTTGGATCGCCCCACCGCCCAGCAGGGGGTGGTACCGCCCACTTTGAGATCTCTCTGCTTGTGTGTGAGGAGACATGCAGCGATTGAGTTTTCCCTCTCTTGAAACCTTAGAAAAGATGGGTGTTAGAGTAGCTCAGACCCAGTTCTTTACTATTAAGAAATGCTGTTATTTCTTATTATTGTAAACTGGCTGCCAGTTTACTACCGGGCACAATGCAAAGTGCTGGCTTTAGACTTTAAAGCCCTAAACGGTTCTGGCCCAGCTTACCTGTCTGAACGACTCTCTCCCTATGAACCATCCAGGTGTTTAAGATAGTCTAGGGAGGCCCTACTCTCGGTCCCGCCTTCTTTGCAGACCCGCTTGGCGGGGACGACAGGGCCTTCTCAGTGGTGGCCTCTCAGCTATGGAACACCCTACCTAGGGACATTAGATCAGCCTCCTCTCCCCTAACATTTCGAAAGAAAGTTAAGACCTACGTAGCTGTTTGAGCAGGCTTTTGCAGATGAAATATACGTAACTATTTAATTGTAATCACGGAATGTTTTGACGATGCGATGGAAAACTATTTTAATGATGAGACGCTGGGGAATTGTTTTTTTATTATTGTTTTAATTGCTAAATTGTTTATTGTTTTTATCTGTTAGTATATAACTGTTTTTAATTGTATTTTATATTGTGGGCACTAATTGCCATGTGTAAACTGCCTCGAGTCGCCTTCGGGCTGAGAGGGGCGGTATAGAAATATAGTAAATCTGTATATATAATAAAAGAGGGTGTTTGTGGGTTTGTATGTTTGTATGTATGTTTGTATGTGGCAGCTTTCTGATTGGTTGCCATTGTGGGATTATTTGCATAAAGGACTCTGATTGGTCAGCCTCAGAATTCCAACATTCTAAGGCAGCAGAGGAGATTGCTTGCCACTGAGGGAGTATTTGCATAAAGGACTCTGATTGGCCAGCATCCAAGAATACAAGCCTCAACATTCAAACAAGATTGGTTGCCACTGTGGGAGAATTTGCATAAAGTTTGGACTCTGCATGTTTGCCTCCTAAGAGTGGCACTTCACGCTCTGCTCCCAAATGAGCTGATGCCAAACTTTTGTATTTTGTTTGTTTTTGGGTGCTCTGCTTTATTTTAGGGTCGTTTCCCTAACAAGGACGACCCTACAGAACCTATCTTGTTTGTAACTTGGGAGACGGCCTGCACAGAGCTTCCTCCATCATACCAGGCACTTGGGGAAACAGCCACCGCCAGCGTAGGGCAATGTCCTTCCTCCATGCAGACTTCCACATCAAACACCAAGGCTTGCTCGCCAGGGAAATCCACCGCTTTCCTCTCCCCATTCGGTCCATATTGTGTCCATCCCGCTTCCCATGCCCATTTCAGGGGCATCTCTGGCATCTCGCACTGAAGAAGCTCCTTTGCAGCCTCAAGGTACGGGAGGCCCTGCTTCTGGGCCAAAATGCGGAAGTGCTCGTCGATGTTGGACCCATACATCCGCGGCAGCTGCAGCTCTACATCAGGAAGGGTAGATGTCTCTTTGCCCCACAAGTCGTGCTTCTGGAGATGTTCCACACTCTTCTGGACGTCTTCCTCCAAATACTGTGCCTGAGCCCCCCGGAAAATCTGCTCGTGAAGACCCTTGGAAAGCATCTGTATGCCAAGGGGATTCATGCGCAGCTGTTTCGGCGTTGCACTGGCATCTTGCACCATGTCCTCCTGCTGAAGGCGGTTGGCAGAGGAACGTGAGGACCATCTTCGTGCTTTGCGTAACACGCAAGGACTTGCTAATGGAGTCTTCCATACCAAGTGTCTCATCCTCACCAAAATGTGACACAGAGGTTGCAGGGATCTCTTTCTCTGGTTCGCTCACATCTATCAGGACACAAAACAGAATTGAAACTCAGTGTGGCGCTTCCCCATCTCTTTAATCCAGCAAGAGACAAAATAAAATCAACAGCAGTAAAACAATAATATATCTTTGTAAGTGCCTTTGACCTATCAACCCCATGAACTTTGCAGGGTTTTCCGAGGCAAGGAATAATTGGAGGTAGTTCTGTCAGTTCTTTCCTCTGAAATATAGCTCTGATATTCTATGGCAGCCCTTCTCAGCTTAGATATAAATAAACATAGATAATAATAACAGTTGTTGTTTTGGGTGGCACCTTTTTCTACAGTTCTGAAGTCCAAGGGCCCTATATCATAGAACATCAAGGCAAAAAATCTTTTGGAAACTCGGCCTGTGGGGTTTATATATCTGTGGAATAATATCCGGGGTGGGAGAACAAACTCTTGTCTGTTTGAAGCAAGTGTGAATGTTGCAACTGGCCACTTTGATTAGCACTGAATGGCCTTGTACCTTCAAAGCCTGGCTGCTTCCTGCCTGGAGGGGGATACTTTGTTGGGAGGCAGGGCTGTAGCCGGGATGGGTGGGTTAAGGGTTCTACCCCCCCCCCACACACACACACAAATGCTCCACCCCCCCCCCCAAAAAAACCCCTGGTTTACTCAAGAATTTTATCTGGCTAACCAAGTTATGAGTACCTAGTAAAAACTATTTTAAGCAATTAAAACTAGAACTAAGAATATAGATGAAAAAAAAGTAGGAATAGAGGAGAATGATTTTCAAGACATTTAATGGGCAGATTGGGGATTATGACCCACTAAGAATGTATTTATTTACGACATTTATATGCCCCCCTTCTCACCTCGAAGGGGACTCAGAGCGGCTTACAAGTCATATCTACATAAAAACATACTATATTATTAGCATAATACTAATACGTCGCCTCTCCGTTGGCGCCCCCTTGTTGTGGGGGAGAGGCTTGCGTACCCTAATGAAGTTGTGCGCTATGCTGGCGGTGGCATAATAGTCACGGGTAGGGCCTCCCATGCCAGACAGGTCACAACTGAAGGGTCTGACAAAGAGCGTCAAAGGGCAGGATGGGCTCTCTACCCTTTTGGCAACCATCCTAAGAGAAGGAAAACTCTAAATTCAAACCCGGGCAGATGGTGCTCGTCTAACCCTGTAAGGTCAACCATCTAAGAGAAGGAAACTCAAATCAAACCTACGACCTGAGGACCTCGCTGCCACCATCCAAGCTTGCTAGGCCCCGGCAGACGAACCTTTGGTTTAAAGGGTGAGGCCAGTTCTGTGCACGCTGCGCTCCACCAGAAAAATCCAGTGCACAGGCTCGAAGGACACATCCAACGTCCAAATCATCAATGCGCTTGTAGAAAGCCTGGGATGAGTCCTTCCTGTATCTTCGTTCATGAAGAAAAGCCAAGAAGGGAGGAGAAGAATACATCATTCATAATATTAGTATTACATAATATTATATTGTTGCTGGGGGAGGAGCTCTGATGTCGCTGGAGACAAGATGGAACGGATGATCTTAAACATCTCAATGGTTCATAGGGAGAGATGCGTTCGGACAGGTAAGTTGGACCAGAACCGTTTATAAAATATGTATACACTATTTGAAGTCTTTATTATATATAATAAATTTAAAATAATAAAGTGAAGGAAAGGAAGGAAAGGCCTTTCAAGGCTGGAGGAAGGGAGGGAAAACTGAGGAGGGAAAGCGCCTCGGAGAGCGGCAGCGGCAAAACTCCACAAAACAGCGAAAACGCAAAACAGCGGGTCAATAAGCGAACCGCAAAGTATCAAGGGAATACTGTGTGTGTGTGTGTATATATATATATATACTAGCTGAACCCGGCACGCGTTGCTGTGCCCTATTTAGGTCTGTGTATGTATATGTGTTTGTGTATGTATGTGTATGTTTGTTTGTATGTATTTGTGTGTGTATGTGTATGCATGTGTGTGCGTACGTTTGTGTGTGTGTCTGTGTATGTATGTGTCTGGGTATGTACACTTCCCCCCCTATCTTTCCCCCCTCCCTCTCTCTGACTGATTTCCCCTTTTTCTCTCTCGCTTCCCCGCCTCTCTGTCTCACTTTCCCCTCTCTCCCCCATCTCTCTCTGTCTGATTCCCCCTTATCTTTCCTCCCCCCTCTCTGTCTCAGGCCTCCCCCCTCTGTCTCTCTCAGTCCCTCTCTCTCTCCCAAGAAGGGGCGGGAGGGGTACGATGTTGGGCAGACGCGCCAGGGCGGGAGGCGGGGCCGAAGAGCGGCGATCCGCCCTCCGCCGTGTCCCCCGCGGTTGCAGCGACGGTGCCTGAAAGAAGGTAAGGCCAGGAGGTTACCTTATTTCAGGCGTGGTCGCTGCAACCGCGGGGGACACAGCGGAGGGCGGATCGCCAATCTCCGGCCTTGCCTCCCGCCCTGGCGCGCAAGCCCAGCGTCGTACGTGTCCCGCAACGGCCTGACGCCACCCACGGGAGGCGTACGACGCTGGCCATGTGTGCCAGGGTGGCATCAGGGTGGGAGGCAGGCCCGGAGATCGGCGATCCGCCCGTCCCCGTCTCCCCCGCGGATCCATCGACCGCGTCTGAAAGGTAAGCTGCCGGGCTTACCTTCCTTCACGCGGCGCCGCTGCAACCGCGGGGGACACGGCGGAGGGCGGATCGCCGATCTCCGGCCCTGCCTCCTGCCCTGGTGCGCATGGCCAGCGTCGTACGCGTCCCGCCCCTTTGTGGCTGTGCTGGGTGGCGTCAGGCCATTTTCGGACTACACTTCCCAGAAATCCCGGTATGGCCAGTTCCTGGTTTTGCGGAGGTTTCTGGGAAGTGTAGTGCGGCGCCCCAGTGCTGCTCAGGGACCGGGGTCGTGGGCACGGGCGAGGATGGCGAGGAGGCGGTTAGGGCGCTGGCGGTGTGGCTGCGAAGGTTCAGGGTGAGTGGGGAGAGAGGGAGACGGGACGGGTTGGTGTGTTGGGGGGGAGGGGGTTTCAGAGTGCGCCTGCGCGATTGCTCTCCCTGTGTTCTGCGCTCGCGGCCAGCGCAGAACGGGAGGCAATGGGCGGTTTTTGGGGCGGTTTTTGGGGGGGTTGCAAGGTAGGGAGGTGGGTTTTTGTGTGAAGGTTATACCTCGTGGTCTGGGGGAATGTGTCTCGTTGGATTGGTGTTTCTGGGGGGCATAGTTTGGCCGTGCATAAAGTCCTTTGCACAACCACTCTCTTTTTATATATATATATAGATAGATATACATACATACATATAACAAGCTATGAGTAAACCAGGTTTCTTTAACCTTTTTTAACCTAACACCTCCCAACAAAGGATTCCCCCTGGCAGGAAGCAGCCAGGCTTTGAAGCTGCAAGGCTATTCAATGCTAATCAGGGATTCCTAACAGCCTCAGGCCTCTTAAGCGGCTGAGGGGAAAAGCAAAGGGCCTGAGGCTGTTAGGAATGAGGGGAGTTGGAGTCCAAAACACCTGGGAGGCCCAAGTAGGCCCATGCCTGAGCTAAACCATTCAAAACAGTACAATTTCCAATGTAAAGCCCACAAGAGATATACATTAATACAGAATTAAATACAGAATTATTCAAAACTAGTCGTGAGAATCGTCTAAAACCATACAAAAACATTACAAACGACATGAAACACAACACAGCACCCTCCTCCGCCTCCTTCTTCAACCTGGCCTGCTTCCTCTCGGCCCATGCCTTTTCCTGGTCTGGTCTCGTCCAATGCGGGAAAAGGGGGGATTAGGAAACCCCCCAAAACCCCAAAACAGCTCCTTGTTGCTTTGTAAAGGCTTTCAGGCCACTTCGGGTAAATAGCACCTTTTTTACCACGTGGTGAGGTGTTTTCATTCGCAGAAGCTTATTTTCTTTCTCCCTGAAAAATGTGTTTCTTAACACACACTCCTTATTCTGAAGCCTAAATGGTACATTCCAAAATGGCCTCGCGAATGGGATTCCCGGCCCTCCCTATTGCTTCCTATACGTCTTAGCGGAAGTGTTGTTTCAGCCGGGCCGCGTGGCCTAATGGATAAGGCGTCTGACTTCGGATCAGAAGATTGCAGGTTCGAGTCCTGCCGCGGTCGCAGAGCAGGCGAGAGGCTTGGGGAAGTCTCGAAACATGTATTTTTTCGCTCCAATCATTTAAAGTGAATCGCACATTTTATACCGACTTCTCAATAGCTTCTACTCCTTTCCACACTGCCATGTAAAATCCGGATTATCTGATTTGAACTGGATTATATGGCAGTGTAGATTCATATAATCCGGTTGTGGATTATCTGATTTGATCATCTGGATTATATGGGCAGGGTATCATAGAAATATAGAATTTGACCTTGAAGGCCAACCCCCTGCCAAGAGCAGGAAAATCACATTTAGAGCACCCCCGACAGATGGCCATCCAGCCTCCATGAAGTTTGCCCATGCCTGGCCTAGGAGGTCCCAACAAGGATTGGCTTGACACACCTTTCTCTTAATACATTTCTCCCTTTCCTCATCAATTTGTGCCTCTTCAAATTCCGCAGCACTGCTGGTCACAGCTGACCTCAAGTTAGAGCACTCAAGGTCCAGGGCTTTCCAGTTCTACAGTGAGAGCATCAGTTTCCAAGTGGAAGACAGTCACAGTCAGGTTTGGCTTGAAATGCCTCATACTGTAATATTATTAGTAATATCACATTTATTTATTTATTTATGACATTTATATGCCGCCCTTCTCACCCCGAAGGGGACTCAGAGTGGCTTCCAAGTAAACTGTAAATACAATATATTATATTATTGCCATAGCACAATATTAATATTATATATTACATTGTACTCTAACATTATAATGTAATATTATTAGTAATATTACATGTAATATAAAATATATATTTATATCATATTATTAGTATTATATTGTATTACTTTATATTATTAATATTATATATATATATAATATTGATAATATAATGTAATACAATATAATACTACTAATAATATATATAAATATATATTTTATATTACATTTAATATAATATTAAATTATATTAAATTATATTATATTTTAAACTGTAATGCCCAGAATGGGACTATTCCAGGTAAAGAGGTCTAACCACCAGGAATGTGGTGCAGCTGGCTGGATGTCAGCTGCACAAGATCTCTACTGACCAGAGTAGAGTTCGAGGCCTGCCTGGATCGAGGTGGGCTCTCGACCTATTGTGTAGCCTGTTGTCGACCTTTGCAACCCGAAAGACAGTTGCATCTGTCAAGTAGGAAATTAAAGGTACCACTTATTGGGGAGGCTACATTTAACTGATTTTCAAGGCCATAAAAAGATCTCCAGGAAACATGCTGAGGAATGAAGGCGTGCGACAGCTCCCCCTGCTGGCCAGATGTTTAAAAATTGCCTCTGTCTGTCTTGTGTGTTTGTGTGTCTAAATGTAATGTGTACATTGTAATCCGCCCTGAGTCCCCTGTAGGGTGAGAAGGGCAGAATAGAAATGAAGTAAATAAATAATAAGTAACCAAAGCAGAAGAGAGAGGCACAGGACTTCTGCCCTCGATGTAAACAGTAAACACTCGGCTCCTTCTGATGCAGCCCAGAATCCCATTGGCTTTTTTAGCTGCTGCATCACACTGTTGGCTCAGTCAAATGGGTCCCCTACCTGGGAAAGCTTGGCTGCTGCTGTTGCGGAGAAGGAAGGCCCCGATTCACCCATCAGTAATAAAATATATAATTATAATATCATATTATTATTAGTAGTAGTATATTGTATTACATTATAATATTATCAAAATTATATGTATATACAATATATATTATATTATAAGCACAGTGCAGGAGGCAAGATGGAACTGGCCAAGTTTACCTGTCCGAACACATCTCCCTTTACGAACCACTGCAGAAACTAAGATCTTCTAGGGAGGCCCTGCTCTTGGTCCTGCCACCATCACAGGCACGTTTGGTGGGGATGAGAGAGAGGGCCTTCTCGGTGATTGCCCCCTGGTTATGGAACTCCCTTCCTGACAATATTAGATCAGCCCCCTCCTAATTTATGTATTTATTTATTTACAGTATTTATATTCCACCCTTCTCACCCCACAGGGGACTCAGGACGACTCACAATGTACACATACATGACAAACATTCAATGCCATAGACACACAACACATATAGACACAGTCAGAGAGCATTTTACTCTTTTCTGGCCACCAGGGGAGCTGTCGCTTCACCGTCCATCTGTGACACTGATGAAGTACTTTCCGCATTCCCTGCATGCTTTTTGCTGGAGATTTTTTATGGCCTCGTAAATTTGTTAAGTTAGCCTCCCCACACATTGGTGGTACCTAAATTTCCTACTTGACAGACGCAACTGTCTTTCCGGTTGCAAAATCATTGTTTTAGTGTTCTGGTGTTTTATTGTTTTAGTGCTATTTTATTGATTGTTATGTTTACATGTTGTAAACCACCCTGAGCCTGTTGGAAAGGGTGGTGTATAAATTGAAATAATAAATAATAAAATAATAAATAATTGTCACGTCTCAGCCCGGTTCCCGCAACAAACCATACCAACGGCATATTATAGTCAAGGATTCAATCCAGCTTAACAACAGGTTTTCGCCGCAACCTTTGGGTGATCCCCAAATGGTTCCAGAGAGGCAAGACCCTATTGCTTCCCAGAACAATAAGAACACTTGTCACCAGGGAACGCCAGATCCTCCTCAAGGCTCTGATGTTCAAAGCACAGATGTTCACACTTCCAAACTTACATACCAAAGGGGCGCCGATAAGGTGCTAAAGGAAAACGACTCGCCCGTTCCCGTGGGAGCGCTTCGGCGTAGTTAGCGCCTCTTGGATCATGGCGGCCGGAACCTATAAAGGTCCGGCCCGAACTTCACTTGGAATCTCGAGTCAAAGTTTTTAGCCACCTTGCCACGCTCATGGAACTTTATCTGGACCAGGAGGTCCTCCTCGTCTTTGGACTCTAAGTTTTATCAAGAAACCTTGCAACTAGCCAATGGCGACACCAAGATCACTGTTTTCATGGGGAGACTCAAAGACTATTATTGCTTCAATTGACTGCTGAGAACCTTTCTGAATTATTTCATCTTTGCCTTTTAATTATCTACTTATTCTAAATAAAGCATTTAACCGCAGCCACTGTGCGTTGGTTTACTAAAGGTCCGGCCAAGCCTAGGTTTTAACAGCAATAAAGGTCGATAACAAGCTACACAAAATTGGCCGGAAGCTCGCTGTGACCCGGGCTGGCTTCAAACTCATGACCTTTTGGTCAGTAGTGATATTCATGCAGCTGGCACCCAGCCAACTAAGCCACAGTCCCAGTGGTGAAGGATGGTGAAGGCCTGGTTGTGGGACCAAGCCTTTAGGGCAGCGCAATGATGCCAAATGGTGTCCTGAGATGGTTTTTAAGCAACTTTTAATGTGGATATAAGTGATTTTGAAGTTTGTATATATTTATTTGTTTGTAAAGATATCAAACAAATGTTTGAGTTATAAGTATCTGTTTCTTTTGGTTTATGTGCTGTAGTAGTACTGTAGGTGTGTCTGAATAGGTACAGCTGGGTTTGCCTGACTCCAGTAGGGTGTGGCAGCTGTGTTTGTATAAATCTCCTTTGTTACAGATTGAGTTAGGTTTTTGGCTTTTGTAGTTTCTTACTGTCTATTGTGCTGGCTGAAGTTCCTGGCTGATATACTGCTGTGATGCTGGAATGCTGTAGACTGGAGAAATTCATTTAAATGCTGAAATGCTGAAGCCTGGAGAAATGGATTCCTATACTGCTGTAATGCTGGAATGCTGTGATTTGGAGAAATGTATTCGTAAGCTGCTGCAATGCTGAAATGGTAACAGGGATGCTGGGAGTTGCAATACTGTGTGAGTTAACACAGAAGCCTGTTACTGAAGAATGTACAGACTGTTTATTGAAAGAGCATGTTGCTGGGTTTTTTTGTTTGTTTGAAGCTATATTAGTAAATTAATGTCAGCACCGCTTGGCCCGTTTGTTGCCCTAACGGACCAAACCCCGCGCGCCATCAGATAACAGCAGCATCTGGCGGCCTTTGAACTGGGCCCGCCCTTTGAAGTGCCAGGCACCTTTCCTGAACTTTGATATGCGGAGAGCCGGATGGTCAAGCCTGAGGAAGGAGGGGCCCAGCAGGGGGGCGGGCCGGGAGGGTTTTGAAGAGACTGATGCGGGGAAGAAGTTAGTCTATCTTTGCCTGCCCTGGATTAAGGACCTATTAAACTACTTATCCTTCAACACTGCTTGGAGTGAGCATGGTTCATTAGACCCCCCCTTGCCGGAGCTTACATAAAGATAGACTCACCATCTTCTACGGCCGTGAAAACCTTCCGACTGTAGCAACCTTTACGAGATGTCTCAAGTCAAGATGGAATCGCCCGCTGACCTGCACCCGGGGGATTCGGGTGAGGAAGAAGAAGCCGAGGCGGATGGACAGGGAGACGGCCGAGAGCCGAGCCCCGAGGACGACTCCCCAGGTCGTGATCACGGGTATGGAAGACGAGGTGCCATTGCTCCCCGCTCCGATTGCGAAGGACGTGACCCGGCGCAAGAAGATGGCTCAGCCAGGAGGGAGAGATCCAGCCCTAGACAGCGACTTACCCAGCCCGGCTGAGATTCGACTGGAGGTCCAGGTGTTCGCTCTGGCGGTGAGTCTGATCCCCTTGGTTGTGACATTTTTAAGTTTGATATCAAGTTATGGAACCCGGAGGGACCCCAAGAAATAGAGACGGTAGCCATGCTAGATAGAGGGTGCACCCGATGCCTGATGTCCCCCCAGCTGGCAAAGCAATTGGGAATAAAGCCCCAAGCCTTGATAGAGCAGATCCTATTCTCCCAACTGGATGAGTCCCCCGCCAATGGGAAGCCTGCCACCCACAAGACGGGAGAAATGAGAGTCCAGATTGGGACCCACCAAGAGACCCTGAGGTTTGTGATCTCCGCCATGGCGCACCAGCCAGTCATCTTGGGGGCCCCGTGGCTACGCGCCCAAACCCGCAGATCGACTGGGAAACGGGAGCAGTGAAGTTCCGAGACGGGGAGCCGCGGGTGAGAATAGATGACCCGAGCGAAGACGGAGCCCTAGCGCAAGAGGGAGCCGGAGTGGGGGCAGCAGAGAGCCAACCTCGCAGCATCCCGCGAGAATACAGGGATTTGGAGGAGGTCTTCAGTGAGCGGGAAAGTGACCAGCTACCCCCCCACTGGAAGTTGGACTGTGCAATTGAAATTGAAAAAGGCGCCAAACTGCCGAGCCCAAAGCTGTACGACCTGTCCGAACCAGAAAGGAAGGCGCTAAGGGAATTCATTGACAAAAATATGGACAGAGGTTTTATTGAAAAGTCAACAAGCCCGTTGGCGGCGCCGGTCCTGTTCCGCCCCAAGGCGGACGGCACCCTAGCTGTGTGTGGACTATCGGGGCCTCAACACCATCAGCGCACGAGCCCTTACCCGTTGCCACTGATGTCGGAGATCCTGGCCCAGCTAGGAGGGCCCGCCTTTTCACCAAGCTGGACATCCGGGAGGCGTTTTACCGGATACTGGGTGAGGGACAAAGATTGTTGGAAGACGCGTTCAACTGCCATCTGGGGCAGTACCAGTTCCGGGTCACCCCGTTCGGATTAAAAGGCGCCCCAAAAATATTTCAACAGTTTATCAACGAGATCTTCAGAGACTTGTTGTACAAGGGAGTTCTAGTCTACCTGGACGACGTGTTGATCTACTCAACCTCAGAAGCCGAACACGTCGAGTTGACCCGAGAAGTCCTCCATCGGCTACGAGAGAACCAACTCTTCGTCAAGCTCTCCAAGTGTGAGTTCCACAGACAGGAATTGGACTATCTGGGATATCGCATTTCCACGCGAGGCCTGGCCATGGATCCCAACAAGATACGGGATGTGCTGGCCTGGGAGCCCCCCCCGAACTCGGCGACAGCTTCAAGGATTCCTGGGGTTTGCCAATTTCTATCGGCAGTTCATCCAGAGCTTCGCCGAGATAGCGCTCCCCCTCACTGAACTGCTAAAAACCAAGGGCCTGGGGGAGACTAAAAAAGCAAGGTCCCCAAGCGCCAAATTAAAGTGGACGCCGCAGTGCCAAGAAGCCTTCGACAGCCTCAAGCAGAGCTTCACCAGCCAGCCGCTGCTGATGCACCCCCACGCTGACCGGCCGTTCACGGTACAGTACGATGCCTCCGAGGCGGCCTACGGGGCGGTACTCCTGCAACGGGACGAGGAAGACACCCTCAGGCCATGCGCCTACCTCTCTAAAAAGTTCACGGAGACAGAGAAGCGCTGGCATGTGTAGGAGAAGGAGTCATTCACGGTCCGGGCCGCGCTAAGCCACTGGAGACACTTCCTAGAGGGCACCGCCCTGCCTTTCGAGGTTTGGACAGACCATAAGAACCTACAGGCCCTACAATCCCCGCAGAGACTCAACGCCAAACAACTGAGGTGGGCGCAATTCTTCAGCCGATTTAACTTTGAGTTAAAGTACCTGGCCGGGGCGAAGAACGTCCTCGCCGACACCCTGTCCAGGATGCCAGAAGCCGACTACTCGGCGCCCGAAGAAGTAGGAACCGTATTCTCCAAACGCCAACTAGGCCTGGTGGCCCGCACCCGGGCAGCCGCCAAGCCGCCGCAGCCCGCGGTCCCCGGGCCCCCGGAACTCTTGGTCGACCTAGCCGCCGCGTATGGAAACAATGCCTGGCTCCAGGAGCACCGAGGAGATTTAACCGAAGCCGGAGGGATCTGGTACTACAAAGACAAGCTATCTCGTCAGCGGGCAGGAGGGGACAGATCCTGAGCCAGGCCCACGATGCCAAGCTATCCGGGCACGTCGGCCTCACCAACACCCTGAAGCTGTGCGCACGACAGTTCTGGTGGCCGGCGATGCGAAAAGACACCACCACGGCGTCTGCGAAGAACAAGCCGAGACCGGCCGGCCCACGGGACTGCTGCAGCCGGTAGCCGACCCCGTGGAACCCTGGAGCGAGATCGCCATGGACTTCGTAGTCGACCTCCCGCCCAGTGGGGGTTCATCCCACTCCGGCGGCTCCCCACGGCTCCTGAGTTGGGCCGCCTGTTCACGCACCACGTTTTCCGGCTCCACGGGTGCCCACGCCGCGTCGTGAATGATCGGGGCCCGCAATTCACATCAAGATTCTGGAAGGCATTCCTGGCGGGGCTAGGGTCGCGTCGGGCTCTGAGCACCGCTTTTCACCCTGAGACAGATGGAGCGACGGAGAGAGTCCAACGCACCCTCCAGCAATACCTCCAATGCTACTCCACGTACCAGCAGGACAATTGGGCCGAGTTGCTGGATGTTGCAGAGTACAGCTACAACAACTCCGAACACGCCTCGACGGGGGCCTCCCCATTCCGGGTCGTCTCCGGGCGCGACTTTCCCCCCTTCCCGAGGGTGGCCCCGGCGGCGGATCCGGCCGTCCCGCCGACTGATTGGGGCAACAAGGTAGCGGAAGCTTGGCCCCAGATCCAGGCCGCCCTCTGCCAGGCTCGGGACTCTTACAAGCTCTACGCCGACAAGAAGAGGGGCCCCCAGCCCACGTACACTGTTGGGGACCGTGTGTTCCTGTCCACCAAACATCTCAAGTCCACCCAGCCGTCCCACAAGTTTGCAAATAAGTTCGTGGGACCCCTCCGGGTGGTGGAAGTCGTCAACCCCGTAGCGGTTAACCCGGACCTCCCGCACACCTGGCGCAAGGTCCACCCTGTCTTCCATATTAGCCTGCTCAAGAAAGCGGTGACCGACCGGAAGTGGTCAGCAACGGTCGACGCCCGGTGCCGATCATGGTGGGCCCCCACTCACTTCGAGATTCGTGAGGTTTTGGACTCGCGGCGCCGCAAGGGCCGCCTCAGCTATTTGGTTCGATGGACCGCCAAAGACTTGCAACCTGAGTGGGTGTTGGCCGAGCACGTCAGGGCCCGAGATTGCTGAAAGCCTTTCAT
The DNA here is from genome assembly GCA_030556195.1 of Anolis apletophallus. Taxonomy (NCBI): domain Eukaryota; kingdom Metazoa; phylum Chordata; class Lepidosauria; order Squamata; family Anolidae; genus Anolis; species Anolis apletophallus. The sequence continues at coordinate 19,398,297 of JARBWK010000015.1, forward strand.
GCTGCCTTCCCTGCCAAGCCGGGACCCTGATTTCTCCCCTCCCTTGTTCTTCTCTCCCTTGCAGGTCACCACCTTTCGGAGGGGCGCTATGTCAGCGCCCCGCTTAGCCGTTTGTTGCCCTAACGGACCAAACCCCGCGTGCCATCAGATAACAGCAGCATCTGGCGGCCTTTGAACTGGGCCCGCCCTTTGAAGTGCCAGACACCTTTCCTGAACTTTGATATGGGAGAGCCGGATGGTCAAGCCCGAGGAAGGAGGGCCCAGCAGGGAGCGGGCCGGGGAGGTTTTGAAGAGACTGATGCGCGGGAAGAAGTTAGTCTATCTTTGCTTGCCCTGGATTATGGACCTATTAAACTACTTATCCTTCAGCACTGCTTGGGTGTGAGCGTGGTTCATCAGACCCCCCTTGCCGGAGCTTACAATTAAAGTTTTTGCCTATTTTTTATATGAAGACAACCTTTGTTCTTTTTGCTTCTGTTTGCTCAAATACCCATCAACCACCTTCTTCTGTTTTCTCTGCAACTGTGGATATAGAGGATTACATGTCCCATTATCCCATCATCCAACCGACAATGGTTTTATGTCCCGGCATTGAATGTTTGCCGTATATATGCTGTGCTCCGCTCTGAGTCCCCTGTGGGGTGAGAAGGGCAGAATATAAATGTTTAAAATAAATAAATAAATAACCATTAGACATTTAAGCTGCATTTCTGGCATTGCAGAGGGATTGGCTGCTGGAAGAACACTTTTATAATAATTAAGAAAGTATAATAATTGCACATACATAAATATTGTTATTAATAATAAGTAGTAATAATACACAAAAATCACATGGCATCACATGGAAATAAAAGTATTATTAATGATAATTAATAGTAATAATACATAAAATAAATATTAATAATAAGTAATAATAAGATATTAAAATCATAAAAATATTCAGCTTAAACTAGATCAAATTTAGTATATTTAGAATGTTTAAGTTTTGAAATATATTACATGAGATGTAAACTTGGGGGACACCTTTATATATACATTTACTCACGTCATATCCCTTTTCTATTTCTTTTCCTATTTTCTATCATTTTCTTCCCTTTTTCTTTCTTTCTTCTTTCTAATTTTGTACTTTTCCTCTTTCTTTTTAATATATATATATATATATATATATATATATGATTGTATATATGTTTGTAATCCTACTGTATGAGATGTGTGTTTTTGTATTTCTTTCTGCTTTTTAAGAAATCCTAATAAAATCATTTTTTAAAAAAATCATTAAAATAAGTAATAAGTAAGAATAATACATTATTGTATTACACCATAATACACCATGGAGGCACTAGGACTCTCACTATGTAGGACCGGCCCCACGCACTGCGGCGGACATACATTAGATCTGATCTTCGCCGCCGGAATGCAAGTGACCTAACCTCCGTTACGGAGGTTCCATGGTCGGATCACAGTGTCCTGGAAGTCCGACTGGACGTGGTCCCCCCTCCCGGTAAGGGTGCGGAACCTATTTTGGTTCGCCCGAAGAGACTTATGGAACCCACCAGGTTCCTGAATGCTCTAAGGGACTGGGAACTCCCTGCGACTCGGTCGATGGGCTGGTGGAATCCTGGAATTCCAGTCTTGCCACTGCCCTAGACGAGATCGCCCCCAGGCAGCTCTCTCATTCCCGTAACATCGCTCGCCATGGTACACCGAGGAGCTGCGGGCGATGAAACGGAGGAGGAGACAGCTAGAGGACGTGTGGCGGAGTCTCCGTGACGGACATCGAAATCGGCTTATAAGCAATTTAAAGAGGCTTATGAGCGAGCTATCAAGGAGGCAAAAAAGTTTACTATGCCTCCTTGATAGAGTCAGCTAGTTCACGCCCAGCTCAACTTTTTAGGATAATTCGGTCTATGACAACAATCCCAAGTGTCCCAAATGATAGGGATTTGGCGCCAACAGCTGAGGCTTTCCAGAACTACTTTACTGACAAGATTTGAATCTCCGCCGGGACATTCCAGCCACGGTTGATACGGTTAGTGAGCTCGAGACCCCGCCGCCACTCGGCGGGCCCACCTTCACCCGGTTCCAGAAACTGGACGCAGCAGCTGTTGATAAGTTACTGTCTGCAGCTAGGCCAACTACTTGCTCCCTCGACCCGTGCCCCTCCTGGCTCATTAGATCCTGCCGGGAGGGGCTACGAGGGCCCCTGGGCACGATCATTAATAGCTCCATTGAGCAAGGAGTCTTCACGTGGTGATTGAATGAGGTTATGGTAAGACCTCTGATTAATATGCCGAATTTAGACCCTTCGGCTCCCTCAACTACAGGCGGTGTCCAACTTGCCCTTTTGGGCAAAGTAATGAGAGGGCGGCAGCGGATCAGCTGCAGCGGTTCTTAGATGACACAGCTGGACTTGATCCCTACCAGTCCGGCTTCCGTTTGGGCATGGGACGGAGACCGTGCTTGTCGCCATTACAGACCAACTTCGCGCGCCAGCTGGACCAGGGCGGGTCAGCCCTGCTTGTCTTGTTAGATCTGACAGCAGCGTTTGATACGGTAGATCACGCACTGTTGACCCACCGTTTAGCCCGACACCGGAGTGAGGGGACCGCACTTCAGTGGGTGGCCTCCTTCCTCCGGGGCCAGGGACAACGTGTGGAGGGGTGGGGGTCTCCGGGAGGTCCCCGCAACTGCGGGGTCCCCAGGGGCCATCCTCTCCCCCCTTATTATTCAACGTGTATCTGCGACCCCTGGCCCAGCTGGCCCGCGACTTTGGTCTGGAGTGTTATCAGTATGCGGATGACACCCAGCTCCTGCTGAGAATGGACGGCAGGCCGGATACCGTACCCGTTGCCTACCCTGGATGGCGGCAACAGCCCGTCATCTTTGGTTAGAGCTTGGGGTGCAGCTGGACTCCCTGCTGACCATGGAGACTCAGGTCGCCGTGGTCTGCAGGGGGTCCTTCGATCACCTACGACAGGCTAGGCGACTGGCACCCTACCTGTCCAGGAACGACCTGGCTACGGTGATCCAAGCGACGGTCATCTCGAGACTAGACTACTGTAACGCCCTCTACGCTGGCCTTCCCTTGTCGACAATCCGGAAACTCAAGCTAGTGCAGAATGCCGCTGCTGCGCTGCTGACGGGCTCGTCGGTAGAGAGCACATTACGCCCATTCTCCGGCAGCTTCACTGGCTTCCTATTGAGTACCGAATTGTCTTCAAGGTGCTGGTACTAACCTTTAGGGCCTTGCACGGTCTAGGGCCTGCGTGCCTGAGGGACCGCCTTACCCGTATTTGCCCCGAGATCACTGCGGTCAGAGGAACAGAACCTACTGACCATACCATCAGTCCGCTCCTGCCACCTATCCGTGACTCGTCAGAGAGCCTTCTCCGCGGCAGCTCCAGCCCTGTGGAACTCTCTGCCGACAGTACCCGGGCCATCCTAGAACTGGGACCCTTCAGAAGGGCCTGTAAGACCGCCCTCTTTGGACTAGCATTCCCTTAGGCTTCAATGGACTGCATACTGAAAATTTCAGTATGTCCCTTGCATTTGGAATTCGTCGGATTGTGTTTTTAACTTGTTTTTATGCAATTGTAGGGCTGCATGCTGAGGTCATGTCGCCCATGTATATTTTGTTGTTACCCGCCCCGAGCCTGCAGGGAGGAGCGGAATATAAAATCGAAGAAATAAATAAATAAATAAATAATAAATAAATAAAATCACATGGCATGACATAGCGGGAGAAAGGCAGGATAAGGTTATTATTATTATTATTATTTAAAAATAATTTTATTTCTCTTCTATGGTTTTCTCGATGTTCGGTGAGTGGCCTTGCTTCTCGTATGCTTCTGCAAAGGGGGCTTGTAGCTCTTCTTCTGAATTTGCACATTCTAAGGCAGTGGTTCTCAACCTGTGGGTCCCCAGATATTTTGGCCTTCAACTCCCAGAAATCCTAACAGTTGGTAATCTGGCTGTTAACTGGCAGGGAATTCTGGGAGTTGTAGGCCAAAACATCTGGGGACCCACAGGTTGAGAACCACTGTTCTAAGGTATCATCGGCATATTGGAGTTCCATAACAGACCTTGTTGTGAAATTGGTTTTGGCTTTCAGTCTACTAAGGTTAAATAGCTTGCCATCTGTCAGATAGATGATTTCCACTCCGGTGGGAAGCTTCCCATCAACTGTCCAAGACTGGTGTCATCATGGAGGAGCTGCAAAATGACCAAAACTTGACAGGGCATCCTAGTGGGAATGCATTCAGCCTTTTCCCCGGTTGTGCACCAGGCGGCACTGTCGTCCCTTTCATCACAAAATGCTAGTCTAAAATAGGCAATAGGCACTCTTTTATGTTCTGACAAGCTTGAACACTGGCTTGAAAGCCCCTTCTGCACTACCAAATAAAATCCATATTATCTGCTTTGAACTGGATTATATGGCAGTGTAGACTCATATAATCCAATTCAAAGCAGATGGTGTGGATTTTATATGGCAGAGTAGAAGTCCTAACAAAGGAATCCCCCTCCCAGGCAGGAAGTAGCCAGGCTTTGAAGCTGCAAGGCCATCCAATGCTAATCAAGGTGGCCAATTGAAACAATCACACCTTCCTCAAACAGACAAGAGTTCTTTCTCCCACCCTGGACATTACACAGATATATCAAGCCCACTTGCCTTGTTTCCAACAGACCTCACAACCTCTGAGGATGCCTGCCATAGATGCAGATGAAACGTCAGGAGAGAATGCTGCTGGAACATGGCCACGGAGTCTGTAAAACTCACAGCAACCCAATTGTCATTTTATTTTTAAAAGACAGCTACTCTCATGCCACTCAACCCCATTGTTACAAGGCATGCAAACAATTCTCAAAATCCCAATATTTATGACCATACCCCAGAGGTTGGGAAGCTATGGCTCGCGAGCCAAGTGTGGCTCTTTTGATGATTGCATCTGGCTCGCAGATTTTGGCTTTTCAGATAAGACCAATGCTAGGCTTGCCTAGAGCGTTCCTCCAACCCCCATTCGGCGATTGATTGCTTTGTTCCTCCGCAGCAGCCTCATGTGAACTTCGTTCCTCTCTACCTTCCCTCAGAGCCTGGGAGCATTGTAGGGCTTTATTTACACACTGCTTTGTTGCCCGTATTGTTTGGAGATTATTATCTTTCTTCTTATGTCCTTGTCATCTTCCTTCCTTTCTTTGCTCAATCATAGTGTTCACCCACTTTACATGTAAGAAAAAGAAAGGAAAATGTTCTCTTTTTAATGGAATTTTCTAATTTCAATAAAAAAAAATTTTTTTTAAAAAAAAAGGAGGAAGTGTATGAACAATGCTATTTGGCATGCTCCAAGATGCTAAAGATGGGGACACCTATATATACCTCTATCTGCGTACAGTTGTCTGTCTTGTCCCCCTCCAGGGGTGAGAAGGGCGGGGTAGAAGTACTGTAAATAAATAAATCTATGTACATAATAAAAGTCAGTTTTTGCGGAGGTGCAGAGGGCGGGAGGTGCGGAGGAATATGTGGCAGAGTTTCAATTGGTTGCCACTGTGGGATTATTTGCATAAAGAACTCTAATTGGCCAGCCTCAGAACTCCAATATTCTAAGGCACCAGACAGAAGGGATTGGTTGCCACTGAGGGAGTATTTGCATAACGCCTCTGATTGGCCAGCACCACCAACATTCCAACACTCTAAAGTGGCGGGGGGGGGGGGGGGGGGGGGCCTGAGGCAGTCAGGCATGGTGGGAGTTTAAGGCCAAAACACTTTGCGGCCCCCAACAATGACAGAACAAGACCAAACTTGGCACCCCAAGACCCACTCTACATCCTGGTGCAGTTTGAGGGAGGATGAACCATGGATGACGGGACTTGCAGTGCTTAGAGCACCGTGGCCCACACTAATGATGGATCAAGACCAAACTTGGCAAACAGAGGCCTAATGGCACACTTTACAACCTGGAGCACTTTAGGGCAGGATGGGCCACAAATGATGGGATTTGCAGTATCGTCACCCGATTCAATTCCCTCAGAACATTGTAGCCCCTACAAATCGCAGACCAGGCCCAAACTTGCCACACAGAGTACTCATGGCCACTCTATATCCTGCTGCAGTTCTAAGGGGGATGGACCATGGATGATGAGACTTGCAGTACCTTCACTCACTTACTGAAACTACTGCGACCCTTATCAATGCAAAGGGTCGCAAACCAAATGCAAATCAAACTTGGCACACAGCCCCCATGACCCACTCTACATCCTGCTGCAGTTTGAAGGAGAATGGACCATGGATTATGGAACTTGCAGTACCTTCACTCACTTCCAGAAAACAATGCGACCCTCATCCACTCACCAATGCAAACCAAACTTGCCACTCAGATTCCCTATGACCCACTCTACATCCTGCTGCAGTTTGAAGGAGGATGGACAATGGATGATGGGACTTGCAATAACTCTACAGAATATGGGATCTGTAGTACTTCCAACCCCTTAACTTCCCACAGACCACTGCGGCCCTGAACAAGGACCAATAAAGACTAAACTTGGCACACAGTGCCCCCATGGCCCACTCTCCATCCTACTGCAGTTTAGAGGAGGGCGGACCATGGAGGATGGGACTTCAAGTACCTCTACTCATTCCCCAAGACTGCTGCAGCCCCCAACAAAGACCTATAAAGACTGTGGGGGGTCGGGAGCAGGTCAGGGTTTTGCCCTCCCTTCTGCTCGAGATCCCCGTGTACAACTGGTGGGCCACTGTGTGATACAGAATGCAAAGATTCAGCATGGCTCTTCTTATGTTCTTATGTTCTTATGTTCTTATGTTCTTACCATACTTGGCACACAGAACCCCCTTGATCCACTCTCCATTCTTCTGCAGTATGGGGGAGGGTGGACCAAGGATGATGGGACTTGAAGTATCAAAGACCAACCTTGGCACACGATGCCTTTCTCAAATAACCCGGGCAGGGGCAGGTCCCAAAGCTAGTAAATAAATAAATAATATATAATGGCATTGAATGTTTGCCATATATGTGTTCCGTGATCTACCCTGAGTCCCTTTCAGAGTGAGAAGGGCGGAATATAAATACTGCAAACAAACAAACAAACAAACAAATTCCAGTGATACTTGGGAAGTCGGACTTTGCCACGATAGTCTTGTTACATCTCGAATAGACTACTGCAACATGCTCTACGTGGGGTTGCTTTTGAAGACAGTTTGGAAGCTTCAAGTAGATTAAGTACATCAACGATTAATAAAACAACCATATAAAACACAAATTTAGCAATTAAAATTTTAAAAAATTAAAAAACACAATCTCAGCGTCTCATTCTTAAAATCGATTTCCGTTGCATCGTCATCGTTCCTTAAGTCTCAATTTAGGTAATTACACTTCATCTGCATATGCCTGGTCAAGCAGCCAGGTCTTAACGTTCTTGCGAAATGTCAAGAGGGAGGGGGCAGATCTGATGTCACTAGGAAGAGCGGTCCAAAGCCAAGGGGCCACCACTGAGAAGGCCCTGTCTCTCGTCCCCGCCAATCGCGCCTGCATCTCATATATTATCTCATATATTCATATATTATCACTGTTTCAGTAGTTATCGGGGCTATCCATAAGATAAATTTCAGGGCTATTTATAAGACAGAATGATTTTTTGGGAGCCAAGAACTCAGAAAAATCAATAAACTTTTAATATCCAGGGTGCAGTTCCTGAAATGACCGCTAGAGGCCGCCGTTGCCCAAGGAGCCTCCTTGAGCGGCTGCCAAATAATCGCTCCTAAAAGCAGAACCGTCCACACCTTGTAAAGCGGATAATATTTTGCACTTTAATACATTTCGAATTACCGGTTGGACGTTTTCGGAAATTGTACATTACGACGGTTTTGGAGAAAACTATGAGGATTTCCCAGTGATTTTGTTTTATTCCGTTTGCCAATTAACGACGCAGGAAAGTCTAGTTTGCAAACAGGTCTGAAAATCTATTGGCAGAAGAGAAATAAAATAATTAAATAATAATAATAATAATAATAACCCTACCCTGCCTTTCTCCTGCCATGTGATTTTAATGTATTATTCTTACTTATTACTTATTTTAATGGTTTTAAATATATTATTTTTACTTACTAAGAATAATAATATTTATTTTATGTATTATTACTATTAATTATTATTAATAATAATAATACTTTTAGTTCCATGTGATGCCATGTAATTTTTTGCGTTATTACTACTTATTAGTATTAATAATATTTATGTATGTGCAATTATTATTCTTTCTTATTATTATTACTTATTATTACCATTATTATTTCTTATTAATTAGAATATAATATTATAATATAAGTAATACTGTTCATTATTTTAATAGTTTTCTTTCTATCCTGCCTTTCTCCTTCCATATGATGCCATGTGATTTTATGTATTACCATTAATAATTAATAATAATATTTCGTATGTACTTATGATAATAATAAAAATTAATTATAACATTATATTATTCTAACAATTATAATAATATAATTAATATTATTAATTATTTTTAATTATTTTAATTCTATCCTGTCTTTCTCCCTCTATGTGATTGCATGTGATTAATAAATGATATATAATCACACATACAAAATAAATACTTAGGGAAAGTCAGCCGGAGAAAAATTTATATTTATAGAAACATATATATGTGTGTATATATATTTGTGTGTATTTATTTATTTAAATTTCTATCTGCCGCCACTCCCAGTGGCTCGGGGCGGCTTACATGAATTAGTAAAACACAACTAAAATCACAAAAGATCTAAAAACAAACATTTCAATTACATCACATTAAACCAGGAACACAATAGGAGTGTTTATGTGTTTATGTACATATATAAAAAGAATTATGAACATATATAATATTTATATACACACATGCACACAGATAGATATAGAGATAAAGATAGAGCTAGAGATGGAGATGGAGAGATAAATAGAGAGATAGACAGATATATAGAGAGAGAGAGAACTAGAGATAGAGATAGATAGATAGATTGAGATAGACAGAGAGATCGATAAAGAGAGAGAGAGAACTAGAGATAGAGAGAGATAGAGATAAATAGAGAGAGATAGAGATAAATAGATAGATAGATAGATAGATAGAGATGGAGATAGAGAGATAGATAGAGAGATAGAGAGTTAGAGCTAGAGAGCTAGCGATAGATAGATAGAGATAAATAGAGAGAGCTGGAGATCGAGATAGATATATAGAGATGGAGATAGAGATATAGATAGAGAGAGAGATAGATAGATAGATAGATAGAGAGCTAGAGAGCTAGAGAGCTAGAGATAGATAGATAGATAGATAGATAGAGATAGGGAGATAGAGATAGATAGATAGATAGATAGATAGATAGAGATAGAGACAGATAGATAGATAGAGAGAGGTAGAGATAGAGATAGATAGATAGATAGAGATAGGGAGCTAGAGATAGATAGATAGATAGATAGATAGATAGAGAGCTAGAGATGGAGATAGAGAGATAAATAGACAGATATATATAGAAAGAGAGAGAACTAGAGAGCTAGAACTAGAGAGAGAGAGAGAGAGACAGAGTGATCGACAAAGAGAGAGAGAACTAGAGATAGAGAGAGATAGAGATAGAGATAAATAGATAGATAGAGATAAATAGATAGATAGAAATTGAGATAGAGATAGAGCTAGAGAGCTAGAGATAGATAGAGAGAGAGATAAATAGAGAGAGCGCTGGAGATCGAGATAGATAGATGGAGATGGAGATGGAGATAGAGATAGAGATATATATATAGAGATAGATAGATAGATAGATAGAGAGCTAGAGATAGATAGATAGAGATAGGGAGCTAGAGAGAGAGAGAGAGCTAAAGCTAGAGATAAGAGATAGTGATAGATAGATAGATAGATAGATAGATCTAGAGCTAGATTTAGAGATAGAGAGATAGAGATAATATTTATTTATTTTATTTATTTATTGTTTGGTCTTGTATTCCGTTCTTCCCTGCAGGCTCGGGGCGGGTAACAACATATAAAAAGGCAGCATGTGCCAACCATGCGGCCTTACAATAAAACGTTAATAGAGAGAGAGAGAGAGAGCTAGAGATAGAGATAGATGGAGAAATAGAGCTAGATTTAGAGATAGAGAGAGAGAGAGAGAGAGAGAGAGAGAAATAGAGAGATTACGAAACTTATTTTATTAATATTTTTACTACCACAAAACCACAGTATGTCACAGCAAAGGAGATCTATATGCTGGATTTCGTATCAAAAATCACAAGTCGAACACTTCCCAAGCATCTGGGACTGTATTTTTTCTCTATTTATTTCCTTTGGACCCTGTCTTTCTCCCCATAGAGGCTCAATAAGACCGTGAACAAGAACTTGTCCCAACGCCAATAGACTTTGAATCACAAGGTGGGCACAACCATTTCAAAGGAACTGCATATTTATGTCATGGATTCGAAAAGTAAAATACAATTCATATTTTGGGCTCTGGCCATACATGAAGCCTTGACTCTCCTCATTAGATTGGGACTGGGCTGGGATCAGGCTGGATCAACCCTGCCATATCAACCGCATTATATGGCCAGTGTAGACCAAGTATGGGCCAACTTGGGCCCTCCGGGTGTTTTGGACTCCAACTCCCACCATTCCTAACAGCCCCAGGCCCTTTCCTTTTCCCTCTCAGCCGCTTAACATAAATGCGGGAGAAACGTCAGGAGAGAATGCTTCTGGAACATGGCCATACAGCCCGGAAAACTCACAGCAACCCATTATTATTATTATTATTTCTTGCTAGAACATTGCTCCCTTTTATTATGATTATGGTATATTACATTTTTAATAATAATAATAAGTTTTGAAAATATATGTGATTTTCCCAATTTATTATTATTATTACATTTCTTGCTAGAACAGTGCTCTCTTTTATTATGATTATGGTTTATTAATTTTTTTAAAATTATAATAACTAGTTTTGAAAATATATGTGAATTTCCCCATTTATTATAATTATTATATTTCTTGCTAGAATATTGTTCCCCTTTATGATTTATTTTAAAATTAAATAATAAGTTAAAATTTCCGTGTTTTTTCTATTTTTATTATTATATTTCTTGCTAGAACATTGTTTTTCTTTATTATTGTGATTTATTAAAATTAAATAATAATTTGTTAAAATATATTATAATTATTATATTTCATTGTTCTCTTTTATGACTGTGATTTATTAACAATTAAATAATAATAACAATGTGTTTAAAATTTCCGTGTTTTGCATTTTTATTATAATTATTATATTTCTTGCTAGAACATTGTTATATTTTATGATTTATTAAAAATTTAAATAATAATAATTTGTTAAAATTTCCGTAATTTTTTGCTATTAATAATAATAATGATGATGATTATATTGTATTTTGTGTTAAATAAAGAGGCAGCAGAGGAAAAGGAAGGAAGGAAGGAAAGAAAGGAGGAAAGAAATATCGGAAGAGAGGGAGGAAAGAAATAATAACAGAGAGGAAAGAAATAAGAAAAGGAGCGAGGGAAGAAGGAAGGATGGAAAGAAATAGAGGAAGAGAGGGAGGAAGCTAGCGAAGAAATAAGAGGGAGGAAGAAAAGAAAGGAGGGAGGGAAAAGGGAATAAAAGGAGGGAGAGAGGAAAGGAGGAAAGAAATACAAGAGAAAGGAAGGAAAGAAATAAAATGAGGGAAGGTGGAAAGAAGAGAGGGAGGAAGGAAGAAGGAAGAAAAGAAGAGAGGAAATAAATAAAAAGAGGGAAGGGGGAAAGAAGGAAAAAGGAGAAAAGGGAAGGAAAGAAGAGAGGAAATAAATAAAAAGAGGGAAGAAAGGAAAAAGAGAGAAAGGAAGGAATGAAGAGAGGGAAGAAATAAAAGGAGGGAAGGAGGGAAGAAAGAAATAAGAAGGAAGGAACGAAGGGAGGAAAGAAATAAGAGAAGGAGGAAGGAAGAAAGGAGGAAAGAAATAAAAGGAGGAAAAAAAGAAAAAAGAGAGAAAGGAAGGAATGAAGAGAGGAAAGAAATAAAAGGAGGGAAGGAGGGAAGAAAGAAATAAGGAAGGAACGAAGGGAGGAAAGAAATAAGAGAAAGAGGAAGGAAGAAAGGAGGAAAGAAATAAAAGGATGAAAGGAGTAAAGAAGAGAGGGAGGAAAGAAGGGAGGAAAGAAATAAAAGGAGGGAAAGAGGGAAGAAGGGAAGAAAGAAATAAGAGAGAGGAAGGGAGGAAAGAAAGAAGAAAGGAAAGAAATAGGAAAGGAAAGAAAGACGGAAAAAAGGAGGAAAGAAATACGAGACAAAGAAAGGAAAGAAGATAGAAAGAAAGGAGAAAGGAAGCAAGGAAAGGAGGGAGAAAAGAAATAAGAGAGGGAGGAAAGAAAGAAAGAAAGAAAGAAAGAAAGAAGGAAATACAACAGGAAGGAAGGAAAAAAGGAGGAAAGAAATTACGGGGAAAAGAAAGGAAAGGAGATTGAAGGAAATGAGGGAGGAAAGAAGGAAGGAAGGAGAAGAGAGGGAAAGGACCCTATTGCTGGGGCTGTGGAGATGATGATGCCTGACTTTGACATCTCCCCAACCTCAGAGCCACAAGGTGTGTTGGGTTGCCAAAGTTGCCATTCCCTCCAGTCTGCATGGTGGATAAGAAATCAACAACAACAGACACAATAATCGGTTGCCATTCAATAACGTTGAAGACTCTCAGGCCCGACCACTGTGTCACCAAAGCCCAGTCGTTGGCCCTCTGTCTCCAGGGGTGCGTGGGTCCAAGGGTCCTTTGGGGGCCACCTTGAGCCTGAACATGAGTTGGTGGCACAGACCCCAAGGAGGAGGGAGAAGGAGGAAAGAAGCCTGTCTGGTTTGGCGTGTGTTTTTGAGCCTGGAGGGGAGCTCAGGCGTTTGAAGGGGGGGGGGGCTCCCCGCTTCAGAGCTGCTGCTGCTCCCAAGCCCCCCAATGACCTTCCTTCCCCCCTTTCGAGGTGGGGCCAGAGGAGGGAGGTCCCTTTTCTTGCCGGGCGACCAACGCCGGGCGTCAGACTCGGAGGGAAGAGGAAGAGCCCTCCTCGCTTTTGGTGAAAAGCAGAGAGAGAGAGAGAGAGAGAGAGAGAGAGAGAGGAAGGAAGGAAGGAAGGAAGGGAGGGAGGAGGAGGAGAGGAGGAGAGGAGGAGAAAGGAGGAGAAAGGAGAAGAAAAAGAGAGAAGGAGAAAGGAGAGAAGGAGAAAGGAGAAGAAGAAAAAGAGAGAAGGAGAAAGGAGAGAAGGAGAAAGGAGAAGAAAAAGAGAGAAGGAGAAAGGAGAGAAGGAGAAAGGAGAAGAAGAAAAAGAGAGAAGGAGAAAGGAGAGAAGGAGAAAGGAGAAGAAGAAAAAGAGAGAAGGACAAAGGAGGAGGAGGCGAAGGAGAAGGAGAGATGGAGAAGGAGGAGAAGAAGAAAGAAGAAGGAGAGAAGGAGGAGGACAAGGTAAGGCTCCGTCCGCTTTTCCATATCGAGGGGGGATTTGGAAGCATCACCTTGGCAAATACAGGCAGCTCCTATGTTTATAAGTCGGAACAGGTATATTTTTTCATTGCCACTCCACAAACACACACACACACACACACACACGACTTTGTATCATATAGGGAAGGGTTCACAGCCCTGTGGTGTTTCCTTTGCTCCCTGTGTCCCTCTTCTCTTCCCACCTCCCTTTCTGTACCTGTGAGAATGGGATTTGGAAAAATGAGGCTCATTGTGGAAACAAGGGTTGGAGATAATGCTTCGGTGGAGGCTCCTTTCAACCCCCCCCCCCCCCGTAATAACTCTTCCGGGAGTAGATTTCCCTTCCGAGGGGTACTTCGTGTTGTCTCAGTCGCGTTCGTAACTATGAGTCGGATGTTCGTAAATCGGGGACTGCCTGTGCTCCTCTTTCTTCTGCCTGGAAAAGAAATGCTGAGTCCGAGGGGGCCAAGATGGGACACCGGAGGCAGGAAGGGGCTGGGTTGGAGGGAGCTTCATGGACATTGAGGTGCACCTATATAAAAATGTGTGTGTGTGTGTGTCTATACTCATACCCATATATATTTATACCCATAGGTAAAGGTTTTTCCCTGACATTAAGCCCAGTCGTGTCCGACTCTGGGGGGTGGTGCTCATCTCCATTTCTAAGCTGAAGTTCCCGCGTTGTCAGTTGACACCTCCAAGGTCATGTGGCCAGCATGACAGCATGACTACCCATACCTATATCTATACCTATACCCATACCCACATTTATATCCATATCTATAACCATTCCCATACCTATATCTATATATCCATACCCATATCTATATCTAAATATCTACATACCCAACATGACCAACTTTGAATACTGTATGGGGAGGAATTGTCTCACGATGCTGGGAATTGTAGTTCGCCCACATCCTTATGCATTTTCTAAATGGGAGCATTCATTAAAAACAAAAGTATACAATGACTATTTCTTATAACCTGGGCATCGCAGGGCGACTAAGAAAGTATATAATATATGTATCTGTCTCTGGCTGTGTGTGCATTTCTCTGTGTGTGCGCGTGTGTGCGTGTGTGTGTGTGGGTGTGTAAGTGTGTATTATACACATACACACAGGTGGGTCAAAAAGTTTTGCCTCTTGGGTCATAAAAAAGTTATGAATGAACATCTAACAGCAGAAGCTGCTCCAGATCATAGCCTGAACTGTCCTTTATGGAAAACAACATATACTACTTCATCACACTAGAGAATGTGTGTGTGTGTGTGTATATGCTCTGTTCATTTTGAGTGGCATCATAACTCAAAATCCGCTGGACGAATTGCCGGCAAATTTGGCCACTAGACACCTACTAACGCAATGAGTGACCATCAATTAAAAAAATTGATTTTGTCATTTGGCAGTTGCAGTTTCTGGGATTTATAGTTCACCTACAATCAAATAGCATTCTGAAATCCACCAACGATGCAATTGAACAAAACTTGGCACACAGAACTCCCATGACCATCAGAAAATACTGGAAGGGATTGGTTGGCTTCTGTGTGGGAAGTTTGGCCCAATTCTATCGTTGGTGGGGTTCAGAATGCTCTTTGGCTGTAGGTGAACTATAAATCCTAGCAACTACAGCTCACAAATGTCAAGGTCTATCCCCCCCCCCTTCAAACTCCACCTGTGTTCACATTTGGGCATAGAGAGTGTTTGTGCCAAGTTTGGTCCAGATCCATAATTGTTTGAGTCCACAGTGCTGTCTGGATGTAGGTGAACTACAACTCCAAAACTCAAATACCCTTCCAGTATTTTCTGTTGGGTCATGGGAGTTCTGACTTCCAAGTTTGGTTCAATTGCGTTGTAGGTGGAGTTCAGAATGCTCTCTGGATGTAGGTGAACTAGAACTCCAAAACTCAAGGTCAATGTCGACCACATGAACAGAGCATTTTAATATAGATTATTATTATTATTATTGCTATTATAAGACTATGTAACAAAGTTTGCAAAAAAAATAATTCTGTTCCTGGTTTGAAAGCTCCAAGAGATACTCATTGAAAAACTGTAGCAAAATGTGCCATGTGCTTCCCACAAAGACAAAAGTTTTGGCAGACTAATGAACTCCCCCCCCCAACACACCTTTTCATGATAGACCCAATTAGCAAATGAAATTCATAACTCAGGAACAAAAATCGGGTTACTTAGTGTTATAATTATTATTATATTATTGTTACATTATTTTATATTAATTAATATATTATTGTTGTTATTTTGTTGTTATTATATTGCATTATTGTTATTGTAATTATAATATTATAATATTGCTGTTGTTACTACTACTACTCGGGTGGGTCAAAAAATAATGCATCCTACATTATTGTTAGGGTCATGTTCTAGAAGCATTCTCTCCTGACGTTTCGCCCACATCTATGGCAGACATCCTCAGAGGATGGATAGATGGATGGACAGGCAGGCAGGCAGGAGAATGTCTGCCATAGATCTGGGTTTATCCCCACACTCACATGTCACAGACTCCACTTTGTAGCCCCATTTCTTGGTGGTGCCAGAGTGCCTTCCGAGTTGCCCAGTCCTCTGTGTGCCCAGGAGCGAGTCTCTCATCTGGTATCAGCCACTGGTTGAGGTTCCAGGTTTTAGCCTGCCACTTTTGGACTCTCACTTGCTTAGGTGTTCCTGTGAGTATCTCTGTAGATCTTAGAAAAACTATTTCTTGATAGATGTGGGGTCGTCAGGAGAAAATGCTTCTGGAACATGGACATACAAGCCTGGGAAAACTCAGAGCCAAAATATGTGGAAGTGTATTATTGTTGTTGTTGTTATGACATCAGCAATATGTGGAAGTGTATTGGTATTATTGTTATGACATCAGCACAGTAATATATTGAAGATTATTATTATTATAACATCAGCAAAGTAATATATGGAAGTGTATTATTATTATTATAACATCAACAAAGTAATATATGGAAGTGTATTATAATATTATTATTATGGAAGTGTATTATTATTATTATAACATCAACAAAGTAATATATGGAAGTGTATTATTATATTATTATTATGGAAGTGTATTATTATTATAACATCAGCAAAGTAATATATGGAAGTGTATTATTATTATAACATCAACAAAGTAATATATGGAAGTGTATTATTATTATAACATCAACAAAGTAATATATGGAAGTGTATTCTTATATTATTATTATGGAAGTGTATTATTATAATTATAATTATAATAATAACATCAGCAAAGTAATATATGGAAGTGTATTCTTATATTATTATGGAAGTGTATTATTATAATTATAATTATAATAACATCAGCAAAGTAATATATGGAAGTGTATTATTATTATAGCATCAACAAAGTAATATATGGAAGTGTATTCTTATATTATTATTATGAAGTGTATTATTATTATAATTATTATAATAACATCAGCAAAGTAATATATAGAAGTGTATTATTATTATCATTATTTTCTTCATGACCCATCATTTTAAAGCTGGGATATGATCTATAGTTGCTGTTATAGGTTCATTCATAAGGTTTTAATGACCTAGGAGGCAAAACTTTTTGACCCACCCATCATCATCATTATTATTATTATTATTATTTCTGGGAGGCTGAGAGACCTCTCCCAAAGCCCCAAAACCTGGGGACCAGGCTTGCTTCCTTCTCCCGTCTTATGGCCGGCATCACTAGGTTGTTGTAGGTTTGTCGGGCTGTCTGGCCATGTTCCAGAAGCATTCTCTCCTGACGTTTCGCCTACATCTATGGCAGCCATCCTCAGAGGTTGTGAGGTCTGTTGGAAGCTAGGAAAATAGGGTTTATATATCTGTGGAAAGTCCCGGTTAGGAGAAAAAACTCTTGTCTGTTGGAGGAAGGTGTCAATGTTTCCATTTGACACCTTGATTAGCATTTGATGGCCTGACAGTTTTTAGGTGTGGCTTCTTACTGCCTGGGGGAATCCTTTGTCGAGATAGATAGATCAGGCAGGCAGGCAGAGAGAGGAAGCCAGGGAGGAAGGCGCCTCCTTTCTGGAAGGGGCCCCAAAGAGCCTCCGGACAAAAGGCTGGGGAGGCCGTCGTTGAGCTGCGAAGCACGTCCAGGGCCCGGGCGCTTGGGTTTCAAAGAGGGAAGGAAGGAAAGGAAGAGAACAGGCACGGAAAAAGAGAGGGGGAAAGGGGGAGGAAGGCGCTGGAGGATCTGGGAGGGAGCCCGGGACGGTCCAAGGCAGGGGCGACCATTCGGGGAAAAGTTGGCATTAAGGTTTCCAATGAGATCATCATAATAAGCAGCAGCAGCAGCATCTTCCATATATTACTTTCTTGGTGTATTAAGAATAATACACTTCCATATATTGCTGACATCATAACAACAATAATACACTTCCGTATATTACTTTGCTAATGTCATAATAATAATAATACACTTCCATATATTAGTTTGCTGATGTTATAATAATAATACACTTCCATATATTACTTTTCTGATGTTATAATAATAATACACTTCCATATATTACTTTGCTGATGTCATAATAATAATAATACACTTCCATATATTACTTTGCTGATGTCATAATAATAATACACTTCCGTATATTACTTTGCTGATGTTATAATAATAATACACTTCCATATATTAGTGTGCTGATGTCATAATAATAATATATTTCCATATATTACTTTGCTAATGTTATAATAATAATACATTTCCATATATTACTTTGCTGATGTCATAATAATAATACACTTCCATATATTACTTTGCTGATGTCATAATAATAATACACTTCTATATATTACTTTGCTGATGTCATAATAATAATAATAATACACTTCCATATATTACTTTGCTGATGTTATAATGATGATGATACACTTCCATATATTACTTTGCTGAGGAAATAATAATAATAATACACTCACATATATTACTTTGCTGATGTCATAACAGCAACAATAATAATACATTTTCATATATTACTTTGCTGAGATCATAATAATAATAATAAACTTCAATATATTACTGTGCTGATGCCGTAACAATAATACTAGTAATACACTTCAACATATTACTTTACTGATGCCATAATAATAATAATACTCTTCCATTTATTATTTTGCTGATGTCAATAATAATAATAATACACTTTGATATGTTTGTTACTTTGTTGATGTCATAGGGCCCTTCCAGACATGCCCTATATCACAGCATCTGATCCCAACGTTTCTGTTTATCTCAGATTATCTACACTTCCACTCATATAATCCAGTTTAAAGCAGAAAACCTGGGATCAGATATAATAGGGCCTGCCTGGAACTTTGCCAAATCATCATAATGCATGACCAGGCTTCTTCCTTGGCCATTCTTGAGGCCACAGTTCAGTCTTAAAGTGGGGATGATTCCCTCTATCATATCATGCATGGATAGTCCAGTAGCTTGGAAAGAAAGAAAGAAAAGTTAGAGAGATGGAGGCATTACTTTTTGACACCCCCCCCCCCATATATTCCCTCGCTACTTCGCGGTTCGCTTATTTCTGACTCACTGTTTCCCGGATTTTTTTTAAAAAATCATATATATATTCATATATATCATATATTATTTTATTTTATTTTATTTATGGCAAAACCATAAAACAACACACTCTCTCTCTCTCTCTCATCCAGATATTAAAAATAATAAATAGATATTATTTTAAACAAATATTAAATAAATAAATATTAAATTATTAAAATAAATAGAGGGTTTTTAAAAAAACTTATTGCCGGGAGGTCCTGGAACATAACACACACACACACACACACACACACACACACTCCCCCGCAATAAGTGAGGGTTACCTTAGGGTTCTATCTACCAAAGGGTTCGAAGTCTAGGAACTCACTGCGCCTGTTTTCTGTTCCAAAATAAGTCAAACAGAGGCAGAGGCATCTAATGGGGGCTTGGGAGGCGGGGGGGGGGGGGGGGGTTGGGAGCCATTGCTCATGAACTTGGCCTGTCTCTCTTTCTCTCGGTGTCTGTCTGGGGTTTGATGGATGGATGGAAAGGAGAAGGGGGGAGGGAGAAAGGGGGGACCCCGCTGCTTCGGAGGCCCTGGGAAACTGGGAGGGAGGGAAAGAAAGAAAGGAAAGACAAGAAAAGAAAGAAGGAGGGAGGGGGGAAGACCTCCGAAGCCCCTTCTTCTCGCCTCCCAGAGCAAAGAGAGGCAGGGCGATGAGGAGACCCCACACTTCAGGAGCCCAAATGCAGTCGCAAAGTCCAAAGTCCTAGTCCAAAACACCTGGAGGGCCCAAGTTGGCCCATTTCTATGTTAACTGCTTTGTAGAAATATTGTATCAATATCATTGTAGTAGTAGTATTGTATTATTGTTGTAGTATTATTATTATTATCGTATTGTTGTTGTATTGTATTATTATTATTTTACTGACACAAGAACACAGTATGTCACAGCAAACGAGATATATATGCTGGATTGTATTATTATTGTATTCTTATTGTAGTAGTATTATTATTGTATTATTGTTGTATTATTATTGTATTATTATTAGTTTACTGACACAAGAACACAGTATGTCAAAGCAAACGACATATATATATATATGCTGGATTGTATTATTATTATTGTATTCTTATTGTAGTAGTAATATTATTGTATTATTGTTGTTGCGTTTTATTATTATTGTATTATTATTATTTTACTGACACAAAACACAGTATGACACAGCAAACGAGATATATATGCTGGATTTTATTATTATTATTGTATTCTTATTGTATTATTATTATTTTACTGACACAAGAACACAGTATGTCAAAGCAAACGACATATATATATATATATATATATATATATATATATGCTGGATTCTTATTGTAGTAGTAATATTATTGTATTATTGTTGTTGCGTTTTATTATTGTTGTATTATTATTATTTTACTGACACAAAACACAGTATGTCATAGCAAACGAGATATATATGCTGGATTTTATTATTATTATTGTATTCTTATTGTATTATTATTATTTTACTGACACAAGAACACAGTATGTCAAAGCAAACGAGATATATATATATATATATGCTGGATTGTATTATTATTGTATTCTTATTGTAGTATTATTATTATTGTATTGTTGTTGTATATTATTATTATTGTATTATTATTATTTTACTGACACAAAAACACATTATGTCAAAGCAAACGAGATATATATATATATGCTGGATTGTATTATTATTGTATTATTATTGTAGTAGTAGAGTTATTGTATTATTGTTGGTATATTTTATTATTATTATTGTATTATTATTATTTTACTGACACAAGAACACAGTATGTCACAGCAAACGAGATCTATATGCTGGATTGTGTGATGTATTATTATTATATTGTTGTATTATTATTGTATTATTGTATTATTATTATTATTATTATGCACTCTGGTGGTGCAGCGGGTTAAACCACTGAGCTGCTGAACTTGCTGACCGAAAGGCTGCAGGTTCGAATGCAGGGGAGAGGGGTGAGCTCCCGCTGTTAGCCCCAGCTCCTGCCAACCTAGTAGCTCGAAAACGTAGATCAATAGGTACTAGCTTCAGCAGGAAGGTAGCAGCGCTCCAAGCAGTCATGCTGGCCAAATGACCTTGGAAGTGTCTATAGACAACTCCGGCTCTTTGGCTTAGAAATGGAGATGAGCACCACCCTTCCAGAGTCGGACAGGACGAGACTTAAGGTCAATGGGAAACACACAAACACCCAAAGGAGGCGAAGGGAAGAGCCAGGGCTGCCTTTCAGCACCTGGACAGCGCCAAAGGGCCCGGAGAACAAGGGAAGGAGGGCTGCAGGGTCAGGAGCGAAGGGGCGAATGGCATTGGCCAGGCCCCCCTTCCCAGAGGCCTGGAAGGAGCAGGACGGGGAACAAAGGAGGGCCTCCTTGGCACCCTCTTCTTCTGCCGCATTTCTGACCCACCGCCCCGCATTCAAAGGCCCCTGTGCTTCCCCTAATGCTGCCTTCCCGAAAATAATAATAATTATTATTACTACTATTATCTTTATTTATACCCCGGCTCTCTCCCTGTGGGGGCTCAAGGCGGCTCACACTCCACACTAAACAAGTCTAAACAATGCAATACAAACGTTAAAAGCTAATTAAATTACAGTGCGGTAAAAACAGAATAATAATAAATAAACTGTATTTATATTCCGCCTTCTCTCTCCACCGAGACTCAGTAAAATGCAGTAAATCCACTAAAATGGCCTGTAAAACTCATGTGTTTTACATGAGTAGGTAGCCTTGGGCAGGTAGACAATAATGTGTGTGTGTGTGTGTGTGTGTGTGTATACACACACACACACACACACACACACACATTATTATCTACCTGCCTAAGGAGCAGGTAAAATTATAATATATTATTATGCTAGATATACAAATATATGTGTGTGTGTATAAGAATATATATACACACAAATTAGTTATAATATAATATATATAGTTGAATAATATATGTTATATAATCATATATACATATTATTTGAGAATATATATATTATATTTATTATATTATAATATATATTCTTGTACAATATATAATATAATTATATATATGTATTCTGATATAATATGTATATATTACAATATTACATATATTCTTATCCATAATATATATTCTTATACAATATATAAAAATATATACTATATATAGTATATATATATTATATAATATGTATTATATACATAATATAATATAAAATATATACTATATATTTTACTATATATATAGATTATTATCTATATATATTATATATACATAATATAATACATTCCTATTCTTATGCAATATATAAAATCTATATTATAATTAAATATATATTCTTATATAATATGTATATAATATATAGGTATATATTATAATGTAAAATATATTATTGTATAATAATATATAATATACTATACTATTATTATATACCATATAATATAACATTATAATAACATGTGTGTGTGTGTGTGTATATATATATATATAATATTAAATTAAATATAAGGTTAGGTAAAGGTTTTCCCCTGACATTAAGTCCAGTCGTGTCCGACTCTGGGGTGTGGTGCTCGTCTCCATTTCTAGGCCGAAGAGCCAGTGTTGTCCATAGACACCTCCAAGGTCATGTGGTTGGCATGACTGCATGGAATGCCTTTACATAATATATATCCTTATATGTATATATTATAATATAAAATTATAATATCACACACGCACACACACGCACATATATTCTTATATATATATAAAGCGCCTCTCCAAAGCAGTGAAAATACCATGATATATATTTTAATTAATATTTTTTTGAAATCCGCGAAACTGCGAGGGAACCCGCGAATTAGCGAGGGACGGCTGTATTGTTCTACCTCTGCCCGGGTTCAAAGCGCTGTATTCAGTCAGAGCTTGGCATTTATTTTTCTGTATTGTTCTACCTCTGCCCGGGTTCAAAGCGCTGCATTCAGTCAGAGCTTGGCATTTATTTATTTTTTAATTGGAGAGCCACTGGAGCCTTAATTACTGTCTGAAAGGGAGGGAGGGGGAGAGAGAGAGAGAGGCAGAGATGGAGAGAGCCCCCTTTCCCTCCTGCTTCCCCCCTCCCTTTGCTCTTGGCTCCGCCTCCTTTTCCTGCGGGCCGGCTGTGATTGGGTGGAGGGAAACGCTGTGGCTCTGACGTCACCCGGGCTGCCAGCAGTCGGAGCTGGCTTCTTGGAGGAGCAGGAGCAGAGAGAGCCAGTCGGTGCTGATGCTGAAGCTGCATCTGTAAGTGCTCCTTCTTTCCTTCCTACTAGAGCAAGGCATGGGCCAGCTTGGGCCCTCCAGGTGCTTTGGACTCCAACTCCCACAATTCCTAACAGCCGGTAGGCTGTTAGGAATTGTGGGAGTTGGAGTCCAAAGCACCTGGAGGGCCCAAGTTGGCCCATGCCTTGCTCTGTTGGGGCAGAAACCTCCCTTTCCTTTGCAAGCAAGGGGCTTCCCTGAGGAACCCCCATCCAAGGTGGCCAATAGGAGTGACCAGAGGAGGGAAGGCCTCTTTGGGGTCACAAACCACCTCTCCCTCATTAAAAAGGATCAGTGACGTCAGAGGCGCCCAGGTAAACGACCCACCTTGCTGCCCAATGCTACAAGGTGGGCCTTGAGCTATTATTTTTGTTTATCCTGCATGTTTGGATATATATACATACATATATATATATATATATATATATATATATATACATACACACTTGTTTCACCTATCTATCTACTTTGGGGTCAGGTCAAAATACTAAAATAATATATAATAATAATAATATTCTTATTATTACTCACTTCTCTTTTTGGCTCAATAAATAATAATATATTAAATGTTGTTATTATTATTACTAGCTGTCCCCTGCCACACGTTGCTGTGGCCCAGTCTGCTGTGGCCCAGTCTGCGTATGTGTATTGTGTGTGTGTATATATGTATGTATATGTGTATATATGTGGTTTTGCACATGCATTGTAATGTATTTTTTTAAATTTTGGCTTTTTAAGTCTCTTCTGCTTTGTTTTTCAGTGTTTTTATGAGTGATGGTCACTCTTTGGCCTGATAGGTGTATTGTGTCCAAATTTTTGAGTTATGTAGTTAATCCCACAACTGAACAGAGCATTTTTATTTATATACTAGCCGGCCCCTGCCACACATTGCTGTGTTTTGTGTGTCTATATGTGTCTATATGTGTCTATATGTAATTCTGTGCATGCGTTGTAATGCATTTTTATTTTTTGACTTTTTAAGTCTCTTCCACTGTGTTTTTCAGTGTTTTTATGAGTGATGGTCACTCATTGGCCTGATAGGTGTATTGTGTCCAAATGTGGTGTCAATTCGTCCAGTGGTTTTTTTTAGATATGTTAATCCCACAAACGAACATTACAATTTTATTTATATAGATTATTGTATAATATAACACCCTTGAGCTGAGAATGGCGGTATAGAAATATAGTAAATAAATAAATAAATAAATGCATACATACATAATATGAATATATATAATACTAATAATATATAATATATTAATAATAATATTTACACAATATAATACAATATATATATAACAACATAATATTATATATAATACTAATAATCTAGAATATTTTTTCATTTATTGTGCACCTCTCTTTTTTGCTCGATAAATAAAAATAATAGATTAAATAATATAATTAATATAATATAATACAACTATATATAATATAATATATTTAACAATATAATAATAATAATAATAATTTCTCAGTAGAAAAATGCTGAAGTTCCTTCTTTGGAGGCTTTGAATCAGAGGCTGGGTGGCCATCTGTAGGGGTGCTTTGAATGTGATTTTCCTGCTTCTTGGCAGAATAGGGTTGGACTGGATGACTTATGTGGTCTCTTCCAACTCTATTATTCTAGGCCTGAGAAAAAGCTTCCCCAACAGTGATTGCAGGCAACCTGTTCCAAAAAGTCGCTATTTCCAGGGCTTCATTGCTTTAGAAGGGATCCATTCTTTCTTCCCAGGCCTCTCCAGGTCAGCTTTGGCTAGGGTATTTCCATCACATTCTGTGTTGGTGGTGTGCTTTTAATGTTTTGTCTCAGGTAGTTTATCATGTGTGCGGTTTTTTAATACATGCTTTTTAGGTTTGTGCTTTAGCTATGTTTTGATCTGTGATTTTTACACAAGGGCTTGACTGTTGTGCCCGGCTTCGAGCCAAAAAGAGAGGTGGGCAATACATAAAAATATAATAATAATAATAAATATTGTTTATATTTTATATTTTATATTGTATATTATATATAAAACATAGTTATATCATTATATTTATCATATTGTTTAATCTATTATTGTTTATTGATTCAAAAAGAGAGGTGGGTAATATATAAAAATATAATAATAATATGTTAATATCGTTTATATTTTTATATTATATATATATATATATATAATATTACATATAGTTATATTATATCATTATATTCATTATAATATTTAATCTATTATTATTTATTGAGCCATTATTATACATTATTAGTATTATATGTATTATGTTTATATTTTATATTATTATATAATATTTATTGTTATATTCTTATATATATAGTTATATTATATAATAATATTTAATATATTATTTAATATGTTATTATTTTTCAAGCCAAAAGAGAGGTGGTAATAATAAAAATATTATTATTATATTACATATTATTCGTATTATATGTATTTATTATTTCATATTCTCTCTCTCTCTATATATATTATGTATTGTTATATTATTATATACATTGTTATATTATATTATTATATTAAATATATTTTATTATTATTTACCGAGCCAAAAAGAGAGGCATGTAATAAATAGATATTATTACTATTATCATATATTTTAGTTTTGTGTGTGTGTGTGTGTATATATATATATATAATGTTATATTATATATTTAATATTATATATATTATTTTATTTATTAATATAGACGTACATTTATAAGTGTTTGTTGCATACAGTATAAAATTTTCCAATTATTAATGTTTAATTAGTACAGATAAAAAACATCATGTTATATATATTGTTATATTACATTAATTTATATATTAATTTTTATTTTTATTTTTTTACTGACATAAAAACACAGTATGTCACAGCAGACTATGCTGTATTTCGTATCAAAAAATCACAAGTCGAACACTTCCCAAGCGTCTAGGACTGTGTGATGTATTATTATTATTATTATTATGGGCTATGGATACAAGGCATCCCAGCGGATGCCTCAACCCTGGTTCAAGGAATTCCTATTCCTTCAAGACCGCTTTGAAGCTGCATTAAACGGCCAGTGCAGATGGTGCCCCTGAGTGACCCACAGTTCAGGAATGTGTGTGGCTTGATTTGGAGTGGGGATCAAGAAGTGCCAAAGGGTTGCTTTGAGAACCCATCGCTGGGTAGGTTCCTCTTAATCATCATATAACCAAAGCCTGGCCCTTGGTTTTGTTTACAAACCTCCCTGAGGCCCTTGGGGAAATAGAGCGGTATATAAATATAATTATATATTATAATAAAGTGTTGTTGTTGTTGTTGGTAGAGGTGTTGATGTTGTTGTGTCTCTCAGTCCATAATGTTAAGGGGTTGCAACTAGGGCCAATGGGCATTGCAACAAGGAGAGGGTTGGCTTGGAGGGTTCTGCCCAGAACTGCCTTTGGGAGGCATTCTCGAGCCCCCCCCCCCCAACCAGGGGCCAGGGGAGAAGGGGGCGTGTCCGTGGGTGGGGCGAAGGACTGAAGGGGCGTGGCTGGAGGAGAGGGAGGTCTTCCTGCTGGAGACCTTTCCCTTCCATCATTCCTTCCCTGCCAGGCCTGGAGGCAGGTCGCATCTGGCCTTGGGTGGGATAGATTTCCCCCTTTTTCCACGCAACAGATGAGGATTCACGAGAAGCAGTGGATGGTAGGTCATCATCATCATAGAATGCATTGATCACCCAACTCTCCCTTTGGCTCAAAGCAGCTTTAAGCTTCCATAGCTTCCCTTAGCATTAAGCCAGTGTAGAGGTGATAATAATAATAATAATTATAATAATAA
This sequence comes from Anolis apletophallus, assembly GCA_030556195.1. Lineage (NCBI taxonomy): Eukaryota > Metazoa > Chordata > Lepidosauria > Squamata > Anolidae > Anolis > Anolis apletophallus. The sequence goes on from JARBWK010000015.1 coordinate 19,425,411, forward strand.
TTATATACGTCAATCTTAATACATTATTATTAATTCATATTTATATGAATTAATAATAATATTTATGCGATGTCCTTATTTCATATTATCAATGGTTCCAGCTATCCTTGGGCAATAAATTATTATTAATATAAGTAAAAAAATAAAAAATATTATTAAGTGATATTGTTAATATTAATCAATAATATGTAAGCAGTTTTATATTATCAATGGTTCCAACTATGTTTGGGTAATAAATAATATAAGTCATATATATTATATTATAATATAGTAATATAAGTCAATATTAATACATTATTATTAATTGATATTATTAATATTAATACGTATTAATATTTATGCCATGTCCTTATTTCATATTATCAATGGTTCCAACTATATTTGGGTAATAAATAATATAAGCCATATATATTATATTATATTGTAATATAATAATATAAGTCAATATTAATACATTATTATTCATTTATATTATTAATACTAATACGTATCCTTATTTCATATTATCCAAATTATGATTTTTATGATTAAGTAAATATTAATAAATTATTATTAATTGATGTTATGAATATTAATATTTATGCAGTGCCCCTATTCCATATCATCAATGGTTCCTACTATACTTGGGGACAGAATCGCCCACCTATGTGCCATAGAGAGATCTATGGAGACTATATTTACCACCCATTGCAATGAGTAATATTGAAGGATCTATGTATGTATGGTTTGGGGAAACTTGGGTCCTCCTTCCAGGTGTTTTGGACTTTCACCATTCCTAACATCCTCAGGTCCTTAGGCTGTTGGGAATGGTGGGAGTTGAAGTCCAAAACGCCTGGAAGGAGGGCCCAAGTTGGCCCATGCCTGTTAGATCTTATAGTCTTGTATCTGAAGCCTCTTCTCCAGAGATTGTGAGGTCTTCCTGAGGATGCCTGTCGTAGATGCATCTATAGTAGGCATCTTCAGAGGTCAGGGAGGACTTCCTGCATCCTCACCACCTCTGAGGATGCCTGCCATAGAAGCAGGCGAAACGTCAGGAGAGAATGCTTCTGGGACATGGCCAGAGAGCCCGAAAAACCCACAACAACCCATTGATTCCTGCCGTGAAAGCCTCTTGGGAGTATTGTTGAGCCCATATGAGTCTTAGGCAAGGACAAATGGGAATCACGGGGAAGGTGCTTTAGAGAAATAGATGTCTGTGTCAAAAAGGACTCTTTTCCCACGCAGGAACAAGAAAACCCGCGTTTTGGGCACCTTGAATTGATATTCTTAGGGCCTTCCCAAGTTATATTCCCTTCCTTTGTCTCTCCAGAGTGAGTTCTAGCCTAACTAAATAGGGACCTAGCTAAAAGGACTCGTTTTGGAAAAGATCCGGGATCTTTTCCCACGCAGGAACAAGAAAAAACCCGCGTTGGGCACCTTGGACTGATATTCCCAAGTTTCCCTTCCTTTGTCTCTCCGGAATGAGTTTTAGTCTAACTAGGGACCCGGTCTTTTCTCTATCAGAGCTATAGTTCTCCTCAACAGAGGTGACTTTCAAACTGGAGCCACTCGTGTTTGTTGCTTAGGAGTGGAATGGCATTCTTAACACAGGGATTAAAAAAATACATCAAACAGAGCAGGCTCTGCAAGGCTTGTTTTTGAGTGGAGCATCTTCTGCAGAGCCCACTCTCAACACTGCAACGGCTGCACACAAATTGGTGTCAAGAGTCGCATTGAGGAACCTTTTGTCACCCTAATAACAACAACAACAGGACTTTATTATTCTTATTCTTATTATATTGTAAGTCCAAGTTTTGGTTTTAGTTGATCTAGTGTGTGTGCGTGAGTGTGTGTGCGTAAGAGAGAGAGAGAGTGTATATTCATTCATAACGCTTTTATGACGCAGGAGGAAAACACACACACACACACACACACATATATTATGCATATTAAAAAGGGATTCAAAGTTCATTTTGGTTTTAGTTGATTCGAGTGTGTGTGACAGAGAGTATATATTAATTCATAACGTTTTCATAACGTTTTTATGAAAACTTTTGACCTATATATAGGGATTCCAAGTTCATTTTGGTTTTAGTTGATTCGAGTGTGTGTGACAGAGAGTATATATTAATTCATAACGTTTTTATGACGCAGGAGGCAAAACTTTTGACCTATATATAGGGATTCCAAGTTCATTTTGGTTTTAGTTGATGTAGTCTCTCTCTCTCTCTCTCTCTCTCTCCCTCTCTCTCTCTCTCCTCTCTCTCTCTCTCCTCTCTCTCTTTCTCTCCTCTGTGTGTGTGTGTGTGTGAGAGAGAGTATAATCATTCATATTGTCTTTATGACGCAGGAGGCAAAACTTTTTGACCATCCATAGATACACTAGATAGAGTGATTTCAAGCTCATTTTGGTTTTAGTTGATGTAGTGTGTGGGTGTGTGAATATATAGTCATTCATAACGTCTTTATGACACAGGAGGCAAAACTTTTTGACTCACCCATATATGTGTGTGTGAGAGAGAATATATTCATTCATAACCTCTTTACGAAACACACACGTGTGTGTGTGTGTGTGTGAGAGAGAGAGAGTATAATAATTTATAACATCTTTATGACACAGAAGGCAAAACTTTTTGACCTATGTGTGTGTCTATGTGAGTGTGTCCCTGTGTGTGAGAGAGTATGCAATCATTCATAACGTCTTTATGACACAGGAGGCAAAACTTTTTGACCTATGTGTGTGTGTGTATGTGAGTGTGTCTGTGTGTGTGTGTGTGAGAGAGAGAGTATGCAATCATTCCTAACGTCTTTATGACACAGGAGGCAAAACCTTTTGACCTACCCGTATATGTGTATGTGTGTGTGTGTGAGAGAGACAGGGCCGTAGCCAGGATTTTGATTGGGGGGGGGGTGGAAGAGGGTCTACCCTAGCAAACCTTTTGTATTGTTATCCCAATAACCCCATGAATGTGGGATATGCATGGTGATCAGATCATGATATAAACAAACATAACAGTTTAAATAATGTACCTGTAAGGCCTTTTCACGGACCACCCTGAGAATTTCGGGGGGGGGGGGCTGAAGCCCCCTTAGGCCCCCCCTGGCTACATGCCTGGTGAGAGAGTATATATTAATTCATAACGTCTTTATGAAACACACGTGTGTGTGTGTGTGAGAGAGAGAGAGCGAGCGAGAGAGAGAGAGAAAGAGAGAGTATAATAATTCATAGCGTTTTTATGACACAGGAGGCAAAACCTTTTGACCCACCCATATATATGTGTGTGTGAGAGAGTATATATTCATTCATAACGTCTTTATGACACAGGCAGGAGGCAATGACACAGGCAGGAGGCAAAACTTTTTGACCCACCTATATATATGTGTGTGTGTGTGTAGAAATAAAAAAGTGATTTCAAGTTTATTTTGATGTAGTGTATGCGTGTGTGTGTGTGTATATATATATATATAGATATAGATAGATAGATATAGATATGGGGGTCCTATAATAGCAGAAGTGCCCTCTACGTTTAACCCAGGCATTCAAACCACTTTGGAAAAATGTAGACCCACCGCCCTGTGTGTGTATTCACCCCAAATGCACCTGCAGTTTGGCATTTCCATTCTATCCCAGAGTGAGTGGGGAATAGTCAACAAGTGACCACATTGTTCCACTCAGAGATAAGCTGTCGTTTTTACTACCTTTTTACCAAAAAAAATATTACTATATTTTCCTGTCTTTCGCCTTCCTTCCAGGATGGAACATAAGGCAATACAGAGAAAAGATTCAGATCATCTATGACCTATCTACTTATTTCAGATCTGGACAGCCCCCCCCCCTCGCCCATTTGCTTCCAGAGTAATAATAATAATAATAATATAATAATAGCACTAATACTTTATTTGTAGGCCGGGCCGCCCTACTTCCCCGAGGGGGACTCAGGCTACAAAACCCACCAGAAGGTGGAATGGAAGCAGCCCTGAGTGACAGAGGGCACGGGTGGGCTTGCCTTCCAAAACCAGGCTCGGATCTGGAAGCAGCAGTGGCGTGGTCCCTCTCAAGAAGGGCGGCATTGAGGCCCCTTTCCTTCCCGGGAAGGAGTCCCTTGGTGGCGATTTGGGAAGGGGAGGGAGGGCCCAAGGGAACGGAGTCTGTTTGAGGGTCCTTCCGAACCTGGAGAGGGTTGGAAAACGGATTTGAGACGAGGAAAAGACAGATTTGGCGTGGAAAGAGAAGGCGGCGGACTCTGCGCCGGGTGGGAGTGGGAAGCTTGTGAGCAGCACCGCCAGGAAGGCTCTGGGTTCATGTCTGTGTGAGACGGAGATGTGTGTGTGTATAAAGTTTGTATATATGTGTGCGTGTGTGTGTGTGTGTATATATATATACACACACACACACATACATATCATCATCATCAATTTAATATTTGTTAATCGCCCTCCATCCAGGATGCTCTGAGCGATTTACATAAAAGCAGAGTTAAAAACAGGATAAAATATTACATAGACCAAATATAAAATATGTGTGTATATATGTGTGCAGGGCCGTAGCCAGGATTTTGATTCGGGGGGGGGGGGGGCTGAGACTGGGTGGAAGAGGGTCTACCCTAGCAAACCTTTTGTATTGTTATCCCAATAACCCGATTAATGTGGGATATAATGAGCATGGTGATCAGATCATGATATGAATAAACATAACAGTTTAAATAATGTACCAGTAAGGCCTTTTCGCGGACCACCCTGAGAATTTCGGGGGGCTGAAGCCCCCTTAGCCCCCCCTGGCTACATGCCTGTATGTGTGTGTATATATAGTTTGTGTGTATCGCTCTCTGAGTGTATATATGTGTGTATATAAAGTTTGTATATATGTGTGTGCGTATATATAGATGTGTATGTTTCTACGTGTATGTATATATGTGTGTATATGTGTGTATATATAGATATATGTGTATATGAATGTGGGTATGTATATATATATAGAGAGAGTGTGTATGTATGTATATATATATAGAGTGTGTGTATATATATAGAGTGTGTATATATAGTGTGTATGTATGTATATATATAGTGTGTGTGTACATATATAAATAGAGAGTGTGTATGTATATATACAGTATATAGAGAGTGTGTATATGTATATATAGAGAGAGAGTGTATATATATAGTGTGTGTATATATATATCTATATAAATAGTGTGTATGTATATATATATATAGAGAGAGTGTGTGTGTATATATAGAGTGTATATATATATAGAGTGTGTGTGTATATAGAGAGAGTGTGTGTATATATATATAGAGAGAGAGTGTGTGTATGTGTGTATATATATATACAGAGAAAGAGTGTTTATGTATATATACACACACACTATATATACACATACATACACACACTCTCTCTATATATACACACACACTCTCTCTATATATACACATACACACTCTCTCTCTATATATATACATACACACACACTCTCGTGTGTGTATGTGTATATATATATACACACACAGACACACAGAGACACAGAGAGAGAGAGAGAGAGAGAGAGAGTGTATATATATATATAAAAGAGAGGGTGGGTCTTGTTGTGAGCCGCCCCGAGCCCGCCGGGAGTGGCGGCATAGAAACCGAAAGTAATAAATAATAAATAATAAAAAGCTTTGCCTCCTGGGTCATTAAAACATTATGAATGAACTTAAGTTGCTCCAGATCACAGCCCGAGCTGTCCTCTACTACACAAAACAACCTTTCAACATAGTCTATTTGTTCACGTGTATGCCTTTGTTTAACCCAAGCATAAAATCCCATTGGGGGGGGGGCGTGTGCTTCGGGAGTCCCATGCTTTGAAAGGCGTTTGAACGTCATTCAAGTCATTGGATCTGAAACCGAGTAGGTTGCCTTTCAGAGGACCAAACGGGTAACAAGTCCATTGCATCCATAGCTTGAACTGGCATCCTCTACACAAAACGTATTAGTCCCCATCAATCAAGCGATTGTGGATTTCCTGAGGTGCTCAGCCTTCTTTGGCCAGAAATCCAGTGACTACAATTCCCACAATTCCTAACAGCCGAAAGGGAGGAAGCCGAGAAAGGCTTTGCAACCTCTCGAAGTCAAATGAGATAGGGCTAGGCAAGCCTTCAATGAGGGTTGGATGAAGTGGAGACGCTGGGTATCTAAATGGATGGGGGGGAAAATAGGACCCAACCACATCACTACCTTCTCTTTCAGGCATTTTAATATGTTTGTGTGTGTGTTTGTATGGACCTATTTTAACTGTGTTGTGTCCCACCTCGAGCTAGGATAATAAAAAAATATTAATAATATTATTAATAATATTAAAATTATTATTGTTGTTAATTTATATTTTAATATTAATTAAGAGTAATATTTATGTGATGCCCCTATATAATATTAACAATGGTTCCAACTCGAACTGAGTAATACATTATTATTTTTAATATAAGTAAATATTAATACATTATTATTATGTATTAATATTATTATTAATATTAATTTATAATAATATTTATGCAATGTCCCTATTTCATATTATCAGTGGTTCCAACTATACTTGAGTAATAAATTATTATTATTAATATAAATAAATATTAATAAATAATAGTTATTAAGTGATATTATTAATATTAATTAACAGTAATATTTATGCAAGGTACCTGTTTCATATTATCAATCATTCCAACTATACTTGGGTAATAAATGATTATTATTACTATGACTAAATATTAATACATTGTTAAGTGATATTATTAATATTAATAAATAATATGTATGCGTTGTCCCTATTTCATATTATCAATGGTTCCAACTATACTTGAGTAATAAATAATAATTATTACTATGACTAAATATTAATACATTGTTAAGTGATATTATTAATATTAATACATAATAATATTCATGCAATGTCCCCATTTCATATTATCAATGGTGCCAACTATCCTTGGGTAATATATTAGTATTATTAATATAAGTAAAAAGTAATATATTATTATTAATATTATTATTCAAGAATAATATTCATGTCCCTATATCATATATCATGTTATCAATGGTTTCAAATATACCTGGATTATTATTGTTGTGATTAATAATATAAATAAATAAATATTAATGCATTATTATTACTTGATGCTACTATAATTAATGAATATTAATATTTATCTGATGTCCCTATTTCATTTTCTAAATAGTTCCAATTATACTTGGGTAATAAATTATTTTTAGTAATAGTATGGTTAAAATATGTAAATATCAACAAATTATTAATTGATATTATTAATATTAATGAGTATTGATATTTATGCGATGTCCCTATTCCATGTTATCAATGCAATGTTTTTAAATGTTTAATATGTTTTAATTTTAATCTAATTTAATTTTAATTTTTTCTATTTATTTATACCCCGCCTTGAGTCCCCTTGGGGTATAAATAGAGTAAATAGAATCCTAGAATCCTAGAGTCCAACCCCATTCTGCCAAGAAGCAGGAGCATGGCATTGAAAGCACCCCCAACAGATGGCCATCAAGCCTCCAAAGAACTATTCATGGGGACGGAATTGCCCACCGATTTGCCATTAGAGCATCTATGGAGAATAATATATTGGTCAGACATTGCAATGAGTGACATTGAAGGATCTATGGATGTATGCTTTGGGACAGGCATGGGCCAACTTGGGCCCTCTCTCCAGGTGTTTTGGACTCCAACTCCCACCATTCCTAACAGCCTCGGGCCTTTTCTTTCCTCCCCTCAGGTGCTTAAGTGAGGCTTTGATAGTTGCTATGACTATCAAGAGAGGAAAGTAGGATATTATTATTATTATTTTATATAATAACAATTACTACCAGAAGGAAGAGAGACCTTCATCTATGCTGACGATTGTGCCATCACCTCTCAAGCTGCTGAGGGGAAAAGGAAAGGGCCAGAGGCTGTTAGCAATTATGGGAGTTGGAGTCCAAAACACCTGGAGGGGTGAAGTTGGACCATGCCTAATTTGGGAGCACCTTGTGCCTCTTTTCAAACCCAAAACAAGCCAAAAATGAAGGACTGAAAGGTTGCAAGGATGGGTTAGGACAGTGGTTCTCAACCTCCTAATGCCGTGACCCCTTAATACAGTTCCTCATGTTGTGGTGACCCCCAAACATAAAATTATTTTCATTGGGCATTGAACTTGAGCTTTAGAGTTGTAGTTTGCCTACATACAGACAGCACTGTAGACCCAAACAATGGTGGATCTGGAGTTAACTTGGCACAGATACTCAATATGCCCAAATGTGAACACTGGTGGAGTTTGGCGAAAATAGACCTTGACATCTGGGAGTTGTAGTTGCTGGGATGTATAGTTCACCTACAACCAAAGAGTATTCTGAACTCCACCAAGGATGGAATTGAACCAAACTTCCCACACAGAACTCCCATAACCAAGAGAAAATACTATAAGAGTTTGGTGGGTATTGACCTTGAGTTTTGGAGTTGTAGTTGACCTATATCCAGAGAGCACTGTGGACTCAAACAATGATGGATCTGGAGAAAACTTGGCACAGATACTCAATATGCCCAAATGTGAACACTGGTGGAGTTTGGCGAAAATATACCTTGACATCTGGGAGCTGTAGTTGCTGGGATGTATAGTTCACTTACAACCAAAGAGTATTCTGAACTCCACCAACGATGGAATTGAACCAAACTTCCCACACAGAACTCCCATAACCAAGAGAAAATACTATAAGAGTTTGGTGGGTATTGACCTTGAGTTTTGGAGTTGTAGTTGACCTATATCCAGAGAGCACTGTGGACTCAAACAATGATGGATCTGGACCAAACTTGGCACGAATACTCAATATGCCCAAATTTGAACACTGGTGGAGTTTTGAGGAAATAGCCCTTCTCATTTGGGAGTTGTAGTTACTGGGATTTATAGTTTACCTACAATCAAAGAGCATTTTGAATTCCACCAACAATGGAATTGATCCAAACTTCCCACACAGAACCCCAATGAACAGAAAAAATACTGTGTTTTCTGGTGGTCTTTGGGGACCCCTCTGACACCCCAAGGGGTCCGGACCCCCAGGTTGAGAAACGCTGGGTTAGGATGAAGAAGGGGATGTTGTTGTGTGAGATCTCCCCCAAAAAGTATCCATTGTGGAAGAAGGGAAAAAGCAAAGGAGGATAAAGAGAGATGGCATGTTGGTACTCTTTTTTTTGGGGAGGGGGGTGGGATGAAAGAGGCGGGAAGGCGTGGGGATTTGAATGCGAGGGCGCTGATTGGCGGGGGCGCTGCTGACGTCACTTCCCAAGGAGGCTGATTACCATTCGAAAGGGGATTGGGGAGGCAGAAGGCAGACCTGCCTTGGATGCGGCTTAGTCAGAGAAGGGCTGGGAAGAGGGTCAGGCGGCGTCCTTAAGAGTTCTCTCTTCAAGTCTCCCACCTTCTCTCTTCCCTCCTTGGGCCTCCGAGTCTCTCACCTTCTCCCCTTCTCCCTTGATTTCCTTTCCGGCAGAGCCAAGAAGGAGAAGACCAACCTTTCCAGAGTCTCCTTTCCTCTTCTCGACGGACCCAGAGAGAAGGACAAGGGAGGGCCGTTTCTGTCTTTGGTTATCTAGCTGTATGAGTGTAAATCGGCCCATCATAAAGCTAGATAACCGAAAGTAGAAATGACTCCCACAGACCGCCCCTGGGAGACGACGGGATCCAGACTCCCGACGTCTCCCGCAAACGCGCCTCCTCGCTCCCGTCGGACGTCCACCCGAAGATCTTCCAACCAGGTAGGTCTTTCCGCTCACCTTTCTCCGCCTTGGTTGCCTTGCTCCACCCGGGAGTTGCCCCACGAGTGGGTTTTGGCAGCCAGCCTAAACTTGGGAGCCAGAGAGAGAGAGAGACTTCGAGGAGGAAGGCTGAAGGCTTGTCGGGGGAATGTCAGGAGTTCTCAAATTAACTCTTATCTATTAAGACTGCTATCAAAAGTTTCGGAAGTCGATTCGGATATTGGTTTCGGATGTGAGTCACTTCCGATTTTTAAAGTGATTTTTATCCAAACGGATTTGGATGTATTCCGATAATTGGAAGCAGACTTGGGCAAACTTCGGCCCTCCAGGTGTTTTGGACTCCAACTCCCACAATTCCTAACAGCCTGAGTCCCCTTCCTTCTCCATCTCAAAGTAAAATAATAGAATAAAATAATAAATGTAATAACCAATAATAATAGAGTAAAATAATAAATATAATAACAATAATAGTAAATAGAGTAAAATAATAAATGTAATAACCAATAATAAAAATAGAGTAAAGTAATAAATATAATAACAATAATAGTAAATAGAGTAAAATAATAAATGTAATAACCAATGATAATAAATAGAGTAAAATAATAAATATAATAACAATAATAGTAAATAGAGTAAAATAATAAATGTAATAACCAATAATAATAAATAGAGTAAAATAATAAATATAATAACCGTAATAAATAGAGTAAAATAATACATGTAATAATAATAAATAGAGTAAAATAATACATGTAATAATAATAGTAAATAGAGTAAAATAATAAATGTAATAACCAATGATAATAAATAGAGTAAAATAATAAATATAACAATAATAGTAAATAGAGTAAAATAATAAATGTAATAACCAATAATAATAAATAGAGTAAAATAATAAATATAATAACCGTAATAGATAGAGTAAAATAATACATGTAATAATAATAAATAGAGTAAAATAATACATGTAATAATAATAGTAAATAGAGTAAAATAATAAATGTAATAACCAATAATAATAAATAGAGTAAAATAATAAATATAATAACAGTAATAAATAGAGTAAAATAATACATGTAAAAATAATAGAGTGAAATGATAAATGTAATGATAATAAATAGAGTAAAATAATAAATGTAATAAAAATAATAAATAGAGTATAATAATAAATGTAATAATAATAGAGTAAAATAATAAATGTAATAATAATAAATAGAGTAAAATATGAAATGTAATAATAATAAAAAATAGAATAAAATAATAAATTGAATAATAGTAAATAAAATAATAAATGTAATAATAATAAATAGAGTAAAATAATAAATGTAATAATAATAATATAGAGTAAAATAATAAATGAGCTTCGGGAAGGGCGGTTTATTAAATCAAAATAATAAAATAAATAAATAACGAATAGAGTAAAATAATAAATGTAATAATAATAAATAGAGTAAAATAATAAATGTAATAATAATAATAAATAGAATAAAATCTTAGCTAAATCTTTTAGCCAAATCTAAAATGCAAAGGCTTGCTCATGCCTATGTCCATGAGTTTTAGGAATTTGTAATTCCGCTATTTTATCATTGTTACATTCTGTGTTTTTATTGTATGTTTGTGATCCGCCCCGAGCCTGCAGGGAGGAGCGGAATATAAAACTGAATAAATAAATAAATAAATAATGTAATAATAATACTAAATAGAGTAAAATAATAAATATAATAATAATAATAGAGCAAAGACTCTGGCACAAGCCAGTAAATATGGTCGCAGTGGTGATCGGCAGATTGGGTGCAGTGCCTAAAGACCTTGGCCTGTACTTAAACACAATCGGCGCTGATAAAATTACCATCTGTCAACTGCAAAAGGCCAGCCTTCTAGGATCTACACACATCCTAGACATTTGAAAAGTGTCTGACATATGATCCAATACAACAGCAAGCATAGTGATCTTGTTTGCTGTGTACTAATCTCGTTGTGTATCTAATCATAATAGAGTAAAATAATAAATGTTATATGCTCTGGTTTCGGATGTGAGTCACTTCCGACTTTTTAAGTGATTTTATCGAAATGGATTTGGATGTATTCCAATAATCGGAAGCAGACCTGGGCAAACTTTGGCCCTCCAGGTGTTTTGGACTTCAACTCCCACAATTCCTAACAGCCGGCAGGCTGTTAGGAATTGTGGGAGTTGAAGTCCAAAACACCTGGAGGGCCAAAGTTTGCCCAGGCCTGATCGGAAGTATTCGGAAGTTGTGTCCGCGATTGCGCAATGTGCGAAAATCAGCAGAAGGGAGAGTCAAAACTATGGGGAATCCCATTTCCATCCGTTTTTGACCGCTAGTAATGACAAAATTAGTAGCCACTGGTACAAAATATTAAGCACTGTTAACACAGTAAGAAACAATTTTTAAAAATGGGACATAAAATTAAAATGACATCCGAGCCCTTTCCGAGAATGGCGACGGAGCTCTCGGAATGGCGAATCCACTTCCTGTTCTCAATATCCCTTCAATTATCGGAAGTCCGAAAAAACATCCAAAAATCGGATGTATTCGATTATCGGAAACAGGCCTACTATCTATCTATCTATCTATCTATCTATCTATCTATCTATCTATCTATCTGAATCGTCAAAAGTCTCAAATGGATATAGATGCAAGCATCTACCCACCCATGTGTCTGTCTGCCTGCGCATCCGTCCATCCATCTACCTACCTACCCACCCACCCATGTATCTCTTTATCTATCCATCCATCTATGTTTGTATGTATGTATCCATGTCTCTGTCTGTCTATCCATCCATCCATCCATCCATCTGTCTATCCATCCATATACGTATCCATCCATCAATGTATCTCTGTACCTATCCATCCATTCATCCATGTATCTATATGTCTGTCTGTCTGTCTATCCATCCATCCATCCATGTACCTAAATATATGTCTGTCTACCTGTCTGTCTACCTATTCATCCATTCATCTATGTATGTATGCATCCATCCATCCATCCATCTATATATCTGTTTGTCCACCTGTCTATCTACCTATTTATTTATTTATTTACGACGTTTATATGCCGCTCTTCTCACCCCGAAGGGGACTCAGAGTGGCTTACAAGTAAAATGTAAATACAATATATTATATTATTACCATAGCACAATATTAATATTATATATTACATTGTACTATAACATTATACTGTAAAATTATGAGTAATATTACATGTAATATAAAATATATTATTAATAGTATTATATTGTATTACATTATAATATTATCAATATTATATGTATATACAATATATTATCCATTCATCTATGTATCTATGTATCTATGTATCTATCTATCTATCTATCTATCTATCTATCTATCTATTTATCTATGTCAATCTACCAATCCACTCATGTATGTATCTATGGATGTATCTATGCATCCATCCATGTATCTACCCACCTACCCATCCATCCATGCAGGGCCATAGCCAGGATTTTGTTTCGGAGGGGGGGGGGGCTGAGACTGGGTGGAAGAGGATCTACCTAGCAAACCTTTTGTATTGTTATCCCAATAACCCCATGAATGTGGGATATAATGAGCATGGTGATCAGATCCTGATATAAATGCACATAACAGTTTAAATAATGTACCAGTAAGACCTCCTCACGGACCACCCTGAGAATTTCGGGGGGGGGGGCTGAAGCCCCCTAAGCCCCCCCTGGCTACATGCCTGCATCCATGTATCTGTCTGTCTGTCTGTCTGTCTGTCTATCCATCAATCCATGTATCTACAGTATATGTCTACCTAGTGTCTACCTATCTACCTACCTACCTACCTACCTATCCATCTATCCATCCATGTATGTATCTGTCTATCCATCCACCTACCTACCTACCCATCCATGTATCTGTCTGTCTGTTTATCCATCCATACATGTATCTGTCTGTCCATCAGTCCATCCATCCATTGTATCTACCTACCTACCTATCTGTATATCTACTAATCCATCTATCTATCCATCCATGTATCTACCTACTTACCTACCCATCCATCCATCTCCATGTGAGACTTTTGGTGACATTTGAGACTTTTGACTTTTGCGGGAGGGCATCTCCAGCCATGATTCAGAAATATTCTTCCCGGCCTGCCCGACCGGCTTTTCGGGGTCTCTTTCCTTTCTGCCCCCTCTTTCCCTCCCTCCTTGCCTTGATGGCAGGCAGGCAGGCTTCTCCGCTGTCCCTCCCTCCCTCCCTTGCTCGCTCCCCCTGTGAGGTCAAGTTCTTGATAATTTGATCACTTTTCAGGGGCCTTTGGCAGCTGCCTTTGTGTGGTGCTGGGGTCCCCCCCTTCTCTATGTATGTGTGTGCATGGAGTGAAGCAGAGCAGAAAAGGAAGGCAGGCGGGCCCCTCCTCCATAGAAAGAGGGCCAGGCCTGGACAAGGGCTGACTCTGCCTGCATACAAACTACCTGTTGGAGCGGAGGATGGGACACTGGGCTCCCCTTCCTCCTCCTCCTCCTCTTCTCCCAGTGGCCTGAATGGTTAACATTCATAAAGGATCCTTTTACTCCAAGGCAGGAGAGAAAGAAAAGAACCCCAGAGTTGAAACATAATATGTATTACAATGTCTAGCAAATAATAATAAAAAAAGCAATTGGGGGGAAATCTGCATCCCGTTCCCATGGCAACTCGAAGCAGCACGGCTCTCTCTCTTTCTTTCCCTCTCTCTTTTGCCTCCAATTTGAGGCAAATAAGTGCTTCCTCCCCCCCCCCCCTGATTTGGAAGCCACTCTCTTTGCCTTCCAGCTCGCCCCTTCCCTCTGAAGAAAACCAAGGAAAACAATTCACAAAAGATCACAACCATTTTGGCAAGCGCATTGAAGGCGTTGCATGCCATCCCTCTGAAGCCTCCACAGAAGGTTCTAAGACAGGCATGGGCCAACTTGGGTCCTCTTTCCAGGTGTTGTGGACTTCAATTCCCACCATTCCTAACAGCCTCAGGCCCTCCCCCCCCCCAGCCACCATCTCCCCAAAGGGACTTGGTAATGGCACCATTTTAGTGGGTTTAATTAATGTTGGCTGTCTTCTTATTGTTGGTTTGACATCATAGAGCCAAAATAATGTGGGGGTGGGTGACAGAATGGCATTCTTTCTCAGCTTTGTTCAAAGCGCTTCACCTTAAAGTCGCTTGAATTACTAGTTAGTAATTCCAAATTAACTCGGTGAGATTTGCTTCTGACTGCATGTTCGTATATATTTCACTGAACTCAACAGGAAGGAGTTAAGTAAATATTTCCGTGGCACTGGAGTGCTTTGCATGTTTACTGGGCGTAAGATCTGCTGTGTCCAATGTGGGCTTAGTCTCTCGTAAATACAATATACTGTATATACTCGAGTATAAGCCTAGTTTTTCATCCCTTTTCGTAGGCTGAAAAAGTCCTCCTCGGCTTATACTCGAGTCAAGGTTATTTATTATTTTACGTTGTTGTTGTTATTATTATTTGACATTTATTATTTTCCTCTATTTATTATTATAACATTTATTATTTTCCTCTCTTTATTATTATTGGAAGGATACTTAAGCACATTTACATCGAAGGGTTAGAATAATGGTCAGAGTCGGGCAGTCTTATCTTAATCTTCAGTTTTATGTAAATATTCAAAAACATTTAACCTCTGGATGTCTCAATTAATGTAATTTTATTGGTATCTATTTTTATATTGAAATTTACCCGTAGCGGCTGCATTTCCCACCCTCGGCCTTTACTCGAGTCCATCAGTTTTCCCAGTTTTTTTGTGGTAAAATTGGGCGCCTCGGCTTATATTCGGGTCAGTTTATACTCAAGTATATACGGTGCTTTGTTTATATTCTGCCATTCTCCCCTAGGGGACTCAGAGCGGATTACAGCATTTGCAGTATATAGGCAAACATTCAATGTCTTACAATCACATACAATGAGACAGACAAACACAGACAAGGCAAAGGCTTCTCCTTTCATTTCCGGCTTCTGGAGACGGTGCTCGTTTCTGGCTCTGGGGGAGGTGTTCTTCCCCATTTTCAAGCCGAGGAGCCCGCGTTGTCACCTCCTAGTCATGTGGCTGGCAAGAGTGCTTGGAGCATCTTTTCACCTTTTCCCACCGAAGCAGCACCTATTTATCTGCTCAATTTGCATGTTTTTGAACTTCTAGGTTGGCAGGAGCTAGGGCTAACAGCCGGAGCTCACCTCGTCCTGAGGATTCAAACCACATACCTTTGAATCAGCAATTCAGCAGCACAAGGGTTTAACCTATTGCGCCACCACAGCCCCATTAGAATCATAGCCAAGCATTACAGTTTTGTGCATGTCTGCTCAAAGGTATGTTCCAAAGCATATAGATCTAGGTTAAGGCTCTTGTTTGGAAACTATTTCTAATCTAAAGTTACAGCAGTAATTCCATGATTTGCTGAATCCCCACTTTTGCAGGGCCAGAATTAAAAGCTCTGGATTGTAATTCTGGAAATG
This sequence comes from Anolis apletophallus, assembly GCA_030556195.1. NCBI lineage: Eukaryota > Metazoa > Chordata > Lepidosauria > Squamata > Anolidae > Anolis > Anolis apletophallus. The sequence continues at coordinate 19,441,671 of JARBWK010000015.1, forward strand.
GAGCTCAACTCTTGTGTGTAGTCTTGGGAAGATAAGACCCCAAGCATTTGATTCCTAATACTCAAAGAGTGGGGAATGGCGAAGACTATGAAACCTCTACTTTCACACACACCCCTTCCCGGCAACTGTTCTGAATAGGGTTAGGCAGTAAGAGCACCTAAAGCTTCACAGAGCTTCTGTTCAACCATTTCAAAGCTCCCTGCTTGAGAGGTGATGGCACGATCGTCAGCATAGATGAAGATCTCTGCCCCTTCTGGTAGTAATTGTTATTATATAAAATGATAATAAAAATAATTAATAAAAATATCCTACTTTCCTCTTTTGATAGTCAAAGCAACTAACAAAGGCAGGGGCCAACTTAGGCCCTCTGGGTGTTTTGGACTACAACTCCCATCATTCCTAACAGCCTCTGGCTCTTTCCTTTCCCCCCTCAGCCACTAAGCGGCTGAGGAGGAAAAGGAAAGAGCCAGAGGCTGTTAGGAATGATGGGAGTTGCAGTCCAAAACACTTGAAGGGCCCAAGTTGGCTCATATCTGGGTTAACTCCTGAAACTAGATGGGAATTAAAAGACATGGGAGTGATCACTGCCTCTTTAACAATATTGTCAGCACAAGATCTGTGCCATTGTATGATATTGTATATGATATTGTACAGTGTAGCATTGCTACTGCTGCTATTTGAGACGGCGATGACGTCTATATTGTACTACCCAGAAAAAAACTAATGATGACCAAGCACTTGGGAAAGTAACAGGGCAATTGCTTCCTTGGAAGATTCTGAACAGAGGCTGGATGGCCATCTGTCAGGGGTGCTTTGATTGTGCTTTTCCTGCATGGCAAGGGGTTGGACTAGATGGCCCATGTGGTTGCTTCCATCTCTATGATTCTGATATCCTTTGTTTTTGGAAAATATTCTTGAAATTAGCATGCAACATATAGTGGAGCAAAATGTGTATTTTACAGACGTTGATGCTGTTTGACTTCTGTTATAATGGTGCTTCTTTATACAGCACCGTTTCTGCCCTTCCTTGCCACACTATCTTTAATAGAGCTTTGATTGTGGCAACTGTGGCTCCTTTTAGACTGCCAGTTTCTGAAACCGGATTATCTGCTTTGAACTGGATTATATGGCAGTGTAGACTGATATAATCCAGTTCAAAGCAGATTCAGAAACTGGATGATACGGCAGTGTAGATCCAGCCTGTGATATCAGGATGATAGGGAGTAGTTGCTTCAACTTGGCCCACCAAAAAGAAGAGAGAAAGTAGTGCTGAGTAAAGTAACACAACTGTTTCCACTTGTATGCATTTTCAAAATGGTTTAGTAATGGCTTTTTATGGTGCCAGACTATTGATTTATCTCGTTCAATATTCTAAGCCACATGTAGGGAATGTCCATAGGGTTTTGATGTCCAATACATTGTCGAAGGCTTTCATTATTGGAATCACTGGCTTGCTGAGAGTTTTCTGGGCTGTAGGACCACGTTCCAGAAGCATTCTCTCCCGACGTTTTGCCCACATCTATGGCCGGCAGCCTCAAAGGTTGAGGAGTCTGTTGGAAGCTAGGCAAGTGGTGTTTATATATCTCTGGAATTTGCAGTGTTCTTGAACCTTGATTAGCATTGAATGGCCTTGCAGCTTCAAAGCCTGCCACAGATATATAAACCCCACTTAGATGTGCCATAGATGTGGGTGAAATATCTGGAGAGAATGCTTCTGGAACATGGCCATACAGATTGGAAAACTTTCAGCCACTTTCAGTTTTTGATGTTGTTCAACTGTAGTTCTCCTTACAGCAGGGGTCAGGAACCTTTTTGACTCAGCCATAAAAACAAAATATTTGGAAATTTATTTCAGTGAGAGCCATATGATATATATAGACTGAATTCAACTAAATGTGAGTCTATACGTACATACTATGAGAAAAGGATTCCCCCGGCAGAATGACGGGACACTTCAGACCTGGCTCTGCAAAAGGCATGATCAGGACTCTAGGAAGGAAGAGAAGACGGAAGGAAGGGGGAAAGAAAGAAAGAGGAAATAAAGGAGGGAGGGGGAGAGGAAGAAAGAAAAGAAGAACAAACTATGGAAAGGAAGAAAAGAAAAGCAGGAGAGGGACAAGGAGGGGGAAAGAAAGAAGGAAATGGGAAGGGAGGAAAGGAAAGGGTGGGGAAAAGAAAGGAAAGGGAGTGAGGAAAAAGTAAAATAATGAAGGGAAAAGAAGAAAAGGAAGAAGGGGGAGAGAGAGGGAAGTGAAAAGAAAGGAAGAAGAAGGAAGGAAGACTTGGGGAAAAGGAATAGAAGTGGAAGGAAGGAAGAGGGAGGGAGAATGGAGGAAAGAAGGAAAGAGAGAAGGAGAAGAAAAGGGTGAAGGGGAAAAAGAAGGAAGGAAGAGGAAGGAAGGAAGAGGGAGAATGGAGGAAAGAAGGAAGGGGAGAGAGGGATGGAAAAGGAAGGAGAGAAGGAGAAGGAAAGGGTGAAGGGGGAGAAAGAAAGGAAGGAAAGGAAGGAAGAGGGAAATGGAGGAAAGAAGGAAGGGGAGAGAGGGAGGGAAAAGGAAGGAGAGAAGGAGAAGGAAAGGGTGAAGGGGAGAAAGAAAGGAAGGAAGAGGGAGAGCCAGATGCAATCATGAAAAGAGCCACATCTGGCTCCCGAGCCGTAGGTTCCCTACCCCTGCCTTACAGCCACCACAGTAAATGGTAAAGGGTTATGGGAGTTGCGGTGTAACGAGACTTAGGCCCATCAACATTGCCATATAATGCAGTTTGAATCTGTATTATATGGCAGTGTAGATGGGGTCCCAACCTATGCTAACTAGCCGCACTTTCTATTATTGCCTTTTGCAAGCCTACTGGGAGTTGAACCTGCTGTCATAAAAAAGCACTCCACAAAGTTGAAGGCCATTCCACAAATGCACTTTTTCATTGTCACTTGATGGCCACCACCGCTAAATGCCTCCATGGCTTCCATTTTAAAGAAAAGCATTTGAGCTATGGAAACGTTGTCGATAGTGTTCTCCGGTGGCTTTTGAGACGTCTAAACAAGAAGCACACCGTTCAATGGTACATAATTGCTTCAAGGATCCCGAGGCTGGTTTTGTAAATAATAGAATGCCACAACAAGAATGCAGTTCTCCCAAAGCATATGTCTAAACAGATATTTATTTTTGTTCTATTTATTGGTTGCATTTAAGCTTAGAAATAATATGTTGCTATTATTATTTCCAGGGAAAATGAGGATGAGAAATAGAATCTCTCATTACAAAAATACTTTGTAAATCGGTGGCAATGTAGGGACTTCATCTGAGATAATGTCAGTGTGTTACGGTGTAGTAAGAAAAGTAATGTTAAGGGTTTTCCCCTGACATGAAGTCCAGTCGTGTCCGACTGGGGGTTGGTGCTGATCTCCATTTCTAAGCCAAAGAGCCGCCATTGTCCGTAGACACCTCCAAGGTCATTTGGCCGGCATGACTGCATGGAGTGCTGTTACCTTCTCGTCAGAGCAGTACCTATTGATCTACTCACATTTGCATTTTCAAACTGCTAGGTTGGCAGAAACTGGAGCTAACAGTGGGAGCTCACCCTGCTCCCCAGATTCGAACCACCGACTTTTTGGTCAGCAAGTTCAACAGCTCAGCGGTTTCACCCACTGCACCACTGAGGGCATTTGGGAGTTGTACTTGCTGGGATTTATAGTTCACCTCCAATCAAAAAGCATTCTGAACCCCACCAACTACAGAATTGGGCCAAACTTCAACACAGAGCCCCCATGACCAACAGAAAACACTGTGTTTTCTGATGGTCTTTGGTGACTCCTATGATACACCCTCACGACCCCCTCCAGGGGTCTTGACCCCCAGGTTGAGAAACGCTGATCTATAGAAAACAGAAGCCAGTGGAGGAAAGGATGGCAGATGGTATTGTGCTTCGGAAGTCAAACATTCTTGGAGGCCATGCACACTATACTATTACATCACTCTACTTTAGCTCCATAATCCCCTCCTATGGAATCCTGGGATTTGTCGTTTGTTGAAGCACGGGGACACTTTAGCCGAGAATTTTCCCTGCACTGCTTGTCCCAGGAGCCCATAGGATGGCACCATGGCAGCCAAACTGGAAGAATAGCACCCTTAATCCCGTGGTTTGGATGGTGCCTTGCTGCTGTGACTTTGTGAACAGAATCATGGCGAAGGTGGGGAAATGCAGAGAAGTGGAGCCATATAGGATGCCTTAAGGCCATTCAAGGAGCAATGAAGGAAACCTATAATGATAATGTAACATTTTTTGGGTAAAATTCCAATTTTTTTCTGGGCATAATAATATATTTATAACACTCCCTCTCTCTCTAAAGAGACCTACTTTTGAGCACAACTGCTCCTCCTCTCTCTGTATTGTCGAAGGCTTTCATGGCTGGAATCACTGCATTGTTGCAAGTTTTTGGGCTGTTTTGCCATGTTCCAGAAGCATTCTCTCCTGACATTTCGCCTCCATCTATGGCAGGCATCCTCAGTTGTGAGGTCACTAGGAAAATGGGGTTTATATATCTGTGGAATGTCCAGGGTGGGAGGAAGATCTCTTGTCTGTTGGAGCTAGGTGTGAATGTTTCCATTGGCCACCTTGATTAGCATTTAATGGCCTAGTAGTTTCAAGGTGTGGCTTCTTCCTGCCTGGGGGAAATCCTTTGTTGATAGGTGATTAGCCGTCCCTGATTATTTCTTGTCTGGTGTTCCCCTGTGTTTGAGTGTTGTTCTTTATTTACTGTTATGATTTTAGAGGGGTTTTTAAAAAAACAAACAAACTGGTAACCATATTTTGTTCCATTTTCATGTTTTTTCTTCTTTTTGTTGAAATTGTCTACATGCTTGTGGATTTCAGTGGCTTCCCTGTGTTCCTCTCTCTGTTACCAAGCTAAATTATATTTCCATTTGTTTCAAAGATCCCTGTAATATGGCTGAATGTCTCAACAGAAGAGTAAAACCCACAATTTCTTGGCAAACATGTGTGTGTGCCATTCTGTCTCTTGCCTGGCATTCCTTTCTCTTCGAGGCACACACTGGGGGTGCATAATGGCTCTAGTTTATTGCCTTTGGTTCGATGTCGATGTCACAAGGTGCCTGTAGGTTTTGATAGCTAAAGGGAATGAGAGAGAGAGAGAGAGAGAGAGAGAGAGACCAGGGGGGGGGATATTTGACAAAGTCTTGGTCAGTTAGTTTCTTAGAAACCAGGGCCGCTGTTCCTATAGACAAAATGTTCCTTTCACCTTGGGCTCAGCTGAAGTACCACTTTAAGTGAGCGCCGTGCATTCACATCCAGCGCTCCTTCCTTGCTGGCATTTGAAAAGAAGGCTCGGCCTTCAATTGCAGGACCTTGGACCATTCTAATTGGTTTTGGTTCAAGGGGATACTGGATTTGTGAAAAGCCCCCAAACCGTTTTCCCACGCCAGACCTCCTGAAAGGGGGGCAGTGGGAACTTGGAGGGCTTGAGGAAGAACTGCCCTGGCAGGAAAGACTGGGAAAGTTTCTTTTTGGCAAGAATCCCCCCATCCAAAAATACCCAAGGAAGTGCTTGTTTGGAAATCTAACCCTTTAAGTGGTGCATATATATGAATTTATCAATATACAGTATGGTCTTGGTATCTGCCACGAATGGCAAAATCCATAGATGCTCAATTCCCATGATATTCAGTGACATAGCGAAATGCTTTCCCTGTTTGGCAAAATCAGAGTTTGATTTTGGGAATGTTGTCTGTGGAATATTTTTGATCTGTGGGTAGTTGAATCCATATATAGGGAGGGCCAGCTGTACCCACTTCTTGCTTTTTAGTCCTGCCTTTCCTTCCAAAATTTTGGGTTCTCTCCTTGTTCTGAAGGGAGACTTTCAAAAATCCCTGTGAGACAGACAAAGGCAAGAGTGAAAACATCATGGAAGCATAGAGATGCACCTGTGGCTCTCCCCTTTTAATCTAATTTTTCACTCTTGAAAGCACTTGCTGGAGTGAATACAACTGACTGTGCTCTTCTAATAAAACCAGGAGGGTAACTGCAGTGCTTCTATTATCTTCTTCCTCCTCCTCTTCTTCTTATCATTATTATTATATATACCAGTGATTTTCAACCTTTTTTGAGCCACAGTACATTTTTCACATTTACAAAATCGTGGTGCACACCACCAACCAAAATGACACAAAATGACACTCTAACACAATAATACATATAGTTAATATGTTTTTAAATGTATTTATACACTCACTTAGTGTGAAACCTTGGCCTGTTTCGATGAACACAAAATAGATATCCTGACAGGAATCGTAGAAAGACACACACTAAGCTCTTGCTTGTCTTCCTGTGATCCCAAATTGCCACTGTCACTTGACGTGCAGCTGCAGCACTGACTCTAACTTTGTTTACTTAGCCGCGTCTGAGCAAATCCAAGATGGCGCGACCATAGCACTCTCGCATCACTTCTTAGGTGATGCGAGAGGGCTATGGTTCCATTTCTTAAAGGGACAGATGCGCCTTATAGTTTATATATGAATGAAGTTTGAAAATAATTTCCCATGGCACACCTGATGATCTCTCACGGCACACTGGTTGAAAATCACTGATATATACCATATATACTTGAGTACAAGCCAAGTTTTTCAGACCCCCTTTTTTAGGCTGAAAAAGCATGCTTGAATCAGCTTATACTTGAGTCAAAATTATTTATTATTTTACTCTGCTATTATTATTGTTTTATTACATTTATTATTTTATTCTAATTATTATTATTAGATTTACATTATTTTATTCTAATTATTCTTATTCTTATTATTAGATTTACATTATTTTACTGTATTATTTTTTCATAACATTTATTATTTTACTCTATTATGATTAGATACACAACGAGATTAGTACACAGCAAACAAGATCACTATGCTGGCTGTTGTATTGGATCATACGTCAGACACTTTTCAAATGTCTAGGACTGTGAGATGTATCGGCGTATAATGTGTGTAGATCCTAGTAGGGTGGCCTTTTGCAGTTGACAGATGGTAATTTTATCAGCGCCGATTGTGTTTAAATGCAGGCCAAGGTCTTTAGGCACTGCACCCAGTCTGCCGATCACCACTGGGACCATCTTTACTGGCTTGTGCCAGTCTTTGCTCTATTATTATTATTACATTTATTATTTTACTCTATTATAGTATTACTGTTATTCTATTTATTATTTATTATTCTATATTATTTATTATTCTATTTATTATTTATTATTTTATTCTATTATTTTACTCTGAGGTGGAAATGGAAGGGGCCTGAGGCTGTTAGGAATTGTGGGAGTTGGAGTCCAAAACACCTGGAGGGCCCAAGTTGACCCATACCTGGTTTAAATAGAGTTTGCCATCACCACCAATTGCATTGTTTGGTCACACTGAGAAATTTTTGTCATAAGGCAACCTACTAAAGTTAAACAAATGTTATCCCATGTAAGTAGATTTCTTCAGAGACTGCTCTCAATAAATGCCTATGGATAAGAAAAGGTGCAGGAACTAGTTACATGCAATGACAATTATTTCTATACAGCCTCTTTATACATTGCTCAGGGAGGCAAGTATAAATATCTCTTCAGGATGTTGGTAGGGGCCTGTTCCCAGCTTGCTGAGCCCTTCAAACATTTGGCCATAAGGAACACAGGCTGCTCCGCCTGAGCGTTCTGTACTTTTGAAAAATACGGTTCTTATTTTAGCGCCGACGTGGGATGTGAGCCTTTGTGTGTTATCGGATCCTTCTTCTGGGATTGTTTAACATTTGAAAAAAGCTATCTGTGCTGTCCGTTGGGAACAGAATTTGAAATGCTTTTTGGAACTCTAGGTAGGCACTTACACATACACACACATTTACATATGCTTTCATAAATGTACACATATACATGGTGTGTACAGAGGCACACAACAAAGCCAGCAATTGCCAGCACTCTCATTTCTTGGTGAATGTCTGAAAACTCAGATATCCAAACCTCATGGTGAGCTATCTGGTTGCATGTCCATATTTATCTTGTGTGTACCTGTGTGTGTGTATAATGTATAATATATATATATATATATACACACATTATATGTATAGATTATTTATTATTTCCATTTCTATACCGCCCCTCCCCGCAGGCTCAGGGCGGTTTACATAAACCTAAAAGAGCACATTATATCTAAGCGTGTATAACATATGCATATATGTGTTGTACACACACACATGCATACACACACACACACATGCTTAGGTATAATGTGTTGCCCGGCAACACATTATATCTAAGTGTGTGTGTGTGTGTATGTATGTATTTTGTACTGCTACTTATTAGAAAAAGTCATTGTTTGATTATGGATTTTATAAATGAACCCATTAGAAAATGCATAATGTTATAAAACATATAGGTGATGGGTTTCACATGGTTCTTTGGATGTGGGTGGACTATAACTCCCATCATCCTGTTGATCACAGCCCCCAACCCCCCTAATATGTGTGCCCACTTTGGTCCAGATCAGTCAGTGTGGTTCACTCGGCTCTCCAGATATAGGTGAATGTCTGAAAACTCAGATATCCAAACCTCATGGTGAGCTATCTGGTTGCATGTCCATATTTATCTTGTGTGTACCTGTGTGTGTATATAATGTATAATATATATATATATATATACATTATATGTATAGATTATTTATTATTTCCATTTCTATACCGCCCCTCCCCGCAGGCTCGGGGCGGTTTACATAAACCTATATCTAAGCGTGTATAACATATGCATATATTTGTTGTACACACACACATGCATACACACACACACATGCTTAGGTATAATGTGTTGCCCGGCAACACATTATATCTAAGTGTGTGTGTGTGTGTGTGTATGTATTTTGTACTGCTACTTATTTAAAAAAGTCATTGTTTGATTATGGACCCCCTAATATGTGTGCCCAGTTTGGTCCAGATCAGTCAGTGTGGTTCACTCGGCTCTCCAGATATAGGTGTACTACAACTCCCATCATCCTGGGTCCATCCTCCCTCAAAGCCCGCCATTATTTTAAGTTGGCCACGATGGTTCTGTGTGCCAAATTTGGTCGAGATCAGGCATGGGCAAGCTTGGGCCCTCCATGCGTTTTGGACTTCAGTTTTGTGTCAATAGCACCAACCGTATCAATCCCACCAACAATGGATCTGGACCAGGCATGGGCAAGCTGTTACGAATTGTGGGAGTTGAAGTACAAAACACCTGGAGGGCCCAAGCTTGCCCATGCCTGGTCCAGATCCATTGTTGGTGGGATTGATACGGCTCTCTGCATGTTGAAGCCATCCCAAAAAATACATACTTAACATATTTTGATATATATGGCCATTCCAATTTATTTAGGATTAATGGCATTTCCAAAGAAATAAGGATCGAATACTGGAATATTTAGCATGCATGTAGTGCAGCATTTATATAATGTTAAGGCTGCAGGTTTGAACCTATTGGCAGGATATATATGCCAATAATAAACACATTGAATTCTGCTTCATCAGTTACTGATGCTGACGAGAGCCAAATATTCTGTGGGTCAGGACTCTTGAAAGGCCTGGCCTTGTGGGATCTACACATTTGAAATGTCTGGCAGCTCCGAGGACACAGTTTGGCGGAGCAGGTGCTTCAACGCCGTATTTCCTTTCTTCCTGCTTTATTTCAGAGCAGGTTGACAGTTTGCCTTTCAGGGTGAAACCGCCACGTTTTCCTTTTAACAGTAGTCATTGGGGTGACGATTACTGTCACAAGGATTATTTTGCATTTTAAAATGTGATAAGGAATAGAATTTTAATATCTTAACAATTGCTATCCATTGTAAAACGATTGTGCATCAAGAAAAACACCTCCGTGTGCTTTGAGGATCCTCGGAAATGTGTCTACACTGGGGATTTGCAATGTGTATGTCATTTATGTAATCGGTGAATCACTTAAAACCCAGACAGTAAACTATATGGATTATATGTAAAGGCTCTAGTCAGAGAAACTGTCATGTGGGACAAAAAAGAAAGAAAACCTATCTATTGACTAAAGTAGATGATGTATCAATTTCTGCCAATTCAAACAATGTTGATATCCGGACTTCGAATAATGGAATCTCCATATTCTTCCACACTTGAGCATATAACACTTGTGCTGCTGTGGTCATGTATTGTAGCATTCTTTCCATGTTGTCACTTTATTGGGTCATCCATTAATCTCGGAAGAAACAGGTCTGGCTTGAAACAAATAGTTGTCTTAATAGATCACACAATGAATCTGTCTCCAATAGATAGATAGATAGATAGATAGATATTGCTTAAATGCTCACTGGTATAGCTGGTTTGAATCTCCTTTGTGGAGAGAAAAAGCAGTGTATAAATCAGTGGTTCCCAACCTTGTTTTGACCAGGGGCCTCTCTCCAACATTAGTACCAAAAGGGTTACAAATCCGTTTTTGGTCAACTTTAGATTTGGTTTGGTTATTTGGGGTGCTGATTCAGAAAACTGCATTGGATAGACCACATCAGCTCTAGTTTCTGATACAGAACATATGCCATCCAGTAGTTGCCATCTGCTCACCCACAGAATTTGTATTTCATTGGTTTTGAATCTGTTTAATGTATTTTATGATGTAATGGCTGTTTTATTGATTTTATATGTGGCATCAAATCGCTGCCTTTTGTTAGTCGCCCTGAGTCCCCCTTCGAGGGTAGAGAAGGGCGGGTTATAAAGAATAATAAATGATAATAATAATAAAGAAAACCATATTTAATAAGCCCTGGCACTATAGGAGGGTTTTGTGAGACAGTTGCTCTCATTGCAATGGTGTAGTTACGGTGAGGCCACGGACCATATTTTAGTTCTTGTGGACCACTGGTGGTCGATGGACCACAGGTTGGGTACCACTGGTATAAATAAACATCCTCATCATTATCCAAACATGGTATTGGTATCATTGGGCATCTACCAATGCCCATAATCCAGAAAGGGTCCATCTGCTTGCTCAGTCTGTCCCAGAGGGAAAGCGTCAACAAGCCAATCCAGCGCATGGCAGGCAAATGGATTATGTAGTCCTTGTGGTCGTTTCTGTCTCCATGGTTCTATGACATTAAAGGTTCATTCACCTGCATTTTCTTTGTGGGATCCAGTGGCGTGCTAGCTTGCTCAATAGCAAGTGCCCCCCCTTAAACATTAGACAACATTAGACAATCTCAACAAAGGATTTCCCCAGGCAGGAAGCAGCCAGGCTTTGAAGCTGCCAGGCTACTCAATGCTAATCAAGGTTGCAACATTCCCGCTTGCCTCAAACAGAAAACAGTTCTTTCTCCCACCCTGGACATTCCACAGATATATCAATCCCACTTTCTTGGTTTCCAACAGACCTCACAACTGCTGACGATGCCTGCCATATGTGGGCGAAACGTCAGGAGATAATGCTTCTGGAGCATGGCTATGCAGCCAGGAAAACTCACTGCAACCCAACATGTTAAAAAGCTCAATGACCTTTTGGTAGCTTGAAAGCATAGTAGAAGTTTCTTACAGTATGCAACTCACATTTACGTTGTATTACTAACTTAATAAATCATTTTGAAGGATACCTTATATTCAAGAATGTAATCACTGTGGGGTCGACACATACCTTATATAAGTTTAGCTGGGCATCCCAGCCTGGAATCGTGATATGCAGCTGTATTGAGCCATTGCAAAGTGTGTGTGTGTAAGTTTAGCTGGGCATCCCAGCCTGGAGATGTAATATATATATATATATATATATATATATATATATGAAATACATCTGATATGCAATGGCTGTAGTTGAGCCATTGCAAAGTGTACATCTGCTTCTCTTTGCAATGGCTTGATACAGCTGTATATGTGTGTATGTATGTATGTGTGTGTGTGTGTATATATATATATATATATATATTTACACACACACACACACATATACAGCTGTATCAAGCCATTGCAAAGAGAAGCAGATGTAATACACACACACATATACAGCTGTATTGAGCCATTGCAGAGAGAAGCAGATGTGTTCCTCATATATATATATATGTGTGTGTGTGTGTGTATATACAGTATATATATATGTGTGTGTGTGTGTATGTATGTATATGTAATGTTACTTGTCCCTATTTCGGGATCCAGTCTGCCACTGATGAGAGTAGATATAGAAGTAAAACAAGTAGGTTGTTTAAAGAAGCGGAAAGTGGAAAGAGTCCCCCCCAAAGGCACCTTGCCCAGGGTCACTTTCTCCCAAGCCTTATGCCCATCTTTGAGAGAAGATACTTTGCTATCTTAGATGGCATTTTTCGTCTATATGACAGTCAGGTGCAGACTGAGCTGCCTGTTGAATGCAAGGCAATGCAATACCATCATCCACCACATCTGTTGAACATAGAAATGTTAAAGGGAATGTTGACCATAGTGGTTAGGACGAAGGAACAAGACACTGCCTGTGCTTCACCCCCTTCCCCTCAAGCACTTGTTGTTGAAGCAGTCACCTTGATTTTTGGTTTGTAGGGCCAGTTCTGCTTGGACACGATCCCAGTTAGCTTTCCCCAACCTTCCCATTAGAAGATGGTTTAGGGTAATCCATATAAATGGCATATGTGTGTATAAAATCTGTACCATTACTCATTTTGTAGTTAAGAGTCAGTGTAGACCAGGAATGGGCCAACTTGGGCATTCCAGATGTTTTGGACTTCAACTCCCACCATTCCTAACAGCCTCAGGCTCCTTCCTTTCCCCCCTCATCCGCTTAGCCTGAGGCTGTTAGGAATGGTGGGAGTTGAAGTCCAATACATCTGGAACGCCCAAGTTGGCCCATGCCTGCTGTAGACTCCATTGGGAGCATGTTCAATGGAAACATTCTGTGAGGAACTTATTGACACTTGGATGTGAAAACTCAACCTCCACCTCTGTCGAGATGTAAAATATTTGGAAACCGTCTTCCATACGTAATTCCAGTGTTCGGTTTTGTCGAAGACTTTCATGTCTGGAATCACTGGGTTGCTGTGAGTTTTCCGGGCTGTCTGGCCATGTTCCAGACGCATTCTCTCCTGACGTTTTGCCCACATCTGTGGCAGGCATCCTCAGAGGTTGTGAGGTCTGATGGAAACTAGGCAAGTTTGTGTAATGTCCAGTGTGGGAGAAAGAACTGAAAGTCCCTTTGGCTGCAAGAAATTGTGGGATAGTATCTGTGTCTCGGCAATGTAGAAGGAAAGTCAAGGAGCACAATCAATCAACTTTATTTCTTATGGTCACCCTCCTCCAAAGGTGCTCTGGGCGACTTACACAATTAAAATAAACAGGTTACATATTCACAGCTTGTTACTTAACAATCATAGGCTCTTCTGAAAAGCCATGTCTTAAGTGCCCCTAAAATGTATGTAGATCAGGAGTGGCTCTTTGGTCTGGCGGGAGGGAGTTCCACAAGATTGGGGCTGCGATTGAGAAGGATCTCTGTCTTGTGGACTCCATACGGACCTCTCTATGGCCAGGGACATAGAGAAGATTCTCATGAGCTGACCGTGGCAGTCTCTGGTGGTGGAGTGGCATTAAACGGTCTCTTAGATATGAAGGACCCTGACCTCGAAAAGCCTTGAATGCTACGACCAGAGCATTCAAGCGCTGCAGGGATGGCATTATATGGCACCTCATTGATGTTCTTGTGAGGAGTCTAGCGGCTGTATTTTGCACAATTTGGATATTGCGAATTGCTGCTCAAGGTAAGCCCACATACAATGCATTGCATGTATGCCAATTGCCCCGCTTGCCATAGATGAAAGAAGGCCCTTTTACTAGTGGAGGCAATTGTCATTTTGGAATCCAGGATAACACCGAGACTCTTCACAGTGGGGGATGGAGCTAACGGTTCCCCTTCAAAAGATGGTAATAGACGGACCGACCAATTCTGATGGGCGGCCAGGCCACAAGATTTCAGTTTTTGCTGGGTTTACTTTCAATTTATGGGCACGTAGTCATCTTGTCACAGCTCCAAGACACCGGGTGAAGTTATCCGGTACTGAAGTTGTTCCATGTTCTAGTTTTAGGAGAAGCTGGGTGTGTTTTCTTGGTCCTTCATTTTTCCAATCTCAGTGTGTCTTGGAACAGTTTGTACAGGCTTTCGGTCGGTAAATAACTCTAGGCCTTTAACTATGTAACGTAGGTCATAGGAGTTATCTTGGCGTGTATGTGTACTGTATAGTTTTAATGTGTGGATGTTGGTCCATTGTTTTTATAGTGTTTTTATGGTGTTTTGGCATATGTAATTCGCTCCGAGCCTGATGGGAGTGGTGACTAATAAGCCGAAATAAATAAATAAATAAAACAGTTTGTCCCCATAGAGATGTTCAATGTGTTGCCGAAGGCTTTCATGGTCAGAATCACTGGGTTGCTTTGAGTTTTCTGGGCTGTATGGCCATGTTTCAGAAGCATTCTTTCTTGATGTTTCACCCACAACCTCTGAGGATGCCTGCCATAGATGTGGGCGAAATGTCAGGAGAGAATGCTTCTGGGACATGGCCATACAGCCCAGAAAACTCACAGCAACCCAGTATAAGGTTTGCTAAAGTGCAGGTGTTTAAAGTAAGGTGCTTTGGTCTCAAAGTGTTTCGGAAGTGAGAAATGGATAATTTTGCCTTAATCTGGTATATAGTGTTAACATTGGTTAAAAGTGAAAGATCTTTGCTGGCTTTGAACAAACATCTCCCCTTGGATTTTGCTGTGTTGCTCTTTCCTAGGGAGAATTGTATGTATGTGTTTGCTGTGAAATTACTCATCCTCAGATTTATTTCCTGGCCTCGGAAGACATAATTATGACGTAATCATGGCATATGGCAACATATAGGTGCTATATGAAGCCCATATGTTCGTGCAACAAACACACATCTGGATTAGTGAAATAAGCTGTATTGCTTTCCCTTGCATCCTATTATTAGGACCAGTTTTGCATACGACACCAAGAAAATCCCCATTTGGAGGTGAAAAGGGAATATTCACTATATATCACTGGCCTATTTTTATTCCTTCTTCCTCACCCTATGATTGTTTTCAAGGGGTTGTTTTTTCTTTCCTATTTTGTTTTTTACTTTGTGAGGTGCTAAAATGTGTGTTGTGCCATATGGCTGCAGATTAAAAAAAATATGAGTGGCCTGATCTCCATTTGAGTTCCCATTGGAATGGCATTCTCGGCTCATTCATAAATACATATGCAGTGATATCAAAGATTTCAATGAATGGCAGTAATAAAAAATTCAGCATTTTATGAAACAAGCACTTTCTGTCATTTTGACATTATAAATGGTTCTTGTCCATATTTTCTGTTCAGCTCTTATTGTCTAGTAGGGCTGCCAATTAATGTAAACAATGCCTGTTTAATTGATCGTCTGGTTTGGGGCTGATAAAGCAGATTCCTTATTAAACCTTGATGTGGGTGGATATACTCGAGGCCGTGAAGATTTTACATCCTGTTTAATATTTGTACAATATTTGAGTTACAAGGAGAGGTGGGTTGTTGGTGTTGTTGTTGTTGTTACTGATGACGACGACTATGCAGGATAGTAGAATCCGCATAGTATACAGATCAGAAATGCAAGATGATAATAATAATAGATAATAATATAATATGATGATAATGATGCTTTTCTTTATTTTTGGTCCTTCCCACTCTCAACCTTTTTGAGATTTTGATTAAGGATTTTAAAGCTTGTAGATTTGATATCTTAAATAGCGAACCCTGCAATGGATATATAGGATGTAGCAATGATCTTGTGAAACATCGACATAGCAATGCAAGTGTTTCTGAACTGTCTTATTCCCTACCCCCTTGTCCCCATCACTCATGTCAGTGGTTCTCAACTTTCCTAATACCACTCCTCATGCTGTGGTGACACCCCAACCACGAAATTATTTTTTGTTGCTACTTCATAACTGTAATTTTGCTAGTGTTATGAATTGCAATGTAAATATCTGATACACAGGATGTATTTTCATTCACTGGGCAAAATTTGGCACAAATACCCAAGGCGCTCAAATTTGAATACTGGTGGGGTTGAGGAGGGAGGGGGGATTGATTTTGCCATTTGGGAGTTGCAGATGCTGGGATTTATAGTTTAACTACAATCAAAGAGCATTCTGAACACCATTCTGAATTGAATTGAACCAAACTTGGCACACAGAACTCCCATGGCCAACAGAAAATACTAGAAGCGTTTGGTGGGCATTGACCTTCAGTTTTGGAGTTGTAGTTCACCTACATCCAGAGCACTGTGGACTCAAATAATGATGGATCTGGACCAAACTTGGCACAGATACCCGATATGCCCAAATGTGAACACTGGTGGAGTTTGGGGAAAATAGACCTTAATATTTGGGAGTTGTAGTTGTTGGGATTTATAGTTCACTTACAATCAAAGAGCATTCTGAACCCCACCAATGATAGAATTGGACCAAACTTCCTACACAGAACTTCCATGACCAATACATAATACTGTGTTTTCTGATCGTATTTGGCAACCTTTCTGACCCCCCCCCCCTGGGTGACCCCCCCCCCCAGGGGTTCTGACACCCAGGTTGAGAAACGCTAGTGTATATAGATCAGAAAAAGCAAGATGCTTTTCTATATTGTCGGTCCTCCTCACTCTCAACCCGTTTGAGATTTTGATTAAGGATCTTAAAAGCTTGTCGATTTGGCACCTTAAATAGCACCCCCCTTCAGTGGATATAAAGGATGTTGCCACGATGTGCGAAACGTGGACATAGCAACGCAAGTGTTTCCGAACTGTCTTAGCAAAGGAGGTTATTCCCTACCTAGGAACACACCCACCCTCTTGTTCCCATTGCTTATATGCAGACATAGAGGCATGGCTCAATGGTTTATTCCTGCTCAAAAAACCAGTTCAGTAATGGGACTGAGCAAGGTGGGCCGGGGGGTTCAGGCCTGTGCCTGTGATGCTCTGTCTTGCGACGCAGGCAATAAACGTCTGTTCTCACCCTGCAGTCTGTTAATGAGAAAGAGACAGGTAAGCATCACACGTCTCGGCTCCCTTGCCTTCAGCTACATCAAGCAAACAGTGACAAGCCCTTAATGGGAGGTGATGGGCCCAGTGCTAATTAGTGCTTCCCCTGCTTCCCCTCCTCCAGCAACTTACTTTCCCCAGCCCAGTACTGAGAGAGCTTTGTTCCAGTTCTCCCCTTTGAGCATGTCGCTTTTGGGAAGTTTCTATCAGGCAGAGAAGTGGAGGCATTTCTTCAAGTGTACGAACTGAAGCTTTCAGTGGAATCCCTCTGGGATAGAAGGTCCACCAAGTTCAGCTAGTTGCACTGATCTCTCTGCAAAGAGCTGCCGCTTCTGTTTTTCCTTGCTGGATGAAAGATCCACATTAGACTACCCTCCTGTCTCGAGAGCAGCAGTTCCTAAACTCTATTCTGTGTGAATCAAGGGTTCCGCAAAAGCATCATAGGCGCTCTGCGGAAAAAAAAATCAAATTTGGAACAGATGAATAAATATTAATAAATAAAACTACAACTATTTGATTTACAGTTCCTGTAATAGTTACTTTGTGCTACCGCTATAGTTAACTAGCTTTACATGGTGATAATACATTTGCCATTTGCACAAGAGTGATTCACACATAGTGGAATTTTGACATTGATTCTACATTTCCCCCCCTTTCTTGCATAATTCTTGAGGCGGAAAACATTTGAAATTTTGGGATATTACTAAAAATATATCAAGAGTAACTTTCCTCAAAAACTAGACTTAGGGCCCTTCCACACAGCCATAAAACCCAGAATATCAAGGCAGAAAATCCCACAATATCTGCTTTGAACTGGGATATCTGAGCCCACACTGCCATATATTTACTTTTTATTATGTAGAGCAGTGGTTTCCAAACTTTTTTGGCCTACCGCCCCCTTTCCAGAAAAACATTTACTCATCGCCCCCCTAGAAATTATTTTTTAAAAAATGTAATAGCAATTAAACAGAAAGATATATGTATTAATGCAGTGGTTCTCAACCTTTCTAATGCTGTGACCCCTAAATAAGGTTTCTCATGTTGTGGTGACCCCCAACCATATTTTCGTTGCTACTTCATAAATAATTTTGCTACTCTTACGAATTCTAATGCAAATATCTAATATGCAGGATGTATTTTCAGTGTTACAAATTGAACATAATTAAAGCATAGTGATTAATCACAAAAACAATATGTTTGGGGGAGTATGGACAACGGATGATGGGATTTGCAGTACCTTCAATCGATTCAGCTCTGACTTCCACAGACCACTGAGACCCCCCCAAATTACAGAACTGGACCAAACTTGGCACAGAGAACCCACATGACCAACAGAAAATACTGGAGGGGTTTGGGAGGAATTGGCAGTGATTTACGGGAGATATAGTTCACCTACATCCGGGGAGAACTGAGAACCCAAACAACTATGGATCTGGACCAAACTTGGCATGAATACTCAATATGCCCAAATTTGAAAACTGGTGGAGTTTTGAGAAAATAGCCCTTCTCATTTGGGAGTTGTAGTTAATGGGATTTATGGTTTACCTACAATCAAAGATCATTTTGAATTCCACCAACAATGGAATTGAGCCAAACTTGGCACACAGAACCCCCATGACCAACAGAAAATACTGGAGGGGTTTGAATGAATTGCCTCCGCCGGGAAGGCCGCGCTTTCTTCCACGGTGGCGGGGAGGCTCCGCCGGAGGACGTGGAGGCCTTTGCACTGCAGCCTTCGCACTGCACCGCATGTGGGGGTCAAAGTGAAGGGGCGGGGCCAAAGAAGAGGCCGCGCAACCCCTCCTAAATAGCCAATCGTTCACCGCCCCCTTGGATCACCTCATTGCCCACCAGGGGATGGTACCGCCCACTTTGAGAATCAGTGATGTAGAGCAACATATATACAGTCATGAGAACAGTTGCATTGACTCCCACAATGTCCTTTGAGAGAAAGTCAAATGGTATTTAGGTGCCCATGTGGAAGATCTTCCAGCAGCTCAAGAAGCAAAAACTGTCTCTTTCTCTGTAAGCTCCTGCACAGCCAAAGTCTAGAAATGTAACTGTTGCCAAAATTCCCAGGCTCAGCTAGCTTCTGGGCATGGCCCAACCAATCAGCTTCATGCTTTGTATTTTTCAGTTGACACACTCACCGACTGATTTTTGCATGCCCTAACAAAAATAAATGTCTTCTGAAGGGTTCTATGACTGAAAACGTTTGTGAACTGCTGCTCTAGAAATATCCAGATGCCTCTGAGAAGCTTATATGCTTGCTTTGTTCTGTAGAGTGCCCAACATCTTTCTCTTATTTCCCTTCTTGAATTTTTCAGGAGGTCTCCATATTTGATATCTGCTCCTCTTGCACAGAACTGTAGGTCCTGGGAAGAGGAAGGAAGCACCCAATAAAGCAGGGGTAGGGAACCTATGGCTCGGGAGTCAGATGTGGCTCTTTTCATGATTGCATCTGGCTCTCCAGAGCAGCCCGGGCCTCGGTTTTCTTTCTCTTCCTTTCTTTTTCCCTCTCTTTTTCTTTCATTCTTTTTCCTCCCTCTCTCCCTACCTTCTTTCCTCCTCCCCTCTTCGTTCCTTCCTTCATCTTCCATTCTTTCCTTCTCACCTTCCTTTCCCCTTCCTCTGTCCCCTTCCTTCTTTCCTCCATTCTCCCTCTTCCTTCCTTCCTCTTCCTTCCTTTTCCCCCTTCACTCTTTCCTTTTCCTTCTCTCCTTCCTTTTCCCTCCCTCCCCTTCCTTCTTTCCTCCATTCTCTTCCTTCCTTCCTTCCTCTTCCTTCCTTTCTTTCTCCCCTTCACCCTTTCCTTCTCTCCTTCCTTTCCCCTCCCCATCTCCCCTTCTTTCCTCCATTCTCCCCCCTTCCTTCCTTCCTTCCTTCCTTCCTTCCTTCCTCTTCTATTCTTTTCCCTCAAGTCCACAAGACATAAAAGCAAAAACAATCCATAAAATAGGAGCATCATAAAATAAAACAACTCAAATCAAACATACTATGTTAATCACTATGGCCTAGAGCAGTGGTTCCCAACCTGTTGTCCGTGGACCACCTGCAAGAACTAAAATAGTATCCGCGGCCTCACTGTTACTGCACCGTTGCAACAAGAGTGACTGGTCTCATGAAACCCTCTTATAGTGCCAAGGTTTATTAAATATGGTTTTCTGTGGGCAAGCAGATGGCAACTTCTGGGGTGGCATATGTTCTGTATCAGAAACTAGAGCTGATGTGACCTATCCAATGCAATTTTCTGAATAAGCACCCCAAATAACCAAACTGAATCTATAGTTGACCAAAAACTGATTCGTAACCCTTTTGGTACTAACGTTGGAGAATGGTCCCTGGTCAAAGAAAGGTTGGGAACCACTGGCCTAGAGGGCATTTTCCTTTAGCAAATGCATTCCATGTCCAGGATCCTATGTACATTCCTAAATACCCAAATATACTCATGTTTGAGATCTGCAGTCCATGTGGGTCTTTTTGCATGTGCATACTCTTGCTTACATATACTCCATTCCACCTTTTTGCTGCAGGAATTAACCACATAACCACATAGCAAACAAAGCTCTCCATATCAATAGAAGAAGGTATGGGGCCTGCTGTGCAAGGGAAACTGATTAATTTTCATGGCTATCTACTTCCTAATCTAGTCTAGGAGCCACCGGTGGTGAGGCAGGTAAACGGCTGAGCTGCTGAACTCCCTAACCCAGTGTTTCCCAACCTTTTTTGAGCCGCGGCACACTTTTTACATTTGCAAAATCCTGGGGCACACCACCAACCAAAATGACACAAAATGACAATCGAACACAGTAATACATATAGTTAATATGTTTTTAAAATGTATTCATACACTCAGTGTGAAACCTGGGCCTGTTTCGATGAACTCAACATAGATATCCATAAACTTCCCACACAGAACTCCATAACCAAGAGAAAATGCTGTAAGAGTTTGGTGGGCATTGACCTTGAGTTTTGGAGTTGTCGTTCACCTACATCCAGAGAGCACTGTGGACTCAAACAATGTTGGATCAGGACCAAACTTGGCATGAATACTCAATATGCCCAAATATGAACACAGATGGAGTTCAGGGGAAATAGACCTTGACATTTGGGAGTTATAGTTGCTGGGATTTATAGTTCCCT
Organism: Anolis apletophallus; assembly: GCA_030556195.1. Lineage (NCBI taxonomy): Eukaryota > Metazoa > Chordata > Lepidosauria > Squamata > Anolidae > Anolis > Anolis apletophallus. The sequence continues at coordinate 19,462,853 of JARBWK010000015.1, forward strand.
TACAATCAAAGAGCATTCTGAACCCCACCAATGATAGAACTGGGCCAAACTTCCCACACAGAACCCCCAGGAGGCAAGAGGAGGTCTCTACTTGGGGAAAGGGAGGCGGGCCTTCCCAATGCACGGAGAGGGAGAGACCAAGTAGACAACGGGTGGGGAGGGGGTGTTTGTAATTTTGTGCCTTTATCGAGGTAGGTTTCTTAGGGTTTTTATACTTCAACACACTAGACTCTCCCCCCTCCCCTCCTGGAGGTTCCAATTTTCCACGGCACACCTGGTGATCGCTCACGGCACACTGGTTGGGAAACACTGCCCTAACCAAAAGGTTAGTGGTTCGAATCCGGGGAGTGAGTTGAGCTCCCTCTGTTAGCCCCAGATTCTGCCAACCTAGCAGTTCAAAAACATACAAATGTGAATATATCAATAGGTACTGCTCCTCCGACGAGAAGGTAACAGCACTCCATGCAGTCATGCCGGCCACATAACCTTGGAGGTGTCTATGGACAATGCCGGCTCTTTGGCTTAGAAATGGAGATGAGCCGGACATGACCAGACTTAATGTCAAGGGGAAACTTTTCCCTTTTATTAGTCCCTCTTTATCAAGCCCTTCTCTTCTTTTCCACCTCCAGGCTCCAAAGATATTCTCACACACACCTTGGATTGTGTTGCAAGTTTTTAAACAAATGTAAAGAGTTATTTCACCCCCAGATAATGGGGAACAATTCCTTCACACACTGGAGACATAGTAAAGGACCATGGAGGAAGGAATAGGAGATGTGTATGATCTCAGTTGTGTTTCAACCTGGTATACCGTTTCCCCTGCACATAAATCCCCTGCAGAAAACAAAGCCTTTTGTACTCCAGGCCATAGTCTGTGTTTCTCTTGCTCTCATGCTGAAGGTTTCCCTACTGGCAGGGAGATATGATAATTTTCATGGCGAGAGGGAAAGGCTGAGGATGGAAATGCCTTCGCTCTTTGTGTCTGTTTAATTCAATGCGAATCCATGGCCCTGGACATCATGAATGGTGGCTTTGTGCTGGCCCTTCCTAAGCTCCAACCGCTAGCCCTTCTCTCTCAGCCTCCCTCCCTCCCGCTCTTGTTTCCCACCATTGGATGCCGATTATCAACCTAAATTATTTTCCCTCCCTAATGATGTTTCCCCACTTTGTCCATTGGAATGGACCAAGCTTTACTCTGAGTGTGTGTGTGTGTGTGTGTGTGTGTGTGTGAAAGAGAGAGAAACCAACCAAAGAAAAGAGGGGAGGGAATGATTAAAGAGGCAGGCTTGTTTTTCTTCCTTCCATTCACTTTGGGGGCGCAAAGTGTGCAGCCAAGAGGAAGCTTTTGTTTGCTTTCGAACGGGTTGTTACTTTTGATTAACTGACATAAAATTTAACCATCTCCCTAGTTTTATTTTGTATCCCACCTTTTCTCCAAACCTGGGTTTAAGAGCCGCTTACGGTGAAATGAAGGGTTCACCCAGATTCAAATTTGGTTCTTGTTCTTTCTGGTTTTCACACTGAATTTTATAAAATCAGCCTTGGAAACTGGTATAGAAAAACTCTCATTGCATCAAACTGTAGCACATGTTTTTAACCTTTTTTGAGCAGTGGCACATTTTTTACATTTACAAAATCCTGGGGCACACCACCAACCAAAATGACACAAAATGACACTCTAACACAGTAATACATATAGTTAATATGTTTTTAAATGTATTTATACACTCAGTGTGAAACCTGGGCCTGTTTCGATGAACACAACATAGATATCCTGCCTTGTGTGCTTCGGACTGGGTTGCCTGAGTCGATGCTCCCCTATCATCACTACCCGGTGCTTCAAGGCCGCTGCTCACCTGGGTTTCCCGCAGGCAGGCAGGCAGGGAGGGAGGCGCAGGGGCAGGCCGTTCCCTTCCGAAGCCGAGAGGCAGGCCGCGAAGGAAGGAAGGAAGGAAGGAAGGAAGGAAGGAAGAAGGCCTGAGAGCAGGAGAGGCTGAGGCAGAGCCCAGACCAGGAGAGGAAGAAGGGAGGAGGCCCCGGAGCCGCCTCGGCCCCAAAGCCCGAAGGAATCCTGAGGCAGCTGAGAGGAAAACAATGCTCCTCACCGGAAAATGCTCCTCACCGGAAACTTCCCACATAGAACCTCCATGACCACTTCCCACACAGAACATTTCTGATGATCTTTGGTGACCCCTCTGACACCTCCTCACAACCCAACTAGGGGTCCCGACCCCCAGGTTGAGAAACGCTGCTCTAGCAGAAAATATTCTGGAATTCACATGTGTATGCATCTCCAAAATTAAATTGGAACAAACAGGAACAAAATCTGGTCTTTCTGATCTTTCTTAAAGGGTGCCACTACATTAATTCAAAAGACAAAGACTGCCACTGTATTAAGTTTGGAACAAAAGACAAAGACTTATTTATTTATTTGTTCCATCTGTATTGCCCCTCCCTGCAGGCTCGTTTGGAACCACATTATCCATGGTCAACATAAAACATACAATAAAACAAAATACAATAGGTCCCGAGATTAAAATTATGTACATGCCATGGCATTCCCTGAACCAGGGTGCTGATTAGGAAGATGAGTACATTCGGCTTACTCACCTAGCCGAAGGCCAGTCTGAACAGGGCGGTCTTACAAGCCCTGCGGAACGGGATGAGCTCCGTGACAGCTCGGACGTCGTCCGGGAGAGAGTTCCAGAGTACCGGAGCCGCCACAGAGAAAGCCCTTTGCCTGGTAGCAGACAGGTGACAGGCGCGGACCGATGGAATCAGGAGCAAATTCGACTCCTCAGAACGTAGTGATCTTGGGGGAATGTTTGGGGCAAGGCGGTCCCTCAGGTACGCAGGCCCTAGGCCGTGTAGAGCCTTAAAGGTTAACACCAACACCTTGAAGGCAATTCGGTACTCAATAGGCAGCCAGTGCAGCTGCCGGAGGATGGGCGTGATGTGCTCCCTTACCGACGTTCCCGTCAGCAAGCGAGCAGCGGCATTCTGCACTAGCAGAATAGACCAGGCATGGACAAACTTGGGCCCTCCAGATGTTTTGGACTTCCACTCCCACCATTCCTAACACCCTCAGGCCCTTTCCTCCCCCCCCCTCAGATGCTATATAATATACCTTATTACAATCCAAAAAAAGTGTGACAGACAACAGTGCTGTCCACCCACCACCCTCTATTGTATGGGGAGTGTCAGATCTGCAATGAAAAACAGGATTCTGGACACTCGGCTCCTTTTCTCATGGGAAGAAAAAGTGGCCGAGGCCGGGGGGGGGGGGGCTGAGGCTGTTATGAATTGTGGGAGTTGAAGTCCAAAACACCTGGCGGGCCCAAGCTTGCCCATACCTGGTGTAGACCCATACCATGGAACCCAGTGCACTTCAGTTACTAGAATTTGTTGTTGGAATGAAAATGGTAAAACTCCATTTGGATTGAAGTACTGTAATAGAGTGAGTGAGAGAAGCTGAAGTCCTGTACTCTTTGGACACCGCACACAGGAGCCTTTTGGTGACCCAAGAGCACATTGTGGTTGGCCAGAATCAGTGCCTGGTTGGCCAGAAGCAGGTCCCTGGCAGAGGTTTGCCCATCACTTCGAATGAATGTTTCTCAACCTTGCTAATGCTGGCGACCCCTTAATACAGTTCCTCACGTTGCGGTGATCCCTAAACTTATAATTCTTTTCGTTGCTACTTCAAAACTGTAATTATGCTACTGTTATGAATTATAATATAAATATCTGATACTCAGGATGGATTTTCATTCACTGGACCAAAATTGGCACAAATATGCAATACACCCAAATTTGAATACTGGTGGGGGTGTGTGTGTTGATTTTGTTATTTGGAAGTTGTAGTTGCTGGGATTTATAGTTAATCTGCAATTAAAGACCATTTTGTACTCTACCAATGATGGAATTGAACCAAACTTGGCACACAGAACTCCCATGGCCAATAGAAAATACTGGAAGGGTTTGGTGGGCACTGACCTTGAATTTTGGAGTTGTAGTTCACCTACATCCAAAGAGCATTGTGGACTCAAGCAATGAGAGATCTGGTCCAAACTTGGCACAAATATTCAGTATGCCCAAATGTGAACACTGGTGGAGTTTGGGGAAAATAGACCTTGACATTTGGGAATTGTAGTTGCTGGGATTTATAGTTCACCTGCAATCAAAGAGCATTCTGAACCCCACCAATGATAGAATCGGGCCAAACTTCCCACACAGAACCCCCATGATCAACAGAAAATACTGTGTTTTCTGATTGTCTTTGGTGACACCCGTGACACCCCCTCATGACCCCCCCCCCCAGGGTTCTGACACCCAGGTTGAGAAATGCTGCCATAGTATATTTCAGTTCCTTTTGCACAGCATTTTGCTCTCAAAGTAGTTGTACATCACGTGAACTCCTCACAGCAGGTGCAAAATGACTCCTTCTTATTTGGCCTGTATAGATATTGCCTATGACTCTAGAGACCAGGGCTCGATTTTTTGCTCGGAAACCCTTTTGCCTTGAGAAATCACATTCCCTTGGCCGCAGAAAATCCCACAATTTGTCTTAGGGTCACCAGAAACAACTCAAAGGCAGACAATAACAACTGTAGGATGCAATAATTTAAGTGTTGTACCCTACAAACAAATAATATCTTTCAGATCAAATTGTATAATTTCATGATAGGGAGAAGTGTCAGTGAAATTGTCTCAAATTGTGCAGGCAGGGAATGTAGAAGTGATGGTAAATTGTGTGGGAACATGATGCGTATGCAACCATCGCGCTCCCTGCTCCATACCCAACCTGCCAGCTTATAATGGCACTGGTTAGGAAAGGCTTTATTGTTTGATTTTGGTGAATGATGAGTTGAAAGCAGACCTGCAAATGTGTCATCCCAAAAATAAATTTTCTTTTCTATCCATGTGTTTATGAACAATGTACCGTAATGACGGCACATCTTTCCCAATATGTGGGAGCCAATTTCTAATTAAGATTCATTTCTGTTTCTTAATCAGATGTGACTGACAAAAATCCTTCGCTCGGAATGCCCTGAAGAAAGCAGATGAGAAGACGTGTCTTTTTCTTTCTCTGAGCCTTAAAAGGTGAGTCAAGTTCAGCTGCAGAAGGGAGGTGGCTGGGTGACTTACTGGCATGATGTCCCCCAAATATGTTAGATTGTTGTTGCTCCATCATGCCAACCAGCACCAAGTTGCAGTGCTGGAGGGCACGAAGTTGAGGAAGGTTTGCATAGTCCAAAGGCAGCCATAACAGATCTGTAAGTCTGCTTGTGGGTGTGAAAGCTATTAGAAGCCCAGAAACCTGCTGTCTGTCACTACAAATCACTCTGAGGTTTACTGCATTATGCTTGATGGATGAATGGTAGTATCAACATACTTTCCAGGCCATTCAAAGTTGAGTCACTGACCCAATTTCTCAAAAGTTATTTATTTATTTACAGTATTTATATTCTGCTCTTCTCACCCCAAGGAGGACTCTGGGCGGATCATAGAACACACATATGGCAAACATTCAATACCACTGTACACTGACAAGACAAACAACTATACATAGGCAGAAGTATCTAGGCTTCGGCATCTTGGAGGCTTGTGCTCGATTCTGGCCATGGTGTGGCGATGTCGCTCCATCTTCCTCCTTGATCGAATCGCCGGCATTTTTCTGGCATTTCCTTAAATACCTCCCCACTTTAAAGTGGTACCTATGGATCTACTCCAGTGGTTCTTAACCTATGGGCCGCAGACCACGAGTGGGCCGCAAGCACGGAAATCTGGTCCGCAAGCCTCTTTCCTCTTTATTTATTTTATTTTGTTTATTTTATTATCACTCCTTTTGCACCGCCTGCCACTCCTTCCCTGTCACTGACCATGGCATACGTTCTGTATCAGAAACTAGAGCTGATGTGGTCTATCCAATGCCATTTTCTGAATCAGCGCCCCAAACTGAATTCTAAAGTCTAAAAACTGATTCGTAAGCCTTTTGGTACTGTTTATCATTTATTTATTTAGTTTATTTCTATTCCGCCCTTCTCACCCCGCAGGGCGGATTACAATGTACACATTACATTTAGACACACAAACACACAAGACAGACAGAGGCAATTTAACATCTGGCCACCAGGGGGAGCTGTCGCACTCCTTTCCTCAGCGTGTTTTCTGGAGATCTTTTTATGACCTCGTAAATCAGTTAAATTAAGCCTCCCCACTAAGTGGTACCTTAATTTCCTACTTGACAGAAGCAATTGTCTTTTGGGTTGCAAAGGTTGACAACAGGCTACACAATAGGTCGAGAGCCCACCTCGACCTGGGCAGGCCTCAAACTCATGACCTTCTGGTCAGTAGAGATCTTATGCAAACGACACCTAGCCAGCTGTGTCACTAATGCTGGAGTGTGGCCCCTGGTCAAGTGGTCCTTGGTCAAAAAAAAAGATTGGGAACCACTCACATTTGCTTTTGAACTGCTAGGTAGACAGAAGCTGGGCTAAAGCCCAGAAGCTCATTCTGACCCGGGCTTTGAACTGCAACCTTTTGATTGGCAAGATTTACTGCAGCTGGTGGTTAACCTGCTGTGTTAAAGCTGCAAAAGGCCAGGAGCTCATCCTGACCTGAGCTTTGAACTGCCAACCTTTCGATTGGGAAGATTTACTGGCAGTTAACCTGCTGTGCTAAAGCCCGGTCCATGCACTTGCTTTACTGCTCTTCTTCATTGCTGTGGTACGAATTGTCCCTGCGATCAAGGAAGTTCAGGAGTAGTAGTAGATACCTGACTCATAATGAATTCAGGAGAACAGGTAGCAAAAGTTAAATCGCACACAATTAGGGAGTTGCAAATGGCTGGAAACAAATGGCAATTATCCTAGTAGCAGATGTGTTCACACTTCAGCTTAGAGGTGGTGGCAGATTTGCTCTCTCAAAGGTGTGACCAAGGGTTATTTGTTCGAGGATGAGCAGTATGTTGGCCAGAGCAGGCCAAGGAGCATGTCTGAGTCAGAACCAAAGGAAACCAACCTGGAATGGAGACTAAGCTGCAAAGTGATAGAGAGGAGGTCAGAATGAGATCGTTCAGAGTTTGGCAATGCTCCTTGAGCCAACTTGACATTGCTCTATTCCATAACCAAGTCATGAGAGCTTATAGTGATCGTCAGGGTCAGTTGATTCCTCTGCCCACACATTCCTATTGAACATAACTTCCATGGTGTTGTAGTGTAGAGATGTACAATCTAAAAGACATGACATCACGTTTGCTGCCCTTGTATGTACCTGGTGATGGATTTTGTGTCGTCCTCTTGGTCTTGGCCCCGCTGTGTTTAGTGCAAGAGAATACTGTGTTCTATCAGTTCCCAGGGATTATCTCCGTGGGTTTTGTTTCTTGTCTTCCTGCATGTAACCATGGCATTATGCCCATGCACCATACTATGTGAGTAATGACGCCGTGCCTTATTGTCTCCTGCGCAGAGGCTGTGCAACATTTTGCTGCCAAGATAAGAAAACTCCCAATTCGGCGTGAACGGCAACCGCATCGAAGATGGAGGGTCACCGAGTGCACAACCTTCTCCTCCTAGTTGTCCTTCAGCGAACGAAGCACGTCTGGGTTGGTGGTGCCCTCCGAGAATTTCACAGAAGACCGAAAGGGAGATGGGCACCTCTTCCCTGGCGAGAAGACCCTCTCGATGCCAGGAAGCCATTTTGATGGAGCCCGGCGCTGTTTGTAAGATGGCCGCATTGTGACGCGAGGTAGGTTGTGCAGCTGCTGAATTGTTGCCACACAAAAACCTCCTCCTCCAAAAATCTGTCCTTTCCTCCCTTCCTTTCTTTTCTTTTCTTTTTTGAAATCCCACTAATTAATTGCCGCCCGAAAGTGGAACAATAGGCCAAGCTGGCACACCCGAGCTCTGTCTGTTGGCACCACCTCCTTCTGGCAGGAAGAAACCCATGCCCTTCCCAATGCTATGATTTGAACTAGCATCCATTTCTTGCTTGTTCTTGCTTGCTTGTATGTGTCCGTTATCCATTCTGATATCCAAATTAGAGGGAGGATTTGGTAGGCACGATGGAGTTGGAAAGCAAGAAAGGGAAAGGAAGGCTTTCATTTGCTTGCCTGGGAAAAATAAATAAATAAATGCATGCATGCATCCTTAATGATATTTAAATGAAGGGCGACAGTGGGAGTGGCTCTCTTCATCCGTCCATCAGGGACTCCATGCAAGGATCTTTCGGTCTTTGTCAGCACAAGCGAGCGTTACTACTACTGTTACTGTTGAGTGCTTTCTTCCCCGTTTTTTGGAAGGAGGGGCAAGCTGAAATATTTATCACTCTCTCTGCTGCCAATTATACACATAACTAATGCACGCCACCTCTATATTAAATTATCATACAATGCTAAATTATTCACAGAACGGTATGAATAAATCAGAAATCCACCTGTTCTTTTGTTTGAGCGCGCATCGCTGTCTTGCCCGCGAACCTTTCATTTGAGATGCCTTGTCATCTCCACTCCGCCTTTCCACACATTCAAGGCGCAAGGCGGTGAGCAGATCAAAATACCCCTATAGAGTGCCAACAAATAAATAATAATAACTACGCTATGCAGTATGAATTTTAATACGAGGATCTGTATTCAAAAATACGGAAGGATAAATTTGCTTCTCCTAAGAAGAATGAAAGTGAATATTCCCGCGATACCAAAGGACATTTCATGCTATTTATTTGTAGGTATGTTTTGTTACAGGCAAAAGTCACCAAACCTACTCTCAACCTGACTACACTATATCTGCCAATAAATTTAATTTACGGAAATTATGGCTTTATGTTTAACATTATGCTCGTTGTCGCCAGCTTCTCTTCCGGGGCACACTTTGCCACGGCAGCCATTTTGTGAACTGGCATCCTTCCCCATAACAGCCATTTTGTGTTGGCGCACCACACTTCTCAAAATACCCCCCCCCCCAGCACCCCAGCCCCTAAAATATAGAACCAGAACTTCAAAATTTAGTACATAGGGTCTATCTGTCTATAGGGGAATCTAGCTTTGGTTGGGTCTTTATTTTATTTATTTATTTTTGCATTAATTTTGCAGCTATATTTTTCTTTAGAGGTTGGGTCCATGTCCTTGTTGGGCATTTCTCAACACTCTTCCTTTGTGGAAGGAAACCCTGCTTTCAAATATAACCTGACATTCTGCTCTGGCAATATTGGGAACTCAACTAGCATGGCAGAATATTTAAGTAACCCAAACACAAGGTAAACATTGCACGGCTTAAATGGTTCAACAGCATTTGGAGTGGCCAGTCTGTCCGCAAATGGGGTGACCAGTGGCCACTCTATATTAATGAGGGGACTATGATAGTCCAATGACTTTTCTCCTCCAGTCTCCACCGCCCTGTTAATTTTATTATTATTTTCAAACTTTGGGCTGGTGATCAAACTTGGGGTGTCCTGCACTCTAACAAATAGAGTGCTATGCCACTGAGTTGTGGCTAAGTATTTGTGCCCATTTTCCCCTGACGCAAGGGCATACAAAGGAATTGAAGCCATGTCCTCTTTCATTCAAGGGATCAAGGTGCTCTTCTTCCTGAGATGGGTTGGAAGCCCTCAGAAATACCGTATTTATTTGAATCTAACGCTCACCTTTTGCTGCTAAATTACCATACCAAAATTAGGGTATGCATTAGATTCGCATAATATGGTAGGCAATCTTAGGCTGAGCCAAAGCTGCTTTAGGAGCTGCACCTGGAGCTCCTTTTTTGAGGGACCTCATCTCTACTTTAGTTTGCCATGGCTCAATGATATGCAATGATGGTACAGTGTTCCCTCAGTTATTGCGGTGGATATGTTCCAGGACCCCCAGAAATGTGAAAAATCATGATGTAGGGATGCTATATTTATTTTAATATTTATACATTATTTTAATAGTTATACACTATTTTAAGTGTAAATAAAGTGAAGGAAAGGAAGGAAAGGTCCTTCGAGGCTGGAGGGAGGGAGGACTGAGGAGGGGAAGTGCCTTGGAGAGCGGAGGCGGCAAAAACCCACAAAACAGTGAAAATATCGCATTAAATTTAAAAAAAAAAAACGTGAAACAGCGAGTCTGCTAAAAGCGAACCGTGAAGTAGTGAGGAAACACTATATATGTAGTTTGATGAGGCATCCGTATTCTTTGGCAGCCCCTACGATCCCAAACTACACCCCCACTGGCCCCATAGCATTGAGTCAGGGCAGTTAAATTACAGCAGGTACGGGCAATCTTTGACCCTCCAGGTTTGGACTTCAGCTCCCACAATTCCTATCAGCCTCACCTTGCTATGACTTGCAGAAATGGACCCCAAGACCCCCAAGACAGGCCACAATATCTAGCCAAAAAGGTTCTCAGTGTTGACTTGTGGCCCGGAACTGCTCAAATTAACTTAAGCTGGGTCTAGACTGCCATATAATGCAGTTTCAGAATGCAGGTTACATGCATTGAATTGGAGCATATGAGTCTACACCAGGCTTGGGCAAACTTCGGCCCTCCAGGTGTTTTGGACTTCAGCTCCCACAATTCCTATCAGCCTCAGTCTCCTATGACCTGCAGAAATGGACCCCAAGACCCTCAAGACTGGCCACAACATCTCACCAAAAACATTGTCAACGTGTTGACTTGTGGCCTGGTTCTGCGCAAATTAACTCAGACTGGGTCTATACTGCCATATAATGCAATTTCAGAATGCAAGTTACATGCATTGTATTGGAGTATATGAGTCTACACCAGGCTTGGGCAAACTTCGGCCCTCCAGGTGTTTTGGACTGCAACTCCCACAATTCCTCTTAGGACTTGTGGGAGTTGAAGTCCAAAACACCTGGAGGGAGGACCGAAGTTTGCCTTTGCCTGATTTAGACACAACCCTGCTTGTTTTAAACAGACCTGGTAAGGTTCCATGACTGGTAATGGGCCATAGTTGTCACATGGATTTCCCATTGCTCTGGTGTGACTCCTTACCAGCTCATCTCCAGTTTCTGGGGATGCATCCAACACAGTCTAAATCCCTCCCTGCCCCCAGCCCCGTCTCTCATTTTCTGTCCATCGCTGCCCTTCCATCTGTTCCTTGAGGTGTGTCATGGGCTGAAAGTCATGTTCGCCGTGTGTTCGGTGGCGGCCGAAGGGGGATGGGGTGGGGAATTTGTCTGGCCGGCCTTGTAGTAAACATGCCAATGGGGGAGGCGTTGTGTTGGAAGCTCGAAGTGACCAGATGGTTCGGCTTTTTGAAATCCTTGTCTCGGGAATCCCTGACCCCCGCCCCCCCGCAACAACCTTCTTGAAAATTGCCAAACTCCTTGGTGCGATGAGTCTTCATGATCTCACCTAATCTCTCCTAGATTGGATAAAAATATACCCTTCCAAGCAGAAACGGATGCAAGCAGCCTCTGTTGTGCTCAAACTCCAGGTACAAAGGCTCAGCTCTACAAACCCATGCAGGAGTCTTGAGCCACATCTATACTGCCATATAATGCAGTTTAGGATTGCATTATATGGCTATTGCAGTAGTAATAGTAGTAGTAGTAGCAGCAGCAGCAGTAATACCTGCCTCTCCCTGTAGCTTGGGGTGGGATCATTAAAACAAGAGGTAAAACACTATTAAAAGACATACAACAAGACACACAGAGTTAGAATACAAGTTAAAATCCACTCATAAAATGCAGATTAAAATTCACAACTTGACCAGATAGACTCATATAATGGAGTTCAATGCAGTCAAACCACAGCTCCATCTATACTGACATTGAATGCAGTTTCAGAGTGCAGTTTAACTGCATTCATTGTCAGTGTAGACTTGTATAATCCAGTTAAACTGCATTATATGGTAGTGTATATGGGACCCTAGTTAAAAATTCAGTGGTGGCTTAATAGTACTTTCACAGAAGGGTGTAGTGAATAGACTAGGGAAATGCAAGGCTCGGTTAGGGAACTGCTTTACAGGGAATTGACTCCAACTTGTTCATCTTAGGCCAGTTCCAGACAGGCTTTTAACCCACGCCCAGTCTAAGAAACCCAATTGGGCATGGGTTAAAGTCCACACTCCTGGGTCTAATCCATTACCTAATTTGGTTTCCCTGCTTTGTCCTGAATTAATTCGCTTTTACCTGTGGTGGCCAGAAAGTTTGCCTCTGTTCGTCTATATATGTGTGTAATATGTCAAAATGTATGTGATACATGCTTATATGTCATATGTCATATGCTTATATGTCATATGTTGAACTGCAGGGATTATCTGCAAGTATGTGTACTGTAATCCACTCTGAGTCCCCTTCGGGGTGAGAAGAGCGGAATATAAATAAAGTAAATAAATAAATAATAAATGTGGTGTCATTTGGACACCTCAGGTAAAAGTCCAAGAGGGTCCGCATTTTGGGCCCAGTCTGGATGGGCCCTGGCGCTCTTTGCAAGGTTGCTGTGAAGACAAAATGGAAAATATCTGTCTTCAACTTCTTATAGAATACAGAACTGATAGGTATAATACGCATATATGAGATTTAGTGTAAGTCTTTCTAGAATTCAAGCTACCTACGGATTTGTGAATACTGCACCTGAACTTCCAAAGACAAAGTGAAAGACTTGCGATATTCTAATGGTGAAAATAAAGGCACGGGTTTCATGGACTGGCCCAGCCTTGCTGCCTCTGGTTCCTTTCAAATGTGCCAAACTACAATTCCCATCTCAGGCAGCTGGGGATGATGGGGATGATAGCCTTAGCAACATCAGGTTTGGATAGCTTAATCGACGTCTCCTTCATCAGCTAACATTAAATACTACTCTAAACCGATAGTCAGAATGCAGAGGAGGGGAAACGTAAACATCGAGGCTTAAGAGAAATTAATTAGAAACTGATACAGTACAGTCTCTCTTATCCAACCTTCACTCATCCAACGTTCTGTATTATCCAACGCAGTCTGCCTCTTGCCTGGATCCATAGCAGTTTCAATACATTGCAATGTTTGGGTTCTGAATTTGTAAATACAGTAATTACTACATAACGTTACCGTGTATTGAACTGCTTTTTCTGTCGATTTGTTGTAAAACATGATGTTTTGGTACTTAATTTGTAAAATCATAACATAATTTGACATTTAATAGGTTTTTTTCCTGAATCCTTCCTTATTATCCAATGTTTTCTGTCAGCCTGTTTCTGTTGGATAAGCGAAACTCTACTGTATGTGTACAATATATGCCTTCTTGTCTTTCTTTCTGTTGCTGCTTTAATGTCTGCCTTTCCTCTTGCCAGTGCATGCCCTGGGAGGATGGCGCACAGTGGCATGCAGTGTATTATTGTTGCTATTGCTATTGTTGATATTGTTCATAGGTACACTTCTCTAGGAACAGTCTCAAGTTAAATCAATGAGACTATCTTCTGAATAGACTTGTTTGGGAATATAATCTGAATAATTCCATACACACACACCCTCCCCCAGTCAGCCCTAGGCATATCTCAATCCTATATACATACATACATACATACAGACAGACAGACAGACAGGCAGGGACTTATCATGCCATGCCTTTACGCCATGTTATTCTGTTTGAAATCTGCTCCAGCCAGTCGCATGAGGGGAGCTGATGGCTGATGCTCACAATTGCACCCCTGCCATGTTTGTGCTTTAAGAGCATCATTTGCATGTGGGGGGTTTTTTTGGCCTGCATTCATTACCAACTCTGGTATCACACCCCTAACTTTGTGATTGGCTCTTCTATTTTGTAAAGAAAAATAATCATGTTTCACATTGGTGGGATGTGCTGCGAAACATAACCCAAACGATTGGAAAAGAGATTAAGAGGGTTTTAAGCACACTAGAAATCCTGTCTTCCTCTCCTGAGCACCAGAAGTAGTTTGGGACTTCTCTACCAGAGGTTTCCTTAGGAATCTTTGAGTCACCCACACCCAAACTGGTTATGAACTGGTTATTGTGGAGAAAGGAGGCTATGAATGGGATCCCCCCCCCCATGGTTAACACTGCACCCTGAGTTTCAATGATCTCAGGGAGTATCAGTGGTCATAAGGCTGAGGCAGAAGTGGAACGAATGCAAGTACAGACAAACTCATGCCTGAGGGCTGGATGTAGCCCCTTGGGCTCTTTTCTCAGGCTCTCCTCTCTCTCACCATCCTATCCTTCCTTCCTTCTCTTTCCTTCCTCCGTCCCTCCCTCTTTCTCCTTCCCTTTCACGGTCCAGGCATGTAGCGAGAGGGGGGGGGGGGGGTTGAGAGGCTTCACCCCCCCTCCGGGAATTCTCAGGGTGGTCCGCGAAACCTTACTGGTACATTATTTAAATTGTTATGTTTATTCATATCATGATCTGATCACCATGCTCAATATATTCCATATGCATGGGGTTATTGGGATAATGATACAAAAGGTTTGCTAGGGTACACCCTCCCTCACTCAGACTCAGCCCCCCCCCAATCAAACTCAGCCCCCCTGCCAAATCAAAACCCTGGCTACGAGCCTGCCTTTGTCCTTCCTTCTTTCTTTCTTTCTTTCTTTCCTTCTTTCTTTCCTTCCTTCCTTCCTTCCTTCCTTCCTTCCTTCCTTCCTTCCATCCTTTTCTCCTTCACTCCCTTTTGTCTTTCCTTCCTCCTTACTTCCCCCTCTTTCTCCTTCCATCCTTCCACGCTTTCATCCTTCCTTCCATCTTTCCTTCCCTTCCTTTTGTCTTTCTTTCCTTCTCTTTTTTCTTTATTCTTCCCTTCCTTCCATCCATCCATCTTCCCTTCCATCCTTTCATCATTCCCTTTTGTCTTTCTTTTCTTCCCTCCCTCCATCCCTCTCCCTCTTTCTCCTTCAATCCTTCCCTTCTTCCCTTTTGCCCTTCCTCCCATCCATCTCTTCCCCCTTCCTTCTATCCTTCTCTTTTTCCTTCCCTTCCTTCCACCCTTCCCTTCCACGCTTCCACCCTTCCTTCCCTTTTGCCTTTCTTTTCTTCCTGCTTTCCTCCCTCCCTCCATCCCTCTCTCCCTCTTTCTCCTTCCATCCTTCCCTTCCTTCCTTTTGCCCTTCCTTCCATCTCCCTCTTCCCCTTTTATCCTATTCTTTCTTCTTTTTTCCTTCCCTTCCACGCTTCCACCCTTCTTTCCCTTTTGTTTTTCTTCCTTCCCTCGTTCCTTCCCTCTCTCCCTCTTTCTCCTTCTTTCCATCGTTCCCTTTTGCCCTTCCTTCCATCTCTCTCTTCCCCCTTCCTTCTATCCTTCTCTTTTTCCTTCCCTTCCTTCCACCCTTCCCTTCCATGCTTCCACCCTTCCTTCCCTTTTGCCTTTCTTTTCTTCCTGCTTTCCTCCCTCCACCCCCCTCTCCCTCTTTCTCCTTCCACCCTTCCCTTCCTCCCTTTTGCCCTTCCTTCCATCCCTCTCTTCCCCTTTTATCCTATCCTTTCTTCTCTTTTTCCTTCCCTTCCACGCTTCCACCCTTCTTTCCGTTTTGTCTTTCTTCCTTCCCTCGTTCCTTCCCTCTCTCCCTCTTTCTCCTTCTTTCCATCATTCCCTTTCACCCTTCCTTCTCTCTTTCCTTCCTCCTTCCTCGTCTTCCTTCCTTCCATCACCGGGCATCCAGTCCTCCTAGCAGGAAGGGCTAGCATGTGGCCCCCAAGTTAGAAAGTTTGCCCTTGCCTGGACTAATGCATTGCTATGATGTCATGACAGCATGGTGTGATAATGCCCTTAGTGTGCAAAGCTTCGGTCATGTTTGCTGCAGAGATATGTGCCTACAGACAGAGGTTTCCTTGAGACCACCGAATGGGTTTTGTGGCTAAGGTGACATTTGGAATGGGTAGAGCTTGCATTCTTTGGTTGCTATGCTACAGCATTCTCTGTGGATTAAAATGTGGGCGGATGGGGGGAAAGTTCAGGATTTGTTTGTACCCAACCACCCATCAGGGGTTTCCTGTAGGTATGTATGTATGGGACAAGTTTCTTAGATTAGTGTTTAAGAACAAAGAAGTAAGCCTTCGGTACTTCAGTACAAGAACTAAAGAGAACCTGTGCCATTTCTTGTTTTAAAGCATATTTTAGGTACTTTCAGCTTTCCAAAGCAGCACAAGCCAAAGACAATTCTCTGCCACTACAATATATAGGATCCAAATCAGGATGGATTTACTTTTTATTTTATTTTTACTTTTATTCTATTTGATAAGGGCGGCCGGGGGAGAAGTCTGAGTGGGGGGGACTGCATGATCTCAAGGACACATTTTGTCCACTCTTGATCGAAAAAGAAAGAGAATGGCGAAACAATGGAACATCAGTGAATTTTGTCCAGAATTATGGTTGCTCCTTAGCTTTTTCTGATAGAAAACCCTTTGTTGTTATTTTTGCTATTGTTGTCGTTATTGCAGCCCCCAGTGCTGCAACAGATTAAACCCTTGAGCCGGCAGGACTGCTGACCAAAAGGTTGGCAGTTCGAATCTGGTGAGTGGGGTGAGCTCCCATCTGTTAGCTCCAGCTTCCCATGCAGAGACATGAGAGAAGCCTCCCACAAGATGGTAAAACATCTAGGTGTTCCCTGGACAAGGTCCTTGCAGACAGTCAATTCTCTCCCACCACAAGCAACTTGCAGTTTCTCAAATCGTTCCTGACATGAAAACAAAAACAAAAACCACTAGCATACAACCCGCCTGTTATGTCAGCTACACTGCCTGCCAATTAGCTACCAAGCACAATTCCGGTCCAGCTTATCTGTCTGAATGTATCTCCCTTTATGAACCAGTCTGAGTGCTAAGATCTGCCGGGGAGGTCTTGCTCTCGGTCCCACCACCGTCACAACTGCAATTGGTAGGAATGAGAGACAGGGCCTTCTCAGTGGTGGCCCCATGGTTGGGGAACTCTAATAAGATTAGATCGGCTTCCTCCCTCCTGGTATTCAGGAAACAAGTCAAAACCTGATTGTTTAAACAGTCCTTCAGCAAGTGAGGGAAACGCAGCTTAACATCCTATCATGACGCAGTTACAAATGAAGCAGTTGAAATATGATTAAAGGATTGGTGCACTGCATTAATTTTTGTTGGGGATATTAGCATGTTACAATATGTTTAAGGGATCTTAATGTGTGTATATATGTTTATTGGTTTTAGTGATTTTATAGGAGCCCCCAGTGGCACAATGAGTTGAACTCTTGTGCCGGCAAGACTGCTGATCGAAAGGTTGGCGGTTTGCATCCGGGGAGCAGGGTGAGCTCCTGTCTGTCAGCTCCAGCTTCTCACATGGGGGACACGAGAGAAGCCTCCCACAGGATGCTAAAAACATCTGGACATCCCCTGGGCAATGTCCTTGCAGATGGCCAATTCCCTCACACCAGAAGCGACTTGCAGTTTGTTTAACTCTGCTCATTTTTGAACAAATATTTCTAAAATGCACAAATTTCTTCCAATATTTTGATGGAAAAATAAGAAATTTGAGTGTCGCAAAGTCAAATGGCCAGATTTGCCCAGCTCTCGTCAAAATTTGGGATGCAGGCGATGCTCTATGGGGCCGTCCTGTGTCTCTTTGAAAGCAGGACATCTGGCTTGCTTAGGCCGGGGCTTTGTCTGCCGAACTAAGAAGGTGAAAGTGAACCAAATTGGACCGTTTCTGTTCTCGCGCGGCGAGGCGGGAGCGCAGGCTGGCTTCCTGCCAACAGCAGCTTTCACGGCCTTTTGTTGTCTGATGTTTCCAGCGCATGCTTGGCAATCCGTTATTTAGGATTTAGGTTACAGGCGCTGTGTGTGTTGTGGTCCCTTGATGTCATTTTTTGAAAGAGAATGGTTGGGTTTTTTAATTTCTGTTTTTGGTTTTCGACATGGGTTTTCCTGGGGTGCTCCAGCGCATGTCCAGGGACTTGCTGTCGCTGTTCATGCATTTGACAAGATCAAATGAGAGGTCCAAGCGCAAAGGCTTAGGCATGCATGCAAGGCCTACATGAGAGGGAGACGTGCCAAGGTATAAAGGGCTGACGAGGAACATGGACATCTCTTACACTAGTACAGGCAGTCCCTGAGTTGCAGACGTCAGGCTTACAAACAACTCCTAGTTAAGAACAGGGGTAAGACAACAGGAAGTGAGAGAAATATATTCCCAATCCACTTCTGGAAGAGTTACAATCATGGGGAAAAGGGTTCTCCACAGAAATCCTTGTTTCTACAAGCCACAGTTTTCGAAATCTAATTCTCACAGGGACAGAAAGTGAGGTGAAATCTTCTGAACAGCAAAACAGATATTGGGAATTCCATAACTTATTGGAAATAAGTTCACCATAACTTTATGATGTCACATCCATTTGGAAGAGGAACACATGGAGACCACCTTTTTGAAAACCACTAGTCAAGGAAAGCATGGCCTTGTTAGAAGTCACCCCTTTGAACAAGTGGTATTCATAAGTGTAAAGATGTTATTCGAACGCCAACTTTTGCACCGTGGCAGGGCAGGCTATCCCCACCGCTGCCACCAAATGTAAAGAATCGAAACGCCGCCTAAAGCTAGCGTCAATCTTTGCGGCGTAACAAGGATTTGTACTGTTCAAATATAAAGAATTTCGCTGCCACCATTTATTTATGCTTGACCATTGACTTGTAATTTGAATGACGTCACGGAGAGAGTTTTCTTTAAGTAACATCAAACAGTTTATTTTGGCACAAAAGCTTGGTTTGATACTTTATATAACACTTCCGAAGAGGCACGACTTAAAAAGGTTACAAATGTTCTAGTTATGGCAAATACAAAGTTGCAATGCTTAACTATTGCTATTACTCAGCTATATCAGCTTCTCTCTATCTCAACATATAGGCACTCTGGCCTTTTAAAGACACTTTGTCTATTTTTAGCCCCCTAGGCTTTACATAAAACCAGCTGGCTCGCAAGCTCAGCTCACTAGAACTGTATTCTCACAGCCCTAAACACCGACTGCTAACCCTGGTCTCTCTAGAGCTGGTCAGTACCAACTGTCTTAGAGCTGGTCTGACAGTTCAACTGTCAAAATTCAAAACTTCCCCAGAATTCTATTCTTGGCTCTGGCAGAAAGCTGTTGACTCCTCCCACTTCTGCCTCACAGCTGTTGCTATGGCAACTCTGCTCTCCCTGCAGAGACATGCTCTTAATATCGGCTCTCTCCGGCTCACATTATCCTAACATTTTAATACACATTCAATACTCAATCCTATAATAAAAAATAAACACTTCAGCACAATAAGCATTCGTGTAATGGCACACAGGTAACTCCGCTGTTAAACTGAAGAACCATGTCTTTAAACTGCCAAGGATAAAGACATGTCACTAGAAAAATATATTGGGTTAGCAGAGGATGGTTTTTTCTTTGCAGTAGAATTTGCAGTTGTAGTTGCCCAAAAGATATACACTGCCTTGCAGGGCCGGACTAAGGTAATTCAAAATGGTAAGCGAACATTATTTAGGCGTGCCCTTGCTCTCCGACCTCGTGGAGGGTGCGCATGTGCGGAGCCAGCTAGTTCTGCGCATGTGCATCTCCGCATACGCCATTGGTCCGTGCGACACCAGCTGGATGGAGAAGAGAATTGTGCCCTACACGAGGCCGAAAAGGAGAAACCATTTGCAGACAGAGATGGGAGGCTCCGCCCCGGCTGCAAAAGGTTCCTCCTTCTCGGCCTTGTGTAGGGCGTGATTCTCATCTCCGGCCAGCTGGAGTCTCACAGCAGCAAAGGTGCATGCGCGGAACCTGGTGGCCGGATGTGCCCCTGATCACGTGGCGCCCTAAGCGGCTGCTTACTTTGCTCACCATTAAATCCACCCCTGCTGCCTTGAAACCTCTTCCTTTAAAATATGCACCCGAGAGACAAAAACAAAGCAGTCTTCTTTAAAAATAACGTATCTTGTTTACTCGTGTATATTCAGCATACTACTCCATAATCCAATGTATTTAAGCATATAGATATAGTCCAAACAGTATAACTGGACTCACTGAAGTCTGAAAGTCATATTTCATATTTTGTGCGTGAATTTCCTGAATTATTTCATTTGTTATTGTAATTGTATTATTTAATTATTATTTCTGATGCATTTTGTTTTGTCATTTTGTATTTTACTTGTGTATATTGTGCATTAGGAAAGTTGAGAACCACTGATCTAGAGTTTTTCAAGCCAAAATCCAAGTTCCCTGAACACTGAGGCATTATGCTTTAACACAAGCATGGACAAACGTTGGCCCTCCAGGTGTTTTGGACTTCAACTCCCATAATTCCTAACCGCTGGAATTGTGGGAGTTGAAGTCCAAAACACCTGGAGGGCCACAGTTTGCCCATGCCTGTTTTAACATTCAAAAGAGTGCATACCCCATGCTTGGGAACTTTACCAGATGACAGGGAAGCTGGTAAACAAACAGAATAGCCTAGGGGGCCTGGAGGTGGCTTACTCGCAGCTCTAGCTTATCTGGGAGGAAGCCTCTTAACTAAAGAATTAACTATTTATCTGCTCTGAGACAGGAAAAATGGAAACAAACTTGGAGATGAAAACACAGATTATTTCTTTTCTCATTCTGTCTACTTTGTCTTGTTTGTCTGGTTTCCAAATGATTATGCAAAGAAAAAAAAGAGGATTGAGAAGAAGTAGTAGTAGTAGACTAGATAATATATTGTTATTTTGGTGTACACAGCTACCATTATCAGTGGCTGGTAAATAATGGTGGATGTGATCTGTTTATTATCTAATTTGGTTAGGGGTTGTGATGGTGCAGCGGATTAAGCTGCGGATCTGCTGAACTTGTTGACCAAAAGGTCAGCGGTTCAAATCCGAGGAGTATGGTGAGCACCTGCTGTTAGTCCCAGCTTCTGACAGCCTAGCAGTTTGAAAACATGCAAATGTGAGTAGATCAATAGGTACCACTCTGGCAAGAAGGTAACGGTGCTCCATGTAGTCATGCTGGCCACATGACCTTGGAGGTGTCTATGGACAACACCGGCTCTTCGGCTTAGAAATGGAAATGAACACCATCTCCCAGAGTCGGACCCAACTAGACTTAATGTCAGGGGAAAACCTTTACCTTAAGCTAGGTGAATATGTAGGGTGAATATTTTGGGGTTTTTTTTGCAATGCATAGCTTTTGATGTGCTGCACACTTGCCCATCATTTCCTTTTTGTTACACAAGTGTATGCCAGGAGACAGAATATTTGTACATGGAGACGCAATCTAGTTGTTTTGCTTCCTCTTGCCCTGATGAGTGGGATGACACATCTTCAGTGGATTAAATCAATGGCCATCGTGGCTCTCCAAGCCAGGTATAGTTATGTTCATCATCCTGTCTGAGATCCATCTGCTCCACATTTTCTGGACACGTTCCCATTTTGGGGAGGGGAGAGTGGGTGGCTTTCATGTCTCCTCCTCCCACAATTTGCCTTGGAATTTATTCTCTGCAGAAGGAACTCAGTGAAATCCATGAAGGCAGCCCAAAGGGGAAAAGCCCAGCTCTAGATAAGCCATCCATTTCCTCCCCTCTCCCTCCTTTTGTCAACTGCTGAATATAGAAGGCCCCTCTGGCTACAGGACCCTTGCCGCTTGTGTCTCTGCTTGCAAGGCCGAGTTTAAGCAAATGTTATTTTAGCTGCGGAAGGCTGGTTGGCTGGGCCTCCTTTCACGAGTGCCTTCCTGAGTTGCTGCCAATGGTGAACTTCCCACCATTCCACTTATCTGTTCTTGAGGTCTTTTGTCCACTTCCCCCACATAGGATGACTACTTGTCTTAATGAACCTTACTATTTATTTATTTATTTATTTACGGCATTTATATGCCGTCCTTCTCACCCCAAAGGGGACTCAGAGCGGCGCATACACACACACACACACACACACACACTACTACAACTACTACTACTACTACTATACATGAATACCAGTTTCCTCATAAGGAAGCTCATCTTAGCTCCCCCCCAACCCATCTCTCTAAGCCAGTGGTTCTCAACCCCTCCTAATGTCGTGATCCCCAACCATAACATTATTTCTGTTCTACTTCATAACTATAACTTTGCTACTGTTACGAATAGTAATGCAAATATCTGATACGCAGCATGTATTTTCATTCAGTGGACCAAATTTGGCACAAATACCTGATACGCCCAAATTCGAATACTAGTGGGATTGGGGGGGGGGGGGGTTGATTTTGTCAATTGGGAGTTGTAGTTGCTGGGATTTATAGTTAACCTACCATCAGAGAGCATTCTGAAGTCCACCAATGATGGAATTGAACCAGATTTGGAACACAGAACTCCCATGCCTAACAGAAAATACTGGAAGGGTTTGGTGGGCATTGACCTTGAGTTTGGGAGTTGTAATTCATCTACATGCAGAGAGCAGTGTGGACTCAAACAATGGATCTGGATCAAACTTGGCACTGATACTCAATATGCCCCAGTGTGAACACTGGTGGTGTTTGGGGAAAATAGACTTTGATATTTGGGAGTTATAGTTCACCTACAATAAAAGAGCATTCTTAACCCCACCAATGATAGAATTGGACCAAATTTCCCACACAGAACCCCTCTTGACCAAAAAAAATACCGTGTTTCCTGACGGTTGTTGGCAACCCCTTTGACACCCCCCTTGGCAACCACCCTAGGGATCCCGACCCCCAGGTTGAGAAACACTGCTCTAAGCTATTCAACTGTTTAAAGGTGGGTCTCCTTATCTCAACAATCTCAATTTGCTTCCCTCCATTTTCCCTTGCATTTTCCTTCTGCATCATACAAACAATGATGCTTTAAGCAATGGACGTTTGATTATCTCCTATATATTTAAAATTGTTTTTTAATATCATTTGAACAATAGACTTTTCCCAAGGCTGTATTTGAACAATCCTGAAAAAAACTCTAAAATATTAAAATTATTTTGAAAAACTCTAAAATCAGGACAGTAAGTAAAAAGCAACACTCCAACAAACAGGAGAAACAAGTAGGGCCAGCTAACACCTCCCAATAAAGGATTCCCCCCGGCATGAACCAGACAGGCTTTGAAGCTGCAAGGCTACTTAATACTAATCAAGGTGTCCAATTGCAACATTCACACTTGCCTCAAACAGACAAGAGTTCTTTCTCCCACCCTGGACATTTCACAGATATATCAACCCCATTTGCCTAGTTTCCAACAGACCTCACAACCTCTGAGGATGCCTGCCTTAGATGTGGGTGGAACGTAAGGAGAGAATGCTTCTGGAACATGGTCATACAGCCCGGAAAACACACAGCAACCCAATCCTTAAAAACTACTTCATTGGAAGGTAGCCGGCCTGGCTCATTCTATCAGAAAGCATAAATCTGGGTTTGTTTTTGTATGCCTTCAAGTTGTTTCTCAGGCTACCATGGGAGCTTCTTGGCAAAGTTTGTGCAGAGCCATTTGCCTTTGGCTCCTATGTGTCTGCGATTCATCCAAGGGCCGAACAGAGCCTTGGATTGCGATCTCTTGGATTCCAGCACTCTGACCATATTGGTCCTCATTAGCTTTTACAGTCTCATTAAGCAACACCTGGCTTTACCCTTAACAATTGTGCTGTGTATTGATTTTTTTAAAAAGCCTATGTGGGTGGGATGGAGAGATGTCATCTTCAATCTATGGCTCTAAGTGATGATGTGGTCTCCAGCATGTGATCATCTGAGCCACATCGTTCTTTAGACCACAGTCCAACGTGAGCAGCAGATGAAGATGGGCAGATGGGATATGTTCTGTACCTCAAAACCTTGAGCTGATAAGGAAAAACTGATGTGACTTTTGGAATCAACAGGTCAAATAAATGTGTGTGTGTTGGATATGTGTGTGTGTGTGTGTCTAACATTTGGGGCACTAAAATGTGTGTCAGCCTGCGCAATCGGCCTATCTTGAGTCTCTGTTCCCAACTGCTTTCCATTCAGACTCCTTAGAACAAAGTGTCACATGGGGGGGGTAGGAAACCCTGGGGGGGGTCATGAGAGGGGTGTCAGAGGGGTCTCCAAAGACCATAAGAAAACAGTATTTTCTCTTGGTCATGGGGGTTCTGTGTGGGAAACTTGGCCCAATTATATCATTGGTGGGGTTCAGAATGCTCTTTGATTCTAGGTGAATGATAAATCCCAGATACTACAACTCCCAAATGGCAAGGTCTATTTTTCCTGAACTCCACCAGTGTTTGAGCATATTGATTATTCATGCCAAATTTGGTTCATATCAATCATTGCTTGAGTTCACAGTGCTCTCTGGATGTGGGTGAACAACAACTCCCAAACTCAAGGTCAATGCTCACCAAACCCTTTCAGTATTTTCTGTTGGTCATGGGAGTTCTGTGTGCCAAGTTTGGTTCAATTCCATCGTTGGTGGAGTTCAGAATGCTCTTGGATTGTAGGGGAACTATAAAATCCAAATAACAAAATCAATCCACTCCCCAGCCCCACCAGTATTCAAATGTGAGCATATTTGGGTATTTGTGCCAAATTTGGTCCAGTGAATGAAAATCCATCCTGCATATCGGATATTTACATTACGATTCGTAACAGTAGCAAAATTGCAGTTATGAAGTAGCAACAAAAATAATGTTATGGTTGGGGGTCACCACAACATGAGTGACTTGTATTAAGAGGTCGCGGCATTAGGAAGATTTAGAACCACTGCCTTAGGGAGACATGGGGCAGCTGCAAGAAGTGTGCAATAGTAAACATTTTGTGAAAATCCACATTTTCGCCTCTCTTCTTTGCTCCTCCTGCACCTTGGCTTCCACCGTCCTACCGCCAGCCTGTCTTTTTCTCCCCCTTCTCCCTCTTGCTTTTCTGTGTGGCACAAACAATGAGACCATTGTCAAGGGCCGATCTTGGGGGTGGGGGGGGGGGGTGTCAGTGTTCCCAGCATTGTAGCCAGGGCTGGGAAAAACACAAACTCTCATGGGCCAGGCAGGGAAGACCAGACCAGACTGAGACAGATGCCTAAATTAGCAACAAAGCCTTTTCAACGTACCCCCCTCCGCCGCCACCCTGGCCTTTATGCTCTCCGCCTATCAAGACAAGGACAGCCTTGTGTGTGTGTGTGCGTGCGTTGGATATGTGTGTGTGTGTATGCGCGTGCGTGTCTGTGGCTGGACAGCAGCTTGCGTGTCTCCCCATGTTAATTAGTTTTGCATGCATGTCTGATAAGGTGCCAATGAATATGTTTGTCCTCTGTTCTCTAGCGAAAGCTGTTTTAATGGTGAGGGAGGATGAAGGGCTGGCGACGGTGCTACAAGGGGGGCCTTTGGGGAGTGTTTATAGTGTGCATATGTGTGTGTGCTGAATGCAGTTTTGGATAATTGAGCCAAGCACACACACACACAAAGGGGAATATCTGGGGACGAAAGTGTGGAAGCCGCTTTGTAGTAATGCGATCTGATATTTTAGACGGCATATCATTGCATTTGCAGGAGGAAAGTTATACATTAATATCTGGTTTTATTACGCACTATATATTTTTCCTATTTGATCATTTTGTTTTGGGAAAGATTGGGAGAAAGAGGCCCATTAACTCACTCTCTCTCTCTCTCTCTCTTTTCTCTCCTTGATCCTTCCCATGTTCCCAACCCATTTGGAAAGAATATGCTTTGAAATCTTCTTACAGACCTGCAAATGCAAAGAAAACACAAGGGTTGAATGAAAAGTAATGCCTCCATCTTCGTAACTCCTCAACAGATGGCAGTACTGGTATGTGACAGGTATTGGCTTGTTCAGTAGACTCCCCTCTACAGTTCTGTTTTGGTGGGAAACCTTAGCATTGAGCAGTTGTGTTGTTAAAATGTAAAGTATAGAACCCTGCGCAGACGGTCGGTCAATGCGACTTAAGCAACATGCAGTCATTGAATTCTTGACAGCAGAAGGTGTCACCTCAAAGGAGATTCATCAGAGAATGCAAGCTGTTTATGGTGATGATGTTGATGTGAGTACTGTGTGTCATTGGGCGAGTAAGTTTAAAGATGTTGAGGTGAGAATATCTGGCTTGTGTGACAAACAAAGAGTTCGACGTCCTGTGACAGCAACCACCAAGTTTCACAAGCAAAAGGCTGACTGATTCGGGGCGATCGTTGTATCACTCAGAGAGAAATTTCAAGCATAATCCGCATTTCACAAGAAGGTGTGGGTCACATTATTGCTTTGCTTGGCTATCGGAAGATCTGTGCACAATGGGTTGCGGAAACATAGTGTCAACTTCTTCCACGACGGCTTCAGAAAACATGTTCATTGTTGGCAGAAATGTATGCAATTGTCTGGTGACTATGTGGAAAAGTGAATAGTGGTAGTTAAAGAGCACATCCTAAGGACTATTTCTGCGTTTGATTTATTAAAATATTCCCATCCAAACCCAAGTAATGAAGGTGGAGGCATTACTTTTCATTCAACCCTCGTAAAAGGCAGGAGAAGTTGACTCTCCTAAAAGAAAGGAATCAATGAAAGAACAATTAAACCAAATGGTAATAAGGAGATGGTAGAGGGCATGCTTGGGGGGCTCAGATAAGGGATAAGCAATACAAGCAAGGTGGGTGTGCAGCGCATTCAGAGGGGGCCTTTTATGCATGGGATTTCAATAATTGGAGAAGAAAATCAGAGGCAACCTTTCTTTTTTTCTTTTCTTTTTGTAGTGGCATAGAACTGGCAGTGACTCAAGCACAAAGTAGTGGCATAACCTTAAAGGGGCCATCGCTACCTCACCTGCAGTCATCTGCACAACAAAGTTAATACTTCGCTTTGACCTAGAAATGTAAGGGTTTCAAAGCTAATGTGTGGAAAAAGGTTTTGAATATTCAAAATGCTCTGTACACGTTGAGTGTCCCTTATATAGAAATCCAAAATCTGAAATATTCCCAAATTGGAAATTGTCCACATGTTTGACTGAGATAGTAACACCTTTGCTTTCTGGTGGTTCAGTATGCATAAATCTTGCTTCATGCGCAAAATCATTTGTTGTTGTGTTGTGTGGTTTTTAGATTGTGTAAACTAAAACCCGAGCCTGCGGGAAGGAGCGGTATAGAAATTGAAATAATAAATAAATAATAAATAAATACTACATAACAGCATTTCTCAACCTGGGGAGGGGGTCATGAGGGGGTTTCAGAGAGGTCACCAAAGACCATCAGAAATATATATTTCTGATGGTTTTAGGAACCCCTTTGGCAAAGAAGGCTGAAGATCTCTCTGTCTGTCCTTCTCTTCCTTTTTGGAAACAAATGGTGAAAGCTACCACCAAAAGTCATTTTCAACTGTGATTGGCCGGCCTCTCAGCCAAGGGGAGGGCTGTTTCTGAGACTCTAAGTCGGGAGGGGAAAACCGGCATGCTTGGCACATGCCAGTGTGGTACGTATGTGCGGGCGAGGGAGGGCATGCAAAGGCTGGAGGGAGCCTTGTGTCAGTGAGTCCCTTCAAGACATGAGGGTTCTGTGTGGGAAGTTTTGCCGAATTCTATCATTGGCGGGGTTCAGAATGCTCTTTGATTGTAGGTGAACTATAAATCCCAGCAACTACAACTCCCAAATGTCAAGTTCTATTTTCCCCAAACTCCATCAGTGTTCACATTTGGACATATTGAGTATTTGTGCCAAGTCTGGTCCAGAGCCACAGTGCTCTCTGGCTATAGGTGAACTTCAACTGCTAAACTTCGGGCCAGGCTGTTAGGAATTGTGAGAGTTGCAGTCCAAAACACTTGGAGGGCCCAAGTTTGCCCATGCCTGGTTTACAGAGATCCCAGGTTTCCCCAACAGAATTGTGCCATAGTTGCAAAATTCATAAGAAAGTTGTCAAACATAGCTTTTCCTCATTGCATTTATTATTATCTGGATATATGTTATACAAACAGCACAATGCTAGTGTTTCATTCCGCTCTCACCCAAGGAGTTTTGTGTCAACATAATGATATGTAAATTATCACTTCTCTGTACTAAATTTCTGATTATCTGAGCATTTTGGATATCCCCTGGCCATTTAGGAGAGATGAGATTGTACTTTATTGCAACACACAGGCGCGCACTCGGTCTTAATTGGCCATTTGTAAAACTGCAATTCATATCCTTTTTGGCAACAATCCGATCGACGTTCGGTTTGCCGCTTGCAATGGTTAATTCACAATTCATTATTTCAGGATTCATTAATTTTCACATTTTAAAAGCCAGCCTTCTTTAAGCTTTTGTTTTTGCCACATACTCCATATTTTTGTATTTCTACGGTGTGTGGGCTTTGCCATTGCTCAAATGAAATACATAGAAATGCTCTCCAGCAATTAAGGTGTGTATTTAAGCCCTTGGTGGTGCAGTGGGTTAAGCCACTAAGCTGCTGAACTTTGAACAGACTGAAAGGTCGACAGTTCCAATCTGGGGAGCAAGGTGAGTTCCTACTGTTAGCCCCAGCTTCTGCCAACATAGAAGTTTGAAAACATGAAAATTTGTGTAGATCAATAGGTACTGCTCTGGCGGGAAGGTAACGGCACTCCGTGCAATCAAGCTGGCCACATGCCCTTGGAGGTGGCTATGGACAACGCTGGCTCTTTGGCTTGGAAATGGAGATGAGCACTAACCCCCAGAGTCGTACACATCTAGACTTAATGTCAGGGGAAAAACGTTACCTTCCGTTAAGCTAGGTGACTATGTAGATTACTTTTACCTTTAAGCTTTAAATTAAAGTTAAATTAAGTAGCTCACCCATGGATTGGGTATCTTTGGCATTCAACATGTCTTAGACTACAGCTCCCATAATCCCCAATCATTGGCCGTGTTGCTTGATGCTTCTGGGATCTGAGGTCCAGCACATTTGGAAAATCAAAGGTTCCATATCCCTTAACCAAAGTTGAGTGTGAATATCCAAGGCATGTGAATATATGGATACAGATGTATATGTGTGTGTGTGTGTGTGTATATATATACACACATATATACACACACACACACCTTGATATCCTTCAAGTAAAATGAAACTATATTGTATCAGATATGTGATCATTAACATTATTTAACACAGTAATGAAGGCATCTACGGCCATATCATACCTTCCCCAGAAAATCTTCTATTCCTTGGAAGAGTGAAGGCATTTTAGTGGATCAAAATACAAGCTCAATATGGAATTCTGAAATCCAAAAAAATTCAAAATACAAAATTGTTCACAAGATTGGATTGTTGTGAGTTTTCCGAGCTGTATGGAGATGTCCCAGGAGCATTTTCTCCTGACGTTTTGCCCACATCTATCGCTATCATCCTCAGAGTTTGAGGAGTCTGAAGGAAACTAGGCAAGTGAGGTTTATCTATCTGTGGAAGACTGTCCAGAGTGGGAGAAGGAACTCTTGTCTCTTGGAGGCAAGTGTGAATGTTGCAATTGGCCAGCTTGATTAGCATTGAATGGCCTTGCAGCTCCCAACAAAGGATTCATCCAGGCAGGAAGTATCTAGGCTTTGAAGCAGAGAGGTCATTCAATACTAATGAAGCTGGCCAGTTGCAACATTCACACTTGCCTCAAAACGAGAAGAGTTCTTTCTCCCACCTTGGACATTATTCCACAGATATATAAACCCTACTTGCCTAGTTTCCAACAGACCTCACAACCTCTGAGGATGCCTGCCATAGAAGTGGGCAAAACATCAGGAGAGAATGCTTCTGGAACATAGCCATACAGCTCTGAAAACTCAAAGCAACCAAGTGATTCCAGCCATGAAAGCCTTTGATGTTCACAAGATTATCTGAGACAGTACCATCGTTCTTTTCTGATAGTTCATTGTTTACAAACTTTGTCTCATGTACAAAATTATTAAAATGTTGTGTATGAGATTATCGTCAAGCTATGTGTGTTAGGTGTATATGAAACATAAATTAATCTTGTGTTTAGACTTGAGTCTCATCTCTAAGATATTTCACATTTCTAAGATATTTCTAAAATCTGGAGAAGGGGGAGATATGAAAATACAGAATACTTCTGGTCACAAGCATTTCATATCAACCTGGCCTTTGAATTGAATTCCTTATGACAGCGTTTCTCAACCTGGGGGTCGGGACCCCTAGAGGGGTCGTGAAGGGGGTGTCAGAGGGGTCACCAAAGACCATCAGAAAAAAACATTGTTTCTATTGGTAATAGGGTTCTTTGTGGGAAGTCTGGCCCAATTCTATCATTGGTGGGGTTCAGAATGCTCTTTGATTGTAGGTGAACTATAAATCCCAGCAACTACAACTCCCAAATGTCAAGGTC
The DNA here is from genome assembly GCA_030556195.1 of Anolis apletophallus. Classification (NCBI taxonomy): domain Eukaryota; kingdom Metazoa; phylum Chordata; class Lepidosauria; order Squamata; family Anolidae; genus Anolis; species Anolis apletophallus. The sequence continues at coordinate 19,493,017 of JARBWK010000015.1, forward strand.
TATTTTCCCCAAACTCCACAAGTGTTTGGGCATATTGAGTATTCATGCCAAATAAATAAAAATAAAAATAAATGAGTTTTGTCCAGATCTACCCAGTGCTCTCTGGATGTAGGTGAACTAGAACTCCAAAACCCAAGGTCAATGCCCACCAAATCCTTCTAGTATTTTCTGTTGGTCATGGGAGTTTTGTGTGCCATGTTTGGTTCAATTCCATCATTGGTGGACTTCAGAATGCTCTTTGATTATAGGTTAACTATATTATATTATTATTATTATATAATAATATACTAATATGATAATATATTATATTATTAACTATAAATGCCAGTAACTACAACTCCCAAATGGCATGTATATTTTGCCCCAAACTCCACCAATGTTCACATTTGGTTGTATTGGGTTTTGTGCCAAATTTGGTCCCGTGAATGAAAAGACATCCTGAATATCAGATATTTACATTACGGTTTATAACAGTACCAACATTACAGTTGTGAAGTAGCAACAAAAATAATGGGGGTCACCACAACATGAGGAACTGTATTAAGGGGTCGCAGCATTAGGAAGGTTGAGAACCACTGCATTATGACTTTGTGAAAGAGGCCTCAGTACCATGGACAGCGTTATGTGGGACATGAAAATATACTATATGCGGAATTTACAGTAATCTCCGGTCCTTACATGTTCTTATATATTTCCTGCGTAATCTTAAGGAAAGAATAATGCACCATACTCCAAAATCGATTAGGTTGGGGCCACATAGCTTCATTTAGAGACCCTCAGAAACCATATGAATGGATTCCAACTGCGTTCCGTTTATTTCCATGTGATACATTGAGCAGATGTGGGTTAGTAAGACATCTAAATCCTTCTAATGTAAGTGCATTGGCTTATGTAAGTGCATTGGTGTGTCTGGAGTTGTAAACCCCCTGCTTTTAAAAGCGGGGTGTGTTTTGGTTGTCACTGGAAGTGTTATTAGTGTCTCTCCTGATTTGAAACATGGAGTCTTTTTATTAGAACTAAGGATTTTAAAAATCTTTGGTAAATAATGAAACCTTATGGCTTTTTTTCAACTGCAGCCATCCTTTCCCCTTACTATTGATTATACTGTTAGGATGGCTAGGAGTTGCAATCCATTTGTGTTCTGAAATGCATACCTTTCCAAGTTTGCAACAACGTGCTTTTGGAAACACGTGGATCTGAGAGATTGACATGGAAAATGCAAGGAAAATGCATCGAAATCAGTGCTACCAAATGGATAAGCATATTTCACATTTGGTGTGATGGTTGCCTGGCTAGGACTCTGAGAGGCACTTATTCAGTGGAGAACACACGAGTGGCTAGCTTCGGGTTTGAGGGAAACAATCTGCCCTTTCACACTTCACAATTGCAATATTATTATTCGACTTTGGCTGCCATCATTCCATCCCTGGACATGGTAGTGAAGCACTATCAAGCTCTAGATCAGGCATGGGCAAACTCATAATTCACCCAGGCAGGAATTATCCAGGCTTTGAAGCAGTGAGGCAATTAAATACTAATCAAGTTGGCCAATTGCAACATTCACACTTGCCTCCAACAGACAGGGGCGGATCTTAGTGGAGGCAAAGTAAGCGGCCGCCTCAGGGTGCCACGTGGCCAAGGGCGCATTTGGCCGCGGCCGCCAGGTTCAGTGCATAATGCCGCGCCATTGCTGCGGGCGGCGGGTGCACAGGCGGGAAAATGTTCCCTGGCTTGTCCTTTTCGGCCTCTTGGGAGTGCGTTTCGCTACTCCCTCCACCAGAAGCGCTCAGTCCCAATAGCGCATGCGCGAAACTAGCTGTTTGCGCGCATGTGTGCTCTGGCATCATCACCACGCTAAAGACCCAAAAAAAAGGTTCACTTACTACTATTTTTTACCTTTGTCCAGTCCTGCCAACAGACAAGAGTTCTTGCCCCCCACCCTTGACTTTCTACAGATATATAAACCCAACTTGCCTAGTTTTCAACAGACCTCACAATCTCTGAGGATGCTTGCCATAGATGTGGGTGAAACATCAGGAGAGAATGCTTCTGGAACATGGGCATACAGCCTGTAAAATTCACAGCAACCCAGTGATTTTGGCCATGAAAGCCTTTGACTTTGTGATTTTAGATATCGAGTTGTATATTGTTTTTATTTATATGAATGTAGCTTTTTTATTGTGTTCATTGCTGGTGTTTTATTTATTATTTATTTATTTATTTCAGGATTTTACCCCGCTCTTCTCAACCCCCGAGGGGGGGCTCAGAGCAGCTTACAGTAAGGCACAATTCGATGCCCACACAGTAACAATATAAAACCCCAGAACCCTTCAACAATTAAAATATATTAAAATACATTAAAATACAATTACATTAGCATCATACGCATTCATTCCAGATTAAAACAATGTTCTGTCCATAAAAGAATTGGCCCTATTCATCCACTTTCCATTAAAATCCCATCTAAAATGCTGCATTGTGCTGGTGTGCAAACGCCTGGTCCCACAGCCAGGATTTTACTTTTTCCTGAATGCCAGGAGGGATGAGGTGGATCGTACATCGATAGGGAGCGCATTCCACAGGCGGGGAGCCACCACCGAGAAGGCCCTCTCCCTCGCCCCCACCAGCCGCATTTGAGAAGTAGGCAGGAGCGAGAGCAGGGCCTCCCCGGATGATCTTAGATTACGAGGTGGGACGCTGATGCGTTCGGACAAGTAAGCTGGGCCAGAACCGTATAGAGCTTTAAAGGTCAAAACCAGCACTTTGAATTGAGCCCGGAATTGGACAGGCAGCCAGTGGAGCTGACACAACAGGGGGGTGGTATGCTCCCTGTCTGTAGCTCCCATTAGTAATCTGGCTGCTGCCTGCTGGACTAATTGCAATTTCCGAACTGTCTTCAAAGGCAGCCCCACGTAGAGTGCGTTGCAGTAATCTATTCGGTTTTGATTTTATTTTATTGTAATTTGTTGTTTGGGCTTGGCCTCGTGTGAGCCGCCCCGAGTCCCCTTTGGGGAGATGCGGCGGGGTTTAAATAAAGATGATGATGATGATGATGATGATGATGATGATGATGATTTGACAACACAAAGAAGGTTCTCCTAAATTTCCCCTTACTCAAAGGTTAGTCATCTATGGGGGAAAGGCTTTTCTTGAATATGAAACTTCCTTTCTTCCTTCCCCGCCTCTACAATGTTTTTCGTGCTTGACCAGTCCCTCATTCTCATTCAAATCTGATCACACTAAACACCAAAAGTCCTTGCTGCATTGAAAACACAGAGGATTTTCTTGCTGGGATAAATATATAATTCTCTCTGTTCTTTCCACGTGGGAAAAGCTAGTTAATGAATCCATGACTGAAAATGCAAGGCTCTTTTTTGCCAAGGCTTCTTGGCAATCTCAGAGTCACGTAGTCAAATGAGCTGTAACAGCAGAAGGGGGAGAATAAGCAGTTAAATCAACGCATTACTTAAGCCATGTGTAGAGAATATTAGCCCAGAAATTTTCCCCTCTTTTGGGAATGTATGTATGCTTTCTTTTTCCTCTTGTATTTTCCTCCTCTCAAGAGGGGGGAGGGTTGTGTGTGACATTTCTTTTACTGTCCAGTTTGACAGGTAGAGAGTATCCAAGTGTCCAAGGCCTCATAAGCCAAGTTATGGATACGTTCCATCTTAAATAACAAGGCAAAAAAAGCACGCATAAAAAGTCATTACATTTTTGTTCGAATGGTCATGAAAGCTGGATTGTTTGTTTCTCTAATTTGGCAATACCCAGAATCACAGGAAAAGAAAATTAAAAAAGGGAGGGAGAGAAAAGAAAAAATGTGGAAAGGAAGAGAAAAGATGGGGAATGAAAGGGAATGTAGGTACATGCCGATGTATTAATATCAAATAGTCTCTGTCTGTCTATATGTGTGGTGTGTCTATGGCATTGAATGTTTGCCATGTATGTGTACATTGTAATACACCCTGAGTCCCCTGCGGGGTGAGAAGGGCGGAATATAAATACTGTAAAATAAAAATAAATAAATAAATTTTAATGCAATTCATGAAATTTCAATAGAAATGCAAAGTATAATAAGAAATGATGTTGCCTATGTTTTGTTTTGTAATTTGTTTTAAATGCTGTGGAGTTTAATTTTTGTTATTGTGTGTCTATTAGTTGTTATGTTCAAGCATTGAATGTTTGCCTGTTTTGTGATTGGAATCCGCCTTGAGTCCCTTCGGGGAGATAGGGCAGGGTATAAATAAAGTTGCTGTTGTTGTTATATACACAACAAGATTGGTACATAGCAAACAAGATCACTATGCTGGATTTTGTATTTGATCACACATTGGACACTTCCCAAGTGTCTAGGACTATGTGATGTATCAGATGGCAATTTTGTCAGCTCCGATTATTTTTAAGTGCAGGCCAAGGTCTTTTGGCATTGCACCTAGTGTGCCAATCACCACTGGGAGTATTTGCAGTTTTATCTTTAAATCCTCATATCGTGTAAGCTTTTCCAGTTGCTTCTTGTCAATTCCATTGTCACGTGGAATTGCAACATCGACAATCTGTACTTTGCTTTTTTCCGTGATCGTGAGGTCAGGAGTATTGTGCTCCAAAACTCTGTCTGAAGGAAGAAGAAGAAGAAGAAGAAGAAGAAGAAGAAAGTGTCCGACGTGTGATCCAAAACAACAGCCAGCAGAGTGATCTTGTTTGCTGTGGACTCATCTTTTTGCGTTTCAAATAATAATAATAATAATAATAATAATAATAAGGAAGTGTCCGACATCTGATCCAATACAACAGCCAGCAGAGTGATCTTGTTTGCTGTGGACTCATCTTGTTATGTTTCAAATAATAATAATAATAATAATAATAATAATTGGGAAGTGTCCGATGTGTGATCCAAAACAACAGCCAGCAGAGTGATCTTGTTTGCTGTGGACTCATCTTGTTGCGTTTCAAATAATAATAATAATAATAATAATAATAATTGGGAAGTGTCCAATGTATGATCCAAAACAACAGCCAGCAGAGTGATCTTGTTTGCTGTGGACTCATCTTGTTATGCTTCAAATAATAATAATAATAATAAGGAAGTGTCAGTCGTCTGATCCAATACAACAGCCAGCAGAGTGATCTTGTTTGCTGTGGACTCATCTTGTTATGCTTCAAATAATAATAATAATAATAATAAGGAAGTGTCAGTCGTCTGATCCAATACAACAGCCAGCAGAGTGATCTTGTTTGCTGTGGACTCATCTTGTTGGGGTTCAAATAATAATAATAATAATAATAATTGGAAGTGTCAGTCATCTGATCCAATACAACAGCCAGCAGAGTGATCTTGTTTGCTGTGGACTCATCTTGTTATGCTTCAAATAATAATAATAATAATAATAAGGAAGTGTCAGTCGTCTGATCCAATACAACAGCCAGCAGAGTGATCTTGTTTGCTGTGGACTCATCTTGTTATGCTTCAAATAATAATAATAATAATAAGGAAGTGTCAGTCGTCTGATCCAATACAACAGCCAGCAGAGTGATCTTGTTTGCTGTGGACTCATCTTGTTATTCTTCAAATAATAATAATAATAATAATAATAATAATAAGGAAGTGTCAGTCGTCTGATCCAATACAACAGCCAGCAGAGTGATCTTGTTTGCTGTGGACTCATCTTGTTATGCTTCAAATAATAATAATAATAATAATAAGGAAGTGTCAATGTCTGATCCAATACAACAGCCAGCAGAGTGATCTTGTTTGCTGTGGACTCATCTTGTTATGCTTCAAATAATAATAATAATAATAATAATAAGGAAGTGTCAGACATCTGATCCAATACAACAGCCAGCAGAGTGATCTTGTTTGCTGTGGACTCATCTTGTTGCGTTTCAAATAATAATAATAATAATAATAATAATAATAATTGGGAAGTGTCCGATGTATGATCCAATACAACAGCCAGCAGAGTGATCTTGTTTGCTGTGGACTCATCTTGTTATGTTTCAAATAATAATAATAATAATAATAGGGAAGTGTCCGATGTGTGATCCAATACAACAGCCAACAGAGTGATCTTGTTTGCTGTGGACTCATCTTGTTGTGTTTCAAATAATAATAATAATAATAATAATAGCCTCAGCTTAAGTGGCTGAGAGAAAAAAGGAAAGGGCCTGAAGCTGTTAGGAATTGTGGGAATTGAGGTCCAAAACACCTGGAGGCCAAGTAAGCCCATGCCTGTTTTGGGACCTTGCTTTTCTTTTATTATGGTAGTTTACCTTTAAACTTAATGTCGATTGAATAACCGTCAAGGTCAAGTAGAAGTCCAGCTTCTTCACCATCACCTTATATTTTCATTGTTCGTTATGTTTCACTCTTAAGTGCTTGTTCTCTGATGTGAGCTCTTCCTTCTCACTTCTGCAATGGTCATGTTTGAAGGAGATATCTCCTTCCAAACCCTTCAGAGCTGTTTTGAGGGAGCTGTATGGATGTGGATTCAATATAAATTCCCTTCTTCTCCCTTTGATCTAAATCAGTGGTTCCCAAACTTTTTTTTCAACTAGGGATCACTCTTTGGGGTGCTGATTCAGAAAATTACATTGGATAGACCACATCAGCTCTAGTTTCTGATACAGAACATATGCCATTCAGTAGTCACAATCTGCTCACCCACAGAAAACTGTATTTAATAATCTAGAGCTGATGTGGTCTATCCAATGTAATTTTCTGAATCAGCACCCCAAATAGCCAAACCGAATCTAAAGTTGACCAAAAACTGATTTACAACCCATTTGCAACATCAGCTCTAGTTTTTTATACAGATCATGTGCCATCCAGGAGTCGCCATCTGCCATCTGCTCACCCACAGAAAACCATATTTAATAAACTAGAGCTGATGTGGTAGTAGTAATCTTTTGTGGGTAGTCAGCCTCTCCCTTTCCGGTATCCCCATTGCCTTGGCAGTGTAAGAGGGTTTTGCGAGACCAGTCGCTCTTGTTGCCATGTGGTTTCGAGGCAACGGTGTAGTGTACTAATTCTCAAAGTGGGCGGTACCACACCCTGGTGGGCAGTGGGAGGCTCAGGGGAATTTGGGGGGCGGTGAACCCCTTTAAGGGGGCGATGTATGATTGGCTATTTAGGAGGGTCGCGCGGCCCTCTTCTTTGCTTTGACCTGCATATTAGATACTTGGATTAGAATTCGTAAGAGTAGCAAAATTATTTATGAAGTTGCAACAAAAATATGGTTGGGGGTCACCACAACATGAGGGGGTCACGGCATTAGAAACGTTGAGAACCACTGCATTAATACATATATTTTATTGTTTAATTGCTATTAAATTTAAAAAAATTATAGGGGGGCGGTGAGTAATTTTTTTTCTGGAAAGGGGACGGTAGACCAAAAAAGTTTGGGAACCACTGGTGTAGTATAATGGTGAGGCCATGGAGCATATTTTCATTCTTGTGGACCACTGGTGGTCCACGGACCACAGGATGGGAACCACTGATCTAAATGGTGCATTCTTCTCTGGACAACTTTGGATTCATCCTGTGAAATATATACATAAATTGGAATTATAGGGATGCATACAGACATCCCCATTTCCTTATATCCATGTTCTGTTTCATAGCTTTCACAGGTTATCCTCTTTGTTATCCAAATGAGGCGGTCAGGTGGGAATGAGGAGCGTGTGGATGAATGGGTTTGCATGTGTGCGCACAGCTCTATGTGGGATTGTTTCCGAGAGATCCCCCCTTGCCTTCCTGGCCCATGTGACGAGCATCAGCTGCGGCGCTCTCTCTCTTAATCTGGCGATAAGTGTGATTATCCAAGGAAGGGCTGTTCTGAGCTTTTGTAACTGTGACAGGGGAGCTTTCAAGTTGCACTTTGCCGGCAGAGTGGAGCTTAAAGCCGAGGAATCAGATTCCAAGCGTGGCTTTGCATCTCGTTGCTTGCTGGGAACATGAGCACAGGGCAAGGATGGGAGTGGGGATGGGAGACTTATGAGGACTTTGCTTATGAGGCGGAAAAAAGGTAGCGAAGGAGGCATAGTGGGAGGGGACAGTTGCTTCCCCATGCTTGCAAGGAAGAGCCACACAGATGGTCGTAGTCCCTGCCATCACTTCTCCATTGGGACTGAACCCAAAGCAGGGCCGGGCATTTCATTGCGCTCCTTGGAAACCTGTCTTGTTGCATTCTATTTTTCTCCAATCAGAACTCAGGGAAGTGATGGTTTTTGGACTACCGCTATTACCGTCACTCGGCAAGTTTGGACAATGGCCACACTCAATGCAGGGTTATTTATTTCATTTATTTCTAACCCGCCTTTCTCAACCCCCGAAGGGGAACTCAGGGCGGCTAACAAAAAGGCAACAATTCGATGCTGTATACACAGGAGACAAAACAACAACACATCATACAATACTACAAAACAGATTAAAACAATCAAATATCAATAATTAACCACATGATCCCCATTCCGCACTCATAGGCTGTCCAAGCCAAATCCACAGTCCGCCTCCACAATCCGGTCATTATTCAATTGCCCGACATCAACCAAATGCCCGGTCCCAAAGCCACATCTTTAACTTTTTTCTAAAGGAAACGAGGGAAGAAGTTGACCTTATTTTGCTGGGGAGTGAGTTCCACAGGCGAGGGGCCACCACTGAGAAGGCCCTGTCCCCTGTCCCCACCAACCGTATTTGAGACAATGTTGGCATCGAGAGCAGGGAGTTATGGGAGTTATAGACCAAAAGGATCCTTGACACCCTGATCCATCATTTCATTGGTTTGGGTAATTAATTTGCAGATACAGTTCACAACTTCTCAATGCTTGTACTGTGGAAATCACCAATTCATAACTTGGTACCTGGAGCCTCTGGTGGCACAATAGGTTAATCCCTTGTACTGGCAGGACTGCTGACCGAAAGGCTGGCAGTTTGAATTCAGGAAGTGTGGTGAGCTCCCATCTGACAGCTCCAGCTTCCCATGCAAGGACATGAGAGAAGCCTTCCACAGGATTGTAAAACATCCGGGCATCCCCTGGGAAACGTCCTTGCAGATGGCCAATTCTCTCACACCAGAAGTGACTTGCAGTTTCTCAAGTTGCTTCTGACAATGAAAAAAAGCCCTTGGTACCCAACCTTCTCGAAATGTGGCTCTCTCAGACTGATGCCTCACTCACAGAGACGTTTCTCTCAGTCTGAGGGCTACTAAGGTATACACACCCCTGCTTATATTGTACTGCTTAAGTGATTGAGGGAGAAAAAGGAAGGGGCCTGAGGCTGTTAGGAGTGGTGGGAATTGGAGTCCAAAACACCTGGAAGGCTGAAGTTCACCCATGACTGAGATACATAGAACATAGATACATAGATAAGGTGAGTTTCCCCATTCAACTGTCTTGCATCCTATCCTTGCACCAAACTATATCAAAGTGGAATTGTACCGTCACAACAATCCTGTTAGAACTAGCTTAGTACAATTGTTGGGAAACTCCAACTTTGATCTTATCATTACAAGACATGTAAGCAACGTATGTATGAAAGTATGGAATTTTCATACATACGTTGTTAATGGCCAGCAATTAATAAATGTATACTGAAATCCAAACGTTCACAATGTATAGCATTTATATACAGATGAACATGTCTAAATTACATCCCGGATAGACTACTGCAACACACTCTACATGGGGCTGCCTTTGAAGACTGTTCGGAAGCTTCAAGTAGTCAAATGGGTGGCAGGCAGACTTCTCACCGGAGCGGGATACAGGGAGCATACAATACAAATTCCCTGTTACATCAGCTCCACTGGCTGCCAGTCTTCTACCAAGCACAATGCAAAGTTCAGCCTATAAAGCCGTCAGCAGTTCTGGCCCAATTTACCTGTTCAAACGTATTTTCCTCTATGAGCCAACTAGGGGATTGAGATCTTCTGGGGGCGCCCTGCTCTCGGTCTCTCCTCCTTTGCAGCTGCGGTTGGTAGGAACGAGAGACAGGGCCTTCTTAGTGGTGGCCCCTCGGCTGTGAAACTCCCTCTCTAGTGGAATTAGTTCAGCCCCCTCCCTACTGACCTTCAGGAAAAAGCTAAAAATGTGGTTGTGGTACCAAGCTTGCGGCGAGTAATTTACCAGTGCAATAAGTAAACACAGAATAGTGCGATGACAACTGGAATGGCCTTGGACTATGGTATTGGATTGAGTGATGTTTAAATAAGTGGTTTTTAATGTTTGATATGTTTTAGTGGTCGCTTTTAATGTAAATGTTTCTTTTGTTGGATGTATGTTCATGTGGCATCGAAGTGTTGCATATGTATGTGAGCCGCTCTAAGTCCCCTTCGGGGTGAGAAGAGCAGGGTATAAATATGGTAGATAAATAAATAAATATGTGGAAATAAAGCATGAATATCAGAGGATTGTGTGGCTTGGTCCATTGTAGTCATGGCCCCATAGTTCTTCAGGGACATGGCTCACGATATGGAGTGAGATTTCTTCCACAACTCTGAGATTTCCCTTCCTTGGAGGCTTATTTTTGGCGGGGCTGGGCAAACAGCATCATGAAAGAAAAGTCTCCTGTTTTGTCTCTCAGGGTCCTATTTACAGATTCTTCTTTCGGATGCCTGTCTTTGCTGTTTGTTCTGTTGACCGCTGACTGCCTGCAAATGATGGACGCCTTGCTGAAAATCTAATATTCCTGTTTGCCGAACACAGTGAGACAGGCCCATATTGCATTGGCAGCTGTGCAAGCAGCTCCAGATCGGCACCTTTCACCAGACATAACAACAATTGTGGAGCCCCTAGTGGCGCAATGGGTTAAACCGCTGAGCTGCTGAACTTGATGACCGGGAGGATGCTGGTTTGAATCCGGGGAGCAGGGTGAGCTCCTGCTGTTAGCCCCAGCTTTTGCCAACCTAACAGTTCAAAAGCATGCAAATGTAAGCAGATCAAAAGGTACTGCTCTGGCGAGAAGGTAACGGCGCTCCATGCAGTCATGCCGGCCACATGAACTTGCAGGTGTCTATGGACAACGCCAGCTCTTTGGTTTAGAAATGGAGATGAGCACCAACCGCCAGAGTCAGACACAATTGGACTTAATGTCAGGGGGGAAACCTTTACCTTTAACAACAAGCGCAATCATGTTTACAAGAGCTAGGTGCCTGCTATTGTAAGCCTGGCTTATAAAGAAGTCCACCTGAGAGATCATCACAAAAAGATGATCTTCACTGGTTAATAGAAGCCTTTCACCGGTACTCCTATCAATGTCATTTATTTGTGGTGTATCAGCAATGTGAAAGAAGATTTTCAAGATGATCATATTGTATTAATGTAATCTCTCGGTCCATAAAACTCCATAGGAAAAGGGGAAGCCCTGTCTTCAAGATACACTTTTTAGACAAGCATCATTTTGCAACAAAGCAATTCAGTTTTACTAGCAAACCTAAAGTTAAACCAGTATTTTGGTCTTCAACTCCCAAAATTTCTAACAGGCTTAGTCCCCTTCTGCTTAAGCAGCTGAGGGGGGAAAGGAAAAGGCCTGAGGCTGTTAGGAATTGTGGGAGTTGAAGTCCAAAACACCTGGAGCTGGGGTAGGGAACCTATGGTTCGGGAGCCAGGTGTGGCTCTTTTGATGATTGCATCTGGCTCGCAACAGCCTAGCAACTGTGGAAGTGGAAGTCCAAAACACCTGAATGGAGGGCCGAAGTTGGCCCAGGCCTTGTCTACATGTCGGGCTTGGAGAAGACAGACCTGCATGCACAGCTCCCAACCCGCGAGGAGGTCTCTCGCGTGCTTGTTCCCTCCCCCCCCCCCTCTCTCTCTTGCCCGTGTGCGCCTCTGTTCCCCATCCCTCACACAAGCTTGGCAGCGCCTGACAACCCAGCGTGCCCATTGGCCAATGCACTCGCGGGGAAGCCCGCGGCCCCGGCCTCCCATTGACTGGGCGCTCTTTGTGTTCGCAGCAAGCGAGCACGCCCATTGGCCCATGTGCTCGCGAGGAAGTCACCCATTAGTTGAGCAGTCTGTGACTGAGTGTACGCAGCCGCCACTCTGAGGAGAAACGTCTAGAGGAAAGGGGAGTGGCCTAAAACTTAGTTTCGCCCCGCTCCTCCGTGAAGAGCCTTAAACATATAAACCAGGGACTATGAAAATAGTTAAAACTGCCAAAACCATTTGGATGCACAACCTGAAGGTAATTCTACACAATATTGGGTTGTTGTGAGTCTTCTTTCTGTATAGCCATGTTCCAGAAGCATTCTTTCCTGACGTTTCATCAGCCTCTTTACTCACATTTAGTTGAATTCAGTCTTAAAATATCTATCTATTATATAAATGGGTTCACGTCATGTGATGTATACCTCAAACAAAGAAACCTTACAACGCAGAAAAACAATACTTGCCAACAGAAATAGGCCTCAAGCAAGGTACGTTTGTAGCAAAGAAACTTTCCCCCCAAAAACCTAAAAGGCCCCCAAAACAACGAGTAAAAATAAAACTACATTTACCAGCATCCTCTGGGGCAGCCAAAGACTCACCCAGCCTCTACATTCTGAACAACATGATTGGCTGCCAATAAGGGCGGATTTGCAAAAATGCTGCACTAGCCAGCCAACATGAAAATTCGATCCTTAATAAACTGCCAAAACAAAATAAGGAAAAGGCCTGAGCAATCCCCAACACAAACACCCAAATCACTTCCAACCGAAAATTTACACCCCAAAAAAACACAGACCACGCCCAAAATTGACAGTAAGGCTTCATTAACTTGATTTCCCTAACTAGCCCTCACTTACTGGGAAGCTGTTTACGCTCTAAATTGACAGTAAGACTTCATTAACTTGATTTCCCTAACTAGGCCTCACTTACTAGGAAGCTGTTTACGCTCTGAATTGACAGTAAGGCTTCATTAACTTGATTCTCCGACTAGGCCTCAGCTCATTGGACATTGTGTATGGCCTGAATTGACAGTAAGGCTTCATTAACTTGCTGTTCCTAACTAGGCCTCAGCTCATGGGACATTGTGTATGGCCTGAATTTACAGTAACCTACCTTGGCACACAGAGCCCCGACCATGCATGATGGGACTTGAAGTACCACCATGGAAAATGGGATTTGTAGTACTTCAAAACCCATCATTCCCGACAGACCACTGTGGCCCAGAACCAAGACCAATAAAGACCCAACTTGGCACACCATGCCCCCCATGACCCACACTCCATCCAACTGCAGTTTAGAGGAGGGCACACCGTGGATGATTGGACTTTCTCGCATCTCCTAAAAAGGGCACAGCAACGCGTGCCGGGTACAGCTAGTATTATATATATTATATGGCTCTCACTCAAATAAATTTCCAAATATTTTGGTTTCATGGCTTTCTGAGTCAAAAAGGTTCCCGACCCTGGAGGAAGGGCCCTAGTTTGCCCATGCCTGCCCTAAAGTCACAATCAGCACTTGACACTTGGACAGCGGACTGAGCTGGCACATAACAACAACTTCTTCCAACTGATATAGTTTTGGAGCACAATGCTCCTGACCTGCTTGTGAAAAAAAAGTTTGGGCTACTAAGCTACACAAGTCTCTCCCACTGAGACCTATTAACACTGAGGCCTACCTCACAATGAGGGCTCTCTCAGACTGACGCCTCGCTCACTGAGGCATTCTCTCAGTCTGAGGGCTACAAACCCGAGGTAAAACCAGGCATGGGCAAACTTTGTCCCAGGTATTTTGGACTTCAACTCCCAAAATTTCTAACAGCCTTAGGCCCCTTCCACTTAAGCGGCTGAGAAGAAAAAGGAATGGGCTTGAGGCTGTTAGGAATTGTGGGAGTTGAAGTCCAAAACACCTGGAGGGACAAAGTTTGCCCATGCCTGAGTTAAACCAACCCTTGAGAGATACACACACATGGATAAATTGTAATTATGAAATGTAGGGGGTCACAACACATTTCATGACCATTTTTATTTATATTTTCAAAATATTTCACATATTTCAGAGGCTTTCTTATTACGTTTGTGCGACAGGCCTTCACACTTCAACCACCCTACACACTACCCCCTACCAACCCCAGAGATCGCTCTGTTCAGAGGACTTAAACCTACTGGAAGTACCTAGTTTCAAAACCATTCGTTTAACATCGACTAGACATAGAGCTTTCTCCGCTGTGGCCCCATCATTATGGAATGCCTTGCCAGCCGAAGTTCGTGCCTTCCAGGATCTTTTGACCTTCCGCAGGGCTTGCAAAACCCATCTGTTCCGGCTGGCATTTGAATATTGAATTTTAAATCTTTTGTAAAATCGCTTAACTGTTATTTTGAGAGTTATATTATTATGCTGTCTTTTTTACTTTGTTGTGAGCCGCTCTGAGCCCTCGGGGAGTGGCAGCATATAAGACCGAACAATAAATAAATAAATAAATAAATAAATAAATAAATAAATAATGTGTTTTGACTCACATCTTGGACAGCTCTGGTCTGTCCTATTCATTTGCAAACTTTAAGACAGATGAAGAGATATACCTGATTGTGCATGTGTGTGTGTTTCATTAATCTCATATGAGCAGCTCTGCAGAAGAGAAAACGGCCTTTCTGTTCCCATCCGCACAAAGCCACAGCCTCAGGAAAGCAGGGGAAAGAAGCTGCCTTCCTTAATTCAGAGCACATGCTACCAATTTGAGCTTTGCCCTCTAATCTTCCCAACTGGAATTTGGCCAGTGGATTTGCTTCAATTGAATGGCTGGGGTGGGGTGGGGGCTTGCCCTGCCCTGCTTTGAAAAGCTGGCATGCAATGCTTCCAAATGACTTGGCAAAGGGTCAGAACAGACTCATCCACTGCTGAGTCCATCCTTCATTGCTGCGACCTGGAGAGAGTCCCAGCAAAGTAGCGTCAAGTGAACCTGTTGGTGCTGGTTTCTCAGGCCCCTTCCACACCACTGAATAAAACCCCACATTTTCTGCTTTGAACTGAAATATATGGCATTGTGGACTCAGATAACCCAGTTCAAAACAGATATTGTGGGATTTTCTGCCTTGATATTCCGGGTTATAGGGCTGTGTGGAAGGGGCCTGAGAGGAGGAAGCCAGCATGACCCACAAGCTGGAGAGTTGGGCTGGGGCTTTGGAGGAGGTCTCTCAGCCTCCCAGAAATAATGATAATAGTAATATAATAATTATATAATATGATGATGATAATAAATATAATATAATAATTGTTAAAAAATCTACATGGAAATAATATAATAATTGTTAAAAAATCTACATGGAAATTCACATGAAAATTCACATACATCTACATGTTTCGGCGGTGACTAGGTGAGCATTTGCACAGTTAAAACTTGTGCGCCAGCTGCGCCCGTACCTTGGGAAGTCTGACTTGGCCATGGTGGTCCATGCTCTGGTTACATCCCGTATAGATTATTTATTTTATTTCGGGATTTTACCCCGCTCTTCTCAACCCCCAAGGGGGGGACTCAGAGCGGCTTACAGTACGGCACAATTCGATGCCCACATAATAATATAAACCCCAAAACACTTCAACAATTAAAGTACATTAAAAATACATTAAAATACAACTACATTAGCACCATACACATTCACTCTGGATTAAAACCATGTTCAGTCCATAAAACATTGGCCATAATCACCCACTTTCATTAAAAACCAATCTAAAATGCTGCCTTGTGCTGGTGTACAAATGCCTGGTCCCACAGCCAGGATTTTACTTTTTTCCTGAAGGCCAGGAGGGATGTGGTGGATCGTACATCAATAGGAAGCGCATTCCACAGGCGGGAAGCCACCACCGAGAAGGCCCTATCCCTTGTCCCCACCAGTCTCATCTGAGACGTGGCGGGAGCGAGCGAGCAGGGCCTCCCGGATGATCTTAGATTATGAGGTGGGACATAGCAGCTGATGCGTTCGGACAAGTAAGCTGGGCCAGAACCGTATAGCGCTTTAAAGGTCAAAACCAGCACTTTGAATTGAGCCCGGAATTGTGAGTTCCATAACCCAATGACCCTCTGGGTGAAGAAATATTTCCCTTTATTAGTCCTAATTTTCCTACCTTGGAGCTTCAGGAGTGCCCTCTAGTCCTAGTGTTTTGTGACAAAGAAAACAGTTTTCTCTATTCACCTTTTCTATCCCATGCATGATTTTATACACTTCGATCAAGTCAGTACACAGTACTCAAAGGCAGCCCCACGTAGAGTGCGTTGCAGTAATCTATTCGGGATGTGACCAGAGCGTGGACGACCGTAGCCAGATCAGACTTCCCAATGCTCTCTATGTGGGGTTGCCTTCAAAGGCTGTTCGGAAGCTGCAAGTAGTCCAACGGACAGCAGCCAGGTTGATAACAGGAGCAGCATTCAAAGAACGTACAACTCTCCTGTTGTGCCAGCTCCACTGGCTGCCAGTTTGCTACCGCGCACAATTCAAAGTGCTGGCTTTAGCCTTTAAAGCCCTAAATGGTTCTGGTCCAACTTACCTGTCTGAACGCATCTCTCCCTATGAACCATCGAGATGTTTAAGATCATCCAGAGAGGCCCTGCTCTTGGTCCCGCCTTCTTCGCAGGCGTGATTGGCAAGGACGAGAAACAGGGCCTTTTCAGTGGTGGCTCCTCGGCTTTGGAATGCCCTCCCTAGTGACATCAGATTGGCCCCCTCCCTCCTGACATTTTGCAAGAAAGTCAAGACCTGGCTGTTTGAGCAGGCATTTGCTGATGAAATATAACGGTTTAATTAGATCTATGGAATGACGACGATGTGACGGAAAGTGATTTCAACATGACGCTGAGACTGCAATTGTATGTTTTAATTGCTAATTGTTATGTTATATGGTTATTGTTTGGTTTGGTTTTGCTTGTGTTTTGATTGGAGGGCAGAGACTGCCTTGTGTAAATCGCCTCGAGTCGCCTTCGGGCTGAGAGAAATGTGATACATAAATAAATAAATGTGCTTAGCATGTGTATTTTTGCAAGTTGGGGTCCCCAACAATTTGCATTTTTGAAATTCATACATATTTGGAAGCATACACACAATTAAAAAAAATATCCAAACTGCATTGCAAAATTTAGGGAAGTATAGTTGTGTTTCAATGTGTTGTCAAAGGCTTTCGTGGCTTGCTGTGAGTTTCCTGGGCTGTGTGACCATGTTCCAGAAGCATTCTCTCCTGACATTTCACCCACATCTATAGCAGGCATCCTCAGAGGTTGTGGGTGAAACGTCAGGAGAGAATGCTCCTGGACCATGGCCACACAGCCCGGAAAACTCACAGCAACCCAGTTGTGTTTCAGAACAAATAGATTGGCGTTAAAATGTGAGCCAAATGCATTTCTCTCCCATTTCTACTAGAAATATCAAGACCAATGTACTCCCTTTTGATTTCATCTCAGAAGATTCTGGCCCACCTTTCATCAAAATGATTGTTGGTGCTGTTTTGGTCATTTTTGGTCTTGCGAAACGACATAAAAACAGCTTGCATAAAACCGACAGAGTGTAAAATGAGATGAAAATGCAGTCTGGAATAAATAAAAACCAAGAGCAGTGCTTAAAAAGCAGGAGGGCTTTCTGAAAGAATCACGCAATCAAACGCCCGTAGCCCTGGGATCGCATGCTTCTCTCCTGCTCGGGCTTAGTTTTTTCATCCAGCCGTAATCAATAATCTCATTCATTACACGAGCTGTTTGTGAGGAAGCCAAGTTTAGTGGGATTATGTAAGCAAATAAGAATGGCTTAGCTAGATAAAACCAAATCCCATCTCGTCCAGCACTATGTCTTCCAATAGGAGCCATTCAAAGGCCGCTAAGTACCTCCCCTCAACTATGGAAATGGCTACCTTTCTCGCTCTTGCTTTATTGCCCTTCTGTACCATTCAAAAATGAACTACTATTGAATATGGAGGCTTTATTATGCTACCGACATCTACAAACTGTGATTAGCCATGGGTCCCTTCCACACAGCCCTATATACCAGAATATCAAGGCAGAAAATCCCACATTATCTGAGTGTGGACTCAGATAGTCCAGTTCAAAACAGATGTTGTTGGATTTCCTGCCTTGATATTCTAGAGCAGGGGCCGGGAACCTTTTT
This sequence comes from Anolis apletophallus, assembly GCA_030556195.1. Taxonomy (NCBI): domain Eukaryota; kingdom Metazoa; phylum Chordata; class Lepidosauria; order Squamata; family Anolidae; genus Anolis; species Anolis apletophallus. The sequence continues at coordinate 19,511,076 of JARBWK010000015.1, forward strand.
GACTCGGAGAGCCATAAAAGCAAAATATTTGGAAATTTATTTCAGTGAGAGCCATATAATTATATATATATATATATATACACACACACACACACACACACACACACACACACACATACACACACTCTGTGTGTGTGTGTGTGTGTATATATAATATTTTAAGACTGAATTCAACTAAATGTGAGTATATACAGGCATACTATGAGAAAAGGATTCCCCCGGCAGAATGACGGGACACTTCAGACCTGGCTCTGCAAAAAGCATGCTCAGGACTCTGGGAAGGAAGAGAAGACGGAAGGAAGGAAGGAAGGAAGGGGGAAAGAAAGAAAGGAAGACAGAGGAAATAAAGGAGAGGGGGGAGAGGAAGAAAGAAAAGAAGTACGAACTATGGAAAAGGAAGAAAAGAAAAGCAGGAGAGAGATACAAGGAAGGAAAAAGAAGGAAGGAAATGGGAAGGGAAGAAAGAAAAGGGTGGGGAAAAGAAAGGAAAAGGAGTGAGGAAAAAGTAAAATGAAGGGAAAAGAAGAAAATAAAGGAGAGAGAGAGGGGGAAGTGAAAAGAAAGGAAGGAGAAGGAAAGGGTGAAGGGAAGAAAAAAGGAAGGAAGAGGGAGGAAAGAAGGAAGGGGAGAGAGGGAGGGAAAAGGAAGGAGGTTGTGACAGCGGTCAGCCTGGACAGCTTCAAGGCAGGATTAGACAGATTCATGGATACCAAGGGAATCAGTAGCTACTGAAATGGACATCCAAGTGCCACCTCTGTGTTGATGGAGGCAGGCAGGATTTCTCCGGGTACTGGTTGTGGGGGTCGGGAGCAGGTGAGGGTTTCCGTGTACAACTAGTGGGCCACTGTGTGACACAGAATGCTGGACTAGATGGGCTGAGGCCCGATTCAGCATGGCTCTTCTTATGTTCTTATGTTCTTAAGAAGGAAAGGGTAAAGGGGGAGAAAGGAAGGAAGGCCCCCCGGGATCAGTGGGGATGAGGAAGAGGCGGCGATGGTAGTACGGAAGCGGCAGTCGTGGCGCATTTGTGTCACTGCTGGGAAACCGAGGCCCAGACTGCTCTGGAGAGCCAGATGCAATCATGAAAAGACCCACATCTGGCTCCCGAGCCATAGGTTCCCTACCCCTGTTCTAGGATATAGGGCTGTAGGGCCCCTAGAGTCTCGGAATATATCCAGCCATATATGTGTGCTGGAGGCAAGTGTGAATGTTGCAATTGGCCATTTTGATTAGCATTGAATTGCCTTGTAGCTTCAAAGCCTGGGTGCTTCCTGTCACAGATATATAAACCCTACTGGCCTAGTTTCCAACAGACCTCACAACCTCTGAGGATGCCTGCCATAGATGTGGGAAAAACATCAGGAGATAATGCTTCTGGAACACGGCCAGACAGTCTGGAAACCTCACAGCGACCCAGTGATTTTGGCCACGAAAGCCTTCGACAACACATGTCTTTGAAGTTATGTAACATCTATGATGATTGCCAGATTACAGAGACACTTGGTGATGCAGTTGTTGAGCGATGCCCCTACACTTGGGGACCAACATACAGTTTAGTTCTTCATCTACCTTCGTTCTTGTTATACTTACGATGACCTTCAGCCTATCTCTCCGCAATTACGCTGGCATAATTGACCTATGTAATTTCCCATCTACACACTTGAAACCTCTTCTACCTTTTCGTGTTCCCTTCCTTCCCTACGTGGCTTGAGTATATTGAGCCATTTTACACTGGCGACTCCATGCTCTGGTCTTCCATCCCTCCTTAGATGCTGTTCTGATGACATCACCTACCCCAAACATCACTAAACTCACTCTGCTGGACTGGAAAGCCATTTTGTTTGTTCTGATGAGGCCTCTTCTCCAATGTCCTGCCCTCTTGTATTTTTTCTGTATCAAAGTTTCTCTAAACATGAGACAGCATGCTGTTTCTATTGGCTCCTTTTGTAGGTTTCATACTTAAAGACAGCATCCTGGCAGAGACGGTCAAGGGGACAGGATATGGCTGAATCATGCTGTATTGTGTTCTGTGTTTTGGTTATGTTTTGCTTTCGAAAGTTTGATTTTGTCAAAAGTTTGATTTTATGGAGAAATCAAATATATTTTGTATGTTTTTCATTTGGTATTTTAACTCTTCCTCTTTTAACTGTCATAAGCTATCTTGAGTAACAAACTGAGGAAAAGACAGAAGGAAATAATAATAATAATAATAATCTAAATCATTTTTTTCTTTACCCTGCGAGGTAGGGACACAATCCAGTATTAAGTATTTTCATTGAGAAGTCTAACCATGTGTTTATATTTGTTTTCTGTGTATCTTTCCTTCCTTAGGACAATAGGCATTATTGTAAATGCGTTTAAATGTTGATTGTTGTTATGTCCCTTCCAGTTGCTTCAGACTTATGGTGATTCTAAAGTGGGCATGGGCAAACTTGGGCCCTCCCTCCAGGTGTTTTGGACTTCAACTCCCACAGTTCCTGACAGCCTCAAGCCCTTTCCTTTCCCCTCTCAGCCACTTAATGGAGGGACCTGAGGCTGTTAGGAATTGTGGGAGTTGAAGTCCAAAATACCTGGAGGGATGAAATTTGCCCATGTCCGAAAGGTGAAATGTGGCATGGTGGTGCTGTCAAAATAACGGCAGTCGTTCATTTCTTATACTGTTTACTTGTGTGGACTTATCAGCTGAGGGGGAAAAGGAAGGGGCCTGAGGCTGTTAGGAATTGTGGGAGTTGAAGTCCAAAACACCCGAAGAGCCCAAGTTTGTCCATGTCTGTTGTAAAGCAACCAAATCATGAAGCTTTCTTGGCATAAGGTGACCAGTGGGCTGTCCCTCCTGGCTCTTATGCCAACTATTATCCCAAGACCTCTTGTTCAGTATGAAAATAACAATACCTGTTATAAGGTTGAGTGCGAAACGTGTATTTTGCACCCTAGGAGTGTGGTTTGTAGTTGCAAAGTCTTACCCTTCCCTAAACATTCCACACAGATACACAGAACCTTTAAATATAGATCAGGTTGTGCTCTTCTGTATCCTGCACTGCACATTGGCCTTTGCATGGGCCATTTTTTGGATGGGTTTTAACATGGGACCCTTGTTTCACACCTCTGTTCCATTTACTGCTGGCATTACCTTGCATACACCTGCACTTGCATATGGTCAGTGTAGGGTAGACTCAAATAATGCAGTTCAATGCAGTTCAACTGTATTATAAGTGTCTACACCAGTCATGACCAAACTTGGCCCAAGTTTGCCCATGCCTGGTCTACCATATAATGCAGTTTAGGGCAGTGTCAATGGGGCCTTTGTTGCCTTATGTTTGCAGGTAGGCTGTTAGGGATTGTAGGAATTGAAGTACAAAACACCTGGCTAAAGTTTGCCCATGCTTGGTCTACTCTTATTATTTATTTGTTTGTTTGTTTGTTTATTATTTCGATTTATATACCACCCTTCCTGAAAGGCTCAGGGTGGTTCACACAAGCAAAAACAACATAATCACAACAATTTAAAATATGCTAAAAACAGTTAGGACAGATATGGAATTAGCAGCCTCTAGAGGTTAAATGCCTGTCGGAAAAGGTTGGTCTTGCAGGCCCTCTGAAAGGCCTGTAGATCGGTTATTACTCAGACCTCCTCTGGCAAGGCGTTCCAAAGGTTAGGCGCTACTATGGAAAAAGGATGCTGTCGTGTCAATGACAAGCGGCAAGTCCTAATTGATGGTACATCCAACAGATTTTGGTCCACGGACCGTGGTGGTCTCTAGGGAATGTGCAGGGAAAGGTGGCCCTTCAGATACACTGGCCCCAGACCATGCAAGGCCTTAAAGGTTAACACCAACACTTTGAAGGCAATCCGGTACTAGATGGGGAGCCAGTGCAATCGCTGTAAGACTGGTGTGATGTGACACATCAGTGTCACTCCAGCCAGCAGTTGAGCCGCAGCGTTTTGCACCAGCTTAAGTTTCCGGATCACTGACAAAGGAAGGCCAATGTAAAGGGCATTACAGTAGTCTAGTCTCGAGATGACCGTGGCCTGGATTACCGTAGCTAGGTCGCCATCGGAGAGGTAGGGCGCCAGCCGCCTTGTTGGCGCAGATGGAAGAATGCTGCTCTGCTCACGGTGGAGACCTGAGCCTCCATCGTCAGCAGAGGGTCCAATTGGACCCCCAGGCTTTTCACCAGGACTGGCGGGTTAACCACCTCGCTGTCCATTATTGGTAGCCGGAACTCCCCCCCCCCCCCCGACGACCCAGCCACAGAATCTCCATCTTTGACGGATTCACCTTCAACCTGTTGGCCCGTAGCCGCCCAGTCATGGCTTCGAGGCACTGATGGAAATAATCGGGTACAGAGTCTGGCCGGCTTTCCATCCTTAGCACAGGCTGGGTGTCATCAGCGTACTGATGACACTCCAGACCAAAACTACACACCGGTTGGGCCAGTGGACGCATGTAAATGCAGTTAGACTGTATGCTGCGGTTTAGGGCAGTGTCAATGGGGCCTTTGTTGCTTTATGTTTACAGGTAGGCTGTTAGGAATTGTAGAAGTACAAAACACCTGGGGGGGAGGCTAAAGTTTGCCCATGTCTGGTCTACTCTGACCATATGCTGCGGTTTAGGGCAGTGTCAATGGGGCCTTTGTTGCCTTATGTTTGCAGGTGCCTATGGTTTTGCTGAGAGCAGGAACGTGGCACGGATGTGTTGAACATGGCCCTTTCCCAGCCTGGGTCTCAATGCCCTGCAAAGGCTTCTTCTTCGGCAGCCACCGCCTCCACCACTGTCTCCTTCTCCCTGTGTTTTTGTTTCTGTAGGCAGTGGTTGGATTCAGCCAGCCTTTGGTTGGATTCAGGCTCCTGCCCCAGTCTGTTGCTAGGGAGCCGCGAGGCAAGGCTGAGCAATGCAAGGGAACAGCCTGGCCTGTCAACGTGTCTGCGATGAGCCATGGCCCAGACCCTCTACAGCTGGGACCAGGCATGCCTCCGCTCTTGTCTGGGGCCTGGGAATGGCCCAGGCCTGTGAGGTTCAAGGGCAAACTTGCTATTCATTAGGCTGGGTCCTTGACATTCTCTCTCTGCCTCGCTCCTCCTGGGATTGTGTGCGTGCATGTTTCCCCCTCTCCTGCCTTTCTTTTGACACATTCCTGGGTGCCTCTGCCTGAACTCACCCCCTTCTTTACAGTTCCCCCCACTCTCCCATGCCTAGCCCTCCCTGGGAGAAAAGGCATGGAGAGGAAACAATGCCCGGAGTAAGGCTATTCAGGCAAAGGGGCCCAGGCAGGCGGCTTGCCCCTCTGCCTCCTTCCCCGGAGCCGGTTCCTTGATGTGGTGTGTTGCGCCCCCTTTTTTTGTGGTCTCAGTCTGAAACCTGGCTCTTCACTTTCAGGCAGCACATCTGCAAGAGAGAGATTATCGGCTTGGTTTATTTTGATTTTGGATTTTAGATCATTGATGTCTTTATTATCTTTCTATTTGCAGGGCATTGTAATTTGAGATAAGGAAATGTCAGCCGCCTCCCCTCCCCTCTTGGTCTGCAAAGGGAACCCAAAAGGCACCGAGAAAGTTCCAACTTAGAGAAAAATGCAGAATTTGTTTTGATGTAGCACAAGCGAAAGATCTAAAAACTTGGCTTTTCCGTCGTGCTTTTGGAGAGTGAGAATATATTTCATTCCTGGTGCATTACCTTCAATGTTGTTCTCATTTTGCACCCCCCCCCCCCCACACACACAGACACCTTATTGAAGGCCTAACTCCACTCTTCCGTCCCCTATGAGCCCTTCCTTCCAAAATATACCTTTTTTTCACTGCTATCTCATCCAGAATTTTATCATTTTATGTTATCCATTTGGCCTGCCCACTGTGTTTGATTCTTTTATTCTTTGCCATGTTATTTCGCACTTTACTTGAAGGTCTTATTTATTTCATTGTGATGTTATTTTGTTGATTTGTATGTTTTGTTGTAATGTATCATCAGGCTTGGCCTCATATAAGCCGATCCGAGTCCCCTTTGGGGGAGATGGTGGTGGGGTATAAATAAAATATTATTATTATTATGTTAACCATCATGTGTGCACCAAACCAACCTCCAAGGAAGGGTGATAAAAAAAACCATGCTGCATTGGCATAACACTCTCTGGCTCCCTTCTTTGGAGTCTTTCCTACCTTTTAAGACTCCGAGGCTCCCTGTAATTATCCAAGGCAAACAGCATGTGCTATTGGTTTAAAATGATATTTTTCCCTACCCTGGGCCCTTAGAGCAGAATGGAGGTGTAATTGTGCTAAGGAGTTAGCAGGAGAGAGAGAGAGAGAGAGAGAGAGAGAGAGAGAGAGAGAGAGAGAGAGAGAATACAGCTTCTGGTCACATTTTGAGTTGGAGGGCTTGAACCAGGGAAAGGGCTATGAAAAGCTCTTATTTGCATAAAGAGCATGTGTCTACAAGGGAAAAAAGGAGAAAGAATGAAAGAAAGATATCAGGAGCCTGCAAAATTCAATTGAGATTGTGGGGAGGGGAGCAGGAGCAGGGCAGGAGGAGAAAGCAAAGAGAAAGTGGGGAAAATGGACGGTGAAAAGGTTAGGTCCAATCCTCCCCCCCCCCCCCACACACCCCCAAGTAACACCCTGGTGCGATGAAATTGTCCAGAAAGTTTTTGCCTGTGTGTCGATGAAATGGTTGATGGGTTGAGGCGAAGGAGGAGGGATGTGGTCCCTCCTTCCAAAAGACATGAATGGAAAATTGGCAAAGGGAAAAGAATCGGATTAAGCAAGGGGAAAACCTGACATTTTATTTATTACTAGCTGGGGTACCCGGCGGTGCCCGGGTTATTTGAAAAAGGCATTTTTTGTTTTGGGGTGAAAGGTAATAAAATTTTAGTTAATTAGTACACTATTTATTAGGAAAAGGCCAGACTTTGATTTTGTTTTTTATGAATGCTCTCATTAGAAAATACATAACCAGATGGGTAAACGACAATTCCCAGAATTGTGGGTCAATGCAGGGTGAACTACAACTTCCATCTTGTTGAGTCTGTCTCCCAACCCCCTCCAATCTGTTCAGTTGCTGATCAATTCCTCTGTGTTTGCTGTGTGCCATAGGAAAGGGTAGGAAAGGGTTAGGGAGAGGCAGTGGGCGGGGTCATGCAAATTCCACACAAGGAACCCTGGGATGCCTACCTGTGGTGGAGGAAACACATCAAATCTAGGATGAAATTCTCCCTGAATGAAAGCATTCCTTGGGTGGTGGGCCATAGTGTTTGGAGAGGACATTGGCAGTGTTTGGGCTACATGTTCATGGCGCCCGCTATAACCTGCAATGTCACTTGAGGGAGTGCCTTTGGAGGCTTCTCAGCACTTGGAACTACAGCGTTCCCTCACTTATTGTTGGGGTTCGGTTCCAGGACCTCCTGTACTCTATTTATTTTAATGTTTATAAATTATTTTAGTAGTTCTACACTATTTTTAAGTCTTTATAAACTTAAAGTGAAGGAAAGGCCCTTCAAGGCTGGTGGGAGGGAGGACTGAAGAGGGAAAGCACCTTGGAGAGCGGCGGCGGCAAAACCGCGAAAACAGCAAAAATACCATGATATATATTTTAAATTAATATTTTTTGAAATCCGCAAAACAGCGAGTCCGCAATAAGTGAACCGCGAATTAGCGAGGGAACACTGTATAGCCTGTTCACACACACTTTTCACTTTTATTGTGTGTATAGATAAATGATAGGGATGAGATGGGGTTACATGTTGATAAAATGTATAACTTTTTCCATTTGGTACATTTTTTTCCTCTCCCTCTTGCGAACTATAGATTTGTTTTCCTCATATCTGATTCAGGACCCCAGATTATTGGCAGTGGGGAGCTAATTGCAAAAATTGACACTAAAACAAAAGGCTGGAGTATCTGTCCGAATTCTTAATTCTGCACCTACGCTCAAATGGATTATTGTGTTGTCAAAGGCTTTCATGACCGGAATCACTGGGTTGCTGTGAGTTTTCTGGACTGTCTAGCCATGTTCCAAAACCATTCTCTCCTGACATGTTGGCCACATCTATGGCAGACATCCTCGGAGGTTGTGAGTTATATTGGAAACTCAGCATGGGAGGTTTATGTATCTGTGGAACGTCCAGGGTGGGAGAAAAAACTCTTGTCTGTTGGAGGCAAGTGTGAATGTTGCAATTAATCACCTTGATTAGCATTGCAAAGCTTTGCAGGTTCAAGGCCTGGTAGGTTCCTGCTTGGGGGAATCCTTTGTTGGGAGGTGTTAGCTGGCCCTGATGCTTAGATGTGGATGAAATGTCAGGAGATAATGCTTCTGGAACATGGTCATACAGCCTGGAAAACTCACAGCAACCCAAATGGATTATTATTCTGCAGCAGTGGACCTAGTGTCTATCATGGCAACACTCGGACTCTCCCTCTGTGACTCGGGACCCACACATCAGGCGGGTCATACCCTGGATCTAGTCTTCTGTGCGGGCGTCCAAGTGAGCCTAGCCTCTGTCATTGAGGTGCCATGGTCGGATCATTGTGCCCAGAGAATCCGGATAGAACTGGCTCCCCCGCCCTGCAAGGGCGCCAAACAAATTTGGGTTTGCCCGAAGAGACTTATGGAACCTTCCAGGTTCCTGAATACTCTGAGGGATCTGGAGTCTTTCAGCGTCTCCATCGATGAGCTAGTGGATGCCTGGAACATCAAATTGTCGAATGCTCTCGAGGAGATTACCCCTAGACACCCTCTCCACCCCCGCAGAAATCGATCCCCTTGGCTTACTGAGGAGCTACGATCGATGAAGCGGGAGAAGAGACGGCTAGAGAGCGTGTGGAGGAAACTCCGTGAGGAAGGCTCGAAATCAGCTTAGCTACCAAGGAAGCGAAAAATTTGTACTATGCAACCTTGATAGCGTCTGCCAGTTCACGCCCGGCACAATTGTTTAAGGTAATTAGGTCGCTCACGATGGTCCCTACCATCCCAAATAATGATGATCAGGCCCTTTCAGCCGAGGCTTTCCAGAACTTCTTTGCAGACAAGATCTCGACCCTCCGCCGGGACCTTCCACGATTGATATAGTCAGTGAACTTGAGACTCCATGGCCTCTTGCTGGGCCCACCTTCGACCGGTTCACACCACTGGACGCAGAAGCTGTTGATAGGATTGTGGCTGCAACTAGACCGACCACCTGCTCCCTCGATCCGTGCCCTTCCTGGCTGGTGAAAGCTAGCCTGGAAGGGTTGCGAGACCCTCTGTTGAACATAGTCAACACCTCCCTTGAGCAAGGAGTGTTTCCAGAGGTGTTAAAAGAGGCGGTGGTCTCTTCATTGCTGAAGAAGCCGGGATTAGATCCAACGGTCCCTTCCAACTACCGCCCAGTTTCGAATTTATCATTCCTAGGCAAGGTAGTTGAGAGGGCAGCAATGGAGCAGTTGCAATCTTTCCTAGATGACGCAACTTGGCCAGACCCCTTCCAGTCCGGCTTCCGTTCAGGGCATGGGACGGAGACGGTTCTGGTCTCCATCTCGGATGAACTACGCCGCCAGCTGGATCAAGGCGGATTGGCACTGCTCGTGTTATTGGACCTCACGGCAGCGTTTGATACAGTCGATTACAATCTTTCGACTCACCGCCTGGCCGGGGCTGGGGTGAGGGGGACAGCCCTGGATTGGGTGTCCTCCTTCCTTCAGAACTGGATACAGTGAGTGAGGAGGGGTGAGGTTGTCTCCGGGCGGGGTCCCCCAGAGGGCAATCCTCTCCCCTCTGTTATTTAACATCTACATGCGACCACTTGCCCAGCTGGTGCGTAGTTTCGGGCTTGGGTGTCACCAGTACGCTGATGACACCCAGCTTATCCTGAGGATGGAGGGCAGGCCCGAATCCGTACCTGATAATTTCCATCGTTGCCTTGAGGCCGTGACTGGATGGCTGCGAGCCAGTAGGTTGAAGGTGAATCCGGCCAAGATGGAGGTCCTGTGGCTGGGCCGCCCGAGCTGTGGGGATGTCCAGCTTCTGACCCTGGACGGCGTGACACTATGTCCGTTGTCTTCTGTCAAGAGCCTAGGAGTAACCTTGGACCCCCTGTTGTCGATGGAGGCGCATGTCTCCAGCGTCAGCAGGGTGGCATTTTTCCACCTCCAACAGGCGAGGAAGCTGGCCCCCTACTTGTCCCGGTGCGACTTGGCCACGGTGGTCCAAGCCACAGTCATCTCGAGGCTGGACTACTGTAACACTCTGTACATTGTCCTTCCTTTGTCTGTGATCCGGAAACTCGAGCTGGTGCAGAACGCAGCAGCCCGACTCATGGCCGGGGTCCCAGTTGGCTATCACATCACGCCAATTCTGTACGAACTGCACTGGCTTCCGATAGAATGCCGGATCACCTTCAAGGTGTTAGTCTTGACTTTCAAGGCCTTACATGGTCTGGGGCCAGTGTACCTGCGGGACCGCCTCATCCCATCCCATCCCACTAGACCTCTGCGCTCAGAAGAGCAAAACCTCCTGGTCATCCCTAGTGTTAAGACCTACCGCTTAACCGTGACTCGTTGGCGGGCTTTTTCAATCGTGGCTCCAGCCCTCTGGAACTCATTGCCCGCTGACGTTCGCGCCATCCAAGGTCTCCTCCCATTCAGAAGGGCCTGTAAGACTTTGCTGTTCCAGCAGGCCTACGGAGCTGGATAACTTGTGGTTTTTCCGACATCCTGTACTATTGTCTGTTGTCGCAATTCCTAATGTGCAACCTATTGTGTTTGTTTATGCTGTTTTTAATCATGTTTAACTTTGTGGTGTTTTTATTGTGTTTTATAATATACTCTGTTTTTATTATGTACTTATTGGACCTGTTGTGAGCCGTCCCGAGCCTTGGGGGGGGGGGGCAGTAGACAAATGCAAATAAATAAATAAATAAATTATGTGGAGGTAGGTGTGAGCATTGTCAAGTGTTCCTTATAAGAAATGTCTCCTGTTTACATCTGGAAAGTGTTTCATATTGATGGGATAAGATACTCAAAAATATCCCCCTTCCCTGGCGAGTGAGGACACGGTCTTCTTGACCAAATTATTAACATGTCATATTTTGATCCCTTCTTACATTGGTGGTTTCGGATAATATTGTAGCCACTTGAATAACTCCTGTTTCTTCTTGTTGTTATAGGTTCCTATGATGTGGAATTCGATACATTTGGGAGACACTGTTTTCTCAGTTTGAATTCCTATGATGAAGGCTCGCCTACATTTCTTGTGCAATGGAGAAACTGATTTGTGCACTGGCTGTCTTCTGAATGCTTGACATGAAGAGCTTTCCTAGGATGCTTGGACTCACATTTTCCAAATTGCCTCATTTGACAGAAAAGCAAGACAAAGGGACGTCTTACTGGGTGCAACAAAGGAGCATAGTCCATTCTGTTGGAAATGGCAACCTTTTCAAGCTTCCACTAGTTATTTGTTATGTATTGTATACTGCTTACTGTATTGTTTATGTATGTATTGGTTTGTAGTTTTCTTTAGCCTCTTTGTTGTGGGAGGGGCTGCAGAGCACGTGGTCAGAACTGGGATTGTTCAGGACTCAGGATCCATTTTAGATCTCAGAAGCCATTAGACTTTCAATGTAGAGACTTCATTAAGAACGGACTTAAGTGAGTACAGTTTAGACCAGTGTTTTTCAACAATTTTTGAGCCACGGCACATTTTTTACATTTACAAAATCCTGGGGCACACCACCAACCAAAATGACACAAAATGACACTCTAATTTACTATATTGTACTTTACCATTATACTGTAATATTATTAGTACTATTACAACTAATATAAAATATATAATTTCAATATTGTATTATTTTTAAAAGTGTTACCTTGTATTACATTATAATAATATAAATATTATAGGTACATACAATATATTATTGATTGATTGATTGATTGATTTTATTATTTATGAGTCGCCCTCCACGTCAGTGCTCCGGGCGACTTACACACAAAAACACATAAAAGAATTCAATAGTTAAAAGCTAAAAGAATAAAAAGATTAATTAAAATAGTTCCAGTAGCTCAGGCTAAGTCTGGGAGGTGTCCTTAGCCATAAGCCTTCGGAAGAGCCAGGTCTTCAGTGCGGTCAGGAACTGGGGCATGTCCCGGATAGCTCTCTGATCCGCCGGCATCAAGTTCCAAAGGACAGGGGCCGCGATGGAAAAAGCTCTCCGTCTCGTGGTGTCGAGGCGGGCCTCACTCACACCTGGGATGCGGAGAAGGTCCCTGTTTCCTGAGCGCGACCTTAAATGAGCTGGTTCAGACAAGCGGTCTTTTAAATAAGCTGGGCCGGCACCATGGAGGGCCTTAAAGGTAAGCGACAGGATCTTGTGGATGGCTCTGAGCTCGACTGGCAGCCAGTGCAGGCGCTGCAGAGATGGCGCGATATGGCATCTCAGTGGTGTCCCGGTGAGGAGTCTGGCGGCTGCATTCTGCACCAGTGGAAAGCACAGGAACCCCACGTTAAGTAGTCCAGCCGTGATGTCATTGATATCAGTAAAGCACAGGAGTTAATCCTGACTGTTATCAGTCAAGTCAATAACGATATACACCATGACTATGACAAATACTATTAATATAACAATATAATAGCATATACTAAAGGAAAATAATAATATTATGTTAATACATAGTTAATAATAATAATAATAATATAGCCCATGAGGCTCCTTCCACATCATGTCACAGTCTCTGAGGCCCGGTAGGCCGCTCGCGTACCTGCCCAGAGGCGGGCCCCGTTGTTCCCCGTACCAAGGCAGCAGTGGGCAAAGAGGCAGTAGAGCCATGGGTAGGAGAGGAAGCCTATGAAGGCGGCGGCGCCGGCCAGGGCCAGGCTCAGGCTCAAGGGCTCCACTGCCCCGGCCAGCCGGACCAGCGCCAGGCCCGCCGTCAAGCCCAGCACCGCCAGGCACACCCACCGCCGCATCGCCTCAAACTAGGCACTTCCGCTCCACTGGCATCCCCTCAGAGAAGGCGCTTCTGGTCCTGCCGCCTCCACCGCTGCCATTTTGGTGCCAGGTGGGAGTACAAGGCCACCATGACGGGATTGGCCCGCGGGGAATAAAGGGGCGTGGCTTATTCAAGACTCAAGAGGTTCAAATTTCCCACGGCACATCTGATGATCGCTCATGGCACACTAGTGTGCCGCGGCACACCGGTTGGGAAACACTGGTTTAGACTTCAGTGCGTATTCAGTTTAGACTTCAGTTGGAACAGAAGTATGCCTTTTGACTTCAGTGAGATGTTTGCTTAGAGACTCCATTGGATTTTCTGACTAGACAGAGTCTCTATTAGACTCTCAAAACAAAGATATGCTTTGGACTATAGACTATTGCTTCTAAGAAAGATTCGCTGTGTTACCTACACAGCGAAACTACTTCAAATCTATTTGTAACTGGATTGTTAAGCAAAGTAGTACCTGTATGCTGAACACATGAAGTTTATGAGTAAACCAACTATGTTTCTTTTAAAGAAGACATTTTATTTTGTCTCTTGAGAGCATGATTTAAACACAAATATATTTTAAGGGAGAGTAGATGTTTTTGGGCAACTAAAAGGAACACTTCTGAAACTCTGCTGAATATATACATTTTGTGTGTTGGCATATATTTGTCCCTAACAGCTTAAGACATATCTTGGTACATCGTTTTAACAACTGAGAAACCTAGTTGCCTTGCATTAATGCTGGTGAATGCAATTTTCCCCAAAAGGTTATGACTCTTAACGGGTCATGCTTTTTACCAAGAGGTTTTTTTCAAAAGGTTGTGACTTCTAACAGAGTCATCCCTTTCCAAAGATCATAAAATCTCGAAAATGTTCTGGAGATTTCTATTTTCCAAAAGGTCATGTGACCACTGGTTTTCCAAAACATTCTCCATCTTTATAGTACTTGTCCTTGGCATGTTTCTGTGTATTTCTTCATATATCATTGCCCATTCTAACCAGTTGACATTCACTGGAAGCCCCATCCTCTTGGAAGAGGTGTCAATCTAATGGCCACACAAAGAAGACCACCAATTCCCAATGTATACTGTTAGGATCATGGGTAAGGCTTTTCCAGATGACTTACAAAGAATACAGCATTCGGTTTTTGGTGGTTTTTTTACTATTTCTGTGCCTGATTTGTTGTATTACACAATACAATACAATGGTTCTGTAGGATTGTATTCCTGCGACAGTGTCTTGCATTTAGCGTTCCATGTTTCATTGTAAATATTTGCTGCTTTGGAAGGTCTTTTGCTAAAGAAAAGTGGAATGTGAATAAATAACATAAAAATAAAATTATATTTAATTGTATCTAGGATTCCTGCTATTTTCTTAAGAAAAGATTACCTTGTTTGAAAGTATTATTTTAAAAAATAACAATATAACTGAACACAGATCACAAAGTTCACCCAGCTGAACTTGTATAGCATAAAGGGTGAAACACATCAATCCTATATACTTGTCCTAAGTCAGCGTTTCTCAACCTGGTAATTGGGACCACTGGGGGGTCGCGGGGGCTGTGTCAGACAGGCCGCCAAAGACCAGAAAACACAGTTTGCCAATTTGTAACACTATTATTAAGGAAAACATCAGAATTTTTTTTATCAATGCTCTGATTGTAGAATGCATATGCATGTGAGTGAACTACAGTTGCCCAAAATTGTGGACCAATCACACCAAACCCTGCCAGTATTCAAAGTTGGCCATGTTGGGTCTGCGTGCCAGGTTTGGTCCAGATCTGTCATGGGTGGGGTTCAGAGGCCTCTCTGGATGCACTACAACTCCCATCCAGGTGGGTCAGTCCCCCCAAATCCCTCCAGTATGTTTTGTTGGTCATCAGGGTTCTATGTGCCAGTTTGGTCCAGACTTGGGGATGAAGAGTTCAAAGTGCTCTCTGGATGCAGGGTGAATTACAGCTCCCACCTGGTGGGTCAGTCCCTCCACAAACTCTTCCAGGATGTTCTGTTTGTCCTGAGGGTTCTGTGGGCCAAGTGCGGTCCAGATCTGTCATTGGTAGGACTCAGAATGCTCTCTGGATGCATGGTGAGCTACAATTACCACTTTGATGGGTCAGTCCCCCTCCCCAACCTGTCCAGTATGTTATATTAGTCATGGTGGTTCTGTGTGCCAAGTTTGGTCCAGATCCGTCATTGGTGGGGGTCACAGTGGTCTCTGGAAGTTGGAGGCAAAACAGGTGAAGATACTGCCAATCCCATCATCTGTGGTCCAACCTCCCCCAAACCACACCAGGATGTAAAATGGTTAATGGGGATTATGTGTGCCAAATTGGTTCCAGTTTTTACATTCGTGGGGGTTGCAGAGGTCTGTGGAAGTTGGAGCCCTGTCTACAGAAAAACATCATTGCTTACATACATAGATACCTACATACAAACATTCACTTTTATTATATAGATAGAGATTCATATTGATTGATATATGCATGCATACCCATCAGGGAGAGACATGGAAATTCCAACTTTGCTGCATTAGATAACACTAGGTAAGACCTATTAAATCATATAGCCATCCAATGTTCATTAGGACATGACATCTTTACGCTTATCTTTGACAAAATACCATCTTGTCTATTGCCTTCAGTGGTTAATCTTAAGCAATTCTTGACCTTAACCATCTCAACAGCATGTAGACACATATCTGTCCTAGCCAGGGCCGTAGCCAGGATTTTGGTTCGGGGGGGGGGGGGCTGAGTTTGGTTCGGGGGGGGGGCTGAGACTGGGTGGAAGAGGGTCTACCCTAGCAAACCTTTTGTATTGTTATCCCAATAACCCCATTAATGTGGGAGCATGGTGATCAGATCATGATAGGAATAAACATAACAGTTTAAATAATGTACCAGTAAGGCCTTTTCGCAGACCACCCTGAGAATTTCAGGGGGGGCTGAAGCCCCCTTAGCCCCCCCCTTCCTGGCTACATGCCTGGTCCTAGCCATTTAAGGTGACATGTCAGGCTGATCCGGAACAGTGTCTTCCACAGTGATGGAGTCATGCAAAGAAGCAGCATGGTCCTGCCTTACCTCTTGTGTTCTCTCCTGCACTCACAAAGAACATGGGTTTGAGCGTTAGACTACAGCCCCACAGATCAGGATTCAAATCACTATTCAGATATGGAAGCCCAATAAGACCCTGTTTACACTGTCATATAATCCAGTTTCTAAACCCATATTATCTGCTTTGAACTACCGGTAGATTATATGGCAGTGTAGACTCACCAAACTCAGTTCAAAACAGATAACCTGCATTCAGAAACTAGATTATATGGTAGTGTAGATCCAGCCTAGGTGACTTTGGTTAAGTCACATTCTCTCAGCCTCAGAAGAAGGCCACAACAAACTTTGTCTGAATCAATTTTGCCAAGAAAATGCCATGACACAGTCACATTCTGATAGCCATAGATCAGAAATTGTGGTGGAATGAACATCACGCGCAGTTTGCATCTTTACCAATCCACACTGTCTTGCCAGAGAAAAGATATGCCACACAGATGAGCAGTAAAGAACAAGTTTACTCTTTGTAATGCAGAGCAACATATATACAATCATGTGAACATTTGCATTGACTTATACAATGTCCTTTGAGAGAGATTAAAATGGTCCTTAGGTATCCATGTGAAATACATTCTTCCAGCAGCCCAGGAGCAAATCTGTCCCTGCGAGCTCCTGCACAACTAACAGCTTAAAAATGTAACTGTTGCCAAAACTCCCAGGCTCAGCTAGCCTCTCGGTTGTAGCCCAACCAATCAGCTTTGTGCTTTGCATTTTCAGTTAACACACACTCACAAACTGATTTTACATGCTCCAACAGAAATGATTTGAAGGCACACAACAACCATGAAAAGGAAGACTCTCAATAGCTACCAGAGGTGTAAATTGTGCGAAGTGTAAGTGTTCAACGTAGACACGTCCCAAATGAGGACCCAAAGCTTTAGGTAACTGTGTTGAGCGATAACAATAATTTTAATCTTTATCAGCTATTTTGTAAATGCAAAAAGCATGAATGCCTTCTTGAAGACCAAGCTACTTTCAAATACTTTGTATTAAAAGAGATATAGCCTGCAGCAATATATTGTTGCTGGGAAAATGTAGCAAACACGATTACAAATGACCTCCAAGTAAACAGTAAAGGCTGAAGAGGTAATGGGTAGCGCCAGTGTCTCTGCTAAAGGGAAGTCCCACTGTTTTGCACCTGCAAGTCTTGTGCCCACTACAGTGCAGTAGTTACAATGACTTTCTGTTATCTCTAATATTGAAGGTAGCATATCTTGAGTGTTGGACTACAACTCTAGAGGTGAGGATTCAAATGCATGTCACTCGGTCTTATATCTCAATGTGCAGAATCCTGCATGGGACCAGGCTCTTTGTAAGTAGACCAGCATAAGCAGGGCTTAGAATCAGGCAGTTCCATAATGGCCACATCCAGCTGAGGGCTCTGCTACATTGCTATGCAGGAGAACCAGCAAAATATTGTGCATCAGTCCCAGTGTGCATTGGTCCTAATCTGCACTAGGACATTGACGAAGGAGAGCCTCTGGGTGGGTCAAAAAGTTTTGCCTCCTGTGTCATTAAAAACATTACGAATGAACCTAGAACAGCAGAAGTTGCTCCAGATCATAGCCTGAACTGTCATCTACACAAAACTACCGTTCAACATAGTCACCATCAATTTGTACACATTTGTGCCATTGTTTAACCCAGGCATCAAAACCATTTTGGAAAAATCAGGGTTTGCTTTGTGACCCATGATTTTAAAGCTGTTTGAACATCATTCAAGTAATTGAATCTGAAATCTTGCAGAGGTCCAAACAGGGAAAAGTCAGAAGGGGCCAAATGATAGACATTCTTCAAGCGATGATGGATTTCCTTAGGCACACAACCTTCTTTTCCCCAGATATTTTTGAGCCGTGGCACATTTTTTACATTTACAAAATCCTGGGGCACACCACCAACCAAAATGACACAAAATGACACTCTAACACAGTAATATATATAGTTAATATGTATATACACAGTACATATATGCATATACACACACAACTCATATAGCCTACACAGAAAGGGAGAATGGTGGGAGTTGTAGGCCAAAACACCTGGAGGGAGGCCACAAGTTGGCCCACGCCTGCCTTAAGTGAGCAAACCCTGTTAGTTTTCGGCCCCTGCTTAAAGGTGCCTCAACCCTGTGTCCCAAACACCCCTTGACCCGCCTTGGCTGAGTGTGAGGGAATCACAGGAGTGGTAGTTTGACACCATCCTGAGCCTCCCCAAACTACAATCCCAGGAAAAACCCAGTCTCCTTGAATAATGCCCTGGTAAAGATCAACTTTGGGAATTGCCTTTAACAATAACTGGCAAAACATGAATGCCATCACAGTGTTTCTAAACATCCGCCCCTGTCAGGCATTCCTCAAGGTTCCATTTAGCAGGAGACCGCCATCTGGGAAGTCCCATTCATCTCAGAAAATCTTCTTTCTCTCAGTGCGGCTCTTTCCTTTCAACTCAAACTACAAATCCCAGGATTCCAAGGCCAAGGAAGGACTGCGGAGGTAGAGGGCAGGAAGCCCCAAGAATCTTCTTTCTCTCAGCAAGTGGCCAAGAGTCTGGCAAGGGTGAGTCTGGCGGCACAAGGCTTCCCAAAAGGAGGCTGTGTTTGCGGGACTCAGGCAAGGGATCGAGCCCCAGCTAGGGCTTCCTGGTAGGACAGGAGGGCGCTCTCTCTCTCTCTCTCTCTCTCTCTCTCTTCTATCTCTCTTCTATCTCCATAGCACACTAGTGTGCCATGGCACACTGGTTGGGAAATACTGGCTTAGACCATAGGTCTTTCACATACAAGGCAAATAAATAAATACATGACGACTCTTTCTTTTAGCTTCAGATTCATAGTTCTAATTGGTAAATTGGAAAAAGAAAAGAATATATAAGTAGAGTAAGTGTACCTCTATCATATCATGCAGAGATAGTCCAGTCGCTGTGAAAGAAATAAAAGTTAGAGCGATGGAGGCTTTACTTTTTGACCCACCATATTGACAGAGCCTGCTGCCCATCCTGACACTTCTGCTGGTGTGCTTCACACATCTTCAACATTCACTAACAGGATTCCTTAATTCTTCTGATACATAGCAAAGTATCCACGACATCACAGAGGATTTCAGCCTTGATATTATATAGCCAATGGTTGTATTTATAAGCCATATAGGATACAAGCAAGGGGCTTGAACCTGGAAAACCCATGTCTCAGACCAAGGCCCCTAATGGCTACAGTGCTCTGTCTCTGATACGTTTGGTTGCCACTGACCAGGCAAAGCAACACCACCTTCAACAGCCCCTTTGCAACAAACCCATGGCCAAATGGCCAATTAGAAAGTCCTACCAGCTAGCAAAAGGACTGCAAAGAGGAAAGTAGCCTACTTTCTTGTGGGAGGGAATTCCACAGCTTGAGAACTTCCATCATGAAGGCTCTCTCATGTGGCTCCATCAAATGCCTTTAGTGTTGAAGTCAAGGAATCCATGGCACTTGCCAGCACTTGGGGAGTCTGGCATCTGAGATGATCCATAAGACCTGCCCATGCCTTCTGTTTTGAGGTAGAGGAGGGTCATGTTTTGGAGACATCCTCCTCTATTGTGCTTTCTGAGTTTCTGGAAAGCCAGCGCATAATTACCGGAGATGCAATCCTCCTTTTGGGAGCAAGAGTGGATTTTATTTTAAGTCAAGACATGATGAAATAATTGATATTTACTCCCCAAAAATAATTTTTGAGGGGCTGCAGTGGCGCAGAGGGTTAAATCGTTAAACTGCAGGGCTTGCTGTCTGGAAGGTTGGTGGTTCAAATCCGTAGGATAGAGTGAGCTCCCACTGTCAGCCCCAGCTCCTACTTTGAGGTAGTAGAAGATCATGTTTTGGAAGCATCCTCCTCTGTGGTGCTTTCTGAGTCTCTGGAAAAGCCAGAGCACAATTGTGGTAGATGCAGTGGTACAGAGGGTTAAATCTGGAAGGTTGGTGATTCAAGTCCGTGGGATGGAGTGAGCTCCCACTGTCAGCACCAGCTTCTGCCAACCTAGCAGTTTGAAAACATGCAAATGTGAGTAGATCAATAGGCAAGAAGGCAACTGTGCTCCATGCAGCCATGCTGGCCACATGACCTTGGAGATGTCTATGGATAACGCTGGCTCTTCAGCTTAGAAATGGAGATGAGCATCACCCCCCTGAGTCAGACATGACTAGACTTAATGTCAAGGGGAAACCTTTTGCCTCAGTGTTTCTCGATCTGGGGGTTGGGATCCCTGGGGGGGGGGGGAATCAAGAGGGGGTGTCAGAGGGGTCACCAAAGACCATCAAAAACATAGTATTTTCTGTTAGTCATGGGGGTTCTGTGTGGGAAGCTTGAATCAATTCTATCATTGGTGGGGTTCAGAATACTCTTTGGTTGTAGGTGAACTATAAATCTCAGCAACTACAACTCCCAAATGCCAAGACTATTCCCACCAAACTCTACCAGTGTTCACATTTGGGCATAATGAGTATTCGTGCCAAGCTGGTCCAGATCCATCATTGTTTGAGTCCCCAGTGCTCTCTGGATGTAGATGAACCAGAACTCCAAAAGTCAAGGTCAATGCCCACCAAACCCAGTATTTTCTGCTGGTCATGGGAGTTTTGTGTGCCAAGTTTGGTTCAGTTCCATCATTGGTGGAGTTCAAAATGCTCTTTGATTGTATGGGAACTATAAATCCCTACAATTCTCAAATAACAACATCAATCCTCCCCAACCCAACCAGTATTCAAATATGGACCTATTGGATATTTGTGCCAAATTTGGTCCAGTGAAATTTGTGCCAGATTTGGTCCTACATATCAGATATTTACTTTATGATTCATAGCAATAGCAAAATGGCAGTTATGAAGTAGCAACACAAATAATGTTATGGTTGGGGGTCACCACAACATGAGGAACTGTATTAAAAGGGTCACTGCATTAGGAATGTTGAGAACCATTGCTTTACGTTTACCTTTTCTGGGAATGACTCCCTACATGTGAATTTTATTTGAGAAGTGTTTTAGTTTCATCACACCTTCTCCATCCTGAGAAGAGCTGTAATTATTGTACGAGGGTGGGTCAATAAGTCTGTGACTATTTGAATTTTCCACCTCTTAACTGAAAGGGCAACACTGCTCCTGTTGACAGGCACCTGTCAGTTGACTCCTGTCAAAATTTGAACAAGCTGCCTCATTTAGTTTGTGTTTGAGAGCCATTGATAGCAGACTACCGCGTGATTTGAGGAGAAAATGGAAAAAAGTAAATTTCATGTGCTCATTAAGCTTTTTTTGCAGAAAAAACTATCACTCAAACCAAGACTAAGCTTGATAAATACTTTGGGGACTCTGCACCATCAATTTCAATGGTAAAAAAGTGGTTTACTGAATTTCATTGTGGCCGTACAAGCACAGAAGATGCCGAACGTTCTGGATGCCTAGTTGAGGTCTCTACACCTGAAACATTTGAAAAAATTCACATTATGGAGTTGGCCGATCAGAGATTGAAAGTGCGAGAGATTGTGGAAGCCATAGGCATCTCACGTGGCTCAGTGGTTTCAATGTTAAATGATCACTTGGGTATGAGAAAGCTTTCCGCAAGATGGGTGATGCGTTTGCTCACAATCGACCACAAACGCAATCGTGTGACAATTTTGCAGGAGTGTTAGGTGTTGTTCAACCGCAATATGGATGGGTTTTTGCGCCATTTCATAACCATGGATGAAACGTGGATCCACCACAACACAGCAGAGACCAAACAGCAGTCAAAACATTGGGTTTCTCAGGGTGAATCGGTGCCAAAGAAGGCCAAGGTGGGTTTGTCAGCTAATAAAGTCATGGCGACCGTTTTTTGGGGATGCACGCGGTAAAATCCACATTGACTACCTTCAAAAGGGTAAAACAATCAATGGCGAATATTATGCCAACTTATTGGGTCAATTTAATGAGGATCTGGAAAAAAAGCAACCGCATTTGGCCAAGAAAAAAGTTATTTTGCACCAGGACAATGCAAGGGTGCACACATGTGCAGTTGCCATGGCAACAATCCATGAATTGGGATACGAATTGCTCCCTCATCCACCCTATTCTCCGGATTTATCCCCGAGTGACTATTTCTTGTTTCCAAACCTTAAAAAATGGCTCAGCGGAAAGAGATTTGACTCCATCAATGAAATCATCTCACAAACAAATACCTATTTTGATACCTATTTTGATGACTTCGACAAATCTTATTTTTTTGGAAAGGATAAAAAAATTGGAGAAATGTTAGACAAAGTGTATAGAACTCAAAGGAGACTATGTTGAAAAATAAAATGATTTTTTTATTCAAAAACCTGTGTTTCATTCAAAAAGTCACAGACTTATTGACCCACCCTCGTATCTGGTTGCTCCAGTTGTAAAATTGCATAATATCACCTGGTTTAGAAATATTTCGAATTAAGACATTTGTTCATAGTTAGGGCAGAAAGAACTTGAGGCTTAAAATTAGTTTGGTTTTGGGGGAAAGGGAAAACTTCCTCCCAGATAATGCTGCCTCGACCTCACACTCCTCTTGAACGCCCTGCCAAATCGCTTGGAGATGAAGGGGGAGCTTTTCTGCCGGGCATCTATAGACAGGCCCTTTCCAGAGACCAATATATCCTATGGCCTGACAACCTGGCAACTGTGCCTGTGTGGACCCCTGCTGTCCGCCCTGTCTTTCCATGGTGTCGGCCTGTATTTATATATCAGGGTTACTGTGAGTTGAATGGCAAATGTGCATAAATCCCTGGCCATTGTCCATATTCACCGCAAGGGATGGGGAATCTGCACATATTAGCGGCATGAATGGTGGGAAGCTGTGTACATTGTCTGGTCAATATGCAAGTGAGGCTGAGAGATGCAAGTGTTTTTCAGATGCCGACTGGGAATGTGTTTCAGGGCCGTGGAAAGAATATCCACCCTTCCTGACTGACTCATATACAAAACATCCCATTTCTCCCAGCCTGTTGGGCATCTATGCCGCCACTGTCAAGGATGTGAGACTCACTGTTTCCCATTTGTGCACCGTCGCCACAATGTCTCTTGAATAGGCACAATGCCCGTGTTTATGTGCCCATTCCCCATTCCGCTTTAATTAACGACAACATTGTGTACTCATGTTGTTCTTGCGGTACAAAATCTCAAAAGGCAGCAAGTGGGAGGGAGGTGTGCGTGTGTGTGTGTGTGTGTGTGCGATTGGAAGAACCTTGCAGAGAGTAATTTGGGACCAGCTGCTTCCTATCTTGACCCACATCTTAACCAAGGGAAATGTCTATGGAAAGGAAAACAATGGCTTCCACCAGAGTTTGGTTATGATTAGTGTACTAGGGGTTCCCAACCTTTGGTCCTCCAGGTGTTTTGGACTTCAACAATGTGACGTGGCGGCAAAAAAAAGCCAATGGGATTTTGGCCTGCATAAATAGGAGTATAATGTCTAGATCCAGGGAAGTCATGCTACCCCTGTATTCTGCTTTGGTTAGACCACACCTGGAATATTGTGTCCAATTCTGGGCACCACAATGGAAGAGAGATGTTGACAAGTTGGAATGTGTCCAGAGGAGAGCGACTAAAATGATCAAAGGTCTGAAGAACAAGTCCTATGAGGAGCGGCTTAAAGAGCTGAGCATGTTTAGCCTGAAGAAGAGAAGACTGAGAGGAGACATGACAGCCATGTATAAAAATATGAAAGGAAGTCATAGGGAGGAGGGAGCAAGCTTGTTTTTGGCTGGCTGGAGAGTAGGACGCGGAACAATGGCTTCAAACTACAAGAAAGAAGATTCCATCTGAACATGAGGAAGGATTTCCTGACTGTGAGAGCCGTTCAGCAGGGGAACTCTCTGCCCCGGAGTGTGGTGGAAGCTCCTTCTTTGGAGGCTTTTAAACAGAGGCTGGATGGCCATCTGTTGGGGGTGCTTTGAATACGATTTTCCTGCTTCTTTGCAGGGGGTTGGACTGGATGGCCCACGAGGTCTCTTCCAACTCTATGATTCTATGAACTCCCAGAAATCCCAGCCAGCTTGCCAACTATTAGGAATTGTGGGAACTCAAGTCCAAAACACCCGGAGAAGCAAAGGTTGGGAAACTCTGGTGTACACACATTGAAACCAACTACAGGCAGTCCCCAAGTTACAAACATCTGACTTACAAATGACTCATAGTTAGGAATGGGGTGAAACTGCAGGAAGTGAGATAAATCTACAATTTGGAAGGGAAATTCACTGCTGAGAGAATTATTATCATCGGGAAAAGGGGTCTCCCTGAAGCTTTATCTCTAATCCTTGTTTCCCTGATGAGCCAAATTTTCAATATCCAGTTCTCACCGGGATAGAAAGTGAGGTGAAATCTTCAAAACAGGGGCACAGACAAAAAACAAACACCACAGGGGTGTCAACCCGTCCCTTGGGTATCCTAAACTCCCCCCCCCCCCCCTGCGCATTTCTTTCATCTCTGTCATCTCCATCTCAATTTCTATCTCTATTAAAAATGGTGCCAGCCATTTTTAATGTAACTGTATTTTAAACTGTTTTGAGGGTTTTTGTTGTAATGTTTTAGTTAATTATGTCTTACTAGCTATTCTGCTATATTCTTATCTCAATGCTTAATCCTTCATGATAAACTCACTGTTATTATTGTGCTCTTTCGTGTATTTTGATATGCTTTTGATACGTTTTGTACTCACTTTGGCATTGAATGTCTGCCTTCTTATGTGTAAATCACCCTGAGTCCCCTCGGGGAGAGAGGGCGTTATAGAAATAAATCATCATCGTCATCGTCATCTCTGTCTCTGTCTCAGTGTCTGTGTCCGTGTCCTTGCCCGTACCCATGCCCGTCTCCATCTCCATCTCCATCTCTATCCCCACCCCCACTCCCATCTCTATCTATATCTCTATAGTTAGGGCAGGGGCGGTCTAAGGTAATTTTAAATGGTAGGCGAACATTATTTTGGTGCCCCCCCAAAAAAAAATTATTGCCGCCCCCCCATGTAAAACAAATATACAATTATAATATCACAATACCATTCGTAGTATTATATTGTATCAATGTATATACAATATATTATACCATACTCATACTATATTATATCATAATTATATTATACTACATTACAATATAATTATATTATAATATATTGACATTATAATATAATGTAACATTCTATTATATTATTATTATAAAATAATAAAATTATTTATTTAAATAAAATTATCCTCTACTAAATATTTTCATTACTCCTATAAAACTCAAATAACCCAAAATAAAGTAAAATAAAATATTATATATTACTATTTTGTACAATACCAGTATACTGCAATATTGTTTGTAATATTACATGTAATATAAAATATATCATTATTCTATTGTTATATTGTATTTTTATTATATTGTATAACAATATTAAGCAGAACTGTATAATAAACAAGAAATGCAATGTAAATGCATCAAAATCAGAATATATTACCTATCACCCGACTCATAATTCATAGGAGTCTCCCATAAGCCCAAAATTAGGATCCCAATGTAAATGTAAATAGAAAAACAACCAAAATGTTAAAATGAGGTCGAATACAGGCAGCGCGGCCTGGGCAAACTTGGGCCCTCCCTCGCTCTAGGTGTTTTGGACTCCAACTCCCACAACTCCTCATAGCCTCAGGCCCCTCAGGTCTAGACAGAAATAGAGCTGAAGGAAGGAAGGAGGGAGAGAAGAGGTCACAGAGGAGGAGGAGGAAAGCCCTTCATTCATTCCTTCACTTACACTTCCTTCACTGATTCTTTTCTCTTTCCCCGTAAACGGGCGCACGGCAGAGACAAAGGGAGAGGGGAAGCACTCCCTGCCTGCCCGATAGGGAGGGCTTTGCATACAGGCTTCTGCGCAAGGGAGCTACTGGGCATGCACAGAGATTTTCGCGCAGGTGCAGTTGCTCCTGCACTCAACTTCAGCTCCGGAGCAACCGCGCCTGAGTGAAAACCTCCGCGCGTGCCCAGAAGCGGCGTCGGAACGCACAAGGCCGGGGTCAAAAAGCAGGCAGCTGCAGCACTGTCTGAGGAACATCGGCAGGTCCAGGATGGCGCCCCATGCGGCCAGGATGGCGCCCCCTTCCCAGATGGCGCCCTAGGCGGCCGCCTACTTGGCCTATCTTGTAGGACCGCCCCTGAGTCAGGGGCGGATCTTAGTGGAGGCAAATTAAGCGGCCGCCTCAGGGTGCCATGTGGCCAAAGGGCGCATCCAGGGCTGGCCGCCACACCCCCAGGGGTGCCGGCAGGGTGGGAGGAAAACTCACGCAGGACGAGAGAGGACGAGGCAGAGGCGCACACCTTTCCCTTCTCCCTGCCTCTCCCTGCGCCCTACGCGCGTCTCATCCCTCACCTTGTGCATGCCTCCCCCGCCCCCGCCAAGGATGCCTTGTGCAGGGCGAGAGAGAAGGGGGCAGAGGCGCCCGCCTTTTCTGTCTCCCTTGCCCCCCGCGCATCTCCTCCCTCTGTTGCCACTGCTACCGCCGGTACACGTGGGGTGAGGGAGGAGGTCACGTGGGCGCCCTTACCTGGGGGCCGGGAGCAGGACTGAGCGGCCAGACGAGCCTGCCAGCCAGAGGGCATCTAGCCCTACCCCCGGGCCCTTGCTCCGGAAATTAGCCTAGACCTGATACATACACACAAAAAGAGAATAGGAAGAGGGGAGGGAAAAGGGTGGGAAGGGAGGAAGGGGAAGGTTAGAAGGGGAAAGAGAATAGGAAGGGGGCAAGAAAAAGGGTGAGAAGGAAGGAAGGATGGGGAATGTACAGACCCACACAAAGAATAGGAAGAGGGGAGGGGAAAGGGTGAGGGCACTTCCATACAGCCCTATTTCCCACAATATCTGCTTTGAATATCTGAGTCCACACTCAGATAATGTGGGATTTTCTGCCTTGATATTTTGGGGTATAGGGCTGAGAAGGAAGGAAGGGGAATAGATATAGACACACACACACACATACTCAAAGAGAATAGGAATAGAGCAGGGAAAATATCTATGGCATGGGACAACTTCAGCCCTCCATGTGTTTTGGACTTCAACTCCCACAATTGAGTTTCAAGTTTTTAATGAAGTGTCCTTTATTTTTGTGAAAAATCCCATAAATGTCCCTTATTTCTTATATCAAAAAGTGACAACCCTAACCTCCAAGGTCATGTGGCCAGCATGACTGCATAAAGCACCATTACCTTCCCGCCAGAGTGGTACCTATTGATCTACACACAGTTGCATGTTTTTGAGCTGCTAGGTTGACAGAAGCTGGGGCTAATAGCGGGAGCTCACCCTTCTCCCTGGATTTGAACCTGCAACCTTTTGATCAGCAAGTTCAGCAGCACAGCGGTTTAACCCACTGCGCCACCAGGGGCTCCTTCTATATCTATCTCTATCTCTATCTCTATCTCTACATCTATCTATCTCTGGAGTGGCACTGAAAAAAATTATCTGTTTTGACTTTTAAAATGATCTGTTTTGACCCCTTAACCTCTAAGGATACTTGCCATAGATGCGGGTGAAATGTCAGGAGAGAATGCTTCTGGAACATGGTCATACAGCCTGGAAAACTCACAGCAACCCAGTGATTCTGGCCATGAAAGCCTTTCAACAACACATTGTTTTGACTTACATACAAATTCAACTTAAGAACAAACCTACAGAAGCTCTTGTCCGTAACTCAGGGGCTGCCTGTATATTTTACACTAGTTGTGGCGGATGATTCTCTTGGATCTCAGTAGATCTGCTCTAAGTATAATTGCAAAGCCAACCCATTGTTCAAACCCAGCCACGGTGTGTACAAGCAATGACCAGATTTGCACCCAACTCACTCTGCGGGTGATCCAAAGGCCTTCCCGCCCCTGATACAGAGCAAAATGCTCACATGCGCCTAAGTCTCTTCTCCGCCCATCCATCATGTAACAGGGGGGATGCCTGTTTCCCATCCTGAACACTAGAAGTGAACAAAGGAGGCGAGATAAAGAATGCCCATATTATTCTCTGGAAGCACATGCCGCAGGAGTGGATCCCCTGCAAGGCCAAGTTCAAGGCTAGCATTGAGAGAGTGAGGAGGGTGGGGGAGAGGGTGGGAATGGCATGCTAATTTCGACTGTGCAAAGAGGCAACGCTCAGGAAAAAAATCTGCATGAAGTGATTATTCACCGCCCGCCACCCAGCTCCACATGCCGGTTCTCCATCTTCCCCTGCAAATATCACATTAGAGAGAAACAATGAGGTCTGATTGCCTTATGTTCAAAGTAGGCTGGGTGGAAAGAGCTGGGAAGGTTCCCTAAAACATCTCCCAGAAAGAAGGGGAAACGACAGGTTAGATGATGGATGGATTGATAGATAGATAGATAGATAGATATAGACCAGGGGCATATCTCTGTCTAAGGGCATCAAAGGGTATGGATTGTGTATCATATTGGCCATTGCTGTAGCCAATATTTATTTATTTATTTACGACATTTATATGCCACCCTTCTCACCCCAAACAGGACTCAGAGCGGCTTACAAGTAAAATGTAAATACAATATATTATATTATTGCCATAGCACAGTATTAATATTATATATTACATTGTACTATAACATTATACCGTAATATTATTAGAAATATTACATGTGTACAGTATATTAGTAATATTACAGTGTGTACAGAGCTATTGTACTGTCTATTCTCCTATATGGGTCTGAAACATGGGTCACCTATAGCCAACACCTACGAACGCTTTCATCAGCGTTGTCTTCGCACAATCCTAAATATACACTGGACCGACTATGTGACGAATGTTGCTGTCCTTGAGCAAGCAGGGATCACCAGCATTGAGGCCATGCTATTGAGAACACAGCTGCGCTGGGCAGGGCACGTCTCTAGGATGGAGGACCACTGCCTCCCAAAGATGCTACTCTACGGTGAACTTGCCACGGGTCAGCGCAAGAGAGGCACCCCCAAAGAAGAGATATAAGGACTCCCTGGAACAACATCTCAGGCTCGGCCAGATTGATCACCAACAATGGTCCACTCTGGGCTCACATCGGGAGGCATGGAGACGCACTATCCACAATGATGCGGCCTCTTTCGAGAAGACACGCCGAATGGGTCTCAAAGGGAAACGAGAACGCAGAAAGAACCGCAACTTGGAAACAACATCACCCAAGGAGACTTTCTGCTGTGCTTTCTGCAACAGAACTTACCTATCTCAGATTGGCCTTTTTAGTCATCAACGCGCTTGTAGAAAGCGTGGGATGAGTCCTTCCTAAGAATCTTCATTCGCGAAGTAATGCCGAGAGATTACATGTAATATAAAATATATAATTATAATATCATATTAGTAGTAGTAGTATATTGTATTACATTATATTAATTTTATTAATATTATATTACATAAAGGGGTCAAAAATCAATCAGTAAATTTTACAGCATTTTGAAGTACAGTATACGACAGGCATGGGCAAACTTTGGCCTTCCAAGTGTTTTGGACTCCAACTCCCACAATTCCTAACAGCCTCAGGCCCCTTCCTTTCCCCCCTCAGCCACTTAAGTCTAGTGTCTGGATTGAGGAAAATCATGGTGCCTTTGTATTCTGCCTTGGTTAGATCTCACCTACACACTTGATCTTAGCCAAAAGGCCGAGAAGCAAGATCTCACCTGGACTACTGTGTCCAATTCTCAGCATCACAGTCTAAAAGAGATAGTGACAAGCTGGAATGTGTGCAGAGAAAGCGACTAAAATGATCAAAGGTCTGGAGACCATGAATAATCCCTATTAGAAGCGCCTTAAAGAACTGGCTATGTTTAGCCTACAGTAGAGAAGACTGAGCAGAGACATGATAGCCATGTATAAATAGGTGAAAAGGCGTCATAAGGAAGAGTGAGCAGGCTTCTTTTCTGCTGCCCTGGAAACTAGGACTCTGAGCCATGTGTTCAAATTACAGGAAAGGAGATTCCACCTGAACATTAGGAAGAACTTCCTGACCGTTGGAGCTGTTTAACTCTGGAACTCTCTGCATCAGAGTGTGGTGGAGGCTCCTTCCCTGGAAGCTTTTACACAGAGGCTAGATGGCCACTTGTCAGGGGTACTTTAGGTGGTCTTACTGCCTATTACAGGGAAAACTAGCTGATTCCTAAGCCATCTAAAACACGCAGATGTGTGCCTTTCACCTTAAGAACAGACAAGCATCTCAAACTCTAAAGCAGGGGTAGGGAACCTATGGCTCGGGAGCCAGATGTGGCTCTCTTCATGATTGCATTTGGCTCTCCAGAGCAGCCCAGGCCTCAGTTTCCCAGCATGCAGCAGGGAGGAGTGACGCAAATGTGCCGCGACTGCTGCTTCCGCACCACCATCGCCGCCTCTTCCTCATCCCCCGCTGCTCTCGGGGCCCTGCACCTTCTTCGCCGGGGATGGTGGAAGAGAGGGAGAACGGGAGGAAAAAGAATGAAAGAAAAAGAGAGGGAAAAAGAAAGGAAGGAAGGGGGAGGAGGGCACGAGGACAAGGCGGACCTTGGTGTTGACGTCGGCGAGGCAGTCCCTCCGGAAGGTGTCGAAGAGGCAGCAGCTCTTGAGCTGCCCGACAATGAGGGCGATGAGCTGGGCGTCCCCCGGGGGCAGCGTCTTCCTCTTCGTCCTCCACCATGAGTCTCGGGGGAGTCTCGCTGCCCCCGGGGGGACGCCCAGCTCATCGCCCTTTGATTTCAATGCAACATGAGCCCTGCCACATCCACAATGGAGGACTTTCTTATAGCAACACCAGAGGCACTCCAAGTGGTCAGCTACTGGTCAAAGGACATTTAGAACACTGCCAAGTTTTTAAACTTTGTTTGTGTTTATAAATACACTAGCTGTACCCGGCACGCGTTGCTGTGCCCTATTTAGGAGATGCGAGAAAGTCTGAGTATGTAAGGGTTGGAATTGATGTTAGTGAATTGGGTGTTTTATGTTTGTGGCTCAGCTCTTTGCCTGCAGTCCTTCGGGTTTGACTTGTACCATGGCCAGGACGGATCAGCTTGGGGAGGGCTTGTCCTATCAGGGGATCTCTATCTTCACAGGTGCGTCCAGTGTCTGTTGGGGGACTGTTAAAAATCCTTTCCGTATCCTTTTTAGCCACCTTTCTCAAGATCTTCATGTCTAGCTTACTTTCTGCTCCTCTCTTTTTCAAGATGTCCTGCTCTGTGTCTTTTGCACCCATTGGTCGATGTCCGATGAGGCTTTGAAAGTGTTGGAGGAGGCTCTGGCTGACAGTTTGTTATGGGTCGGAATGTTCATGTTGGCTGGCCAGTACAGCAGTTATGCAAATCCGCCCTTATTGGCAGCCAATCATGTTGTCAGAATGTAGAGGCTGGCAGCCCCGGAGGATGCTGGGAAATGTAGTTTTATTTTTACTCGTTGTTTTGGGGGCCTTTTAGGTTTTGGGGGGGGAAGTTTCTTTGCTACAAACGTACCTTGCTTGAGGCCTATTTCTGTTGGCAAGTTTTGTGTTTCTGCGTTGTAAGGTTTCTCTGTTTCAGGTAGTCTTCACATGATGACTGTTCCTTTATATATAGATTACAACTATACCCTCGGTTTGCTTCTGACACAATAAATAAAGGGATACTTTGTGCTTTTCCTGCATGGCAAAATGGGGTTGGACTAGATGGCCCATGTGGCCTCGTCTAACTGTATGATTCTATGATTCCCTATACTATCAAAAATTAAAAATTACACACACACACACACTTACTAGCCATCCCTTGCCACTCGTTGCTGTGGCCCAGTCTGTGTATATGTTTTGTGTGTATATACTGTATATGTGTATCTATGTGTATATAGGAGCTCCCGGTGGTGCAGTGGGTTAAACCACTGAGCTGCGAAACTTGTTGACCGAAAGGTTGCAGGTTCAAATCTGGGGAGCGGCGTGAGCTTCCGCTGTCAGCCTCAGGTTCTGCCAACCTAGCCGTTCAAAAGCATGCAAATGTGAGTAGTTCAATAGGTACCGCTCTGGCGGGAAGGTAACGGTGCTCCATGCAGTCATAAATCTTGGAGGTGTCTACGGACAACGCTGGCTCTTTGGCTTAGAAATGGAGATGAGCACCAACCCCCAGAGTCTGACACAACTGGACTTAATGTCAGGGGGAAACCTTTACCTTACACTTCAAACATGTACCTGTTCTGACTGACATACAAATTCAGCTTAAGAACAAACCTACGGGACCTAATCTTGTTCAGTACTTGGGGACTGCCTGTATTTGGAAGCCCTTTCTTTTGGGACCAAGCCATGCAGTAAATACTGTAGGTCAGTGGTTCCCAAAGTGGGTGGTACCACCCCTTGGTGGGCGGTGGGGCGATCCAAGGGGGCGCTGGGAGGCTCAGGAGAATTTGGGGGGCGCTGAACCCCTGAAAGGGGGCGGTGGCATGAACCAAGCTTCCTTGCCCCTTGCAGGGTCACGCGCTTGCGAGGACGTCCCCGTTGGAAGAAAGAGGCGATACACAGGACTGCACCGTAGGCGGGGTTAACGAAAGGAAGGAGGTGCGTGCTGCGGTTTCCATGGCAACGCCTGCCTGGGGATTCCAACTCGCAGGGACAGTCGCAAGCACGCGATCCCCGGACAGGCGTTGCCACGGAAACCGCAGCACATGCCTCCTTCTTCTCGTCAACCCCGCCCATCGCGCAGTCCTGTGTATTGCCTCTTTCTTCCAATGGGGACGTCCTCGCAAGCACGTCTTGCTGGGCTCGGCACGGGGCGGGGCGGGGCGAGCGGGAGGCGCTTTTCAAGGTGGGCCTCGCTTGTCCAGTGCCGGCCCCTTCTTTTTTCAATGCCATAAAAACAACATGCAATTAAAATAACATTAAAATTAAAATTAAAACACATTTAAACATTTAATTTTACGAAAAAGGTGGAGACACTAATCATATATCTTTCTGTTTAATTGCTATTAAAAATGTTAAAAAATAATTTCTAGAGGGGTGGTGAGTTCATTTTTTTCTAGAAAGAGGGCGGTAGGCCAAAAAAGTTCGGGAACCACTGCTGTAGGTAAACCCCAATGCCTTGGTCTACCATTGCCCAACATACAGTATGCACAGGAGCGGACACCTGTCACCAAACGCCACCAAACAACCTTAAAATAAATATCCTTCTTAGGGTCCCAGGGCTAGTATTTAGCTCTTTCCCCCTCATTATATCCGAACTGGCCCTTCCCTCCCTCTTTCCCTCCCTTGCTCTCCCTTCAATGCAACTGCAGACTTGCCCCAGACTGGCCTCCTCTGCTGTACACCCCATTTTCCTTTCTATTTAAATCAAAAAGGGGGGGGGAGGAAAGTCGGTTGCCAAGTCCAGGCATGTGGCACCTTCCCTCCCTCCCAAATTGCTGGAGTTTTCTGTTGAGAGAGAAGGGGTGGGGGGACTTTATTTCAGGGAGGAGGACAGCCCATAGAAGCTGGGCACAATGGGGGTTTTATTCAAATTTGTTTAGAGTCGGGGAGGATTTGCATGGCAAATGTGTGAGAAAAGCCTGGGCGCAGATGACCTCATCCCAGCTGCCATTAACGTTCAATTACCGGCTGAATGGCCAAGGCCTGGGACGTGCCTCCAAAAGGGGAGACACCCCCCTCCATAGACCCCCTTTCTCTGGGGATGGAGCCCAAAGGCGCCCAACACAAGGGCAGGCAGTGGGACACGCATCCTTATGACCAATGCCTTAAGACAGTGGTTCTCAACCTTCCTAATGCTTCCACCCCTTAATACAGTTCCTCATGCTGTGGTGACCCCAATAAAATGATTTTGGTTGCTACTTTATCACTGTAATTTTGCTACTGTTATGAATCGAAATGTAAATATCTGATATGTAGGATGTACACATTTGGTAGGCCTGGGCAATCCATGGTTCTAAATCAATGTTTCTCAACCTTCTAAATGCCGTGGCCCCTTAATACAGTTCCACCTGTTGTGGTGACCCCCAACCATAACATTATTTTCATTGCCACTTCATAACTGAAGAATGGCCAGGGTCCCTTACTGGCTTCCCCTTTTCATGGGGTGTGCCGGAAGTTAAACCCCCTGCCGGTATTTCAGTGATCTCGGGAAGGGGTGTGTACGGTAGGCGCAGGCCAAATGTGAGATTAACTGCGAGATCCGGACTGAGTCATAGAAGGACTCGGCCCGGCTCTGACCTGCGTCCTATCCCTAAGCACGCTGTTGATAGACATCCAGCTATCCCCCCTTCCACTCTGGTGCTGGTTAACGCCCGATCCATTCGGAACAAGACCGCCACTATCAGGGAGTTTTGTGAAGACCTCAAAGCGGACCTTTTCTGTATAACTGACTGACTGACTGACTGACTTTATTATTTCTGAGTCGCCCTCCACGTTAGTGCTCCGGGCGACTTACACATAGCAATTCAACAATTAAAAATATTAAAAATATTAAAAATTAGATTAAAATATTTAGGGTTAAATGCAAGGGCCAGGCTCAGGTAGTTGAGTTCCTGGTTCTGCATTAGCCATGGGCTTTCCTAAATAGCCAGGTCTTTAGAGCGGTCAGGAACTGGGGCAGGTCGAGGGAGGCTCTCTGGTCCGGTGGCATCGAGTTCCAGAGAACGGGGGCCACAATGGAGAACGATCTCCATCTCGTGGCCTCCAGGTGGGCCTCTTTCACGCCCGGGACGCAAAGGAGGTTCTTGTTTGCCGGCCGCGGTGTCCTTGAGTAGGCAGGCATCAGCAAGCGGTCCTTTAAGTATGTTGGGCCCGGCCCGTAGGGGCTTTGAAAGCCAAGGTCAAGGTCTTATGTAAGGCTCTATACTCAACGGGCAGCCAGTGCAGGCGCTGCAGGGATGGTGTAATGTGGCATCTCATCGAAATTCCTGTGAGAAGCCTGGCGGCCGCGTTCTACATAATCTGGATCCTGCGGGTTAGTGACCGGGGCAGACCCACATATAAGGCGTTACAGTAATCCAGCCGTGATGTAACCGTGGCATGGATTACTGTAGCTAGCGCATCCGTCGGGAGGTAGGGCGCCAGTTGTCTCGCTTGGCGCAGGTGGAAGAAGGCCCTTTTGCTCGTGGAGGCAACCTGGCTCCAGGAGAGCGATACCACCTGTCTCCAGGAAGTGGTTCCCCCTGACTACGTTGCCACGCACCAGAACAGGAACGGGGGACGGGGGGTGGGGTGGCAATACTCTCCTGTGATGGATTGCACCTTAGGTCGATCCCTGCGCTCACCACCTCGGGGCTTGAAAGTGCCGGCCTGGTGTGGGAGTCTCAGGAGAGCCTGGTGATCTTGCTGGTGTACCGTGCGCCTAGCGCACCGGCAGAGAGCCTGGCGCGGCTGCTGGAGGCTGTGTCGGAGTGGGCATTGAGGTTTCCTAGACTTATTGTTCTGGGGACTTCAATGTCCACGCCCGGCGCAGCCTCCGTTCCATCTGCAGCCGCGGACCTAATTTCGACCATGGCGACATTAGGCCTCTCCCTCTGTAACTCGGGGCCCACGCACTCGGCAGGGCACATCCTCGACCTGGTATTTAGCGCGGGAATCCAAGTGGACCTAGCCTCCGTAATAGAGGTTCCATGGTCGGACCACTGTGCCCTAAGGATCCGGGTTGAGCAACCGCCCCTCCATGCAAGGGCGCCGAACAGATTTTGGTTCGCCCGAAGAGACTTATGGAACCCGAAAGGTTCCTGAATGCTCTGAGGATCTGGAGTCTATCAGCGTCTCTGTCGACGAGCAGGTTCAAGCCTGGAACACCTCGTTAGCCAGAGCTCTCGAGATTGCCCCTAGGCGCCCTCTCCGACCCTGCAAACATCGATCCCCCTGGTATACAGAGGACCTCAGGTCGATGAAGCGGGAGAGGAGACGGCTAGAGCGCGTGTGGAGGAACCTCCGTGACGGAGCCTCAGTATCAGCTTATAAGCTATTTAAAGATACTTATGAGCGTGCTGTCAAGGCAGCCAAAAATGTGTACTTTTCTGCCATGATAGCGTCTGCTAGCTCACGCCCGGCTCAATTGTTTAAGGTAATTCGGTCTTTGACGACGGTCCCTACTGTCCCAAAAAGCAGCGATCAGACCCCTACCGCCGGTGCTTTCCAGAGCTATTTCACAGACAAGATTCTGAATCTCCGCCGGGACCTTCCTGCCACAATTGATACAGTAGAAGAACTTGAGACCCCGTGGCCCTCCGCTGGGCCCACCCTCGACCGGTTTCGGCCACTGGATGCAGATGCTGTTGATAAGATTGTGGCTGCAACCAGGCCTGCCACCTGCTCCCTCGACCCGTGCCCCTCCTGGCTTGTTAGATCCTGCCTGGAGGGGTTACGTGGGCCTCTGTTGAACATCGTAAATAGCTCCTTTGAGCAAGGAGTCTTCCCAGAGTGCTTTAAAGAGGCGGTGGTAGCTCCATTACTGAAGAAACCGTCACTAGATCCTGCGGTTCCCTCCAACTACCGACCAGTGTCGAACCTCTCGTACCTGGGCAAGGTAGTTGAGAGGGCAGTAATGGAGCAGTTGCAGTCCTTCTTAGATGATGCAACATGGCTAGACCCCTTCCAGTCCGGCTTCCGTTCGGGGCACGGGACGGAGACGGTCTTGGTCTCCATCACAGATCAACTCCGCTGCCAGCTCGACCAAGGCGGGTCTGCGCTGCTCGTGTTATTGGACCTCACGGCAGCGTTTGACACGGTCGACCACAATCTACTGATCCACCGCCTGGCCATGGTTGGAGTGAGGGGGACAGTTCTTAAATGGCTGACCTCCTTCCTCCACCAGCGGTCTCAGCGTGTGAGGAGGGGCGAGGTGGTCTCCGAGGGCTCCTCATTAGTTTGTGGAGTTCCGCAAGGGGCCATTCTCTCCCCTCTGTTATTCAACATCTACATGCAGCCGCTTGCACAGCTGGTGCGGAGTTATGAGCTGGAGTGCCACCAGTACGCTGACGACACCCAGCTCATTCTGAGGATGGAGGACAGGCCGGGATCCATCCCCGATAATTTCCAACACTGCCTCGAGGCCGTTACTGGATGGCTGCGTGCCAGTAGGTTGAGGGTGAATCCGGCTAAGACGGAGATCTTGTGGTCGGGCCGCTCGGGTGGTGTAGATGTCCAGCTTCCGACCCTGGACGGTGTGGCGCTATGCCCATCGCCTTCCGTTAAGAGCCTGGGGGTCCATCTGGACTCCCAGCTGACCATGGAGGCCCAGGTCTCCGCGGTCAGCAAGGTTGCTTTTTCATCTGCGACAGGCTCGGTGGCTGGCCCCCTATATATACCACAATGACCTGGCCACGGTGATCCAAGCTACGGTCATCTCAAGGCTGGATTACTGTAACGCGCGTTACGTTGGCCTTCCTTTGTCGGCGACCCGGAAGCTCAAGCTGGTGCAGAACACTGCCGCCCGGCTCCTGTCTGGAACCCCAGCAGACCGCCACATCACACCTGTTTTGCAGGATCTGCACTGGCTCCCAATCGAGCACCGGATCTCCTTCAAGGTGTTGGTTCTTACCTTTAAGGCCTTGCATGGCCTGGGGCCAGCATACTTGAGGGACCGACTCACCCCACACTGTCCCCCGAGATCACTACGCTCCGAGGATGCTAATTTGTTAGAGATACCCTCGGCGAAATCGGCTAAACTGACATCTACTCGCCGGAGGGTGTTCTCCGTTATAGCTCCTACGCTGTGGAACGCCCTCGGGCTATAAAGGACCTGCTCCCGTTTAGACGCGCCTGCAAAACTTATTTGTTTAAGCAGGCCTTCGGTGAGTAGGTCCTGCCCATGTTCCGCTTTAGCCGCTGTCCTGGGGTGTCACGCTATCTAATTTCTGAACTGTACCTGGGGGTTTTGTACTTTGCTGTTTTAACTGTTTAATTGTCTTAGATGTTTTATCGCATTGCTTGTGTGTAGTTGTACCTTCGGTTCCTGTGAGCCGCCGCGAGCCTCAGGGAGTCGGCGGCATAGAAACCCGAATAATAAATAAATAAATAAATAAGAACATAAGAACATAAGAACATAAGAAGAGCCATGCTGAATCGGGCCTCAGCCCATCTAGTCCAGCATTCTGTGTCACACAGTGGCCCACTAGTTGTACACGGGGATCTCTAGCAGAAAGGAGGGCAAAACCCTCACCTGCTCCCGACCCCCCCTCTTAAACGCCGTCTTTCAAGGCTGAAAAGACCAAGGCGTTGCAACCTGATTTCATAAGGGAGCTGCTCCATCCCTTGGATCATATTTGTTGCCCTTCTTTGTACCTTTTCCAGTTCCGTTATATCCTTTTGAGGTGCGGTGACCAGAATTGTACACAGTACTCCAGATGTGGCCTCACCATAGATTTGTAGAGAGGCAATACAACATTTGCCGACCTATTTTCGATTCCCTTCCTGATCATGCCAAGCATAGAATTTGCTTTTTTCACTGCTGCTGCGCACTGGGTTGACATCTTCATTGAGCTGTCCACCAAAACCCCAAGATCCCTTTCCTGGTTTGTCTCAGAAAGCTTTGATCCCATCAGTTGATAAGTGTATTTGGGGTTCTTTGCCCCGATGTGCATGACTTTACACTTGTTTAGGTTAAAATGCATTTGCCACTTTGTTGCCCATTCACTCAATTTCGAGAGATCTTTCTGGAGCTCTTTACAGTCAGTTTCATTTTTAACTACCCTGAACAGTTTAGTGTCATCTGCAAACTTTGCTACCTCACAATTTACGTCTACATCCAGATCGTTTATGAATAAATTAAAAAGTAACGGTCCTAAAACTGAACCTTGGGGTACGCCACTTCTCACCTCTTTCCACCCAGAGAAGTGTCCATTTATTACCACCCTTTGTTTCCTACAGTTTAGCCAGGTTCCAATCCAGGACAAGACCTGTCCCCTGATTCCATGGCTAAAGAGCTTATTTAGGAGCCTTTGGTGAGGGACTTTGTCAAAAGCCTTTTGAAAGTCAAGGTAAACAATATCGACTGGGTCCCCTTTATCTATGTGTTTATTTACACCCTCAAAGAATTCTATCAAGTTAGTAAGACATGATTTGCCTTTGCAGAAACCATGTTGATTTTCCTTCAGCAATGCCTGTTCTTCTATGTGCTTAGTAATTTTTTTCTTTAATAATGGTTTCCATCACTTTGCCTGGAACTGAGGTTAGACTAACTGGCCTATAATTTCCTGGATCACCCCTGGATCCTTTCTTGAAGATCGGAGTTACATTTGCCTCCCTCCAGTCCTCGGGTACAGTGCCTGATCTTAGAGAAAGGTTATATATTTTGGCTAGAATTTCAGCAATTTCACACTTGAGTTCCTTAAGAACTCTGGGGTGGATGCCATCTGGCCCTGGTGATTTGTTGACATTTAGTTTAGTAAGGCATGTGAGAACATCTTCCTTGTTTATCTCTATCTGGTTTAATTCATTTAATTCCCTCCCTGAAAAAAACTGACTCAGCTGCAGGCATATGTTGTCTGTCCTCCTGTGTGAAAACGGAGGCAAAGAAGTCGTTTAGCCGCTCAGCAATCTCCTTGTCTTCACTTATTGTCCCTTTCTTACCATTTTCGTCAAGTGGCCCAACTGCGTTTCTAGTTGGGTTTCTGCTTCTGATGTACTTAAAGAAGTTTTTGCTATTTTTTTTAATGTTCTTAGCTATATGTGCCTCAAAATCTCTCTTGGCTTTCCTGACGGTTGCTTTGCATTTAGTTTGCCAGAGCTTGTGTTCCTTTCTGTTCTCCTCAGTAGGAAGAGCCTTCCATTTCTTAAATGAGTTTTTCTTCTTTCCAATCACATCTTTTACTTCATTTGTAAGCCATACAGATGTCCTCTTGGACTTTCCCGGCCTCTTTCTTATTTTAGGAATGCATTTTAGTTCGGCTTGTTTTATAGTATTTTTAAACAGTTTCCAAGCATTTTGGAGGGATTTGATTTTTTTACTGTTCCTTTTAGTTTGTTCTTTACTATTTTTCTCATTTTGGTGAAATTCCCTTTGTGAAAATTTAAGGTCTCTGTGTTAGTTTTCACTGACAGTTTGCTATCCAAACTTAAGTTGAAGGTTATTGTGTTGTGGTCACTGGTACCTATGGGCTCAGTTACAAGGACATCTTGAACGAGATCTTGTTCATTTGTTAGCACCAAGTCCAGG
Organism: Anolis apletophallus; assembly: GCA_030556195.1. NCBI lineage: Eukaryota > Metazoa > Chordata > Lepidosauria > Squamata > Anolidae > Anolis > Anolis apletophallus. Next base: position 19,551,199 of record JARBWK010000015.1, read on the forward strand.
ATCCCCTTTCCCTGGTTGGTTCCATGACCATCTGCTCAAGGGAATAATCAGCTAGCATGTCGAGGAACCTTGTCTCTCTTTCATGCGTAGAACAAGAATTTAGCCAATCTATTCGGGGATAGTTGAAGTCCCCCATTATGACTAATTTATTGCTTTTTGAGGCCTGTTTAATTTCATTTTCCAGATAGCAGTCTGCCTCTGGAGTTTGGTTGGGAGGGCGATAGCAGATCCCTAATGCTAGATTAGTTTTTTGTCCTGGGATTTTTACCCACAATGTTTCTGTAGGTGAGTTTGAATTTTCTTGAAATTCTAATTCATGAGATTCTAGCTCTTCATTTATGTACAAGGCCACACCGCCACCGTTTTTCCCTCTCCTGTCTTTCCTGTACAGTTTATAACCTGGAATTTTTGTGTCCCAATTGTTTTCCTCTGTCCACCAGGTTTCTGTTATGCCAATAATATCAATATTTTTTTTCTTTTGCCAAACATTCCAACTCCCTATTTTTGTTCGAAGGCTTCTAGCGTTTGTGTACAGACATTTATATTTATTGCTCTGGTGCCCTTTCAACTTTGGCTGTTTATGAGAATTTGTAGAAGGCCTACCATGTCCTACCTCTTGACTACTTTCTATCTTTTCTGTTGACTCAGCCATTTGTGCGTAAATTTCATCCTCCATACTTGGCGTTTCACCCTCTCGAACCGGAAGCTGCTCAGCTCCTGTCGACTTTCCCCTAGGAATCAGTTTAAAAGCTGCTCTGAAGCCTTTTTAATATTATTTGCCAGCAGTCTGGTTCCATTTTCGTTCAAGTGTAACCCGTCCCTTTTGTACAGGTCTGGCTTTCCTGAAAATGTTCCCAGTTCCTAACAAATCTAAATCCTTCCTCTCGACACCACTGCCTCATCCACGCATTGAAGCTCCTGAGCTCTGCCTGTCTGGCTGTCCCTGCGTGGAACAGGTAGCATTTCCGAGAATGCTACCTTTGAGGTCCTGGACCTTAATCTTCTACCTAGCAACCTGAATTTGGCTTCCAGGACCATCCGCTTAGCCTTCCCAATGTCATTGGTACCAACGTGTACCACGACCACTGGCTCCACCCCAGCACTATCCACCAGCCTATCTAGATGCCTCGTGATGTCCGCGACCTTTGCACCCGGCAGGCAATTTACCATGCGGTCATCACGTCCATCACAAACCCAGCTTTCTATGTTCCGGACAATCGAATCACCCACTACAAGAAGCCCCCCTCCTACCACCCGTCGAGAAGTATCTTCGGTGCACGAAGATATGGGCACAGCCTCTGAGGAAGGGGTCCCAACTAAGGGAGCCGATCCCTCTTCCTCAGACTGATGTTCTCCCTGCCCAAGACCCCCATTTTCCAAGGCAGCTGGAGGGCTGCTCGGCACGGAGTGGGATGCTCCTATTGCATCTCTGGAGATCTTATCCTCCAGCCTCACTTCCTCTCTGTGCTTCTCCAGGTCTGCTACCTTGGCTTCAAGGGAAGAAACACGTTCCCTGAGAGCCAGGAGCTCACTGCAGCGAACGCACACCCAAGACTTCTGCCCGGCAGGCAGATAGTCATACATGTGACACTCGATGCAAAACACTGGGAAACCCCCCTCCCGCTGCTGGCTGACTACCTCCATTTCTTATTAATATGGGGTTTTTTGTAGATTAACTGTTTGTTGTGGTCTTAATTTACTTAATTTAATTTTTTTTTTTACAAGTCTTTGGATATTTCTTTTCCGACTTGTTACAAGTTTATGCTCTATCGCGCGCCGCTAGGCGCGCGGGCTGCTAACAAAGACCTAAAACAGAAACTAGGCTAACTCCTCCCACCTGGCAGGATGTGAGTCAGCTGGGAGCTGCTGTAGCAAGCCCCACCCCTTCCCTTGCTTAAGGCAACTTGGAAGGGAAAAACAACCGCTTCTTGCTGCTGCTAACAAAGACCTAAAACAGAAACTAGGCTAACTCCTCCCACCTGGCAGGATGTGAGTCAGCTGGGAGCTGCTGTAGCAAGCCCCACCCCTTCCCTTGCTTAAGGCAGCTTGGAAGGGAAAAATAACTGTCATTTGGCTACTGTTATGAATTGTCGTTTAAATATCGGATATGCAGGATGGATTTTCAACCACTGGACCAAATTTGGACTCAATAAACCCAAATTTGAATTCAGGTGGGGTTGGGGAGGGGGGGGGGGTTAATTTTGTCAATTGGGAGTTGTAGTTGCTGGGATTTCTAGTTCACCTACAAACAAAGAGCATTCTGAACTCCACGAATGATGGAATTGAACCAAACTTGGCACACAGAACTCCCACAACCAAGATAAAATACTGGAAGGGTTTGGTGGACATTGGCCTTCAGTTTTGGAGTTTGTAGTTCACCTAACCCTGAGAAGAGAGCACTGTGGGTTCAAACAATGATGGATCTGGACCAAACTTGGTACAAATACTCAATATGTCCAAATGTGGAGCTTGGGGAAAATAGACTTTGACATTAGAGAGTTGTAGTTGCTGAGATTTATAGTTTACCTACAATCAAAGAACATTCTGAACCTCACCAATGATAGCATTGGGCCAAACTTCCAAAACAGAACCCACAGGACCAACATAAAATTCTATGTTTTCTGCTGGTCTTTGGTGACCCTTCTGGCACCTCCTCACGACCCCCACAGGGGTCCCGACCCCCAGGTTGAGAAACGCTGTTCTAAATGGTTCTAAAGCAGTGTTTTTCAACCTTGTTTGAGCCACGGCACATTTTTTTACATTTACAAAATCCTGGGGCACACCACCAACCAAAATGACACAAAATGACACTCTAACACAGTAATATATATAGTTAATTTGTTTTTAAATGTATTTATACACTCACTTAGTGTATAAGGCCATGCACACAAGGCCATGCACTCACAAGGCTATGCGTGGTCTAGGGCCAGTGTACCTGAGGGACCGCCTCACCCCATATGTTCCCCCAAGATTACTCCGCTCGGAAGAGCAAAATCTTTTAACTGTGCCACCTATTCGCTCCTGTCATCTCTCCTCAACAAGGCAACGAGCCTTTTCGGTTGCGGCCCCGGCACTATGGAACGCACTGCCGGATGATGTTCGGGCCACTACAGAACTCATTCTATTCCGGAGGGCATGCAAAACCACCTGGTTCAGGCTTGCTTTTAGTTTAAGCTCTGGATATTGTATCCTCCGTATCACCATATTTTATGTACTACCGTATCAACGATATTTTATGTAACTGTGTTGCATCTCATGCAATTTTATGTGTACTGCTGTATGATTGTGTAATATGGTCGCGTGTGAACTGCCCCGAGCCTGCAGGAAGGAGCGGTTTACAAAATCGAAGAATAAATAAATAAATAGATAAAATAAACCTGGGCCTGTTTTGATGAACACAAAATATATAGATATATTATTATTATAAAATATATAGATATATTATTATTATTATAAAATATATAGTTATATTATTATTATATCGCATTACATTACAACATTATCAATATTATATGTATACACAATGTACGTATACCATACTATATTATATTATAATATCAAATACAACATACTATGTCATTGTCACAGTACAACAATTACATACCACATTGTATTATAACAATTATATCGCAATATTATTCACAATATTACATGTAACATAAATATACAATTATAATATCTTCATTTTATATTGTGGTGCCCAGAACAGGACACAGTGTTGGAGTTGAAGTCCAAAACACCTGGAGGAAGGCCCAAGTTTGACCATATCTAGTCTAAGCCTTCTTCCAAGCCCTTAATAAAGATGCTGCCTACCTTAATGTATAGCCAGAGTCTCCATGCCCATCTGTCGGGAGGGCTTGGATGGTACCTTTCCACTTGGCTGAAGGGGGTCAGGCTGGATGGCCTTTGGGGGACACATTTCTTCCACGAATTCCCTTCCCTCCTTTCCCCCATTAGCTGGCTGACTCCCTGCCTGCCTGCCTACCTACATGCCCCTCCAGCTGCTTGCCTGCCGGCCTGCCTGCCTTCAGCGCTCGGGCTCCACTGCTCTCTGACTCACATCTTGCATAGCACCAACAGGGCTGGGCTGGGCTGGGCTGGGCCGGACCGGAAGTGCTCCCCGCCAGAGTGGAACGGAACAGACCCAAACAGATCCGCGCTACTGCACGGCCCTCCCGGAAACAGGGACCTGCACACTGAGGTTCTGGAGACAGAGTAACAAACTTTATACATGACATCTGATAGATTATAATCTAATTTCCCACGGCACACCTGATGATCTCTCACGGCACATTAGTGTGCCGCGACACACTGGTTGGGAAACACTGTCCTAAAGTACTTACAAAACTAAAGTTCTGGTGGTGAACATTTCAAAACTCTTAACAAAACTTTCAAAATTTCATCATAAATGGCAGTTCCTAATTGGTTCTGTCTTTAAAAATCGTCAATAATGAAATAATAATGAATTTTTTGAAAGTTTTGTTAGAGTTCTGAAATGTTCACTACCAGAACTTTAGTTTTGTAAGTACTTTAGAACCTTTTAGAACCATGGATTGCCCAGGCCTAAAATTTGGCACAAATACCCGACACACCCAAATTTGAACACTGGTCTGGTTGGGGGGGGGCATTGATTTTGTCATTTGGGAGTGATAGTTCCTGGGATTTATAGTTTCCCTACCATCAAAGAGCATTCTGAATGCCACCAATGATGGAATAGAACCAAACTTGGCGCACAGAACTCTCATGACGAACAGAAAATACTGAAATGGTTTGCTGGGCCCTGAGCTTGAATTTTGGAGTAGTTCGCCTCCATCCAGAGAGGACTGTGGACTCAAGCAATGATAGATCTAGACCAAACTTGGCACGAGTATTCAATATGCCCAATCTGTGAACACTGGTGGAATTTGGGGGAAATAGACCTTGACATTTGGGAGTTGTAGTTGCTGGGATTTATAGTTCACCTACAATCAAAGAGCATTCCAATGATAGAATTGAGCCAAACTTCCCACACAGAACCCCCATGACTAACAGAAAATACTGTGATTTCTGATGGTCTGTGGCGATCCTTCTGAACTTCCCCCCAGAACCCCCATGACTAACAGAAATGATACTGTGATTTCTGATGGTCTTAACTTTATCCACTCTGACACCCATTCTGCTCCAGAAATGACCCCCCCATATACAGATCACATATTTCTGGGTCCCAGTATACCCCCCCTACAATATATACCACAAACAAAGTTAAAAACTTGGCATTGTGCTAAGTTTTCTTTGACCAGAAGCTGTCCACTTGGGAGTCACTATGAGAATGTCCTCCATTATGGATGTGGCAGGGTTAAGACTACATTGAAGAAGGTGGTCTGTGTTTTGCTCTTCTCCACACTCACATGTCATGGACCCCACTTTGTAGCCCCATTTCTTAAGGTTGGCTGTGCATCTCGTGGTGCCCGAGCACAGTCTGTTCAGCACCTTCCAAGTCGCCCATTTCTCTGTGTGCCCAGGTGGAAGTCTCTCATTTGGTATCAGCCACTGATTGAGGTTCTGGGTTTTAGCCTGCCACTTTTGGACTCTCGCTTGCTGAGGTGTTCCTGCGAGTATCTCTGTAGATCTTAGGAAGCTATTTCTTGGTTTAAAACATTGGTGTGCTAGCTGATATCTGAACGGAGGATGGGCCAGAGATGCCAATACCTTGGTCCTTTCAATGGCTGCCTGCTACTTCCAGGCAGATATCAAGTGGTGCAATACTAGCTAAGCAGTATAATTTCTCCAGTGGTGTTGGGTGTAGATATCCTGTTATAATGCTGCATGTGTTATTAAGAGCCATGCAGTGAGATGTGTTCCACACTTGTCATGCACATTCAGAAGCAGAGTAGCAAAGCGCAAGGGCAGATGACTTCACTGTGTCTGGTTGTGATCCCCAGGTTGGGCCAATCAGCTTTCATATGGTATTATTTCTAGCACCTGCTTTTTGCTTGATATTCAAGCAATGCTTCTTGTAAGTCTTGTGAATTCTGATGTAAATCCTGATGTTTTTAATTGTTTTAACTGTTTTAATCTGCTTTTACAGTGCTCTGTATTTCATTGTGTTTTTTATCATGTGTAAGTCGCCCCGAGCCGGACGGGAGGGGCGACGAACAAGTCTAAATAAATAAATAAATAAATAAGTCAGAGCAGGGTCCAGAGTGACTCCGAGGTATTTTGGTGTGCTATAATGCTCTAGTGCAGCATTTCTCAACCTTCCCAATGCCATGACCCCTTAATACAGTTCCTCATGTTGTGGTGACCCCCAACCATAAAATCATTTTCGTTGCTACTTCATAACTTATGAATCATCATGCAAAATGTATTTTCATTCACCGGACCACATTTGGCACAAATACCCGATACACCCAAGTTTGAATACTGGTGGGGTTGTGGTGGGTGATTTTGTCATTTGGGAGGTGTAGTTGCTGGGATGTATAGTTCACCTACAATCAAAGAGCATTCTGAACTCCACCAACGATGGAGTTGAACCAAACTTGGCACACAGAACTCCCATGACCAACAGAAAATACTGGAAGGGTTTGGTGGACATTATTGGTTTTGTGAATATTTGTGAAACATACATCACACAATTACAAAAACAGGTTGCAATCTGAAAAGAAAGCCAAGATTACACCCTGCATATAAAGTGAAAAGATGTGAAAAAGCTTGAGGGGTATTCGGGAAGGGGAAAGGTATTGGGGGGGGGAGAAGGGGAGAGGGGAAGAAAGAAAAAAGGGATAAAAAAACAAGAAAAAAACCAAAAAACAACTAACATAAATGTTGACTTCCATTCTTCCTCTTCGGAGGTGCCTTTTGTTTGTTATTTTCCAGATAAGTCTTCGATTCCTTTCCCTCAGGAGTTTATAAGGTCCTCCTTTCCTTCATTTATAAAATCCCTTAGTGGACATTGACCTTGAGTTTGGGAGTTGGAGTTCACCTACACCCAGAGAGCACTGTGGACTCAAATAATGATAGATCTGGATCAAACTTGGCGCAATTATTCAATATATCCAAATGTGAACACAGGTGGAGTTTGGGGGAAATAGACCGATATTTTGGAATTGTAGTTGCTGGGATTTATAGTTCACATACAACCAAAGAACTTTCTGAACTCCACCAACAATGGGATTGAACCAAACTTCCCATACAGAACCCCCATGGCCAATAGAAAATAATGTATTTTCTGATGGTCTTTGGCGACCCCTCTGACACCCCCTCGTGACCCCCATAGGGGTCCTGACCCCCAGGTTGAGAAACACTGCTCTAGTGGCATTCCTTCCCAGGTAATCCTCAGAGCTCAAGAAACTTGTTTGTTCTTAAGATGAAAAGCACAGGTCTGCATTTTAGATGGATTAGAGATCAATTAGTTTTTTCCTGTAATAGCCAGTAAGAGCACCTAAAGCTCATAGAGCTTCTGTTCAACTATTTCAAAGCTCTCTGATAACAAACCAGGATCTGCCAGGCTTGCTCAACAGCCAGGTTCTCCTTTTTGATAAAGTACAGCTGAAGCATTTTCTGCTGTACTTCATAGGGGTCGTGCTCTTTAGTTTTTAAGCAGTTTGGGTCCCCAGATGCTATTGAATGACAACCCCTATCACGCTTTTTTTCCAGGAATTTTTATTTTAACATATATTATTATTATTTCAAATGTATAGGCCACCATTCCTCGGGGGCTTGGAGCAGCTTACATCAGACATGAGTGATACAATGAAACAGTAAAAACAGTAAAATATAAAACTGATTTTATATATATATATATATATATATATATATATCAGCGAAAGAGGGGGAACAATGAGCATATAGGAAAGTAGGAAAAGCTTGAAAGAAAGAGAAAGAGAGAAAAAGGCAAAAAAATATCGATAATAATATTTTTTTAAAAAATAACTCCCATCACTCTTGATGATCCACCATGTGGATTGGGGATAATGGGAATTACCACCTAACAGCACATGTGGCTCTGAGGTTGGGAAAAAGTTAAAGGGCATTTCCCACTGGGCCTTGTGTACTCACTCCTATAACAACAACAACAACAACAACCATTATTATTACTATTATTACTAATCAAATCATAGACCACCATAAGGAGAGTGGGCTACAGTCGGATAAAAGCATAACACACTAAAATCTAAGCCAGTGTTTCCCAACCAGTGTGCCATGGCACACTAGTGTGCCGTGAGCGATCATCAGGTGTGCCGTGGGAAATTGGAACCTCCACTACCCTTTCTTCCCCCTCCTGCAGAACACTTTTTCTTCTCCACTCGGGCTCCCTTCTTCCCAGCCTCGCTCTGCTTGCTTTGCCTCGCTTTGCTCACGCTGCCGCTTCTGCCGGAGGGGGGGGGGAGGGAGGAAGACGTGACCCCGTACAGGCGCTACTGCACAGACTCGCCCCACGTCTTCCTCCCTCCCCCTCCACAGTGCTCTCTGGATATAGGTGAACTACAACTCCAAAACTCAAGGTCAATGCCCACCAAACTCTTATAGTATTTTCTCTTGGTTATGGTAGTTCTGTGTGGGAAGTTTGATTCCATTCCATCATTGGTGGAGTTCAGAATGCTCTTTGATTGCGGGTGAACTATAACTCTCAGCTGTTGAGCAAGACCTTTGTGGGTGTCTTTCTGCCATTCCTGCCAGGATATCTATGTTGTGTTCATCGAAACAGGCCCAGGTTTCACACTGAGTGTATAAATACATTTAAAAACATATTAACTATATGTATGACTGTGTTAGAGTGTCATTTTGTGTCATTTTGGTGGGTGGTGTGCCCCAGGATTTTGCAAATGTAAAAAATGTGTCGCGGCTCAAAAAAGGTTGAAAAACACCGATCTAAGCTATAAGCAAAATCTAAACACAAGATATTAATTTTTGTTTAAAGGAAAAGAAAAGAGAATCTGGAGATTGGGGGAAGAGCATTTAAGGAATATGAGGGAATACCAGGAGTGTGGGTATATTATTACTATTACTATTATTATAATATTATTATTAGTTACTGCTTCTAATGACTAGAGGCAAGTACAGCACGGTCAAAACACATCATCTTTGCATGAGGCTGTGGGGCACCAGTCTTGGGAGCTAAGCAGGGCCAGCCCTGGTTAGTGTTTGGATGGGAGGCCACCAACCAAACCTCGGGTGCTGTGGGCTACATTCCAGAGCGAGGAACTTGCCCAAACCCACCTCAGAGCATTCCTTGGTTACTTGGGAACCAGGGTCAGTTTCGAATGTAAATTTAATTGTATTTCTTGTATTTTAACTGTAGAACCACACACGAGGATATAATTGTGTGTGTGTGTGTTTTAAAAAAGGGTTTTGTATTTGTTCCTTTAAAAATTGTTACTGTGGGGTTATTTTCTGCCTTGAGACTGAAGGGGGGGGGGGGGAGAGGAAGGATACAAATAAAGATAACAACAACAACCTCTATGAGATTCCTGGGTTCGCCATAAGTGGGTAAGGGGGGGGGGGGCATCTGCATGAAAGGGTGGGGGAGGCTTCCAGTGGAAAGTATTTGTCGGTTTTGGGAAAAGAACACAGCCCCACTGCAATCCCTCCCCCTCCCATCCCCACTTTCTCTTCCTCCTCCTCTTTCCCTTCTTCCTCTTCTTCCTCCTGCCCTTTCTTATTCTTACTCTTCTTCCTCCCTTCCCTTTCCCCTCCCCTTCGTCTTCCTCTTCTTCCCCTTCTTCTTTCTCTTCCTCCTCCCATTCTTTTTCTTCTTCCTCTTACTCCTGCCCTTCCTATTCTTACTCTTCTTCCTCCCTCCCATTCCTTCTCTTCCTCCTTTCGTTTTCCCTTCCGCTTCTTCCACTTCTTCTTCCTCTTCCTTCCCCCCTCCCCTTCCTTTTCTTCTTCATCTTCCTCCCACTCCCCTTCTTCTTCCTCCCCTCCCTCCTCTTCCTCTTCCTTCCCCCTTCGCCTTCCTCTTCCTCATCCCCTCCTCTTCTTACTCCCTGCTCCTTCCTCATCCTCTTCCTCTTCTTCCTTCCCCTTCCCCTTTTTTCTCTTTTTTGTCCCCCATTTCCTCTTTTTTCTCGTCTTCCGCCCCCTCCCTTCCTCTTCTTCCTCCCTTCCCTTTCCTCTTCCTTGTCTTCCCCTTCCTTTTGTTCTTCCTCCTCCCCTTCCTCCTCCTCTTCTTCGTCTTCCTCTCCTTCCCCTTCTTCTTCTTCCCCTTCTTCCTCCTCTTCCCTCTCCCTTCGCCTTCCTCTTCCTCCTCCCCTCCTCTTCTTACTCCCTGCTCCTTCCTCTTCTTCTTCCTCTTCCTCTTCTTCCTTCCCCTTCCCCCTTTTCCTCTTTTTCGTTCCCCATTTCCTCTTTTTTCTCGTCTTCCGCCCCCTCCCTTCCTCTTCTTCCTCCCTTCCCTTTCCCTTCCTTTTCCCCTTCCTCGTCTTCCCCTTCTTCTTCCTCCCTCCCTTTTGTTCTTCCTCCTCCTCTTCGTCTTCCTCTCCTTCCCCTTCTTCTTCCGCTTCATCTTCAACTTCCCCTTCTTCTTTCTCTTCCCTCCTCCTTTGCCTTTCTCTTCTCCCTCCCCTTCATTCTCCCTTCCCCTTCTCCTTCCTCTTCCTCCAGGGCCGCCTTCTTTCCGCATTCTGCGCAGGCCCCCTTCTTCCCCTCCCTACAACCCTCTCCCCAGACCCAGATCCAGGCGGCCCCCTCCCGCGAAGGGCCCCCGGGTCAAGTTCAGCGCGACAGGACAGGCGCTGGGGCCGGGCATTCCCTTTTCACCCCTCGCGCGGCCTTTCCTTGCCCTCCAGCCATCGCTTTCCTTCTCACCTTTCCTTCCTTGGCACCTGGGCGACAACACCTTGTGCCACCCCCCACCCCCCCGCGGCCGCCGCCGCCTCCTCTTTAAGCATCACCCGATGCCTGGGAGATTGGCCTGGAAGGCTCTCTGTGGAGTGGATAATTCCCTCCGAATTCGCTCAGATTGACTCCGAATGATCTGAGATTTACTCCAGCCCCTTCTACACGGCCATATAATCCTAATAATCCACATTGTCGTCTTTGAACTGGATTATATGAGTCTACACTGCCATATGATCCCGTTCAAAGCAGATGACTGGGATTTTATATGACAGTGTAGTAGAAGGGGTCTCTGAATTCGCTGAGTTAGGTCTGAGTCCCTCTGCAGAGGGGAGAAGATACCAAAGTTTTAAATAAATAAAATAAAATAAATTTAAATAAATATATAGATATAATATAACATATTCATATTCTCTCTCTCTCACACACACACACACACACACACACACATATATACACTACCGTTCAAAAGTTTGGGGTCACATTGAAATGTCCTTATTTTTGATGGAAAAGCACTGTACTTGTCAATGAAGATCACTTTAAACTAGTCCTAACTTTAAACAAATACACTCTATACATTGCCAATGTGGTAAATGACTATTCTAGCTGCAAATGTCTGGTTTTTGGTGCAAGATCCACATAGGTGTATAGAGGCCCATGTCCAGCAACTATCACTGCAGTGTTCTAATGGTACAATGTGTTTGCTCATTGGCTCAGAAGGCTAATTGATGATTAGAAACCCTTGTGCAATCATGTTCACACATCTGAAAACAGTCTAGCTCGTTACAGAAGCTACAAAAATGACCTTCCTGTGAGCAGATTGAGTTTCTGGAGCATCACATTTGTGGGGTCAATAGAACGCTCAGAATGGCCAGAAAAAGAGAACTTTCATCTGAAACTCGACAGTCTATTCTTGTACTTAGAAATGAAGGCTATTCCATGCGAGAAATTGCTAAGAAATGGAAGATTTCCTACAACTGTGTGTACTACTCCCTTCAGAGGACAGCACAAACAGGCTCCAACCAGAGTAGAAAAAGAAGTGGGAGGCCGAGTTGCACAACTAAGCAAGAAGATAAGCACATTAGAGTCTCTAGTTTGAGAAATAGACGCCTCACAGGTACCCAACTGGCATCTTCATTCAATAGTACCCGCCAAACACCAGTGTCAACATCTACAGTGAAGAGGCGGCTGCGGGATTTGGGCCTTCAGGGCAGAGTGGCAAAGAAAAGCCAGATCTGAGACTGGCCAATAAAAGAAAAAAGATTAAGATGGGCAAAGAACACAGACATTGGACAGAGGAAGACTGGAAAAAAGTGTTGTGGACGGATGAATCCAATGGGCAGCGCTTGATTGGAGCCAATTTCATCCTACCACAGGACAATGACCCTAAACACACCTCCAAATTGTGCATGAACTATTTACAGAAGAAGCAGGCGGCTGGTATTCTATCGGTAATGGAGTGGCCAGCGCAGTCACCAGATCTGAACCCCATTGAGCTGTTGTGGGAGCAGCTTGACCGTATGGTACACCAGAAGTGCCCATCCAACCAATCCAACTTGTGGGAGATGCTTCTAGAAGCGTGGGGTGCAATTTCTCAAGCTTACCTCATCAAATTAACAGCTAGAATGCCAAAGGTGTGCAATGCTGTAATTGCTGCAAAAGGAGGATTCTTTGACGAAAGCAAAGTTTGATGTAAAAACAATGTTATTTCAAATAAAAATCATTATTTCTAACCTTGTCAATGTCTTGACTCTATTTTCTATTCATTTCACAATGCATGGTGGTGAATAAGTGTGACTTTTCATGGAAAACACAAAATTGTTTGGTGTTTCCCAACCAGTGTGCTGGGGCACACTAGTGTGCCGTGAGCAGGGAAATTAGAGCCACCAGGAAGGGTGGGGGAGAGTTTAGTGTGTTGAAGTATAAAAACCCTAAGAAACCTACCTCAATAAAGGCACAAATTTGCAAGCACCACCCCTCCCCACCCGTTGTCTACTTGGTCTCTCCCTCTCCAGGCATTGGGAAGGCCCGCCTCCCTTTCCCCAAGTAGAGACTTCCTCTACTTGCCTCCTGGGGGTTCTGTGTGGGAAGTTTGGCCCAGTTCTATCATTGGTGGGGTTCAGAATGCTCTTTGATTGTAGGGGAACTATAAATCCCAGAAACTGTAACTCCCAAATGTCAAGGTCTATTTCCCCTGAACTCCATCTGCGTTCATATTTGGGCATATTGAGTATTCATGCCAAGTTTGGTCCCGATCCAACATTGTTTGAGTCCACAGGGCTCTCTGGATATAGGTGAACTACAACTCCAAAACTCAAGGTCAATGCCCACCAAACTCTTATAGCATTTTCTCTTGGTTATGGGAGTTCTGTGTGGGAAGTGTCTTTCTGCCATTCCTGTCAGGATATCAATGTTGTGTTCATCAAAACAGGCCCAGGTTTCACACTGAGTGTATAAATACATTTTAAAAACATATTAACTATATGTATTACTGTGTTAGAGTGTCATTTTGTGTCATTTTGGTTGGTGGTGTGCCCCAGGATTTTGCAAATGTAAAAAGTGTGCCACTGCTCAAAAAAGGTTGGGAAACACTGTATTACATATAATAAAAGTCAGTGTTTGTGGTGGTTCCGTAGAGCAAATATGTGCCAGCGTTTCGATTGGCTGCCATTGTGGGATTATTTGCATAACGGGCTCTAACTGGCCAGCCTCAGAACTCCAACATTCTAAGGCCCCAGACAGAGGGGATTGGTTGCCACTGAAATGGAATTTGCATAACTGCCTCCAAATGGCCAAGCACATTCAAACATTCTAAAGTGACTCAGAGGGAAAGGGAAAGGCCTCAGGCAGTCAGCCACTGAGGCCCACAGCACTGACAGATCAGGACCAAACTTGGCAAACAGGCGACCAATGGCCCATTTCACTACCTGGTGTGGTTTAGGGCAGGAGGGGCTGCAAATGATGGGATTTGCAGTACCTTCACGTCATTCACTTCCCAAACAACACTAAAGCCCCTATAAAACACAAACCAACCCCAAAATTGACAGAAAGGCTTCCTTAACTTGATTTTCCTGACTAGGCCTCAGCTCATGGGATATTGTTAGGCTTCCTTAACCTGATTTTCCTGACTAGGCCCCCAGGACTCGCAGTACCTTCACTAAGTTCCTGAGACCACTGCAAGCCACATAAACATCTAATAGGAACCAACCTTGGCACACAACGCCTTCCACGCCTTCTTCAAATAACCCAGGCACCGCAGGGTCCTCAGCTAATATAATATTATCTTACATCATATATATATATATAATGTAAGATAATATTATATAACATCATACCTATATTAGTTATATATAATATTGCATGTGTATGATCTGAGATAAATTCATATGTTATAATATATATAGATATAATATAACATAACATATTCACATATATACAGTATATGATTTAAGATATTATATAACATCATACATATATTAGTTATATATATAGCATTGTGTGTGTGTGATCTGAGATAAATTTATATGTTATAATACATATATATAATATAACATAACTTATCATTCATATATATATATATATATTGATGTAAGATAATATTATATAACGTACATATATTGGTTATCATATAGCATTGTGTGTGCGATCTGAGATAAAATTGTTATATATATATATATATATAACATAAAATATCACATATACTGTAGATATAACATAATATTATATAATATTATTATAAACGTTATTTTATATATATGTCTACTATAACATATAATTGTATCTCAGATCTCACACACACAATGCTATATATATAATGCTATATACATGTGCTATATATATGTGTGTGTGTGTGTGTATGTATGTATATATATGGAGCATGCAGTCATTCCGGCCACATGACCTTGGAGGTGTCTACGGACAACGCCGGCTCCTCAGGCTCTTCGGCATAGAAAAGAGATGATCACCAACCCCCAGAGTCGGACACTAATGGACTTAATGTCAGGGGAAAACCTTTACCTATGGCCATGTTCCAGAAGCATTCTCTCCTGACGTTTCGCCTGCATCTATGCCAGGCATTCTCAGAAGTTGTGAAATCTCACAACCTCTGAGGATGCCTGCCATAGATGCGGGCGAAACGTCAGAAGAGAATGCTTCTGGAACATGGTCAGACAGCCCGGAAAACGCATAACAACCCAATATATGTTGTTGTTGTTGTTAATAGTAATGATAGCAAAAGTCTCCTTTTTCCCTTTGGCTGAGGCTAGGTGCGTCTTTCTTTCTTGCCTTTGCCCCCTTTCCTCTCCAGTTGCTTTCCTGCCAAGGAAGGATGGAGGAGAGAAGGAAGGAAAGAAGGAAGAGAGAAAGAAAGAAAGAAAGAGGGCATTCCAATAAGAAGCCATTCTTTCCTATCTGCTGGTGTTGTTGGGGAGGAGAAGTGGAGGAGAAAAGCCCCCCCCCGCCCACCCCCCTTTGGAAATAAGAGTTCCACCGCCAGCTCCAGAGCGCTCCCATTGACAGAGATAAACATGCAAATGAGGTGATTTGCATGTCATTAGCATAAAGCGGGGAGAGAAAAATGATGAAGGGGAAAGAAAGTAGGAAGGAAAGAAGGGCAACAGAAAGAAAAAATAAAGGGGGAAAGGAAGGAAGAAATAAAGAAAGAGAATAAGGAAAGGAAGGAATGGAGAGGAAGGAAAGAAGGGTAACGGAAAGAGAGAGAAATAGAGAAGAAGGAAGAGAGAGAAAGGAAGGGAGAGAGAAAACGAAAGAAAGAGCGACAGATAGAGAGAGAAAAGGAAGAAAGGAAGTGAAAAAAGATTGAGAGGAAGGAAAGAAGGAAGGAACGGCAACAGAAAGAGAGAAACAGAGAGGGAAAGGGAAGAAATAAAGGGAAAAAGAAGGAGAGGAAGGAAGAGAGAGAGAAAGCAAGAGATGAAGGAAGGAAGATGGAAGGAAGAGAGAAGAAGGATAGAAGGGTAAAAGAAAGAGAGAGAAATAGAGAGAAAAGAAGAAAGGGAGAGGAGGGAAAGGAGAGATAACAAAAGAGGGAGCTACAGAAAGAGAGAGAGAGAAGGAAAGAAGGAAGGGAAAAAAGATGGAGAGGAAAGAAGGAAGGGCAACTGAAAGAGAAAAGCAGAGAGAGAAGGAAGGAAGGAGAAGAAAGGAAGGAAGGAAGAAAAAGGGAGAGAGGAAGCAAGGTCATCAGAAGAGAAAAAGAGAGAGAAAAAGGAAGGAAGAAATAAAGAGAAAAGGAACGAGAGGAAGGAAGGGAGACAGATATAAAGAAAGAAAAAGAGAAAAAGGAAGGAAGGAAGGGCAACAGAAAGAGAGAAATTGAGAAGAAGGAAGGAAGAGAGAGATAGAGAAAGAAAGAAAGAAAGAGCGACAAAAAAGAGAGAAAGAGAGAAGCAAGGGGAACAGAAAGAGAGAAATAGAGAAGAAGGAAGAGATAAAGAAAGAAAGAACGAAAGAAAGAACGAAAGAAAGAGCGACAAAAAGAGAGAGAAAGAGAGAGGTGGAAAGAAGGAAGAGAAAGAAAGCAAGAAAGAGTGAGTGAGCGAGATGAAGGAAGGAAGGAAGGAAGGAAGGAAGGAAGAGAAAGAGAGGGAAGGAGGGAGGGAAGAAGGAAGGAAGGAAGGAAGAACATCTCTAGATACCTTCCTTTGATCCCGCCTTTCTCCCCACAAAAACTCAAGGCGGCTAAACAATGACCCAATGGAGGAGAATGTCAAAACAACCCCATTCACAATCAACAAGAATGTGACAATTTTTAAAATCGTTCTCCCCAACCATTCCTCCACCCTTTCAATTAAGTCTCTTTCATTTTTGCCACGCGCAAATAACCTTTTCTCTTTCTTTCTTTCCTTCCCTCCTTCCCTCCTTTCTTTCCTTCCTTTCTTCCATTCTCCTTCTTCCTTTCCTATCTTCTTCCCCGCCCTTCTTCACTTTCTTCTTCTTCTTCCTTCTTCACTTCCTTTTTCCTTCCCTTCTTTCCTTCCTTCCCTTCTTCCATTCCTACCTTCCCTCCTTCTTCCTTTCCTTCTTTCTTCCTTTTTCTTTCAATTCCTACCTTCTGCTCTTCCTTCTTCCTTTTATTCCTTCCATCCTTTTTGCCTTTTTCCTTCCAGCCCTCCCATCCTTCTTCCCTTCCTCTTCCTTTCCTTCCTTTTTCTCCTCCCTCCCTCCTTGCCTTCCTTCCCTCCTTCCTCCGAACCCTTCCTCCCAACACGCCTCTTTCCATGTCTTTTACATAAGGATAACACACACATATGTATATGTATATATATGTATATGTACTAGCCGTACCTGCCACGCGTTGCTATGGCCAACCTTCCCTCCTCTTTCTCTCCTTTCCTTCCTTCCTTTGCTCCCTCTTTCCTTCCTTCCCTCCCTTTTCTTCTTTCCTTCTCTCCTTCCTTCCTCCTTCCTTCCTCCTTCCTTCTTTCCTTCCTTCTCTACCTCTTTCTTTTCTTCCTTTGCTCTTTGCTTCCACGTTTTTTCCTTCCTTCCTTCCTTCCTTCGTTCCCTTTTCTTCTTTCCTTCTCTCCTTCCTTCCCTACCTCTTTCCTTCCTCCCTCCCCTTTCTCCTTTCTTCCTTCTCTACCTCTTTCCTTCCTTCGCTCTTTGCTTCCACGTTTCCTTCCTTCCTTCCTTCCTTCCTTCCTTCCTTCCTTCCTTCCTTCCTTCCTTCCTTCCTCGCTTTCCTTCCCTCTCTTCATTTAGTTTTTCATCATTTACCTTTTGGGGTTTTTAGGTCCTTTCATCTGTATTTGAAGGGGGGGGGTTATGTATGATGGTCACTCGTTGGTCTGTTAGGGGTATACTTAGTGTCCAAGTTGTGTTAATCCCACAAACATGGTTTGATATAAAAGTGGTGTGGAGAAGGAGGGGAGGGGCGGATCTCATCGAGGACTTCCGGTGTGTCCTTGGTCGCAACCTTGTCACCCCTTTTTCGTTGTCGATTCTTTGGAAAAGTTTAAAAACATTTCAAGACTCCTGGCCGAAACTGTAAATTATATCTATATTCTCCATACATCATTTAGTATAGAATAATAACTAAAACCTATATATAATATAGATATAATACAGATATTATTTGATGTATTTTAGATTGTATCTATTCACATCTATAAACACACACTCTCTTTTTTCTCTCTCTATGAGACATATTGAAAACCTATAATATATTATAGATAGCGTGATATATAAATTATATATAGCATATATATGTAATATATATAGATATATACATATAAATGTATATATCACACACATGTGTGTAATTTATATATCATACACATATGTAATGTATATATCATATATATGTAATTTATATCTCCCTCACACATATGTAATTTATTTCACATACACACACATACAGTATATAATTTATATATCAAACAGATATATACATATATAATTATATATCACACACATGCGTGTAATTTATATATCATACACATATGTAATGCATATATCACATATATGTGTAATTTATATATCACATACACATAAGCAATGTATATATCACACACATATAATTTATATCTCTCACACACATATATAATGTATATATCACACACATGCGTGTAATTTATATATCATACACATATGTAATGTATATATCACATATATAAGTAATTTATATATCACATACACATATGTAATGTATATATCACATATATAATTTATATATCAAACACATGTATGCAATGTTTGTCACATATATATACATATAATTTATATATATCTCACACATGTAATATATATCGCATATATATAATTTATATATCACGCATATATATGCAATATATATCACATACACATATAATGTATATAACTCTCATGTATATATGTCATGTATATATCACATATATAATTTATATATCAAACACATACAGGCAATGGATGTCACATATATACATATATAATTTATATATCTCACACACATGTAATATATATCGCATATATATTATTTATATATCACGCATATATATGCAATGTATATATCACATATATACATACATATATATCATATACGTTTTATAATAAAATAAATTATATAATTATATAAATTATATAAGTGTAATAATAAAATTTGCAATCTATGCCTGCATAAAACTGATATATAAATTCTCTTTGTGGAGAGAAAAAAGTGGGGTATAAATAAACATAATAATAAGTAATAATGTTTAGGATATCGATTGTAGATTTTTTTAAAAAAATAAAGCTTGCATGTGCGCCTCAAGACAGAGGCCTTTACAGTTACATAGATAACTCTGTATATATCAATATACAATTTATACATATATACACTATATGTGATTATTTATCTATCTAACTATATGTATAGAGAGAGCGCGTCTCCCCCGCCCCCCTGAAATGTACAGCTTCTGAACAGCTCATAAGTCTAAAATTATGAGTTCCAAAACACTCTTAACAAGAACTAGCAAGGGAAACTTCGGCTGGGCAGGAAGGATCTGACATAAAGGATTGGGTCTGTAACTAACTTTAGTTACTTTAAACCGTTACTGCAACGTCTACCTCTCTAAACTCAATGGTATTTCGGTGCTTCCCGATTTCAACCCAGAATGCCATGAATCCCGACTTTGAAAAGAAATCCAACCCATTCCCAAATCCACAAATAATAGTCTTAACTGACCAGAGGGGAAAAAATCCACTTCAAATCCGGGTTCTTCCTCTTGTGTTGACTATACTATGTGTTGCTATATTGTTTATCTTATTTGTAATTTTATATATTTTATTATTTTTTCCGTTGCTGTTTTATGTTCAATTGTGTTTGTATTGTTTTTTTTGGGTGGAGTCCCCTTTGGGGAGATGGAGGCGGGTAATAAATAAAGATTATTATTAGTAGTATTATTGTAGAATTCATATACACAAATATATACACACACACATTCACATATACACAGACTGGGCCACAGCAACCTGTTAGAGTTACCAATAATATCATCATAATCAATGTTATTAATAACAACATAATTATAGACATATAATGTCATTCATTTCATTATTAATAATAATATTAAAATTATATTAATTCTATTATTACTATTATTGCTATTAATCTCAACATTGATGCTAATATTGATATTAATTTCAACAGATATTAATAAAAATTAATGGTATTAGTAATACTAATAATACATTTAATTATTAGTGATGCTAATGATACGTTTAATATTAATATCACTAATACTAAAATTAATAATACAATTAATAGTAATATTAATAATACAATTAACATTAATAGTAATAGCAAAATTAAATTGGTATTGATATTAATCTCAACATTGATGTTAATACTTATATTAGTTTAAACAGATATTAATAAAATTAATACGAATACCAATAATACCTTTAATATTAATAATGATACTAATAATACGTTTAGTATTAATATGAATTAATATCACAAATACTAAAATTAATACTAAATAATTAATACTAATTCCTTAATCGATTAATGCTAAATGAATACTAATTAATACTAAAATTAATAGTAATAAGAATAAGACAATTGTCATTAGCATCAATAATAAATTTAATAGTAATAATACGAATAATATATGTAATATTAATATTACTAATACTCAAATAATAAAATTAATAGCAATATTAATAATATAATTAAGATTAACATTACTAACAAAATGAATAGCAATAGTAATACTAATAACACATTTAATATTAATAGTGATACCAATAATACATTTAATATTAATATTAATTAATATTACAAATACTAAAATTAATAGTAATATCAATTATTAACATTAAAATACATTTAATATTAATATTAATTAATATTACAAATACTAAAATTAATAATAATATTAATTATTAAAATTAATATTAATAACAAAATTAATAGCAGTAGTAATAATGTTAATAGTAATATAATGAAATTGATATTATTAGTGGCAATATTGCTTTATTTCTATCCCACCTTTCTCCCCATAGGGACTCAAGGCGGATAACCATGACATAGATTTAGTCATGAAGCCGAAATAAATCGGTAATCATAATCAAGACAGAGAGGAGTGTAGATTTCCCTTCCTTTCCCTTCTCATTTCAGACTAGATCTACACTGCACTATATCTCAGGATCTGATCCCAGATTATCTGCTTTGAAGTGGATTATATGAGTCTACATTGCCAGATAATCTGGGATAAGAAAATAACTTGGGATCCGATCCTGAGATATTGGGGGCAGTGTAGATCCAGCCTCAGAGATCCAGAGGAAGAGGAGCGGGGTTGGTTGTTACCTGTCCAGGGTCCTGAAAAAGGAAGGGAATCCTTCCGAAGGAGGGCCTGGAGGCAGAGCCTAGGAAGCCCATGGAAAAGACTCCTGGGAGGCCCTTGGAGCACAACAGGACAGAACTCTCCTTGGAGGGAGATGGGCCAACTTGGGCCCTCCTTCCGGGTGTTTTGGAGTTCAATTCCCACAATTCCTAACAGTGTCAGGCCCTTTCCTTTTTTTTACTCTGCCCACTTAAGGAAGGGGCCTGAGGCTGTTAGGAATTGTGGGAGTTGAAGTCCAAACACCTGGAAGGAGGGCCCAAGTTAGCCCATGCCTGGTCTAGATCAAGAGAAGTCATGGTGCCTTTGTATTCTGCTTTGGTTAGACCTCAACTGGAATACTGTCTCCAATTCCAGGCACCACAGTTCCAAACAGATATTGACTCTAAACTGGAAGGTGTCCAGAGGAGGGTAACTAAAATGACCAAAGGTCTGGAGACCGGAGCTCCGGAGACCAAGGTCTGGAGACCATGGATTCCTATGAGGAGAGGCTTAAAGAGCTCTGGAGACCAAGGTCTGGTGACCATGGATCCCTATGAGGAGAGGCTTAAAGAGACCAAGGTCTGGTGACCATGGATACCGCTGAGGAGAGGCTTAAAGAGCTCTGGAGACCAAGGTCTGGTGACCATGGATCCCTATGAGGAGAGGCTTAAAGAGCTCTGGAGGCCAAGGTCTGGTGACCATGGATACCTATGAGGAGACGCTTAAAGAGCTCTGGAGATCAAGGTCTAGTGACCATGGATCCCTATGAGGAGAGGCTTAAAGAGCTCTGGTGACCATGGATCCCTATGAGGAGAGGCTTAAAGAGCTCTGGAGACCAAGGTCTAGTGACCATGGATCCCTATGAGGAGAGGCTTAAAGAGCTCTGGAGACCAAGGTCTAGTGACCATGGATACATATGAGGAGAGGCTTAAAGAGCTCTGGAGATCAAGGTCTGGTGACCATGGATCCCTATGAGGAGAGGCTTAAAGAGCTCTGGAGACCAAGGTCTGGTGACCATGGATACCTATGAGGAGAGGCTTAAAGAGCTCTGGAGACCAAGGTCTGGTGACCATGGATCCCTATGAGGAGAGGCTTAAAGAGCTCTGGAGGCCAAGGTCTGGTGACCATGGATACCTATGAGGAGAGGCTTAAAGAGCTCTGGAGGCCAAGGTCTGGTGACCATGGATACCTATGAGGAGAGGCTTAAAGAGTTCTGGAGATCAATGTCTGGTGACCATGAATCCCTATGAGGAGCAGCTTAAAGAGCTCTGGAGACCGAGGTCTGGAGACCATGAATCCCTATGAGGAGAGGCTCAAAGAGCTTTGGAGACCAAGGTCTGGAGACCATGAATCCCTATGAGGAGAGGCTTAAAGAGCTCTGGAGACCAACATCTGAAGACCATGAATCCCTATGAGGAGCAGCTTAAAGAGCTCTGGAGACCAAGGTCCTGATGTTTTGCCTGCATCAAACTACAAGAAAGGAGATTCCATCTGAACACGAGAAAGAACTTCCTGACTGTGAGAGCTGTTCAACAGTGGAACTCTCTGCCCCAGAGTGTGGCGGAGGCTCCTTCTTTGGAGGCTTTTAAACAGAGGATGGATGGCCATCTGGTGGGGGGGTGCTTTGAATGCAATCTCCCTGTTTCTTCGCAGGGGGTTGGACTGGATGGCCCATGAGATCTCTTCCAACTCTATGATTCTAAGCATCCTCAAGAGTATGCTTGCCACAGATGCGGGCAAAACGTCAGGAGAGAATGCTTCTAGAACATGGCCATACAACCCAAAAAACCTACAACAACCCATATTTTGGTGTTTTGATTTTTAGGCCTCTTCCTGGGGTTTATTAAGGAACTGATTGAGAAAATTGCATTGGATGAACTGCAGCAGTTTGAGTTTCCTAGATGGTCATCGTGATCTTTTATGGCAAGCAGATGGCAAATGGTAGATGCCATGTGTTCTGTAGCTCAAAAATTAGAGCCGATAGGGGGAAACCAGTGCAATTTTTGGAACCAGCAGGCCAAACATACCAAGAAGCAGGACTCAAACTGGAGGCACCAAAATGTGTTTCCGGGCAATGAATCTGGTCCCTTGGGGGATGAAGTTCACTTGGTGACCATAAACTGAAATTGCTGTAAGAGCAAATTATAACAATAAACATTATATCCTATTGTGAAGTATCCCTGCCCAATTTTGTGACCAATTTTAATCCATTTATTTTATAAAAGGCTTGCTCCTGGTGGAGATGGAGGCCTAAATCCCTTCGTTCAGGGCTTCTCAACCTAGGGGCCGAGACCCGGGGTTGTGAGGGGGTTTCAGAGGGGTCACCAAAAACAATAAAAATATATTTCTGATAGCCTTAGGAACCCTATTGGCAGAGAAAGCTGAAGATCTCTCTGCCTGTCCTTCTCTTTCTTTTAGGAAACAGGCTGCGAATCCTCCCACCAAAATCCCTCCTCCACTGTGATTGGCCAGCCTCTCAGCCAAGGAGAGGGCTGTTTCTGAGACTCCAAGCAGGGAGAGGAGAGCAGGCATGTTCTGTTCATGGCAGCGTGGTGCGCATGTGTAGGTGAGGGAGAGCGTGCAAGGCTGGAGAGAGGCTCGTGCCAGCGAGTCCCTTCAAGGCATGGGAGTTCTGTGTGCCAAGTTTGGTTCAAATCCATCACTAGTGGAGTTCAGAATGCTCTTTGATTGTAGGTGAAATATAAATCTCAGCAACTCCCAAATGTCAAGGTCTATTTTCCCCAAACTCTACCAGTATTCACATTTGGGCATAACGCGTATTCATGCCAAGTTTGGTACAGATCAATCATTGTTTGATTCCACAGGGCTCTCTGGATGTAGGTGAACTACAACTCCAAAACTGAAAGCCAATGCCCACCCAAGCCTATCAGTATTTTCTGTTGGTTATGGGAGTTCTGTGGGCCAAGTTTGGTTCAATTCCATCGTTGGTGGAGTTCAGAATCCTCTTTGATTTTAGGTGAACTATAAATCCCAGCAACTACAACTCCCAAATGTCAAGGTCTATTTTCCCCAAACTCCACCAGTATTCACATTTGGGCATAATGCGTATTCATGCCAAGTTCGGTCCAGATTCATCATTGTTTGAGTCCGCAGGGCTCTCTGGATGTAGGTGAACTACAACTCCAAAACTCATGGTCAGTTCCCACCCAACCCATCCAGTATTTTCTGTTGGTCATGGGAGTTCTGTGGACGAAGTTTGGTTCAAGTCCATCTGTTGGTGGAGTTCAGAATCCTCTTTGATTGTAGGTGAACTGAACTATCAATCCCAGCAACTCCCAAATGACCAAATTTAATCCACCCCCAACCCTACCAGTATTCAAATTTGGGCTTATCGGGTATTTGTGCCAAATTCGGTCCAGTGATTGAAAATACATCCTGCATATCAGATATTTACATTACAATTCATAACAGTAGCAGAATTACAGTTTTGAAGTAGCAACAAAAATAATGTAATGGTTGGGGGTCACCACAATATGAGGGGTCACGGCATGAGGAAGGTAGGGAAACACTACCTCTGTTCATCCTGACTAGAAGGCAGCCATTGAATCAAGTGGATTTACTCAAAGGTTGACTCACAATCCAGGAAGTTATTTAATGTGGGAGTGTTGCTCAAGGTGAGAGTGGGACCAATAGGATCCCACTTGGAGATTTCTAGGACCAGTTTGTTGCTTCAGATAATCCCAGTTGCCGACAATTGGGGATTCTTCTTTGGGTTTCCTATGGCAGTGTTTCCCAACCGGTGTGCCGCAGCACACTAGTGTGCCATGAGCGATCATCAGGTGTGCCGTGGGAAATTGGAACCTCCAATACCCTTTCTTCCCCCTCCTGCCAAACACTTTCTTTTCCACTCGGGCTCCCTTCTTCCCAGTCTCGCTCTGCTCGCTTTGCCTCGCTTTGCTCACGCTGCCGCCATTTTGATCCGAGGGGGCAGCATGAGCGTGTTCAGGAAAGGAGGGGGGAGGGAGGAAGACGTGGGGTGAGTCTGCGCAGCCAGTAGCGCCCGCACGGGTCACGTTTTCCTCCCTCCCCCCTCCCCTCCTGAAGAAGGGAGCCCAAGTGGAGAAGAAAAAGTAAGTGTTCGGCAGGAGAGGGAAGAAAGGGCCCGAAGGGGGAGGAAGAGATCTCTGTCAAAAGCTGGCATGAGCAAACTTGGACCTTCCAGGTGTTTTGGACTCCAACTCCCACTATTCCCATCAGTCTCAGGCCCTTTTCCTTCCCCCCCCTCAACCACTTAAGCAGGCAAAGGCCTCAGGCTGTTAGGAATGGTGGAAGTTGAAGTCCAAAGCACCCAGAGGGCCGAAGTTTTCCCATGCCTGTTTTAGGGACCTTAAAGTGGTGAGCCTCCTTCCAACATGGTGATTCTGGATAGAAAACAAATAACATCATAGCATAACATTGTTTGAGTCCACAGTGCTCTCTGGGTGTAGGTGAACTACAACTTCCAAACTCAAGGTCAATTCCCAAGCAAACCCTTTCAGTACTTTCTGTTGGTAATGAGAGTTCAATATGCCAAGTTTGGTTCAATTCCATTGTTGCAAGAGTTCAGGATGCTCTTTGATTGTGTGTTAACTATAAATCCCAGAAACTGTAACTCCAAAATGTCAAGGTCTATTTCCCCCAAACTCCATCTGTGTTCACATTTGGGCATATTGAGTATTCATGCCAAGTTTGGTCCTGATCCAACGTTGTTTGAGTCCACAGTGCTCTCTGGATATAGGTGAACTACAACTCCAAAACTCAAGGCTAATGCCCACCAAACCCTTCCAGTATTTTCTGTTGGTCTATTTTGACATTGCTCCCGTTTTCAACCACATATCTGTGTGAGATGAGCTTGTCTAGCTTGACTGTGATAAAAACTAAACATAAAGAGAGACTGACAGCTGTTGAGCAAGACCTTCGTGTGTGTCTTTCTGCCATTCCTGCCAGGATATCTATGTTGTGTTCATCAAAACAGGCTCAGGTTTCACACTGAGTGTATAAATACATTTAAAACATATTAACTATATGCATTACTGTGTTAGAGTGTCATTTTGTGTCATTTTGGTTGGTGGTGTGCCCCAGGATTTTGTAAATGTAAAAAATGTGCTGCGACTAAAAAATGGTTGAAAAACTCTGTCCTATGGGGACCACTATGAAGAATACTTAGACTTCAACTTTCTGTTATTGGTGGCACATCTTGGATAGGAAATCCCTTCTCAGCATTAGCCCTGTTTGCATCTCCCAGCATAAAAATGGAGGAAGAGAGGTGGAGAAGAAAAAGAAGGTGGCAACACCTTTAGGAATAACTGCTTTTTATTTTAGCAGTGAACTTTACATGGATATAAACACACTTCCTCAATAGAGAACAGGCATATTTATATCCACCCTCTCAGCAGATTCTGGAAATACCACCATGTTTGTTTTGCTTTGTTCAGTTTGCTAGCAACCTTTCTATTTCCCCAAGCTTCATTTGGTTGTGTTGAACACTGTGATTACAGTTCATATTCCCACCCCCATAGAAAATATGTCTACGATGTGCATGCATGCATGCATGGATGCACTTCCCTCTCTACAGGGCATAGGTCCGCCTCAAATAATTCTTAAGGAAATCTAATTAACTTCATTAATACAGATAATATTGCTAATAGGACAAGAAAAGGATATGTATGTTGTTTTGGGGTGTTTTTTTTAAAATGAGGATGGCTCTGCCCCCAATTCTTAATGCTGAATCATCAAGTGGGCTGTGGTAACACAGCAGGTTAAACCACCAGCTGCAGAAAATCTTACCGACTGGAAGGTTGGCAGTTCAAGCCGCCCGGTCGGGGTGAGCTCCCGCTGTTAGCTTTAGTTCCCGCCTACTTAGCAGTTTGGTGGGGAGGTAAAAGTTGCCCATGCAGACATGCTGACAATTTGTTCAGAAAGGCATTCATGGACAACAGGTTCCTTAGCATGAAAATGGAACAAGAGCACCTCCCCAT
Organism: Anolis apletophallus; assembly: GCA_030556195.1. Classification (NCBI taxonomy): domain Eukaryota; kingdom Metazoa; phylum Chordata; class Lepidosauria; order Squamata; family Anolidae; genus Anolis; species Anolis apletophallus. Next base: position 19,578,299 of record JARBWK010000015.1, read on the forward strand.
GGCCGGAGCCGAGCACAGTCTCCAGATGCCGGAGATGGAAAGGGGGGAAAGCCTTTGCCTCTGTCTGTGTACTGTCTGTCTTTGTCATTAATTGTATGATGGCACCAAATGTTTGTCACATATGTTTTCTGTAATCTACTCTGAGTCTCCTCGGGGAGATGGAGTGGAATATAAACAAAGATGATGATGATTAATATTATTAAGTGAGAGTAATGAGCTTGTGAGCAGATTTGGGAATGTGGGAACTTAGTGACATAAGGGAGAGTAACAAAGTAAAAAGTAAATAAAAAATAAAAGTTTAGATTCTCAATTTCATAGGACAGTTTGTGCATCCTATGTATGGCTACATTACATAGGGCCGGAGAGATAGCATAGTGGTAACAACAGCTGTGTTGCAATCTGAAGGTTGCAAGTTCGATTCCTGGGCGGGTTTGGACACCCAGCTGTGAGCCCTGTCCACTGTTTACCTAGCAGATCGAAAACAAAGCCAGCTGTGAGTAGATAAAATAGGTACCGCGTGGCGGGAAGGATTTTAAGGACTTATAACAAATAACAACAAATAAGGAAGATTGGCTGCCAAAGTGGAATGCGGAACCAGGCTCTCGTCTGAGGATGAATCAACAGCACCCCCTTGTGATGAAATGGAGCGACTGCACCCTTCAGAATGTAGCCAGATGGAAAGATCCTTCTAATTGTACAAGTGTCTGCACCTGTTTGTCTGTTTGTCTGCACAACTGTATTGTAATTGTATGTCAATCCAGCAGGGGCTGTCTGCTGTATGTGTAATGCAATCCGCACTGAGTCCTCTTCGGGGTGAGAAGAGCGGAATATAAATAAATTGTATTATTATTATTATTATTATTGCACAAGTAGGATCCAGGGCCTAGGAAATACATTTGACTTAAGGCCCATGGATTTGGCATTATAGTATTGCCCCTGGTGAACATCCTGTTATACTTTTATGTGAAAATCCTATTGAATCGAATGTGGCTGATGCCTACGAACAAAAAATGAGCTATATTGAATCAAAACAAAGACCTGTCAGTCCAGTCTACCTTTCTGTTTACACAGCAGCCAAGCAGAAGAAGGCAAAAGCAAGCACATCCTTTCATTCCCAACTGGGGAGTCTCTTCAGCCATCTTGACTAGTAGCCATTGCTAACTTTATCCCATTCCCTTTTAAATGGGTGGCCTCTATTGTAGTAGCCATGTAATGGCTTGAAGTTAGTCCCCCTCTCTTCTGCTTTGCTCAGTCCTCACCTGGAATAACATTGTGGCACAGCAGACTGAGCTGCTGAACTTGCTGATTGAAAGGTCGGAGGTTCGAAAACATGCAAATGTGAGTAGATCAATAGGTACTGCTTTGGCAGGAAGGTAACAGCGCTCCATGCAGTCATGCTGGCCCCATGGCCTAGGAGGTGTCTGTGGACAACGTCGACTCTTTGGCATAGAAATGGAGATAAGCACCACATGCCAGAGTTAGACATGATTAGACTTAATGTCAAAGTAGTTGTATACATAAACACAAATACACACACACATATACACATTTAAATACAATTACATACAATTATGCAGTAGGTAGAACCAGGCTGTGGTAGGGCGGGAGGGGTCTGGGATGGGAGTCATATCTAGTGGGTGAACATACAAGAAAAACAAACAGGATAAAATTATTGGTAGGTGAATTCTCGTTGTGCTACAAGGATTAAATCTATAATATTTCTGTTGCTTGCTTTTAATGGATACTATGAAGATAGTTATGTATTTTTGGTAGCTTTATAAATTTAAAATAGTTTTTTTGTCTTTTTAAAGGGATGATGATGATGTCACAACTACCATGGGTTGGGGGCTTGGATCAAAGGGATCTTTTAGAGTTTCCTGATGCGTAGACAATGTCAGAGTCTAGGTTGCTGTGAGTTCTCCGGGCTGTACAGCCATGTCCCAGAAGCATTATCTCCTGGCCTTTTGCCTACATCTATAGCAGGCACTGTGAGTTCTCTGGGCTCTACGGCCATGTCACTAAACTGTTCAGGGTAGTTAAAAATGAAACTGACTGTAAAGAGCTCCAGAAAGATCTCTCGAAATTGAGTGAATGGGCAACAAAGTGGCAAATGCATTTTAACCTAAACAAGTGTAAAGTCATGCACATCGGGGCAACGAACCCCAAATACACTTATCAACTGATGGGATCAAAGCTTTCTGAGACAAACCAGGAAAGGGATCTTGGGGTTTTGGTGGACAGCTCAATGAAGATGTCAACCCAGTGCGCTGCAGCAGTGAAAAAAGCAAATTCTATGCTTGGCATGATCAGGAAGGGAATCGAAAATAGGTCGGTAAATGTTGTATTGCCTCTCTACAAATCTATGGTGAGGCCACATCTGGAGTACTGTGTACAATTCTGGTCACCGCACCTCAAGAAGGATATAACGGAACTGGAAAAGGTACAAAGAAGGGCAACAAAAATGATCCAAGGGATGGAGCAGCTCCCTTATGAAATCAGGTTGCAACGCCTTGGTCTTTTCAGCCTTGAAAGACGGCGTTTAAGAGGTGACTTGATCGAAGTGTATAAAATCATGCATGGGATAGAAAAGTGAATAAAGAAAAATATTTTCTCTGTCACACAACACTAGGACTAGGGGCACTCCCTAAAGCTCCAAGGTAGGAAAGTTAGGACTAATAAAGGGAAATATTTCTTCACCCAGAGGGTCATTGGGTTGTGGAACTCACTTCCAGAGGAGGTTGTGACAGCTGTCAGCCTGGACAGCTTCAAGGCAGGATTAGACAGATTCATGGAGACCAAGGGAATCAGTAGTTATTGAAATGGACATCCAAGTGCCACCTCTGTGTTGATGGAGGCAGGCAGGATTTCCCCGGTACTGGTTGTGGGGGTCGGGAGCAGGTGAGGGTTTTGCCCTCCTTTCTGCTAGAGATCCCTGTGTACAACTAGTGGGCCACTGTGTGACACAGAATGCTGGACTAGATGGGCTGAGGCCCGATTCAGCATGGCTCTTCTTATGTTCTTATGTCCCAGAAGCATTATCTCCTGACATTTTGCCTACATCTATAGCAGGCACTGTGAGTTCTCTGGGCTGTACAGCCATGTCCCAGAAGCATTATCTCCTGGCCTTTTGCCTACATCTATAGCAGGCACTGTGAGTTCTCCGGGCTGTACAGCCATGTCCCAGAAGCATTATCTCCTGGCATTTTGCCTACATCTATGGCAGGCATCCTCAAATCGTACAACCTCTGAGAATGCCTGCCATAGATTTGGGCAAAATGTCAGGAGAGAATGCTTCTGGGACATGGTCATACAGCCCGGAAAACTCACAGCAACTCCAACCATGAGAGCATTTGACAACACAACGCCAGAGACTCTTCCTCCAAATGGTTGGCTGATCCCTAGTGATTCTCCCCTTGAGTTTGGAACTGTCTGTTGGGTGGGTGCTAAGAGGACCAAGGTAATTTAAGGGATACCGTGGCTGTCCCTATGGCACATTCTGACAAAACTGTGCCTCTGGTGCAAATGGAAGGCCTGGGTGGGGCCTTCAAATGAGCACTGGGATCCGACTATAAAGGGGGTCTTGTTGTCGCAGCCAGGCTCTGATTGCAGGTGTGTGAGAGGGGGTCACGTGGTCCCTGGTTGATGACTTGTTTTCACTTGGGCTTTCTTTCCTGATTTTCTGCTTGTCACTGGCAGATGAATAGGGCTCTCCCTTGTCTACAAAGAGCCAGACAACGTCTTGTTCTAACCTCGCCAGCGACTGGAATAAATAAACACCCCAAAAAGGGGAGGGGAAGTGGGGGACGAGTGTGGGATTATGTGAGCTTTGTTGTCGAGCAGCAAATGTTCCTGAAGGAGAAGCTGCCCACCAGTGGCGAAGGTGGAGGATTGTGAAAGGAGCAGGGCCCACAATGGGAGCGCATCCAGGGCCTGGTGGGTGCAGAGGAACTTCACTGCACACTTACGCATCATACATACACACACTTAGATGGACCCACTGCAAACTTCCCGAGGGACAGACCTATTGGATACAAAGATGAGCTCATTTTCATGGGCAATGCAATGTGTGTATGTGTGTCTTCAAGTCACCTGTTCACTTATGGCAACTCGGTGCAATCGCATGACCAAAATATAATAATAATAATTTATTTATTTATAATTTTAACATTGACAACTTAAATAAGCAAAGTATGATACATCACAATATGATACGACACAAACCTTCACAAATTTCACCAAAAAACAATGTTTTCAGCGTTGACTATTTTGGCTTGGGAAACAGAAGGGAAAATGAAAGATTAAAAATAGGAATGAACAAACAAAGGAATGAATCGGTTTCTGTATCAATTTCAATGGTTTTGTTATGGAATTACCTTACATCCCATTGTTTTTTTTAGAGAGTTCCTCTATTGCAGCTTCAATCCCTGGCTGGTTACTGCCGGGGGAATCCTAATGAAAGCTTTTTATATCTAGCATTTCTCAACCTGTGGGTCGGGACCTCTGAGGGGGTCACAAGGGAGTTTCAGAGGCCAAAGACATTAGGAAAACACATATTTCTGATGTGCTTAGGAACCCCTTTGGCAAAAAAAGGCTGGTGATCTCTCTGCCTGTCCTTCTCTTCCTTTTTGGAAACAGACAGTGAATCCTCCCATCAAAAGCCCTCCTCCGCTGTGATTGGCCGCCCCCCCCCCCAACTCCACCAGTATTCAAAGCTGGCCATGTAGGTAGTGTGCCAAGTTTGGTGCAGATCCATTGTGGGCTGGGTTCAGAATGCTCTTAGATTGTAGGTGCACTAAAAATCCCAGAAACTACAACTTCCAGATGTCAAAGTCTAGTCCCCCAAACTCCACCGGTGTTCACATTTGAGTATTCGTTCTGTGTGCCAAGTTTGGTTCAATTCCACCGCTAGTGGAGCTCAGAATGCTCTTTGATTGTAGGTGAACTATAAATCCCAGCAACTACAACTCCCAAATGCCAAGGTCTATTTTCCCCAAACTTCACCAGTATTCACATTTGGGCATAATGCGTATTCATGCCAAGTTTGCTCCAGATCCATCATTGTTTGAGTCTACAGTGCTCTCTGGATGTAGATGAACTACAACTCCAAAACTCAAGGTCAATGCTCACCAAACCCTTCCAGTATTTTATGTTGGTCATGGGAGTTCTGTGTGCCAAGTTTGGTTCAATTGCATTGTTGGTGGAGTTCAGAATGCTCCTTGATTTTATGTGAACTATAAATCCCAGCAATTACAACCCCCAAATGACAAAAATAACACCCCCTAACCCCACCAGTATTCAAATTTGGGTGTATCAGATATTTGTGCCAAATTTGGTCCAATGAATGAAAATACATCCTGCATATCAAATAGCTACAATTCATAACAGTAGCAAAGTTACAGTTATGAAGTAGCAATGGAAACAATGTTATTGCTGGGGATCACCACAACATGAGGAACTGTATTAAGCGGTTGCGGCATTAGGAAGGTTGAGAAACACTGATCTAGAATGTATTTCTTTTACTTCAATACATATTTCTGAATTTAGACTCTGCAATCCTGTGCTATCCTAAAGAATAGAAGCTTATCTCAGCTCATTACATGTACGTTTCTGCTGGTTATGAAGTTTACTTCTGGTATTGCCCTGAGTTTGGCCATGTGGTCATCCTCCATTGTTGCTCTCTCTGCCTTTTCCTTCTTCTAGTGAGGACGCATTTTGCCTCTCTTCGGGCAAAATGTAACTGCATGGATATTTTTGACTTTTTATCCTTTTTACCTTTCTTAGCATATGAGTTTTAGTAAGCTAGTTAGCTCCAAGACCTTTTCTATCTAGAACGCATTTCCTTTTACTTCAATAAATATTTTGAACCTAAAGTTGCAACTCTGCAATCCTGTGCCATCCTAAAGAATAGCTTATCCCAGCTCATCATATCTAAGTTTCTGCTGGTTATGACGTTTACTGGAGCCCCTGGTGGAGCAATGGGTTTAACCCTTGTGCCGGCAGGACTGAAGACTGACAGGTTGGAGGTTCGAATCCAGGGAGAGCATGGATGAGCTCCCTCTGTCAGCTCCAGCTCTCCATGCAGGGGCATGAGAGAAGCTTCCCACAAGGATGGTAAAACATCAAAATATCTGGGAGTCCCATGGGAAAACTCCTTGCAGATGGTCAATTCTCTCACATCAGAAGCAACTTGCAGTTTCTCAAGTCACTCCTGACATGAAAAATAAATGAAGTTTACTTCTGATACAGCATTGAACTGGCTGTCCTCCTTCCTCTGGAACTGGTCACAGTAAGTGAGAGGGGCGAGGTGGTCTCTGAGAGCTCCCCCTTAAATTGTGGGGTTCCTCAAGGGGCCATACTCTCCCCTCTATTATTTAACATCTATATGCAACCACTTACTCAGCTGGTGCATAACTTTGGGCTGGAATGTCATCAGTATGCTGCTGACACCCAGCTCATTCTGAGGATGGGGGGCAGGCCCAAAACCGTACCCGATAATTTCCATCTTTGCCTCGAAGCCGTTACTGGATGGTTGCGAGCCAGTAGGTTGAAGGTGAATCCAGCAAAGATGGAGATCCTCTGTCTGGGTCGCCCGTCGTCTTCAGTAAAGAGCCTTGGAGTTCTCCTGGACCCTCTGCTGTCAATGGAGGCCCAAATCTCTGCTGTCATCAGAGTGGCGTTTTTCCATCTTCGTCAGGCTAGAAGGCTGGTTCCTTACTTGTCTCGGCACGACCTGACCATGGTGATCCAAGTTACGGTCATTTCAAGGTTAGACTACTGTAACGCTCTCTACATTGGCCTGCCTTTGTCGGTGACCCAGAAACTCAAGCTGGTGCAGAAAAACGGCGCAGCTCTGTTGCTCGCAGGAACCCCTACGAGGTGCCACATTATACCAATTCTGCGGGAACTGCACTGGCTTCCTATTGAGTACCGGATCACCTTCAAAGTGCTAGTCTTGACTTTCAAGGCCTTGTATGGTCTGGGGCCAGTGTACCTGAGGGACCGCCTAACCCCATACTGTCCCACGAGAACACTTAGATCTGAAGAGTGGAATCTTCTAGCCGTGCCCAATGTCAAGCAATACCACCTAACTTCTCCATCATCGCCCCAGTTCTCTGGAACACACTACCTCCGGAGGTTCGAGCCTTGCGCAATCTGTTGGGTTTTTCGGAAGGCCTGCAAGTCAGTCCTATTCTGGCAGGCCTTTGAGTTGTAATGTGCTGTCTCCTAGGACTTGTATTATCTCTTAGGAATTGTTTTATTCTTGTGGTTTTATTGCTGTTGTAGATTTGTTGTTTTAGTGCTCTATGTAAGCCGCCCCGAGCTGGTTGGGAGTGGCTGCCAATAAATCTATCAAATAAATAAATAAATACTCTGCTATGTTTATGGTGGAATCGCCCCAATTTAGGGTTATTTTTGAGCCCAACAGCTCCAATTCCCCAACAGAGGGAGTCCTGGGAAACTCCTGCCATTTGGTGCAAGGCTCAAGCCCCTTTGCTGGGGGGGCTCCACCTTGGGACTGATCTCCAGGCCTTGTTAGAGCTGCCCTCCTTGAGGCCCAGCCGCTGCTTGGCAATTAGCTTGGAGTGCCTCTCCTGCCGCCTCCTCCTTGCAAGGCCAGCCAGTGCCCAGGGTGACTGCCAAGGTTTTTTCTCTTCCAGGCTTGTTCAACTCCCCCTCTTAACATAAGAATGGAGGGAGGCCCTGTGAACTCGGGTCACCTCCTGACCCGGGTCTCTGGGGATGAATAGCATCCCTTGGCACCCTCCCCTTCCCTCTCTCCGGCAGCCTTGAGCCTTGCCTCAATTCCTAATCAGGGTAATTTAATATATCTTAAGCCCCTGGCTGCTTTATTTGCTCTCCTTTTGGAGTTTGTTTTAGGCCTTCCCTGCCTCTCACCCCCATCATTAGGGCTCCTTCTTTGAGGGCTGCATGGCGCTGCTATGAGACCACAAGCTCCTTTTCATCTTCTAAATAAGCTGTGGTTCCTTGTCATTAGAATGGCATTCCCAGCTATTGAGTCCTTTCAGAGCTGCCAGAAGAAGGAGGAGAGGGGGGGGGGGGGGGTAAAGCCTGCTCAGGAAGGGAACAATTCACAAGGATCAACTGCCCCATCAAATGGCTCCTTCTATGGCAGGAAGAGCTTGGCTGGACTTGGCAGAGGGACAAGGCAGGAAGTGGCTCTGGCAGAGGGCCTGGCCAAAGAAGGGGGCCCACTCCTGTCACTCACCTCTCTCCCCCAGCTATCCATTCCTAGTTTTGCCTAAGTGTCTTCCAATCGCCTGCCAACTCATGGCAGTCCCATGAATTTCATAGGGTTTGCTTAGGCAAGGTGTATTCAGCAAAGACCTTTGCCGTTGCCTGTGTGTTGTATATTGTTGTGGTCACTGCGTAAAAGGCATAGAATGTTTGCCTTATATGTGTACTGTAATTCACTCTGAGTCCCTCCGGGGAGATAAAGGTAAAGTTTTCCCCCTGACATTAAGCCCAGTCGTGTTAGACCCTGGGAGTGGGTGCTCACCTCCATTTCTAAGCCGAAGAGCCGGCATTCTCCGTAGACACTTCCAAGGTCATGTGGCCAGCATGACCGCATGGAGCGCCGTTACCTTCCTGCCAGAATGGTACCTATTGATCTACTCACATTTGCATGTTTTCAAACTGCTAGGTTGGCAGAAGCTGGGGCTAACAGTGGGAGCTCACCCCGCTCCCTGGGTTCGAACCTGCAACCTTTTGGTCAGCAAGTCCAACATCTCAGCACCTTAACCCACTGTGCCACCACGGGCAGTGGCAGTTGAATATAAATAAAGTGTATGATGATGATGATGATGATTATTCTAGCCGTGCCCAATGCCAAACAATACAATCTAACTTCAACGTGGAGAAGGGCGTTCTCCATCATCGCCCCAGTTCTCTGGGGTGGAGGTTCAACACGTAGGTTCGGGCCTTGTGCAATCTGTTGGCCTTTTGGAAGGCCTGCAAGTCGGTCCTATTCCGGCAGGCCTTTGAGTTGTAATATGTTATCTTCTAAGACTTGTGTTTTCCTTTAAGGAATTGTTTTTATTTTTGTGGTTTTATTACTATTGTAGATTTGTTCTTTTATTGTAGTTGTTTGATGTAAGCCACCCTGAGCCGGCTGGGAGTGGCGGCCAATAAATCTAATACATTAATAAATTAATAAAGTATTATTATTATTATTTTGACACAGTAAAACACAGTATGACATGACAAATAAGATATACATTTATTTATTTATTTATTTCCATCATTTCTACCCCGCTTCTCTCATCCCCCGAGGGGGGACTCAGAGCGGCCTAACAACGGCAACGATTCGATGCCACATAGTATACATATAATAAAAGCAAACAGTTAAGAATAAAATACATTAAAAACAGCTAGAATTAAAATACATTAAAAATACAATTAACATTTAAATGCATTGTGTACATTCACAACAGTTAAAACAGTATTCCATCCATAAGCATTAGGTCTTGTCCACCAGATTGCCATCTCAATCCAATCAAAGTGCCGTATCGTGCTAAAGTGCAAATGCTTGGTCCCATAACCAGGATTTCACTTTTTTTCTGAATGCCAGGAGGGATGAAGCTGATCGAATATCAATAGAGAGTGCATTCCACAGACGGGGAGCCACCACCGAGAAGGCCCTATCCCTCGTCCCCACCAACCGCATTTGAGATGTAGGGAGGAGTGAGAGCAGGGCCTCCCCGGATGATCTTAAGGTACAGGATGGGACGTAGCGGTTGATGTGTTCGGACAAGTAAGCTGGGCCAGAACCGTATAGAGCTTTAAAGGTCAAAACCAGCACTTTGAATTGAGCTTGGAATTGGACAGGCAGCCAGTGGAGCTGACACAACAGGGGGGTGTTGGATTTCGTATCACAAAATGCTGGATTTCGTATCACAAAATCACAAGTCGAATACTTCCCAAGCGTTTAGGACTGTGTGATGTATTTTTGAATGATGCGCACAGATCCAAGTAATTTGGCCTTTTGCAGTTGACCCCCGATGGGTGCCACCTTGTTGTGGTGGGGAGCTTAACTACTCCAAGGATGCTGAGACCTGTGCTGGCGGTAGTGAAACTACCAGCAGGTCCAACCAAGTCAGAGAGGTCTCCGATGAGGAGTGGGACTAAGAGCACCTAAACCATTAGCATTATGGAGAAACAAACCAAAATGAAGTCTATCCTGGCTCTGTCGTCGCCCAGGATAAAAAGGACCGCAGTGGATGCTGCTTATTCTGGACATCCATCGACAAGGGGGCTACAGAATCAAAACACAAATAAATAGTCACAGAAGCGGCAGAAATATACAATGCCAAAAAACCCACACAATTGTTGTTATTGTTTGATACACAACAAGATTAATACTAATAATAATAATAATAAACAACTTCTCAGGGTGGCTAACATGAGTCGAAGCCCAAAGATACAATACAGCAAAATAAAATAGAAAATGCAAAAACAAAAATTAAATCACAATAAAATACACACAGTAGCAACATAAAATAAACAAAGCAAAAAAATAATATAAAATCAAACACAGTGGACGGGCCAAGTGGGCAAGGTAAAATGATAAAACCCTGGATGAGGTAGGAGTAGAAAAATGTATTTGAGAGGAGCCCAAAAAGGATGAACAGTGGGATTAGGCTTTCAGTTTAGGATGGGGGGAAAGTGCATCGTAGGGGCATCATAGTACACAGAAAACAAGACCATGATGCTGGCTTTTGTGTTTGATCACACATCGGACACTTCCCAAGTGTCTAGGAATGTGTGATGTATTGGCAAATAATACATGCAGATCCCAGTAGGGTGGCCTTTTGCAGCTGACAGATGATAATTTTGTCATCACCGATTGTGTTTAAGTGCAGGCCAAGGTCTTTAGGCACTGCACCTGGTGTGCCAGTCACCATTGGGACCACTTTTATTGGCTTGCGCAAGAGTCTTTGCAGTTCTATTTTTAAATCCTCATATTGGGTAAGTTTTTCTAATTGCTTCTCGTCAATTCTGCTATCACATGGGATTGCAGCATCGAGGATCCATACTTTGTTTTTTTCCCCCCATAACTGTGAGGACAAGCGTATTGTGTTCCAAAACTTATTTATTTATTTATTTATTTATTTATTATTTCGACTTGATAAACCACCCTTCCCGAGGCTCAGGGCGGTTTACAACATATAAAAACAGCATATAAAAACAGCATATAAAACACCTAAGATTAAAACGCATAAAATTACATCTTAAAAATGATCATACTAAAACATAGCCAGACATAGCTGGTTTATACAGAGTAATAGTGGTACGGCAGAGTGCCAATATTAGTCATGCACCGTCGGACATCACACGTCAAACGCCTGCCTGAATAACCAGGTCTTGCAGGACCTGCGGAAAGCCATCAGGTCCCGCAAGGCACGTGTCTCCGGCGGCAGCGAGTTCCATAAAACCGGCGCAGCCACTGAAAACGCTCTCTGCCACGTGGTAGAGAGTCTGCAGAACTTCATACCCGGAACATCAAGTAAGTTGAGCCCCTCTGAACGCAGTGATCTTCTGGGCGCATATGGGGTAAGCCGCTCCTTCAAGTACACTGGCCCCAAACCATATAAGGCCTTGAAAGTCAAAACTAACACCTTGAAGGAGATCCGGAATTCAATGGGCAACCAGTGCAATTCGTGCAGGAGTGGTGTTATATGGGCCGTTCTTGGGATTCCCAGCAGCAGGCGAGCTGCTGCGTTCTGCACCAGTTTGAGTTTCCAGATTGCCGACAAAGGTAGGCCAATGTACAGCGTGTTACAGAAATCGAGCTTCGAGATGACCGTGGCTTGGATCACCATGGCCAGGTCGCGACGGAAGAGATAGGGAGCCAGACGTTTTGCTTGCCGCAGATGGTAAAAGGCTGTCTTGCAGGCACAAGCAATTTGTGCCTCCATAGACAGCTGGGGGTCCAGCCGGACCCCCAAGCTCTTTACTGAGGACTATTTATTTATTTATTTATTTATTTATGGTATTTGTACCCCGTAGCTTCTCACCCCCGCAGGGGGACTCAGCACGGCTTACATTTGCAGCACTACAGGCCACAACACCACAATACAATATAAAAATACACCATATAATCAACATCATTAAAAAGCATTAAAAACATTACATTAAAAACCATTACATACAATAATAATTAATTAAAGCCATTAAGCGGAACACATTGTCAGTCTGGTTAAGTCCAAACTGTCAATCCAGTCAAATCCAAAGGTACAATTTACATCTGCTGCCCAAAGGCCTGGTTCCCAGAACCACTACTTTTTTTTTTTCTCTGAGGAGAGATGGAGTTGATCTTATTTCGTTTGGGAGTGCGTTCCATAGGCGAGGGGCCACCGCCGAGAAGGCCTTGTCTCTTGCCCCCACCAGCTACATGTGCGATGCTGGCGGGAGCAAGAGCAGGGCCTCCCCAGATGATCTTAGACTGCGAGATGGGACGTAGAGGCAGATGCGTTCGGACAAGTAAGCTGGGCCAGAACCGTATAGAGCTTTATAGGTCAATACCAGCACTTTGAATTGGGCTCGGAGATGGACAGGCAACCAGTGACACAGCAGGGGGGTGGTATGCTCCCTGTATGATGCCCCAGTTAGCATTCTGGCTGCCGATCGTTGGACCAACTGAAGTTTCCAAACCGTTTTCAAAGGCAGCCCCATGTAGAGTCCATCATTTTGTCCGCTTCCTTGCACAGTCGACACTTGGAATCTGTCGTCGCCTTTTCAATTCTGGCTTTGATGGCATTGGTTATAATGGCTTGTTCTTGGGCTGCCAGAATCACGCCTGTAAAGACTTACTCTGTAAGGATCACGGCGGTCCAACACGATTTTATTGTAGGTACGACACATGTGAAGCAAAAGCACCGTCCCGCCACCCAAACACACCTTATATACCCCGAACCCCTCCCCATTGCCCATGCAATGTCCAAGCAGGGTTGCACCATATCCGGTGATTCAGCATATCCCATAGTCCGAAGGGATGTGACCTCATGGCCCCATGAGTCAGCGTTATGAGTCCAATTGTCCAATGTCCAGGCTCGGAGGAGTTACCTCACTTCCCTCCGGAGCCACACACACATCTGGAAGTTACGTCACTCCCACTTGACTCAGCACAAACTCTATGCAGCTGGAGCCAAGGTCACCAAATAACTGGGGCAAAGGTCGGTGCAATCTCATGGCAGGTTGGGAGCCTGAACTTCTCCTAAGCTCAGGTCTCCCAATCCTGACAACGCCTTTGCTCTACTCTTTCAAAGTTCCATTTGTGAGCCACGTCCATGTTTTTTTCTTATCAATTTTGCTCTCAATTCTTTCCCAGGAACTGTCCATGGAGTTGGGAGTCCAAAACACCTGGAGGGAGGATCCGGGTTGCCCCACGTCTGACCTAAGCCCACGCCTGTAGAGATGTAGGCAAAGGCATCCTAAGTATAAAAGATCTAGTAATATGATATGCTTAAAGAAGGCTGAGAAATGTTGGTTGCTGTCTTAGAGGAGCAACATACAGCTCCATGGAGTACGCAGGCAATTCCTTCCCATTTTAACACTTACGCAGTACAGACACGCTGGTATTGAGTGACATTTGCCAACCTAAGTACACACTGCGCTTCCATGAATGCAAGAGCTTTCTCGGCGTCTTAGTTGAAAATCCACACTTTAATCCACTCAACTATGGATGGGATTAAAAATTAAAACGATATTATCCGGAAATCATTAATAATTTCCAACTTGGACTCTACTATTTGTAAAAAGAAGAAGAAAAAAGAAACCCAAATGCCATGTTTTGCTTCCTTGAAAAATAAATATGATGATGATGGCTATCCTACTTCAATTGTCATGGGAGGACACAAAATGCAGCAACCATGTTGCACATAAGTGGGCCTAAATCTGGTCCCAGGCTGCCTCTCAACCTCCCATGAACCACCATAAACTCCAACATGGAGCCCCTGGTGGCGCAATGGGTTTAACCCTTGTGCCGGCATGACTGAAAGCTGGTGGTTTGAATTCGGGGAGTGGGATGAGCTCCCGTCTGTCAGCTCCAGCTTCTCATGGGGAGACATGAGAGAAGTCTCCCACAGAATGGTAAAAACATCCGGGCATCTCCTGGCCAATGTCCTTGCAGACTGCCAATTCTCTCACACCAGAAGCAATTTGCAGTTTCTCAAGTCGCTTCTGACACGGAAAAAAAACAACTTCAACATGGGAAAAATGTGGGATATAAATGAAACATATATTTAAACTAGTGGTAAGAATTTCTAAAAGCATCAGTTCCTGTGTGATCCTGAAAGCTAGGCAGGGTGAGCCCTGGTTAGCAGTTGGATGGGAGACCACCAATAATATTAGGCCATGTAAGCTTTACTCAGAGAAAAGAAGCGCCTGGCAAAACCACATCTCAGTATTGGTTGTCTTAGAAAACCCCGCAAAATGCAGGGGGTCACATAGGTCAGCTGGATCTACACTGCCCTATAATCCAGTTTCAGAATATGGATTAACTGCATTTTATAGAATCATAGAAATATAGAGTTGGAACGGACCTCATGGGCCATCCAGTCCAACCCCCTGTCAAGAAGCAGGAAAATCGGGTTCCAAATCAAACCCCTACTAATTGAAATCGAGTTACATATTTCAGTGATGTCACAATAGACAGTTTTGGCAATCAAACTCCTACAGACACTATTTGTTAACTTTCGCTGCCACCATTCACTATACTTGGCTACCCACTAGGAAGAAGTTGTTTTCGAGGCTTGTATTTGAAGGAACTACGCAGGGAGATATCTTTGTTAAAGAACTGCAAAGTTTATTCAAACAATGTTCTAAGTGTGGAGGTTTCAGAGTTCAAATCTTAGGTGGTTACAGTATCTTCTTAGAGGCACATATCTTAAGGTTATAATACACTAACTATGGAGATGCAACTTGATACTATATAGCTGTTCTCCCAGAACCAATAGCTCCACAGTCTTTACACTAACTGCTTGTCCTTTAAACCCAACTGCTTTCCTAGCAGTTCAAACACAGCTCTTCTTCTACTCTCTCATAGAGTCAGAGTCTTTTTTTAAAAACCGGCTGACAGCTGGCTAAAATGGACTCTCTAACTCTCCACACACCCTCTCTCCTTCAACTTTCACTACCAACTGCCAACTGCTAAAGTTTGAATTCGAAGATTCTAAGGCCATGGGAGTGATTTTCTGAGTGATTATGTCTGTACACATGTATTCACTTTATAGGGATGTCTGGCTCAATATATAACTGTGGGTTTCCACAGCTGAGAGTGGATTTGAACTTTGGTCTCTAGAGCCCCATGCCAAGACTCAAACCACTAAACCATGCTAGCAGAAGTTTCTAAAAATATGACTTAGGAGGTGTCTATGGACAACGCTGGCTCTTCGGCTTAGAAATGAAGATGAGCACCACCTCCTAGAGTCAGACATGACTAGATTCAATATCGGGGGACACCTTTACCCTTATGTTAAACAGTTGCAATGCTCCCATTCTTGGAGTCTATTCCTTCCACCCACCCCGTATAAGTGCTATTCCACTTATCTCACATTTTATATGTGTGCCGGCGGCCCGCCCTGTCCTTGTGATTTTGACATCTAGTTGTATATTGTTTTTTATTTATATGTATGTATTTTTATTGTGTTATTGCTGATGTTTTTGATTTTATTTTATTGTAATTTGTTGTTTGGGCTTGGCCTCATGTGAGCTGCCCCGAGTTCCCATAAATAATAAAGATTATTATTATTATTATTATTATTACAGATTGAAATGAATGATTTCACACTTGCTGTGAGGTTTCCGGACTGCATGCCCATGTTCTAAAAGCATTCTCTCCTGATGTTTTGCCCACATCCATGGCAGGCATCCTCAGAGGTAGTGAAGTCTATTGAAAACCAGGCAAGTGAGGTTTATATATCTGCATACGAGGATTCCCCCAGGCTTTGAAGCTGCAGTGCGAATTAAGGTGGCCAGTTGCAACATTCAACCAGAGTTCTCTCTCCCAACCTGGACATTCCACAGCTATATAACACCACTTGCATAGTTTCAACAGACTTCACAACTTCTGAGGATGCCTGCCATAGATGTGAGTGAAACGTCAGAAGAGAATCCTTCTGGAACATGGCCACACAGCACAGAAAACTCACAGCAACTCAGTGATTCCAGCAATGAATGCCTTCGACGAAACAGTGAGTCTTTGCAATCTATTATAATATTCTGCTTATTTCAACAGGCATGAGATATAAAATCAGATGCAACTTTCTCAGATGCAAACACTGCTGTGTGTCATGTATTAATAATAATAACTATTATTATTATTATTTCGTGCACACCGGGGAGGACGGGGAGGAGGGAGGGGCGGGGTCCTGCAGGGAGCCGTTCTTCCGGTTTGCGGCTCTGCCGGGCTTGGTGGAGCCACGAGCCGGGAGAAAGGTTCCCTGCAAGGAACAGGCCCTGCCTGGGAGCCGGGTTTGGCCGGCTCGCGTCTCCCGCCAGGCTCGGTGGAAAATGCAAGACGGCCAAACTCGGCTCCCAGGCAGGGCCTGGGCCCTGCGGGAGCCGTTCTCGCAGTTTGTGGCTCCGCTGGGCTTGGTGGAGCCGCGAACTGAGAGAAAGGCTCCCCGCAAGGAACAGGCCCTGCCTGGGAGCCAGGTTTGCCCGGCTTGCGTCTCCTGCCGGGCTCGGCGGAGCCGTGAACCAGGAGAAAGGCTCCCAGGGAGGGCCTGGGCACCTCAGGGAGCCTTTCTCGCTGTTCGTGGCTCCACCAAGCCCGGCAGAAGACGCAAGACGGCCACACTCGGCTCCCAGGCAGGGCCTATGCCCTGCGGGGAGCCTTTCTTCTGAGGTTCCCCGAGGTGCCCAGGCCCTCCCTGGCAGCCGGGATGGGCCGGCTGGCTGGCGCGCGGAGGGAAAATGGCCCGGCCCCTTCTTTTTCTTCGCCGCCGCCCGGCCCTTCCTCCTCCTCCCCCAAGCAGCAGGAGTTCGGCAAGAAGGGGAGAAAAGGGGGGAAGAGACATTTCCCATGGCACACCAGACGATCCGTCACGGAACAGTCATGTGCCGCGGAACAGCGGTTCGGAAACGCTGCTGTACAATAGGAAATGCCAGGTCTGGCAGTGTTTCCAACACCTTCACTGATTAAACATCAAAGCCAAACATCATTTTATTAATTAAAAAAAATCAAATGGCATATGACCGTGAATGTTTGGGGAGTATTTGCCAAATACCAACCTATTCAAAGATGATGTGTGTAGATTAGAATACTAAGCACCAAATTTGCCAGGTGGAATTTCGAAGGGAACTTTTGGGAGATTGGATTCCCTTCTGTGACCACTGAACTGAGATTGAGAAGGTTTGTGTGTGTGCGCATGCTGAACATTTTCAGGACAAAGTTTTTCCATGTGTGGATGGTAAGAAGCAGGAGTACAGAAATACAATGGTTCCTTCCTTGAAATGAGACTGGAAAGTGCATTATTCTTAATGCCCCCCACCCTAACAAACCCGCCTACTCTTAACACAGCAGAGACAGACAATGGTGCTTTACGTATGCCAGGTCAGACACTATGAAGACGTCTCTCGGTGTTCATTTGCCATTTGCAACTTCTGTTCCCATTGACAATTTACCCAATATCCATTATGGCACTAACCTATCATTACTTTTTTTTAATGGTACTGACCATATAAAACATATTTAGCTAACTGCTGAGTTAAGTGTTTGGCTTAATTCAAGAGGGTCGATTTGTCTAGTGAGCTTAAACACTCCATTGCAAATTGCTGCTTTTACTCGCCTTATCTAAAGCTGTCTGCTCTCTCTCATCTTCTCTTAGGGCGCTAGGAAACAACTAGCTGCCCCCCTTATTGAAATGAAGACAAGGAACATGGCCACACAAATTGGGACGGATAGCCAATTCTCCAGAAGGCAGGAACAGACTTCAAAATGATCTTAACAGTTAGATAGATGATGGGCCTAAACCAGTGGTTCCCAAACTTTTTGGCTAACCGCCCCCTTCCGGAAAAACATTTTAAAAATGTAATAGCAATTAAAGAGAAAGCTATATGTATTAATGCAGTGATTCTCAACCTTTCTAATGCTGTGACCCCTAAATAAGGTTCCTCGTGTTGTGGTGACCCCATCCATATTTTCGTTGCTACTTCATAAATAATTTTGCTACTCTTATGAATTCTAATGCAAATGTCTAATATGCAGGATGTATTTTCATTGTTACAAATTGAACATAATAAAGCATAGTGATTAATCACAAAGCAATATGTTTGGGGGAGTATGGACAACGGATGGTGGGATTTGCAGTACCTTCAACCGATTCAGCTCTGACTTCCACAGCCGAGACCCCATGAATGACAGACCTGGACCAAACTTGGCACACAGAACCCACATGACCAACAGAAAATACTGGAGGGGTTTGGGAGGAATTGACAGTGATTAAGGGGAGGTGTAGTTCACCTACATTTGGAGAGCACTCTGAACCCAAACAACCCTGGATCTGGACCAAATGTGGCACAAATACTCAATATGCCCAAACTTGAATACTGGTGGAGTTGGGAGGATTGATTTTGTCAGTTGGGAGTTGTAGCTGCTGGGATTTATAGTTCACCTACAATCAAAGAGCATTTTAAACTCTCAACAGCAATGGAATTGAACTAAACTTGAGCAATAGAGAATACTAGACCTTGGAAATTGGGAGCTGCTTGCATTTTCCTTCGTGCCACGGCCATCTCCCAGGAGGCGTCTGCAAACGCCGCAGCGACTCAAGGGTCATTTGCAGACGCGGAGGCTTTCCTTTTCTGCTGGACCAACTGGCAGGCACACACTCACAAGCGTGCGACTGTCTCAGCCTGCCAGTTGGAATCCCTGGGCAGGCGTTGCTTGGAAGCCGCAGCGCACGCGCCCTTCCTCTCCTCAACTCCACCCATGGTGCAGTCCCGTATTGCCTCTTCCTTCCAAGGGACCTGTTCGATTGGAAGGGGCAATACAAGACTGTGCCGTGGGTGTTGAGGAGAGGAGGGGGGCACACACTGCGGTTTGCAGGCAGTGCCAGCATGGGGTTTCCAACTGGCAGGTGCACACTCGCACGCTTGCAAGTTGGAATCCCACCACTGCCCCCTTACAGGGCTTCAGTGCCCCCCAAATTCTCCTGAGCCTCCCACCGCCCCCTTGGATAGCCTCACCACCCATTGGGGGACAGTACCACCTACTTTGGGGACCACGGGCCTAAACTAACAAAATGAAGTTCAACAGGGACAAATGCAAGATACTCCACTTAGGCAGAAAAAAATCAAATGCAAATATACCAACGGGGGACGTGTGGCTCGAGAGCAGTACGTGTGAAAAAGATCTTGGAGTCCTCATGGGGAGGAAGCTGAACATAAGCCAACAATGTCATGTGGCAGCAAAAAAAGCCAATGGGATTCTGGACTTTATCAATAGGAGCATAGTGTCTAGACCCAGGGAAGTCATGCTTCCCCTCTATTTTGCCTTGGTCAGACCACACCTGGAATATTGTGTCCCATTCTGGGCACCACAATTGAAGAGAGATATTGACAAGCTAGAATGTGTTCAGAGGAGAGCGACTAAGATGATCAAGAGTCTGGAGAACAAACCCTATGAGGAGTGGCTTTAAGAGCTGCCCATGTTTATCCTGAAGAAGGGAAGGCTGAGATGAGACATGATAGCCATGCATAAATATGTGAAAGGAAGTTATAGGGAGAAGGGAGCAAGCTTGTTTTCTGGTGCCCTAGAGACTAGGGCACAGAACAATTTCTTCAGACTACAAGAAAGGAGATTCCATCTGAATATTAGGAACCATTTCCTGACTTTCTGACTGTGAGAGCTGTTCAGCAGTGGAACTCTCTGCCCCAGAGTGTGGTGGAGGCTCCTTCTTTGGAAGCTTTTAAACAGAGGCTCGTTGGCCATCTGTCGGGGCTGCTTTGAAAGCAATTTTCCTGCTTCTTGGCAGGAGTTTGGACTGGATGGCCCATGAGGTCTCTTCCGATTCTATGATTCTAAGGAAACTAGGGGAAATGAGTAATCTTGTACTAAGTTGAAATAGGAGCCTGTACTTGGGAAACAGTCATACCGTATTTCATCAAATCTAATGCAAACTTTTCCCTGTTTAATTACAAGGGGCGTTCATTAAAGTTTTCCCCTGACCCAGTTCCTGTGAACTGAGAGCAATGAAACTTGGCCCAGTTCTGAGTCCTTCTCTCCATCAGTGCCACCTAGGGCAGTGATTTTCAACCATTGTGCCGCGGAACACTAGTGTGCCTGAGAGATCATCAGCTGTGCCATAGGAAATTATTTTCGAACTTCATTCATATATAAACTATAAGGCACATCTGTCCCTTTAAGAAATGGAACCATAGCACTCTCGCGTCACCTAAGAAGTGACGCGAGAGTGCTATGGTCGCGCCATCTTGGATTCGCTCAGACGCGGCTAAGTAAACAAAGTTAGAGTTTGTGCTGCAGCTGCGCATCAAGTGACAGTGGCAATTTGGGATCACAGCAAGACAAGCAAGTGACAGTGATGGAGAAGTTTTTGAGAAGGGAAAATGCAAATGCCGAACAGGGCCCTGGACAAAATTATGACACAGATGAAGGCCCTAATATGAGTGGTGAACGAAAGAAAAAAGAAAAGACGATGAGCTCGAGGCAATACAGCGGAAGCTATCTTTCATTTGGATTCACTTTCACCGGGGATGCGATGGCACTGACTCTGCTGTGCTTGGTGTGTGGACATGACTTTAAAGGAGCAAGAGGAACTCATTGAACTGAAACAAGATCATAGTTTAAAGCTAAAATTTGCTGATCTTCCTTTGGACAGTTTTTGGTTATCTGTTGCCAGGGAGTTCCCCATTCTGGCCAACAAAGCTATTTTGACATTGCTCCCGTTTTCAACCACATATCTGTGTGAGATGAGCTTCTCAAGCTTGACTGTGATAAAAACTAAAAACAGAGAGAGACTGACAGCTGTTGAGCAAGAGCTTCGTGTGTGTCTTTCTACTATTCCTGCCAGGATATCTATTTTGTGTTCATTGAAACAGGCCCAGGTTTCACACTAAGTGAGTGTATAAATACATTTTAAAACATATTAACTATATGTATTACTGTGTTAGAATGTCATTTTGTGTCATTTTGGTTGGTGGTGTGCCCCAGGATTTTGTAAATGTAAAAAATGTGCCGCGGCTCAAAAAAGGTTGAAAATCACTGACCTAGGGACACACACTTCTCCCATCCTTTTAAGCAACTGTAAACACCTCGCTTGTAGAAGTCAAAAGGTTGCTCCAAAAGCCACGTTGTGACTTCAAAAATCAGAGTCTCATCATCTGAAAAATACTTGCCCTTCAAAGATAACTTCCTTGTTGGAAAGAGGTGGAAGTCCAATGGTGCGAGGTCAGGTCAATCAGGGGGGTGCGGTAGAATTTCAACGCCAGAGGAGCATGCTTCCATTTGGGCAACAGGTGAGTTGTGAACTGGTGCATTGTCTTGCAGAAGGCGGGCACCTTTGGTGAGCATGCCACATTGTCTCTTAGTTTTGATGGCCTCTTGCAATTTCTGCAGCAGTGAAGGCTAGTATGTACAGGGATCATGGTCTACTTTGCTAGGAAATCCATCCATACTACTCCGTGCTGCTCCCAAAATTCTGTGAGCAGGACCTTGCCTACCAAGAGTCGGGCACATGCCTTATTTGGAGGCAATGAGTCATGATTCTTCCATAGTATCGACTGGTCTTTAGTCTCAGGATCATAGGGATGCACCCAGCTTTCATCCTGTGTGATCAGTCTGTTGAAAAAGTCCTCCTGGTTTCCATGGCACATCGTTATCAAGAGAGCCTGAGAGCATTCAACTTGTTCCTGCTTCTGGAATGGAAAGGTGGGCGCAGCTGGGGGATCCAGGAAATGGATGCCTTATGCATGTGAAGATGGTCTTGGATGATTTTAGAGAGGTAGAGAGGTAGAGTGCGTTGCAGTAATCTATAGGGGATGTAACAAGAGTGTGGACCACTGTTGTCAGATTAGACTTCCCAAGGTACGGGAATGTTGTGCACACGCTGACTGACTACCCTTCAGATAAAGCAGCCTAGATCAGCAACTATTGTAGTTAGAGACCTCACATTTTGGGAAACTTAGCTTAACGCCTGACTGGCGCTACAGGTAAAATTTGGACAAAATTGGAGAGATGATGGTGACGGTTGAGGCCACTTGGCACGGAATGACCCATTGTGCATCTTGACTTGGGTGAGTGGGGATGCTATGTTTCCTCTGTCCTTGAGATGGGAAAGAAGGAAGGAAGGGAATGTTCATAATTTCATATACATCTCAGCTTTACAATTCCACACAGAAGAGACTGCTGGCTGTGAGAGTGTGTATGTGTTTGTGTGCATTTGTTTGGTCGCTGCCTGCGTGGAGCTCATAGTGAGAGGAGTCAGCAGGGCTCTGGACCTCGCCAAATGATTGGCAGGCACCTTGCCCCATTTTAATGCCTCTTTCTCCTTATGAGGAGAATGCCCTCCCTAGAGATATCAGATTGGCCACCTCCCTCTTGTCTTTTAGAACAGTGTTTTTCAACCTTTTTTGAGCCATGGCACATTTTTTACATTTACAAAATCCTAGGGCACACCATCAGCCAAAATGACACTCTAACTTACTATATTGTACTATACCATTATACTGTAATATTATTAGTACTATTACAAGTAATATAAAATATATAATTTCAATATTGTATTTTTTAAAAGTGTTATCTTGTATTACATTATAATAATATAAATATTATAGGTACATACAACATATGATCAGTAAAGCACAGGAGTTAATCCTGACTGTTATCATTACTCTCATAGTCAATAATGATATACACCATGACTATGAGAAATACTGATAATATAACAATATAATAGCATATACTAAGGGAAAATAATAATATTATGTTAATACATAGTTAATAATAATAATAATAATAAAGCCCATGAGGCTCCTTCCACATCATGTCACAGTCTCTGAGGCCTGGTAGGCCGCTCGCGTACCTGCCTGGAGGCGGGCCCCATTGTTCCCCGCATCGTGGCAGCAGTGGCCAGGCTCAAGGGCTCCACCACCCCGGCCGGCCGGCCGAACCAGCATCAGGCCAGCTGCCAAGCCCAGCACTGCCAGGCACACCCGCCGTCGCATCGCCTCAGACGAGGCACTTCCACTCCACTGGCGTCCCCTCAGGGAAGGCGCTTCCGGTCCTGCCGCCTCCGCTGCTGCCATCTTGGTGCCGGGCCGGGAGTTCAAGGCCACCACGACGAGATTGGCCCATGGGGTATAAAGGGGTGTGGCTTATTCAAGACTCAAGAGGTTCCAATTTCCCCCGGCACACCTGATGATCACTCCCGGCACACTAGTTTGCCGCGGCACACCGGTTGGGAAACACTGTTTTAGAAGACCTGGTTATGGGACCAAGCGTTTGATCAATGAGCAGCAAGTAGAAGAAGATCACACAACTTATGGCAATGAATTGACCCAGACTGGTTTTTGGATTTCGATTTTAACTGATGTGTCTTAATTAATTGTTTTAATTGTTGTTTCAATATTATTAATATCTTGATTGTACTGTGCTTGTTTTTATGATGCTAGCATCGTATGATGCTTTTGTTAGGCCGCCCTGGGTTCCCCTTGGGGGAGAGAAGGGCAAGGTATAAATATAGGAAATAAATAAATAAGTATGAGAGAGGTTGCATTTGATTCTTCTTCCTTCTGGGCTCCTTTTGGCCACTGATAGAGAGGCCAAAAGGAGCCCAGAAGGAAGAAGAATCAAATGCAACCTCTCTCATACTTATTTATTTATTTCCTATATTTATACCCTGCCCAGGAAAGCAGTTCCATCTTGCCTCCTGCACTGTGCTTATAATATAATATAATATGCATATACATATAATGTTGTGAGTGAGCCTTCAGCTACTACAGCTACGTAGTAGCATTGGGGAAGATGCCGAGTTAGTTTTTAACTCCTGGACTTGGCTGCTTAAGTCTCTGTTCCATAACATATACTATTGATAATATTATAATGTAATACAATAGACTACTACTACTAATATGACATTATAATTATATGTTTTATATTACATGTAATATTACTAATAATATTACAGTGTAATGTTATAGTACAATGTAATATATAACATTAATATTGTGCTATGGAAATAATATAATATATTGTATTTACATTTTACTTCATCATCATCATCATCATCATCAGTTTCTCACTTGTTAATCGCCCTCCATAAAATGCTCCATGGGATTTACATAAAACAATTGCATTAAAAAAATACACAATACCAATAGACTGCATTAAACATTAAAAGCTCTGCTAAAAAGTCATACTTGTATGTAAGCCGCTCTGAGTCCCCTTCGGGATGGGAAGGGCAGCATATAAATGTCTAAATAAATAAATAAATAAATGAGAGAGAGAGAGAGAGAAAGCCCAACCAATGAGGAAAAGGGATGCCTGGGGTCTCCTTTCGACTTCCAGTTGGACCAGAGGAAAGGCAGGTATAATTCAAAGGCCACCTGATTGCAGGCTGGACATGCTGAAAAAGGCATTGTAAAGGCAGGGTTCCTTGGGAGAGCTGTTTGGCCACACCTGTGCTAAAGCACTCTGATAATGAGAGAGTGGCCACCCTGGGGCAGGCATATAGGGGGTGGGCTTGGGCTTCAGCCCCCTCCAAAATTCTCAGGTGGGCACATTGGCAGTCATTTAGTGGCATTGGCTCTATGTGCCAAGTTGGGCACCTTGGATCATGCAGTGTGGAAAGATAGTTTTCAACCATGAAGAGAGTGAAAAGTGTATCTAGAAGTTGAATGACAGGCCAGAGACTTAGTGGACCAGCCATGATTTCCATCCATCAGGACATCACTGTCAAACCAGAAAAAGTAATGGACAAAATGTCCGGGGAGAAGAAAAGAAGACTGTGGCTGTAAAGTAAAAAAAAAAAGTTTAAAAAGTCTTCTAAACATTTTGTTAATGAAAGTAAATAAATAACATTTATTATTTAAACTGTTACGTTTATTCATATCATGATCTGATCACCATGCTCAATATATCCCATAGGCAGGCATGTAACGGGGGCTAAGGGGGCTTCAGCCCCCCGAAATTCTCAGGGTGGTCAGCGAGAAGGCCTTACTGGTACATTATTTAAACTGTTATGTTTATTCATATCATGATCTGATCACCATGCTCATTATATCCCACCTTCATGGGGTTATTGGGATAACAATACAAAAGGTTTGCTAGGGTAGAACCTCTTCTGCCCAGTCTCAGCCCCCCCCCCCCCAACCAAAATCCTGGCTACGGCCCTGCCCATAGGTATGGGGGTATTGGGATAACGATACAAAAGTTTGCTAGGGGAGATCTTCTCTCACTCAAACTCAGCCCCCCCAAATCAAAATCCTGGCTACGGGCCTGAATCCCTCTTCTCTGGATCTTGTGAGCACAGGGATCCCATTTTCTCCGGAGAGGGATCCCCCCCGCGCAAAGAACAGGGCCTTCCTTCCTTCCTTCCTTCCTTCCTTCCTTCCTTCCTTCCTTCCTTCCTTCCTTCCTTCCTTCCTTCCTTCCTTCCGCAGCCGCCTTCCCCGAAGGGCGAGGACATATTTAAACCAAACGCTAATTCCAATGAAGGCCTTTGGAGGCGCTCAGGCGGAAAATTAAAGCCGACGTTGAGTTTAATTAAAGCAACCAGCTCGGGAGGAAGAGGCCAGGGAGGGAGGGAGGGAGGAAGAACGGGGAAGGAAGGGAGGGAGGAAGGGAGGAGGAAGGAAAGTATGAAGGAAAGAAGGAAGGAAGGAAGGAAGGAAGGAAGGAAGGAAGGGGAAAGGAGGAAGAAAGGGAAGGGAGGAAGGAAAGAAGGAAGGAAGGGAAACGTAAGGGAAGGGAGGAAGCCAAGGAAAGAAGGGAGGGGAAGGGAAAGGGAAGGAAGGAAGGGAAAAAGAAGGGAGGAAGGGAAGGAAGGGAAGGAAGGAAGGAAGGGGAACGGAGGAAGGAATGAACGAAGGAAGGAAGGGGAAAGGAGGAAGGAAGGGAAGGAAGGAAAGAAAGAAAGAAGGAAAGAAGGGAGGGGAAGGGAAAGGGAAGGAAGGAAGGAAGGAAGGGGAAGAGAAGGGAGGAAGCCGAGGGAGGGAAGGAAGGGGAAGGGAAAGGAGGAAGGAGCCAGCCCAAACGGGGAAGCCGCAGGATTCCCATCTCAAGGTCTTCATAGACTTATGGAGTCTGAGATCTGGGCGGGGCCGCGGGGGGGCCATCTAGTCCACCTTCCTGCCAAGCTCTTCCAATTATTATTAACTAGCTGTAGGCACGCGTTGCTGTGCCCTATTTAGGAGATGCGAGAAAGTCTGAGTATGTAAGGGTTGGAATTGATGTGACTTACGGTGTTGAAGTGAATTGGGTGTTTTATGTTTGTGCCTCAGCTCTTTGCCTGCAGTCCTTCGGGTTTGACTTGTACCATGGCCAGGACGGATCAGCTTGGGGAGGGCTTGTCCTGTCAGGGGATCTCTATCTTCACAGGTGCGTCCAGTGTCTGCTGGAGGACTGTTAAAAATCCTTTCCGTATCCTTTTAGCCACCTTTCTCAAGATCTTCATGTCTAGCTTACTTTCTGCTCCTCTCTTTTTCAAGATGTCCTGCTCTGTGTCTTTTGCACCCATTGGTCGATGTCCGATGAGGCTTTCCTCATGGACAGGCCATCTGAGGGAGTTCTTCCAGCGCTGGGCATCAGAAGGTACTTGGTGATGACCTCCATCCCTTGGAGCCAGCATATAGAGGGCTGGAGCACCCTCCTTGGCAAACCCCATTGTTGCTGGATGGTCCTCTTATTAATGTGGAATTCCAAGCCACTGGAGATCTTTTTGGGAAAGGAAGAAGAGCTCCCTTGAATGGTGTTGATCTCCATCATGGTCTTCTGATTTGAAAGTGTTGGAGGAGGCTCTGGCTGACAGTTTGTTATGGGTCGGAATGTTCATGTTGGCTGGCCAGTACAGCAGTTATGCAAATCCGCCCTTATTGGCAGCCAATCATGTTGTCAGAATGTAGAGGCTGGGGAGTCTTTGGCAGCCCCAGAGGATGCTGGGAAATGTAGTTTTTTACTCGTTGTTTTGGGGGCCTTTTAGGTTTGAGGGGGGAGTTTCTTTGCTACAAACGTACCTTGCTTGAGGCCTATTTCTGTTGCCAAGTTTTGTGTTTCTGCGTTGTAAGGTTTCTCTGTTTCAGGTAGTCTTCACATGAGGACTGTTCCTTTATATATATAGATGATAATACTAATACCACCACCTGGAGATTCTACCTAATCATAATATGTGTGTGTGTGTGTGTGTGGAGATTCTACCTAAACATTATGATTTATTATTATTATCATCATCATCATTATATGATGATGATGATGATAATGATAATAATAATAAATCATAATTATATGATGATAATAATAATAGCACCACCTGGAGATTCTTCCTAATGATATTATATAACCTGGAGATTCTACCTAATCATAATATATGATTTATTATTATTATTATCATCATCATTATATAATAGTAATAATAATAACAATAATAATAATAGCAGCACCTGGAGATTCTTCCTAATGTGTGTGTGTGTGTGTGTGTGTGTGTATGTACGGTATATATTATTATCATCCTCATCCTCATCACCTGGGGGTTCTCCCTAAGGGAAGACCTGGCTTGCTCGCTTCAGGGAACTGAGGGCTGTGCGCCCTAAGTCGGAAATGGCTCAGAGCAACAAGGGCAGCAAGAAGAAAGCGATATCCTTCATTTGGGAATCAACTGCATTGAACCCAGTTCGAATGGACTGGATCTTCTCCCTGAGTGAGCGCTCTCTTCAGGAGTCCCATTTTCATGGACCAAACCGACTTTGGGACCCGAGGCTCAAGAAGAGAACTAGGAGGAGACTTATAAATGATGCGACAATTGGTCTTCACTCCGGATGATGCGGTCTTCAGCACGCCTTCCCTTCGCCTTCAACGAAAGGGACATAATCTAGGGACAACACTGGAAAAGGGAACCCATCAAAGTGCATTCCTTGGCAGTGTCGAGTCCAGCTCCCTATAATCCACTCCAATACAGGCAATCTGCATTCTGAAACTGCATTACAGTATATATGGCAGTGTAGATCTAGCCCCAGAGGATTCCCAAAATAATATACAGTTATTATATAATATAAGTTATATATAATATAATATATAATATATAGTTATCATATAATATACAGTTTTGTATAATATATAATATAATATACACTTATTATATAATATAATATACAGTTTTATATAATATAATATACAGTTATTATATAAGTTATATATAATATAATATATAATATATAGTTATCATATAATATAATATACAGTTTTGTATAATATATAATATAATATACACTTATTATATAATATAATATACAGTTTTATATAATATAATATACAGTTATTATATAATATAAGTTATATATAATATAATATATAATATATAGTTATCATATAATATAATATACAGTTTTGTATAATGTATAATATAATATACAGTTATTATATAATATAATATACAGTTTTATATAATACAGGTCCTTCTCAAAAAATTAGCATATAGTGCTAAAGTTCATTGTTTTCCATAATGTAATGATAAAAATTGAACTTTCATATATTGCACACCAACTGAAATATTTCAGGTCTTTGTTTGATTTGTACTGATGATTTTGGCACACCGCTCCTGAAAACCCAAAAATACTGTCTCCAAAAATTAGCATATTTGGTCGATGGAATATGCTAATTTTTTGAGATATGTATGCCAAAATCATCAGTATTAAAACAAAAAAAGACCTGAAATATTTCAGTTGGTGTGCAATGAATTGAAAATATATGAAAGTTTAATTTTTATCATTACATTATGGAAAATAATGAACTTTAGCACTATATGCTAATTTTTTGAGAAGGACCTGTATAATATAAGTTATATATATAATATAATATACAGTTATATATATATATAACTGTATATTATATAATATGTATTTAATATGATATATAATATATTTAATATTATATTAAATATTAAATATATATTATAAATATAATATATTATATTAAATAGATATTAAAATATTATACACACATATGTGTGTATAATATTTTACATATATAGGCATTAATTTGTACCAAATCTCCAGTAAACTACTGCTTCTTTTACAATATGAAAACTACATATATATAATATTAAATACATATTACAGTATATAATGTGTATAATATTAAATATACATTATATTACTATAATATACAATATTATATACATCTATAATATTAAATATATATTACACTAGGTTATATTACTACATATATGCATCAATTTGTACCAAATCTCCAGTAAAAAAAATACTGTTCATTTGTACAACGTGAACACTACATAGATAGATAAAAAATACATATTATGTAGAATATATATAATATTAAATATATATTACTGTTATATATAATTATAATATATTTCTATAATATATATTATATACATATAATATAAAATATATAATATTATATATATAGTGTTCATATTGTAAAAGGAACAGTATTTTTCTTTCAAAAAGAATCAACAAAAAGTACTAGTTATATAAATAACTCGAGCGAAAGCGATCACATTTCGTTGGAAATGAAATGGACCGATTTGGCCCAAAGAGGGAGAAATATATTTTGAGGAATCAAAAAACCCCAATAGGCGGATCAATCAAACGGCTCCACCTGGCGATGGATCTCCCAAGAAGAAACACCAACCGAATGGGTCAAAGAAGAGGGAAGCGAGGCCAGGTCTGCTCTGGAAAGGAAAGCAACGCCTCGCACCGGTTTCTGTGCCAATCTGGCTGTGCGATTAGATACAAAGACTTTCATCTCCTAGAGAAGGAATCCACTTTAAATCCGGTGCCTGCCTCCTGCAGAATTCTGGGGTTTGTAGTTTAATGAGGCTATTCAAGCCTCTTCCCTAAACTACAAATCCCCGAATTCTGCAAGAGGCAGGCAACGGATTTAAAGTGGATTCATTCTCTGTGATGCGGCTAGGATATTCTTTATTTTTTTTCTCCTTCCTTCCTTTTTCTCTTTCTTTCATTCCTTCATTCTGTCCCTCCCTTCTTCCCTATCTTCTCCCCCTCCTTCCTTCCTTCTACCCTCCTTCTCTTCTTCCCTACCCTACTTCTCTTCTTCCTTCCTTCCTTTCTTCTTCCCTCCTTTCTTTCCTTCCTTCCTTCCCTTCCTTCTCCTCTTCCCTTCTTCCCTTCCTTCCTTCCCTTCCTTCTCCTCTTCCCTTTTTCCCTACCCTACTTCCCTTCTTCCTTCCTTCCTTCCTTCCTTCCTTCCTTCTCCCCTTCCCTTCCTTCTTCCCTACCCTACTTCCCTTCTTCCTTCCATCCATCCATCCTTCCTTCCCTCCCCTTCCCTTCCTTCCTTCTTCCCTTCCTCCCTACCCTACTTCCCTTCTTCCTTCCATCCTTCCTTCCTTTATTCTCCCCTTCTCTTCTTTCCTTCCTTCTTCCCTACCCTACTTCCCTTCTTCCTTCCTTCCATCCTTCCTTCCATCCTTTATTCTCCCCTTCCTTCCTTCCTTCCTTCCCTTCTTCCCTACCCTACTTGCCTTCTTCCCTCCCTTCTTCCCTCCCTTCTTCTTTCTTTCATTTCTTCCCTTCTTTCTTCCCTCCCTCCCCTACTCCCCTTCTTCCCTCCCTCCCTTTTTTCTTCTCTTCCTTCCTTCTTTCTTTCTTTCTTCTTTTCTTCCTTCCCTTCTTCCCTTCCCTACTCCCCCCCTTTCTTTCTTTCTTTCTTCCCTCCCTCCCTTTTTTCTTCTCTTCCTTCCTTCCTTCTTTCGTTCTTTCTTTCTTCTTTTCTTCCTTCCCTTCTTCCCTTCCCTACTCCTCCCTTTCTTTCTTTCTTTCTTTCTTCCCTCCCTTTTTCTTCTCTTCTTTTCTCTTCTTTCTTTCTTCCCTTCAAAACCGGAGTATGAAAGAGGCAGGAAGATCAAGCATTGACTGAAAAGAACTCCGCATTTTGCGAGGCTGGCTGAATGAAGAAGCATCTTCTGCAGAGGCGTCTGTAGTGAACACAGCCCAGCTTTGCCAACGTTTACGGGACCCCACAACCCTGAAAGAAAGGGGCCGGGTGGGTGGGTGCCACAGTTTGAGAAGATGTTCAAAAAACCCATTGGAAGGAAGAAAGGGAAGAGGAGGGCCGGGGCCCAGAAACCAGGCTGGCAACGGCGGAGTCTTGTGGGCAAGGCACAACCCCAGCTCAACTGAGAACGAGGAGGAAGCAGGAAGGGGAGGGGGTAGAATACGAGGCCATGGGGTGGCAAACAACATGAAATAAGGTAAAGTAACATAAAATAAAAAGTCGAGTAAAGTAAAATATAAAGAAACGTAGAGTAAAATAAATGCATAAATAATAAAGTAAATCAAGTAAAATAAAATAAAGGAAATAAAGTAAAATATAAAAAGGAAAATAGAGAAAAATACAGTAAATAAAGTAAATAAAATAAAGTGAAATATAAAATATAAAATCAAATAAAGTAAAATAAAAATTTAAAAATAATAAAGTAAAATAATGATAAATGATTTTATTTTTTATTTTACTTGAATTTATTAACTTTATTAACTTTATTTGATTTTATATTTCATATTTCACTTTGTTTTATTTACTTTATTTTAAGTAAATAAAGTAAAGTGAACTATAAAATATAAACTCAAATAAAGTTAATAAAGTAAATTAATTAAAGTAAAATAAAAAAATAAGATCAAGTAAGGTAAAATATAAAGGAAACGGAAGTAGAGTACAAATACAGTAAATAAGGTAAAATAAAATGTAATATAAAATTAAATAAAAGGAAAAGTAATAAAGTAAAATAAATTTACAAAATAATAAAGTAAAATATAATATAATATAAAATTAAATAAAAGGAAAGTATTAAATTAAAATAAATTTACAAATAATAAAGTAAAATATAATATAAAATTAAATAAAAGAAAAGTAAAAAAATAAAATTCTATAAAGTAAACTAAATTTAAAAAATAATAAAGTAAAATAAAGCGAATAAAGTAAAATGAAATATAAAGTAAAGTAAATAAAGTAAAATATAAAATAAAATAAAGGAGCTACTAAAATATTGAAAAACCCCTTTGAGACTTTTGGTTCACATCCTTTTACTAAGCCATTCTCCATTATGGTGCTTGAGCATCCACTGATTTTCTTATCCAAGGAAGTCCTGGAGTCAAGCTCAATGGATACCAAGCCACTGCCCAGTCTATCATCTATCATGGAAGATACATGTTGGTCCTGAGAATATAAAGAAAGGGGAAAATACAACCAAGGAAGTGTCCTTCCAGCCCAAAATGTTTCAGGGGGAAATCACAATAGTCTGGGATTCATTCTCTGCAGTGAGTCCCTCTATCAGGAGAAAGGTGGCATACACAAAAGTCAAGAAATAGCTTGACTAAACACATAGAAAGTTGGGGGAAGGAATGCCCCTGAACTATATATCCCTGGATTCCATAGGATGATCTATATAGCTGGCTCTTTCCTTTCACAACACTGCATGGGTTTTATGAGGTCGCTACTTCATTCTGCCAACTGAGAAGTAGTGGAATGGCTCTTTCGGAAATGGCTAAGCCAACAGGTTGCTTACTTTTTGCCAGGAGACAAATCAATATGGCTATCTTGCCTTCTTTCTCAAGTCTCCCTCTAAGGCAGAGCTTTAGACATGCATCCTTTCCTGACACAGTCATACGGTTTTACTAGCAAACCTGAGATTAACCCAGGCATGGGCAAGCTTTGCCCCTCCAGGTGTTTTGGACTTCAACTCTCACAATTCCTACAAACCTAGGGTCCTTTCCTTTCCCCCTCTGCTTAAATTTCACCTGGAGGGCTGAATTTTGCCCTTGCCTGGCCTATAAACTGAAGGAGATGCCAAACATCCCTGTAGTTCTGGAGTGTGGGCACACCGTAAAGGTAAACATGTGTGTGTTGCTTCAAATCACCCTTTGGCTCATGATGATTCTTTGAATGTCATACATTCCAAAAGCTGAAAGTGATCGCAAGGACCATCTGGTACAGGGGTGCTCACACTTTTTCAGCATGCGAGCTACTCTTAAAATAACCAAGTCCAAAAATATCTACCTGCCCCCGCCGCCGCGCACTCTTGCCACCACGCGTGCTCCTGCTGCTGTTTTCCGCCTGCGGGGCATTGCAGGAAGGAGAAAGCACGAGGCGGGGCATCCAGAGGGAGCGCTCCGCCCTGCCTGTCTCGCCGGCAATGGAGGCTGCACAGCTGCTTCTGGACAAGAGAGGTAGGGTGCTCCCTCCAGAGGCCTCGCCTCATGCTTCCTTCTTCCTGCAATGCCCCGCAGGCGAAAGAAGCACCGCGAGAGTGGAAGCCAGCAGCAGGAGCATGCGTGTATGGCAGTAGCGCCCCATCCGGCTGGTGAGGCCCGAAGATCACCTGGAAGAGGGCCGAAGATCTACTAGTAGCTCCTGAGCTACCTAATGAGCACCCCTGATCTAGTATATTCCGGAGGAAGGAACTGGCAAAACTACCTCTTAGACAAGTTCTCCCAGTTCTGCTGTTGCTGGATTCTTTAGTTGGTGGCCAGGAGCCCCGGTGGCGCAGTGGGTTAAACCACTGAGCTACTGAACTTGCTGACCGAAAGGTTGCAGGTTCGATTCCAGGGAGTGGCGTGAGCTTCCGCTGTTAGCCTCAGCTTCTGCCAACCTAGCAGTTCGAAAACATGCAAATGTGGGTAGATCAATAGGTACCGCTCCAGCAGGAAGGTAACGGTGCTCCATGCAGTCATGCCAGCCACAGGACCTTGGAGGTGTCTACGGACAATGCAGGCTCTTCGGCTTAGAAATGGAGATGAGCACCACACCCCAGCAGGAAGGTAACGGCGCTCCATGCAGTCATGCTGGCCACTTGACCTTGGAGGTGTCTATGGACAATGCCGGCTCTTCAGCTTAGAAATGGAGATGAGCAGCACACCTCAACAGGAAGGTAATGGCACCTTTGGGTCACCCTAATGATTGCTACTAAGCCTGGGTCATGATGTATTACTACTTGATAATGGACGCTCTTGTTGATTTGCCTTGAGAAAACCGAATTTTACGGTGAAACGGATTCTAAGGCCTCTCCATCCCGCATTGCTACTCCGTCGGCCTGTCCATCCGCTGGGAAGAGTTTCATCTCACTCCTCCGCGTCCAACTTGGGTCATTAGACCGGGAAGATTTATTTTGATTTTCTTCAGCATTCACTTTGCGACGCCTTGGAAAATCCGCATTATTGGCATTGACGCCATTATCATTTCTCATTCCCCATCGGGGGTTTATTTTGGAACCTTACAAATACTCACCCTTGTGAGTTTTACAAGCCTTGCGAGGCTAGTTATGGATCTATCACTTTGAACTATTCGTTTGCTGATTTATCACCCCTGCGTGGGAATTGAATGTTGCACCCATCTGGGTAATGTATGTCTTTTTGAGAATGCGTATATACTAAATAACATAGATATTTTGGATATTTCATAGATTTACTGTACTCTTTTGATCACCCTTCGGGGATTTTGTGTGTTGTTCCCATACATTGGCACAATATTATTCCAAGGGCATAGAAGAGGAATGTATTCATTGGTCATCTTTGAGGATTTGTGCTCAAAAACAGGATACACACGTTAAAGTAGTAAGCAATGAGGTTTATCAATAAGAAATCAAATTCAATTCAATGTTCCACAATGGGCTATAACACCGGTGTAGGTACACCAAAGAAAGCAAAATGCACAAATGTGCTAGAAATACAGAAGTGTCCTTTAGGGTGAGTACCCCAGGATTAGTCCATGTCCAAAAAGTAAATGTAACTCCAAATGGAGCGCCAATGACGGAGGTGCGCCAGCTCAGTGAAAAATTGGAAGTCCAAAAGTAAATCACCCCCAATGGGTGTAATTGTAATCCACGGAGTAGGCGAAAATAACTGGGCCGACGAGGAAACCGTTGTAGGGATCCAACACTCGTTTCGACCTATTACCGGTCTTTCTCAAGGCCAATGTGGTTCCATCCAAGGGCAGTAATGGTCATGGCTGGACTGGCCTGTGTCAAAAGCATATACATACATTTCAGTATTCATAACAATAGTATACATAACAGAAATACAGAAAGGACACAAGAAGTATCCAAAATGCAACCATGAAGTATCCAAACATGTTACAGTGAAGTACCATTAGAAAGACACATTACATTCAGCATGAATTGAGCAAATGCTAATCAGTAAATGCAATATATAAGTCAACAATAATGCAATGGAGCGGGTAGAGGGACGCTCACCAAGCAAGAGGAAATCACTCCAAGGCAAGAGTCCAGGGCGTGTAGCAGTGAGTATAGAGTCTGTGAAGTTTAAGTAAGGTGGAGGGGAACAGTGCAACAGGTGAAAGCGCTAATTAGCGTATCAGATCATGAATGCGGACTTTCTCGTTTAATCCGGAGGGAAATTCACAATTTAGGGAGAGAATCCAGCGGGTTTCACGGCGGTGCAGATGGTAATCAATATCAGCATGTGGTGGAATCTTCACTTTTTCAATCCCGAAGAAACGGAGATTATTGGGGCCATGTTGTGCGGTCTTAAAATGACAGTAAAGAGGAGAATCCTCGGTGAGGATTGTCACTACCACATAGCCACCTTGTTCTGCAGAACGCCTCTTACTTCCAGATCTTTGTTCTTTTGCATGGCCTACAAAGCAGAAAAGAGAGCTGGAAGCCGTGCCATCTTTCCTGCCCATCCATACAGAGTTATCCAGAAGACAGTTACTATACAAGAGAGGGATAGGCGCTGCAAAGGCAGCTACGTGCCTGAGAAGAATGGCAAGCAATTTGCCAGAGAAGCTCATTTCACGAGATTTGTTGAAAGTTAATTAAAGATGGTTGGCTTGAGGTCATTGTCTTGGTAACAATTAAAGGACTGGAAGGATGCCTAGTTGGGGAGAGCTTTAGCCATATATAGAAGAGATAGAGACAGGCAGGCAGATGTATAAATATGCACACATGCCCGTACATACGTGTTGTTAATCGCCATCAGGAACATTTTGACTTATGGAAACCTGATGGATAAGAGATCTTCAAGACTCACCAGCTGCCCTGCAAATATCAGGATCTTGCTTTCTCAATTGAATGGATCCACCTGGAATGAAGTTCCCCACTTTTTCCTACTTTAGCAAGCATGGCGATCTTTTCTAGAGAGCAATTTTGCATCATTAGGTACCAGAGTATAATAGTTACAGTTTGGCGATTTTGGGCTCTAGTCTAGAGAGTTTCGGCTTGATGTACTCTAGGATCTATGTGTTAGCCATCCAAGTTCTTGTGTAATGAGAAAATATGCACACTGTTGGGAATCAGCCTGGGTTTGTGTTTCAGGATCATGATGCTTCTGATGTGGGAAATGAAGAGGGAAGTGATGGTGCCGAGTCTGAGGTGCAAGATGGAGATGGTTTGGTCAATGATTTTCATCATGAAGACAATGACAGAGAGGCCCCAGCGCAAAGGGCAGTTTCTCATGAGAATATTCCTGCTGTGCAGAGAGATGACGGTTTACTCCCTCCCTCTGTGAGCTCTCAAGATTTGGGTTTGGACAACAATCTGACACCTGGGGATTTTAATGAGCAGCCTGATAAGGAGATGAAAAATAGGTGGCTGGAGTTTAGCCAGGATCGGCAGCAAACTCAAGGTTTATGTTGCTCTGAAAGACTTCGTCAGATAAGAGCCAAGAGTGGGGGAAATGAAACCAGTTTCTGGGTTTTGGGATATAAGGTTTGCTTCAAGGGAAAACCTGTTAGATCAGACATTGTTTGGAAATCAAGTTCATGTGCCATGGAAATCCTGTTCAAAGGGTCTTGTTCCTGTGGATATTTTTAGCCCTTTGGTGTTGACACAACAGCACCCCCTGTGGCAGAAGATGAAGCAACAGCACCCCCTGTGGCGCAATGAAGCAACAGCACCCGGTGAAAAAAATAGAAGAACCAGGAAAGGACCTGTGGCTGGAAGATCCTCCTACTGTACATGTTGTATATTGTATGTCTTGTATGTCAAATGCAAAAACGGCAGGGGTTGTTTGCTTGTATGTGTACTGTAATCCGCTCTGAGTCCCCTTCCGGATGAGAAGGGCAGAATATAAATAAAGTGTATTATTATTATTATTATTATTGACTAGCATCACCTGGATTGTCTTTGTATCCTGTTGATTCCTGTCTGGATTAATACTGCCTTGGAAAGCTTTTATATCTTTCTGTGGACATTGCTTTGTCTTACTGCATTTTTACTGACTTAATACTTTGGAACTGCCTTACTTTCTTACAAGCATCTATTTCTACTGGCTATTTTTATAAGCTTCAATAAAAAGGATTGGATTTTTCACTCAATGTGTGGTGTGTTTTAAGTCAGAGGGCTTTTCCTGTCCTGGAATGCAACCCACACTTTCTCTCCTCCTCTTCTATCATAATTATCTTAATTGTAGAAAAAGTTTGTGACAAATAGTACGAGTGACTACAGCGAAAGAGAGGAGCCATACGTGCATAGGATGGTATGGCAGATATATAGTGGACCATACTATAGCACTGAATATCTGGAGATGGGGTGAAGCCTAGATTGGCAATGTTCTAAAGCCTCCACTAGTTGTTATGTATATGATTTCTTACGGTATTGTATATGTGTTTTGGTATGCAATTTTACCTTAACTCTTTGTTGTGGGAGGGGCCACAGACCATGTGATGAGAACTGGGATTATTCACGACTCAGACTCCATTTTGTACCAGTGTTTATTTTGGACTTCAATGCAAGAGCTGTATACTTAGAGACTTCAGTAGAAACAGATGTATGCTTTTAGAAGTTTGTTGAAATAGACAACAGAGACTCTGTTAGATTTTCAAAACAGAGAGACGCTTCGGACTATGGACTATTGATTCTAAGAAAGATGCCCTGTGTTACCCACACAGAGAAACTTCTTCAAATCTACTTGTAACTAGATTGATATGCAGAGTACCTTACCCCCTACCAGCCCCAGAGATCACTTTGCCCGGAAGATCTAAATCTACTGGAAGTCCCCAGCTTTAAGACTATCCGTTTAACATCTATGAGATCCAGGGCCTTCTCTGTGGTGGCACCATTCCTTTGGAACACTTTACCAACTGAAGCCTGGGCCCTATGAGACCTGTCGACATTTTGCAGGGCTTGTAAGATACATTTGTTCCGGCTGGCCTTCGAAACGTAGCTTCTCTTTTCGAATCTTAGATTCTGATTTAATTAATTTGTTCATCTCTTTGTTTTATGGTATGTTTTACTGATTGTTGTGAGCCGCTCCGAGCCCTCAGGGAGTGGCGGCATACAAGATCGAATACTAAAATAAATAAATAAAGTTTGTGAGTAAACCAACTATGTTACCTTTAAAGAAGTCTGCTTATTTTTGTCTCTTTGAGAGCATGATTTAAAGAAAAATATATTTTAAGGGAGAGCAGATGTTTTTGGGCAAAAAAAGGAACACTTTGAAACTCTGCTGTGTGTGTGTGTGTGTGTGTGTGTGTGTGTGTGTGAGATTTGGAAGGGGGACTCGTGAAAGACAAAATGACCTGCCTAATAAGTTCATGCGAGAGCTGAATTGTGAGGCAGAGGAGAAAGGGAGACACATTATCCTACACAAGAAATGTTTTCATACCTTTGGATGTTGAATGTAGGTGTGGAACAATACATGTAATCAATATTACAAATACAGTTACTCTCATCATGAGATATTAGGAGGATT
Source organism: Anolis apletophallus (assembly GCA_030556195.1). NCBI lineage: Eukaryota > Metazoa > Chordata > Lepidosauria > Squamata > Anolidae > Anolis > Anolis apletophallus. Next base: position 19,617,179 of record JARBWK010000015.1, read on the forward strand.
TGAACTCACTATCAGGGGCTGCGGTGGTGCAATGGGTTAAACCCCTGAGATGTGCAACTTGCTGACCAAAAAGTCAGTGGTTCTAATCCATGGACTGGAGTGAGCTCCTGTTGTTAGCCCCAGCTTCTGCCAGCCTAGCAGTTCGAAAACATGCAAATGTGAGTAGATCAATAAGTACTGCTCTGGTGGCAAAGTAACAGCACTTCATGCAGTCATTTGTTTATTTATTTACTTTATTTATATTCCGCTCTTCTCACCCCGAAGGGGACTCAGAGCGGATTACAGGTACACATACTAGCAGACAATTCCTGCTGCTTTCCACATACACAACATATAGACGAACAGAGGCAAACTCTGGCCACCAGGGGGAGCTGATGTACTCCTCGTCTCTCAGCGTCCCTTGTTGTTCCTTCCGCATTCCTCAGCGTTCCTGGAGTTCTTTAATGGCCTCATAATTCAGCCAAAATTTGCCCTCCCACTTAATGTGGTACCTTTATCTCCTACTTGACAGATGCAACTGTCTTTCGGGCTGCAAAGGTCAACAGCAGGCTACACTTAAAGGTCGAGCACCCACCTCGACCCGGACAGGCCTCGAACTCATGACCTACTGGTCAAAGAGATGTTATGCCACTGATACTTAGCCAGCTGCACCACATTCCCGGTGGCCACATGACCTTGGAGGTGTCTATGGACAATGCTGGCTCTTTGGCTTTAAAATGGAGATGAGCATTTTAAAGCCAGACTCAACAAACTTAACATCAAGGGAAAACCTTTATTTTTATCAGTTGTACACTGGAAATGGAGGAAGAGCATACAGGGACTGAACCTGCAACATAAACCTTGCACATTTCCTGCAGGTTACTACTTGCATGTGCCGAACTGCTTTCTCCTTAATCATCATCTTCCAATAAGTCCTCCCACTTTATTTGCTATCCAGTAAATCAGGGGATCGGATGTGTTGGCCCTTGAAATATTTTAGATTTCCAGATTCCCATATCATTGGTAGGATTTCTGTGATATGTAGCCCAAACTTTGGATTGAGATTCATTCTGATGCACTCCAAATAATGCAAGGCTGGTTTACCTATTCCCAGGATGATCTCGGCTTATTCAAGTCACACCGTTGTTCCCTTTCTCTGCCTATCAATCCATCTCCCTTCTTTCCTTCAAGTATCTCAATGAAGAGTTTTGTCCATTTAGGCACAGAGAGGGAGGAAGTTGGCAGCCAGAACAATGTGCCAGGAAGTGTTTCCATTGATGCTCTCATGGAGGAAATGCCTGGCTAGGCATGCTAATTTTGTTCCACAAAGCCCACGATGAATAGTGTCCAAGCATCGCTACCAAGACTTTGGCTTCTGCTACAAGGCTATTTTTTGGAGTCTCTGGGAAGAAGAGTTGTTGCCTAGCAACAGCTGCACTCCAGTACATTCAGGTCATTGAGAAAGATGTGATGGCTACAGATTTGTCATTGCTGGGCAACGTCTTCCTCCCCTTCCTCCTCCTCTTTGGACCAATGACTGCCTGGGCATAAAATGTCACAACTGAGAGGCATTTGGCACCTGTTCGGAGGAAGGAGGGGTTGTGGGAACAGAACAGAGGTATGGACCAAGACAATGGCATCAGGTCACTCTACAGATATGAATGCCAAAGTCTGCAATACTGTAGTAGCAAAAGGAACCTTCTCAAAGAAAGTCCTGAACCCAAGGAAACGGGCTTTTTTTTTGTAAGCAGGGGTATTGATTTCACACACCAATACTGACACTGACCAATGCAAAGGCTTGAAAGGCTTGCTGTAAAGTAAGACTGATGCTTATATTGACTTCAGGCAGGGTGGACGTTTCTATTCAATCCCACCGCTGCCACCAATGTAATGATATAAGGGAGATGCTGTTTGACAATTAGGCACCAATTATAAAATATGGAGGGATGATCAAACTACTTGCTGCCACCAACCTTAGTACATTAAGGATTTTATTTTTCTTCAGAATCTTAAACTGTATAGAGTTATAACAATCTGTTTGGCCATAGGCACCTTTGAAAAGCCCTCTAGCTCCAAGCATACACTAATAGTGAGAAGTTTCTGAGGTGATTTCTCTTTAAACAGGAACTGCTTTGAAATCTTCTTTTAAAAGAAGCACACGTGAGGCTTTTCTTGAGAAACAGAACAATGAATGTTTATTTTTGGAGAATTGGTAACAAAACTGGCTTTAGGGTTGTTGGTTACAGTAGTTGGCAAAGGCTTGGTGGTTTCTTCAAATAACTGTTTTTAATTCTTGGTTACAGTAAAACTTCTCCTTTCTCTACACACTACACTACAGGATATAACTATCAGGGTATGCCCTCTGAAATAGTTTGTCCTAAAACTAGCACAGATAATCTGCCTCAGTAATTTATTTGCCTAATTTTCCACTCACACTATTATTCCCTAATAGCTGTAAGACATAAACGCTAACCTATTCTGTTAGCAACCTGAACCCTCAGGCTTTTCCTGACTAAAACTATCTTCTTTCCTAAGAGCTTCCAGTTAGTTCTTCAGTCTCTGAGCCAAGCTCTCTCTGCTATCATCTTTCTTTGACTGCCAGATCAGAACTCCCTTATCAGATTTCTAAAACCTCTTCTAAGCAGAGCATTTTTTTTCTTTTGCCAAGTTTGGCCCCTCCCATTCTCCCTTAACCAATCCTGGACAGCTCTGTTTCCCTCCTAAATGTTTCTAACCACACCCCCTACTGGAAACACCCCCCCCCCAAGATGGCTGCCGTCCTGGCACTCACACACAACATGGAGGCCAAACTGTTTTCAGTCCTACTCCTGCAGGCTTCTGTCCCGGCCTACTGTGGTAAGGAATCATTGCACCTGCAATGCCTGATCCGGCCCTTTGGAAATTTAGGGGTGTGATTTGCATCCTGCTCTATTCCATTCCATCCCACTCACACAAATCTATAAATATACTCTATACCTAAGTATTATCATCAGAAGAAGTAGGCTGATATCACCAAAAGCCCATGCAAACATAATAAAGCAGGTAGTTGTAAAGATATTGCTCAGGCATGAGCAAACTTGGGCCCTTGGTGTTTTGGACTTCAACTCTCACATTCCTAACAGCCTCAGGCCCTTTCCTTTCCCCCCTAAGCAGTTCAATATAAGCAGGTGTGCATGTAGCTTAGTAGCCCTCATACTGAGAGAACGCCTCAGTGAGTGAGGCATCAGTCTGAGGAGCTCAATGTTAGTAGGTCTCAGTGTGAGGTAGGCCTCAGTGGGAGGTAGGCCTCAGTGGGAAGTAGGCCTCAGTGTTAGTAAGTCTCAGTGTGAGAGCCCTCAGTGGGAGAAATGTCTCAATGTGAGATAGGCCTCAGTATTACTAGGCCTCAGTGGGAGAGAGGCCTGTGTAGCTTAGTAGCCCATACTTTTTCCCCCACGATCGGGAGGTCAGGAGCTTAAGCAGCTGAGGGGGGAAAGGAAAGGGCCTGAGACTGTTAGGAATGGTGGGAGTTTATTTATTTATTATTTATTTGCCGTATTTGTATCCTGTCACTTCTCAGCGCCCGAAGGGGGACTCAGGACAGCTTACAGTGAGCCCCATTTAGAGGCTATTACACATAATTACAGTAAAAAATCACAAATAAAACATATAATTAAAACAATACATAATTAAAAACCATAGAAAAGCCATAATTAAAGCAGTAAACCAGTCTCGTCCATCGTATTATCATTCCAGAGCGGCCCTTTAAGTGCTGCTTACATCTATTGTCCAAACGACTGGTCCCAGAACCATGCCTTTAATTTATTTCAGAAAGCCAGGAGGGAGGTAGCTGATCTTACCTCCCAGGCGCATTTGGGCTGTTGATGGGAGCAAGAGCAGGGCCTCCCCGGATGATCTTAGATTTTGAGGTGGGACGTAAGGGTGAATGCGTGCGGACAAGTAAACTGGGCCAGAACCGTTTGAAGTCCAAAACACCTGGAGGGCCTAAGTTTGCCCATGCCTGGTATAGCTTCATTCCTTCTCTGCCCTGTTCCCTAAATTGGTGAGAAATCAGTAATCCCCTTGATTCAGGAACAACCCAGGCTTTAGCTAAGATGTTTGCCTTGGTTTCCAAAAAGGAAAATATGTTGTCTCTGTGTAAATCTCAGAGCCTGGGATGATTCTAAACTGGCAACACTACTCTTTGGATTCTTTTGCTCAAGGATGCCTTCAGCTAAACGGTCTTTTCTTCTATCCTTATCAATCTGAAGTATTAATAAAATAAGAGCACATAGAAACTGGGGCTCCTTCTACATTGCCTCATGATCCAGAAAATCCCACAATAGCTGCTTTGACTGGGTTATATGAGTCCACACTGCCATATATTCCAGCTCAAAGCAGATAATGTGGGATTCTATTCAGCTGTGTGGAAGGGGCCTGAGGTTCCTTCACTGTCATATGCTCCAGGTTATCAAAGCAGATGGTCTGGAGTGCCATCAGTACGCTGATGACACCCAGCTTGTGCTGAGGATAGAGGGGCGACCCGACTTCGTACCCGATTCTTTCCATCTGTGCCTCGAGGCCGTGACTGGATGGCTACGATCTAGCCAGTTGAAGGTGAACCCATCAAAGACTGAGATCCTATGGCTGGGTCGCCTGGGCGGGGGAGAGTGCCAGCTGCCTACCCTGGATGGCGAGGCATTATGCTCGTCATCATCGGTAAAAAGTCTGGGGGTCCAATTGGACCTGTTGCTGACAATGGAGGCCCAGGTCTCCACTGTCAGCAAATCCGCATTTTTCCATCTGCGGCAGGCTAGACGACTGGCGTCTTACCTATCCAGGAGCGACATCGCTACGGTGATCCAGGTGATGGTCATCTCAAGATTGGACTACTGTAACGCCCTCTACATTGGCCCAGGCACGGATTAGCGGACTGTGCCGCCCAAGGCCCCCCTGTCTAAATGCCACCCCCGGGGGGCGGGGCCTCTTATGGGGGGGGCGGTGTGACGGACAAGGCGCCGCTGGAAGTCCCACCCCTAGGGAGACTCACGCGGCTTCCCCCGCTGCCGCCGCGCTTGCACCGGCGCCCCTCCTCCCTTCACTGAAGGAAGGAGTGGCGCCTGCCCGCGCGAGCGCGGTGGCAGCGGGAAACCCGCGTGCGTCTCCCTAGGGGCGGGACTTTCAGCAACGCCTTGTCCGTCACGCCGGCAGCGGCTCCGTCCCTCTTCCCTTCAGTGAAGGGAGGGGGCGGAACCGGCATGAGGGAGAAGGCACCGCTGGAAGTCCCGCCCCTAGGGAGACTCAGGCGGCTTCCCCCGCCACCACCCCCGCGCGTATTTGGGGCACGGTCGAGCAGGGCGGCGGCGGCCAAAGCCGCGTGAGTTGCCCTAGGGGCGGGACTTCAGCGGCGCCTTGTCCGTCACGCCGGTTCCGCCCCTCCTTCACTGAAGGGAGCAGGGGCAGAGCCGCTGCCGGGCGTGACGGACAAGGCGCCGGATGTCCCGCCCTAGGGCGACTCACGCGGCTTCCCCGCTGCCGCCACGCTCGCACCGGCACCCCTTCTCCCTTCACTGACAGAAGGAGTGGCGCCCGCCCGCGCAAGTGGGGCAGCGGCGGGGGAAGCCGCGTCAATCGCCCTAGGGGCGGCGGGACTTCCCCCTGGCTCCTTGTCACTCGCTCACGCGGGCTGGCGCCACTCCTTCCTTCACCCCTTCCTTCAGGCCGCCCCCCATGGCCTCGGGTGGCCTTATGGGTAATCCGGGCCTACATTGGCCTTCCTTTGGCAGTGATCCGGAAGCTCAGGCTGGTGCAGAATGCAGCAGCTCGACTACTGTCTGGAACCCCAGCAAGATGTCACATTACACCTATCCTTGCAGGACCTGCACTGGCTACTAATTGAGTACCGTGTCACTTTCAAAATGCTGGTATTAACCTTTAAGGCCTTGTATGGTCTAGGCCGGGCCAGTGTACCTGAGGGACTGTCTCTCCCCATATTGCCCAATGAGATCACTGCGGTCTGAGGTGCCAAATCTTCTAGAACGTCCCCTCAGTGAGGTTCATACAATTTATCTTCCACCAGGAAGGCGTTTTTTCTGTGATGGCACCGACACTGTGGAATGCTCTTCCTGATGAAGTGCAAGGACTTAGAGAACTATCCTCCTTTTGCCGGGCATGAAAAACGGTCCTTTTCTGTCAAGCTTTTGGCCTGTAGGTTCTAACATCTCTGATCAACCCACTTTGTTTTATTGAATGGTTTTATTAGTTTTATATGTCGTGTGTAGTTGATTAGTTATAATAGTTTACTGCATTTGTGTTGTTTTGTTGCTGTTTTTAACCACGAGCCCACGTTTTATGGAGCCTGTATAGAAATTGAAATAATAAATAAATAAATAAAAATACCAGTTTGATGGCTGAAAGCAAGGAAAATAAATAAATAAATAAATAAATAAAGGTGAAAGAAGAAAATGCAAAAACTGGGTCGCAGTGAAACATCCAAAAGGCAAGATTATGGAAAACAGACTGATTGATAACTGTCAAATAGCGGGAGAAAAATGGGAGGCAGTGACAGACTTAGTCTTTCTAGACGCAAAGATGACTGCAGACACAGAAGTACTTTGGCCACATAATAAGAAGACAGGAAAGCTTGGAGAAGATAATGATGATGGGGAAAATGGAAGGAAAAAGGAAGAAGAGCCAACCAAGGTCAAGGTGGATGGATGGTATTCTTGAAGTGACTGGCTTGACCTTGAAGGAGCTGGGGTGGCCACGGCAGACAGGGAGCTCTGGCATGGGCTGATCCATAAGGACTCAAAGAGACAAAAGCAACGGAACGAATAAACAAAAAACACTGCCATATAATCCAGTTCAAAGCAGATAATCTGGGTTTTATATGGCAGTGTAGAAGGGGCCTGAGAGCTTGTAAAGAAGAAAGCACTGAGAATGTGGCGCACCTGGCTAAGTGTCAGCTGCATAAGATCTCTCATGAATTCGAGGCCTGCCCAGGTTGAGGTGGGTGCTCGGCCTTTAAGTGTAGCCTGCTGTTGACCTTTGCAGCCTGAAAAACAGTTGCATTTGTCAAGTATTATTTATTTATTTATTTATTTATTTATTTATTCGTACTTGTCTTCCGCCCTTCCCGATGGCTCGGGGCGGCTAACAACATATCCAAAAAACAATCGAGCACAGCAAAATTAAAACACAATTAAAACACAGCAAAAAAACACAGCTAAAAAGGCAAAGTAGGCCACACATTGGAACAATGCAGCACAAAGGTGAACAAAGTAGGAGATTAAGGTACCACATTAAGTGAGGAGACAAATTTTGGCTGAATTATGAGGCCATTAAAGAACTCCAGGAACGCTGAAGAATGCGGAAGGAACAATAAGGGACGCTGGGAACGCTGAGAGATGAGGAGTGCGTCAACTCCCCCTGGTGGCCAGAGTTTGCCTCTGTTTGTCTATATGTTGTATCTGGAAAATGGCAGGGATTGTCTGCTAAGTATATGTACCTGTAACCCGCTCTGAGTGCCCTTCGGGGTGAGAAGAGCGGAATATAAATAAAGTGTAATAATAATAATAGCGCCTGAAGAATAACAGCAGGATGTAAAGAAGGGAAGGAAAAGGAGAAAGAGTAATCCCAATTTAACAGTTGTATTTAATCAAGAATAATAAGTTTATTTCTTACCCGCCTCTACTCATGGCACAGGGCGGGTTGCAACATAAGCCAAGCATCTCCTTGCTGCTTCTTCATTGCAAGGCAATGTGGGCTCTTTCATGTGCTGACCATGTGCCCTGGAGAGAGGAGGGGCAGAGAACAAGGCACGAAGGCCAAGCAGTTTGTTCGTCCCATAATGGAGCCCTTGACCAGTCGTGATGTGCTCGCCTTGTAACCCTCAGGAGAGATGACCCCAGAGAGAGGTTGCTTTCATTGTGGACACTCCATAAAGATGTTATGAACTGGGGACATGGAGGGGAGGGGTGACAATTTAATACTAATTAGGGAAGCTGTAAACTGCCCCGGCCCTTGCAGTTCATTAGGCACCCACAAAGCAACTTTTCGTGTAAAGGTTGGAGTTCTTTCAGAAGCGGGAGAGAAGAAAGAAAGAAAGAACGAAAGAGAGAAAGGAAAGAACTTTATAAAATATGCAATTGGCTCAGGGAGCAAGGGTCCAGAGGGGGACTCAGACGCAAATGAAGTACATGCCTAAATCAGTACAAATTCCTTGGTTTATTTATGTATTTATTTCTATTTCAAAGAATGGCTGTTTTCACATATCAGGTCCTATACAAGTAGATCTATCCTCCTGACATTCATTTGACTTTCGGGGCACACAAGGCATATTTACCATCCACTTTCCCAGCTTTTTCTTGGAAGGGTTTCATGTGAACATGCCCCCCCCCCCCAACTCCTTCAAAGGCAGAGGGGCAAAATAACAATAAGGTTTGCATTTAGTGCTTCTATAACATCCGCAAAGGCCTGCACAAGTTGTTTACTATACATACGGTAATAAAACTTTCAAAATTTCGTTATAAATGGCAGTTCCTAATTGGTTCTGTCTTAAAAATCACCAATAATGAAATAATAATGAAGTTTTGAAAGTTTTGTTAGAGTTCTGAAATGTTCACCACCAGAACTTTAGCAACACTGTAGAAGCAAAGCACCAGCGCCACCTAGTGTTCACCAACAGAACTTTAGTTTTGTAAGTACTTTAGAACCATTAGAACCATGATTGCCCAGGCCTAACATTTTAAAAGTGTAACTCCAACCATATATATCTTTGGCTAGCACAGGGAAGGGTTAACACCCCTGAGGTGTTTATTTTGTTATCTGTGCCCCTGTTCAGAAGATTTCACCACACTTTTTGTCCCAGTGATCATTGGATTTTGAAAAATGTGGCTTCTTGTGGAAACAAAGATTGGTGATAAAGCTTCATTGGAGACACTTACACCTCATGATAACTCTTCCAGGAGTGAATTTCCCTTCCGAGGGTTCGGGTTCCCTCCCTTCCTGTTGTCTCCGCCCTGTTCTTAACTATGAGTAATTGTAAGTCGGATGTTTGTAACTCAGGGACTGACAGCCTATACTTAGTCATTCTAAGCCAATGGTTCCCAACCTGTGGCCCATGGAAGACCAGTGGTCTGCAAGAACTAAAATATGGTCCGCTGCCTCGCTGTACTAACTACACCGTTGCAATGAGAGAAACGGGTCTCGCAAAACTCTCTTATAGTGCCGAGGCTTATTAAATATGGTTTTCTGTGGGCAGGCAGATGGTGCCTACAGGATGGCATATGTTCTGTATCTGAAACTAGATCTGATGTGGTCTGTCCAATGCAGTTTTCTGAATCAGCACCCCAAATAACCAAACCAAATCTAAAGTTTGTTTATTTATTTATTTATTATTCAAATTTAATAGACCGCATCTCCCGAAGCTCATAGTGGTTTACATAGGTAAAAACACACAATCACACAACATCCCAAAAACTTGACCAAAAACTGATTCGTAACCATTTTGGTACTAATGTTGGAGAATGGTCCCTGGTCAAAGTGGTCCGTGGTCAAAAAAAGGTTGGGAACCACTGTTCTAGGCCTTTGTTATACACAGTGTTCCCTCACTTATTGCGGGGGTTATGTTCCAGGACCTCCCGCAAGAAGTGAAAAACCGTGATGTAGGGACACTCTATGTTAATATTAATACATTTACTAGTTATACACTATTTTAAGTCTTTATAAACTTAAAATAAAGTGGAGGAAATGAAGGAAAGGCCTTTTAAGTCTGGAGGGAGGGAGGACTAAGGGGGGAAAGCACCTTGGAGAGCGGCGGCAGAAAACCCCCACAAAACAGCGAAAATACCATGATATATATTTTAAATTAATATTCGTTGAAATCCACAAAACAGCGAGTCCACAATAAGTCAGTGATTTTCAGCCAGTGTGCCGCAGAACACTAGTGTGCCATGAGAGATCATCAGGTGTGCCGTGGGAAATTATTTTTGAACTTCATTCATATATCTATATATATAAAGGAACAGTCGTCATGTGAAGACTACCTCAAACAGAGAAACCTTACAACGCAGAAACACAAAACTTGCCAACAGAAATAGGCCTCAAGCAAGGTACGTTTGTAGCAAAGAAACTTCCCCCCCAAAACCTAAAAGGCCCCTAAAACAACGAGTAAAAAAAACCTACATTTCCCAGCATCCTCCGTGGCTGCCAGCAAATGCCATTGGCCGACATCGGCCCACACAAAATGCAGAGAGGAAGAGTAACCATAGCAACGCTGGCAGGAGCCATCCAAGGCTAGGATAGAATGCTGAGAGATTTCAGTTGTCAGTTGGTGTTTGAGGGTTAAACTGTCAAAACCAAACTCTATGAGGGAGCAATTCTCCAGCAATTCCTACCCACACAACACAACACAACTTCCAATCACAACCCATCCCACCAACCTTACGGGACCCCGTACACACAACACCTACCACCACCACAAACAAAAACCATTCCTTCCTTCCACACAGACAGAAACTGACCCAAAAGACAAGCCATGCCTTCTAAAAATAACAGCATTGGACGACACACTCACAACGCTACATACATCAAACAAAAAAAAGGGCAGAACAAACGCCAGAACAGAAACACACTGCGCAGCAGAGACACAGACAACAGGTCACTGCACGACGCACAGCTGAGAACCAAATGCAAAGAACACGACAAGAAGAAGCGCACAGCCAGGAACAACAAAGACGCAGAAATGCAACACAACAGCAGCGCGCAAGGAGCGCAGAAACACGACGTCGCAACACAGAAAACAAACTTCAAAAACACCACAACCAATTCCACCGCCTAGCCTTCAGATACAACGCTGCAGAAGACTACAGCATGGTGCCAGAGGCCGACATTGGCACCCTAACGCACATCTGCACACACTGCAAAGCCCTGAAATACCCAGCAGAAACACTGGGAATGTGCTGCCTAGCCGGTAAAGTCTCTCTACCACCACTTGCCACTCCTCCACAACCACTACAGACTTTGCTGAGTGGAGACACTCCAGAATCAAAACACTTCCTCTGCTATAGAAGACAATACAACTCATGCTTCCAGATGACATCATTTGGAGCACACATAGAAAGTGCGCAATTCATGCCTACATGACCCCACCAAGACCGTAAGTAACATCATTTCCAACCCTTACATACTCAGACTTTCTCGCATCTCCTAAATAGGGCACAGCAACGCGTGCCAGGTACAGCTAGTAAACTATAAGGCGCATCTGTCCCTTTAAGAAATTGAACCATAGCACTCTCGCGTCACCTAAGAAGTGACACGAGAGTGCTATGGTCGCGCCATCTTGGATTCACTCAGACGCAGCTAAGTAAACAAAGTTAGAGTTAGTGCTGCGGCTGCGCATCAAGTGACAGTGGCAATTTGGGATCACAGCAAGACAAGCGAGTGACAGTGATGGAGAAGTTTTTGAGAAGAGAAAATGCAAATGCCGAACAGGGCCCTGGACAAAATTATGACACAGATGAAGGCCCTAATATGAGTGGTGGACAAAAGAAAAGAAAAAAGACGGTGAGCAAGAGCTTTGTGTGTGTCTTTCAACCATTCTTGCCAGGGTATCTATTTTGTGTTCATCAAAACAGGCCCAGGTTTCACACTGAGTGTATAAATACATTTTAAAACATATTAACTATATGTATTACTGTGTTAGAGCTGGGGAGTTGTCCTTCTCCTCTTAGGGCGCTTGTGCCCGCTTTGTGCTGGACTGTGACCGTAATAAAGTTTTGATTGATACTGTGTTAGAGTGTCATTTTGTGTCATTTTGGTTGTTGGTGTGCCCCAGGATTTTGTAAATGTAAAAAATGCGCCGCGGCTCAAAAAAGGTTGAAAATCACTGCAATAAGTGAACCGCGAAGTAGCGAGGGAACACTGTATTTCCAAAAAGAACACATCCAAATGCAGTATATCTAAACACTCTGAGATTACTTTAGTTACTGAATGGCTTGTAAAAGAACCAGCTTCCTCAAATGAGCACTTGTGTCCAGCAATCTGCACATGTGTGTCCGTCCTTGTTTTCCCACTGTGTTCGGCAAACAAAGGGTGGCCAGGAACACTTTCCTTGAAATAAACAAAAGAGTTTTGCGAAGCTAAGGAGAGCGCAGAGCGCACCGTTCAGCTGCAAAGCATGCTCCATTTACTGAACACCCTCAACATGACAATAAATAATTTTAATGTCAATCAACTTGTGAGTATTGTCACTGAAATTTTAAATGGGAAAGGGAGGAAGAAAAGCAGCTGAAAGAGAGTGGGAGCCAAACAGCCCCAAAAGATGCGAAGATCTTTTAATGCTCCAATTGATAATATTTTGGTTGGTTGCTTCAAACATCTAATTTGCTTCAAACAACAACAACAAAGACCCCAAGAATTTGATCGTCTCTTCGAACAATTTCTTTATGCAGGGAAATACATAACAGAAAATGATCAAAAAGAGGGTGACTGAGTGAAGAGGGTTGTACTCGTTCTAGAATATAATGGGGGGGGGGATTTTTTAAAAGTGTGATAGTAAAGAACAGTTCGTGGAAACTGCGCCAGTTTCATAAATATAAAAATGCTGCATAAAGAGGATTTCCCATTTTGTCTTATGGTTAGCATGTACAGTACATTCTATGACTAGACACGCACACATGATGTTCAATATATCTAAGATTCATTTTACATTTTTCACACGGATTATGTAATGTTTATATGCCGTCTTTCCTACAAAAGACCACAATCTGATGCACAATACAGTGCTTGTGTTGTTGAAGCATTCGTGGCCAGATTGATTGGGTTGCTGTGAGTTTTCTGGGCTGTCTGGCCATGTTGCAGAAGCATTCTCTCCTGATGTTTCACCCACATCTACGGTAGGCACACTTAGAGGTTGTGAGATCTGTTGGAAACTAGGCAAGTGTGGAATGTCTAGGTTGGGAGAAAGAACTCTTGTATGCTTGAGACAAATGTGAACGTTGCTTGCTTACTTACTTACTTAGGCGATCCCTCCTTGTCAGAGCAAGATTGTTCTTCAAGTGCGGTGCCCTGGTGGTGGGTATGTAGGTGACTAATTGGAGGTCAGCTGTGACCAGCAGTGCTGCAGAATGTGTAGAGACACGAATGGAGGGTCTCTACAGTGAGGGCATCGGTTTCCAGGTGGAAGGTGGTCCTGGTCGGGGTTGGATTGACACACCTTCCTCTTGGCACATTTCTCCCTTTCACCCTCCATTTGTGTCTCTACACATTCTGCAGCACTGCTGGTCACAGCTGACCTCCAATTAGAACGCTCAAGGGCTAGGTTCTTCCCAGTTCTCTGTGTGTAAGCCACTGCTGGCTTGGCACTGCCCCCTCAAGCCTGGCAAAGCTGTGGGAGAGCTGAAGCCGGGGGAAGGGGGCGGAGTCAGGCCACATGGAGGAGGAGGAGCATGAGTGGTGGACGGGCTTCAGTGGGTGGGCTCCTCGTGGCTTCAGCGAGCGAGGGACCAGAGTCATGGCAGGAGTCATGGCGGATTGGAGGCTGGCTGGGGTAACGGCTGAAGGAGGCAGCGCCCCGGCCCCTTCTTTTTCTTCGCCGCCACCCCAAGCAGGAGTTTGGCAGGAGGAGGGGGGAAGGAAGGGGGGCAGAGAGCTTTTCTTGCGGCACAGCAGGAGGTCCGTCACGGCACACTACTATGCGGTTGGGAAACACTGCAGTAGTCTATTTGAGATTTAGCTATCTGTCTCTTGTTTTTGGCTCAACTGCACATCTCACGGACGGACGGCATCTCTCTCTTTAGCTGTATCTGCGGTCAAAGGACTGTAAAAATCGCATTGAGTTGAAAGCAGTGTTTACTTATACAGGTTGCAAAAAAATAGATTGTGGCTGGAAGAAGGAGGCGGGGAGAGAAGCAGAAACAGCAAAAGAAACAGCAACAGACACTATAATTAGAACGAGCAGCATAGAAATGGCCAAGTAACCACTGATTATACATTGTCAGTTCAACCGGTGTTTATTAACAAGGGAAAGCGAATAAACCTGCTCTTTGTCAACAACCGTTGCCAGATTGCAATACTATATATTCAAAGTGGGGAATCTCTGAAAGGAAGGGGCCTATTGTGCTTTATGAAACCGAGTGACGTTTGAGAGAACTGGCGGATATTTTGGAAGGAATAGCACATTATTGGTCTTTCTGATTCTGAAAGAACAGATTCCATTTTGAGTATTTTTTACTCAGATATATATATATATATATATATATATATATATATATATATATATATATATATATATAAAAACAGATGACCCCGATTTGCATCACTGAAAGTTATATATATATATAAAAATTATTGCTTAGATTTTCATATATACATTGGTTAAAATATAACCCATCTAATGGAATGGGGATGGAAAAAACAGGAAAGTTAGGAATAGGAAATAGGTATTTGGTTGGATAGATTTAGGAAAGTTTGGGATGGGGTTGGGATTTGTGACTTTCAAATCATCTTTTCTGCACTTATAACCATTAGTCTTTTTTCTTCTTGATTCTTTCTATAATGGCATATCTCTCTATCTTCGTCCTCTTTATACATTTATATCTGTGAGAATCTTTTTCTGGATTAGTTTTCCTGTTCCTTATAGGTTTCCATAAATTCTTCATATATGAGGATGGAGGGCAGGCCGGAGTCCGTCCCCGATAATTTCCAACATTGCCTCGAAGCCGTTACTGGATGGCTGCGAGCCAGTAGGTTGAGGGTGAATCCGCGAAGACGGAGATCTTGTGGCTGGGCCGCCCGGGTGGGGTGGGGGCCGGCTTCCGACCTGGACGGTGCGGCGCTGCATCCAGCGCCGTCAGTGAAGAGCCTGGGTGTCCACCTGGACTCCCAGCTAACCATGGAGGCCCAGGTCTCCATGGCTAGCAAGGCTGCTTTTTCCACCTCCGCCAGGCAAGGAGGCTCGCCCCCTACCTCTCCCGGAGCGACCTAGCCACGGTGATCCAAGCCACGGTCATCTCGAGGCTAGATTACTGTAATGCGCTCTACGTTGGCCTGCCTATGTCGTCGATCCGGAAGCTCAAGCTGGTGCAGAACACTGCCGCCCGGCTCCTGTCTGGGGCTCCAGCAGGTTGCCGAATAACACCAATCTTGCAGGATCTGCACTGGCTGCCTATTGAGCACCGGGTCGCCTTCAAAGTGCTGGTTCTTACCTTCAAGGCCATTCACGGCCTGGGGCCAGCGTACCTGAGGGACCGTCTTACCCCATATTGCCCAGCGAGATCACTGCGGTCCGAAGAGGCCAACCTCTTAGTAGTTCCATCCGCGAGGTCAGCCCATTTAACATCTACCCGCCGGAGGGCGTTTTCAGTGATAGCTCCTACGCTATGGAACGCCCTCCCGGCCGAAGTCAGAGCCTTGAGTGACCTACTCCCGTTTAGACGGGCCTGCAAAACTTATCTGTTTAGGCAGGCCTTCGGAGAGTAGGCCATGTTAGATACTCACTGGCTGAATGTATTGCTGCTGCTTGTTTTAATTGTACTGGTTGTTTTAATTTGTTTTTATTGTTTTATGCTTTTAACTCATGGCGCTGTGCCATTGGTTCTTGTGAGCCGCCGCGAGCCCCTGGGAGTCGGCGGTTGAGAAGTCCCAATAATAAATAAATAAATAAATAAATATAGTATCCAATCTGTATTTTTCATGGGTCTTCCATAAGATACTTTTAGGGCAAAGGTTAATTTGTCCATTTCTTTTATCTCGTCCATCTTCTTTAACCAATCTTCTATTGTTGCCAACACTTTCAATTTCCTTTTTTTTTGCCCGGACCATCCTGCTGCCGTAATTAAATATGTGAAGAAAATATCTTGGTTTTGATCTAATTTTAATTCTTCATCTGTTATTCCCAGTAAAAAATATTCCGGCTTCATACTAATTTTTATTTTTAATATTTTTTCCACATATTTCTTGTATTTTTTCCCAATCTGACTTGACTCTTGGGCAAGCCCACCATGGTCACTGAAAGTATTTGATAGGCTGAATCCCTTTGGAAAGGGATGTCATTTAGGAAATACAACCCAACCCCCCAAATGGATTGTGTGATGCTGTTTTATATTTATTTATTTATTTACGGCATTTACAGCATATGCTGCCCTTCTCACTCTGAAGGGGACTCAGAGTGTCTTACAAGTAAAATGTAAATACAATATATTATATTATTGCCATAGCACAATATTAATATCATATATTACATTGTACTATAACATTATACTGTATTATTAGTATTATTACATGTAATATAAAATATATAATTATAATATATTAGTAGTAGTATTATATTACATTACATTATAATATTATCAAAACTATATGTATATACAATAATATTATATTATAAGCACAGTGCAGGAGGCAAGATGGAACTGCTTTCCTGGCCCCTCTCTTCTGTCGTGATGCACATGCCAAGTAAAGCCAAACCCAAGAGTAAAAAGGAATAACAAAGAGTTTAGTGTACAAGAAATGGGAATGGGACTAACAAAAAACTAGCCTAACTGGCCAAAACCCAAAAAAACCCATAGAGAAGCCCAAAAATTGCAGAAGGAATGATCAAAAGCAAACTGCGACATCC